>SMJT01000009.1:1527831-2127831 GCA_004349715.1 Crucihimalaya himalaica
GTAACCGCCACGTGAGAGTCTCTGCTTGGCTCAAAGGGTTTGGCAAACCCATGGTAGTTTTTATTAGATTAAGCTTAAGCGAATCTTCGTATTGTGTTGTTTTGATAGGTGGAATTCGTGGTTAATGCCCGCGTTCTCAATTTTAATTAGAAAATTGTGGTAGGTTAAATTTGTTTTATCCAAAGTCTTTTAAGTTAAACTCAAATAAATAAATGTCACACAACTGCATCAAACCATATTCTCAAAGGAGCTTCCTTTCGAAGAGACGTCTTCTACTTTAAGCATCTTAACAAATATTCTTCGTCTCCATTAAATGTTGACAACTGCATCCAACAATCCTCTGAAATTCTCAGAGGAGCTTCCTTTCTCAGAGACAGCTTCGTGTGCTTGTTCTTTAAGCTTCTTAGCATTACCTTTCATCTTCTTACCATCATCTTGAACTAAGACACGATCCAAACACTTCTCAAAACCATCTTTTGTGAAGACTCCATTGGTAATCGTCATTCCAATCTCCCACACAACCTCCACTGCTCTTCCATTCAATCTCTGATCCCCAAAAAACGGCCTGCAAATCATCGGAACACCTCCCGACTCACTCTCCAACACCGAGTTCCATCCACAATGCGTCACAAACACACCCGTCGCCTCATGTTTCAGCAGTTCCGCTTGTGGAGCCCATGGAACCACGATCCCTTGCTCCCTAGTCCGATCCAAAAACCCTTTAGGTAAATGAACCATGTTCTTGAGCGACCAAACGAACGGCACTTTACTCGACTCCAGTCCTTCAGCTATCGCCACAAGCTCTCCAGGAGGCGGTGTCATCACCGTACCAAAGCTAATGTACGCTACAGAAGCAGCTGATCGCTTCTCCATCCAAGCCAAACAACCGTGAGGATCGTTCACCAATACCTCCCTTTGCGATTTACAAGATAACAACGCGAGAGGACCGATGTTTAGGTAACGTTTGAATTCCGATCTGAGGTTATCGGTAAATAGAGGATCCAATTCTTCAAAAGAATTGATGAAAACCGCAGTGGCACGAGGTAAAGCACGACCCATTTGGTGCAACGTTTTAGAGAAAACAGAGTCTAAATTCCCAAACACAACTCCTTCTGGTGTGTCTTTGACTCTAAACTTCTCCATTCCTGAGATAAACCCTAATGTCTCCTCCATACGTCCACCTACTTCTGTAAATTAAGCAAAGAATCGAATCATTACCACAAATATACATATAACCTTCAAATCACATTTATCTTAACCTCTGTTTCCTCTTTTAGCTAAATCTCCTTTAAATTGATTTGCATGCATATTTATGAGATTAAAAAGTACAAAAATGTGTATAGTATATATATTACCTTTGACGCTGATGGTTTCTCTGATGAGATCTGTGTAGAGATGAGCAGTGAGCGAGTTTGCTCCGGCGGTCCAAAACGCAACCCACGACACATTCATCTCATCCGCCATCTCCGCCGCGAACCAGAAAAACGCATCAGTCAACATGCATTTCACTTTCCTACCAACCTCCGTCTCCGTCGCCGCGATTTCTCTCTTGAAATTCTCCGGCGCCGCTTCGATAAACAGCTCGATCGCCTCCTGTGGTTTCCCGGTGAAAACGTATCCCTCCGGAACACCGTCGGGAACGTCGTGGACTCGAATGTTCGACGGAAGATCGGAGGACGAGAATAACGAGGAGTTAGATTGAGCGGTGTTGAAGAAGGAGAAGACGGTAGAGGGAGAGACAGAGGCGAGACGGCGAGTGACGGTGAGGAGAGGAGCGGCGTGAGTGCCGAAGGGGAAAGCGAGAACAGCCACGTGGGAGTCTCTGGTAGGCTCGGAGGGTTTAGTCATGGTGAGTAAGTAAGTATTGAAGGAGACAAAGGCTAAAGAGAAATTGATTAAATAGAAGAAAACGGGAATGGTTGAGTTAGAGCCACCGAGAAAGTAAGTATAAAACTCGTGACGGTGGTTGTTGGTTATGCTACCTCTCGATATTTTGGACTATTTCTTACATTGATTTGAATTGTTTTATTTTAATTTAATATTCTTACTAGGATTATTTTTTTCGAACAATGACTTCTTTTTTTTTGTTAACATCATTTTTTCGAAAAAATGATATTTTCGATTTGTGACACTAATTATTAGATTCTTAAAGAAAGAAAAAAAAGTTTGTGACTCTTGATTTGGAGTTTTTCTTTTCACAGTATTTTTTTCCTTATTATATGTATCAAATTAAGGAATGAAATCTTGGTACATTGGTGACCGTTGTACAAAATTCTCTTATGGGATTTGTTGTTCCTTTTTAATAAATTATTTCTCTTGCATACAAAATAATGAAATATATGAATTAAATTAGAGCTAAATCAACCACAAAAATGGAAGAGAAAATAAAATACGAAAAGGGTAGCGTTTAATCATAGAAAGAGGATTCATTTGCTTACCAACACATCCCAACCGTCGTGGCTGGTAAGTCAATCAGTGCGTAGAGACCATAAATGGTCATTTTGGAATATAGACAGGGGAGTGTGTATGCTTTTGTCGAGATGGTTTTGTCCTAGACTCTAGTTAATGGTACAATTATAAAGTTGACGGAATATGTATTAAGACCGAGTCTTCTTAACAAATTTCGTGTCTCGTTTCATACTTTTTATCTACCCTCACGTGCACTTTCAGTATATTTTATAAAATAAATTGGATTGGCTCCAAAGCTAAGATTTTGTTACTAAATTGACACTTACAAAAGCTTTCTGTTTTGGTAGGTAAAATTAGTGGTCCTCTAGGAGTTCTCATAAACTTGAAAGGTTGTAATTATTGTTGTCTGAGATCACGGGAACTGAGATATTGATCTCTCTACAATAGACAAAGTTGCGACGTATCCAGATTCTATCGTACACATCATCATCATATCTGATTTACACACAAAAAAAATAAAAAAAATCTTCATATGTCAAAGTTTTAATCCATTAGGAAACAGAGCAATTAACAAAGCATGAGACAGAGCACAAAACAGAGTACAAAACAGAGCATTACCTGACATGTGAAATCATGAGCCAAAGTCCTAGCGTCTGGAGAAGAACAGAGCACCGTTTGGAGAATCATATGTCGTGTTGTCGTTTCCGTGGAACATAAGCTCTATAGTCGACATAAATAGAGTTCCTTTGCCTTTGTTTCCCAAACAGACTTGTATTTTCTCAGATTGGCTCAAGTAAACGACTTCTTTGGAAACAACGACCGATCCATTGCTGAGCAACCAGCGCTGGACCATGGCTGCCTTTTGCTTTGCTTTAACTGTTAAGACTTTTTTCGTGTGTTTTTTTTTGTTTTATATGTTATAAATTTATAACTCTACTGTGTATTTAACCATTAGTAGAAGTGTGCTTTTTGTTTTATCCAAAGAATTTTAAGTTAAAACTCATATAAGTAAATGTCACACAACTGCATCAAACCATATTCTCAAAGGAGCTTCCTTTCGAAGAAAGAGACGTCTTCTTCTTTAAGCATCTTAACAAATATCCTTCGTCTCTATGCTTGTTACCATTAACAGAAAGTTTTCTTTCTTTATTTATCCAAACTTAATATATATTTATATGTTGACAACTGCATCCAACAATCCTCTGAAATTCTCGGTGGAGCTTCCTTTCTCAGAAATAGCTTCGTGTGCTTGTTCTTTAAGCTTCTTAGCATTACCTTTCATCCTCTTACCATCATCTTGAACTAAGACACGATCCAAACACTTCTCAAACTCTTCTTTTGTGATGACTCCATTTGGAATCATCATTCCAATCTCCCACACAACCTCCACTGCTCTTCCGTTCATTCCATGATCCCCAAAAATCGGTCTGCAAATCATCGGAACACCTCCCGACACACTCTCCAACACCGAGTTCCATCCAGCATGTGTCACAAACACACCCGTCGCCTCATGTTTCAGCAGTTCCGCTTGTGGAGCCCATGGAACCACGATCCCTTGCTCCCTCGTCCGATCCAAAAACCCTTTAGGTAAATGAACCATGTTCTTGAGCGACCAAACAAACGGCACTTTACTCGACTCCAATCCTTCAGCTATCGCCACAAGCTCTCCAGGAGGGGGTGTCATCACCGTACCAAAGCTAATGTACACTACAGAAGCAGCTGATCGCTTCTCCATCCAAGCCAAACAACCGTGAGGATCGTTCACCAATGCCTCCCTTTGCGTTGTAGAAGATAACAACGCGAGAGGACCAATGTTTAGGTAACGTTTTAATTCAGATCTGAGGTTATCGGTAAATGTAGGATCCAATTCTTCAAAAGAATTGATGAAAACCGCAGAGGTACGAGTTAAAGCACGACCCATTTGGTGCAACGTTTTAGAGAAAACAGAGTCTAAATTCCCAAACACAACTCCTTCTGGTGTGTCTTTGACTCTAACCTTGTCCATTCCTGAGATAAACCCTAATGTCTCATCCATACGTCCACCTACTTCTGTAAATTAAGCAAAGAATCGAATCATTACCACAAATATACATATAACCTTCAAATCACATTTATCTTAACCTCTGTTTCCTCTTTTAGCTAAATCTCCTTTAAATTGATTTGCATTCATTTTGATGAGATTAAGTACAAAAATGTGTATAGTATTATTACCTTTGACGCCGATGGTTTTTCTGATGAGATCTGTGTATAGATGAGTAGAGAGCGAGTTTGCACCGCCGGCCCAATACACAACCCACGACGCATTCATCTCAGCCGCCATCTCCGCCGCGAACCAGAAAAACGCATCAGTCAACATGCATGTCACTTTCCTACCCACCTCCGTCTCCGCCGCCGCGATTCCGCTCTTGAAATTCTCCGGCGCCGAGTCGAGAAAGAGCTCGACCGCCTCCTGCGGATGCCCGGTGAACACGTATCCCTTCGGAACACCGTCGGGAACGTCGTGGACTCGAATGTTTGCCGGAAGATCGGAGGACGAGAATAACGAGGAGTTAGAGTGTGCGGTGTTGAAGAAGGAGAAGACGGTGGAGGGAGAGGCAGAGGCGAGACGGCGAGTGACGGCGAGGACAGGAGCGGCGTGAGTGCCGAAGGGGAAAGCGAGAACTGCCACGTGGGAGTCTCTGGTTGTTTCGAAAGGTTTAGTCATGGTGAGTAAGTAAGTTGATCAAATAGATGAAAACGGGAATGGTTGAGGATGAGCCACCAAGCAAGTACAAAGCTCGTGACTGTGGTGGTAACTCCATTTATAGAAAGAGGAATCATTTGGTCCTTACCGACACATGACGACTGTCGTGGCTGACCCCAACACTAGAAGCTGTTTTGGTAGGTAAGATTAGTGGTTCATGGGAGTTTTCAAAAAGGAGATCTGTGTGTTCACGTGTTAGAATACCCAAATCGTATGGATCTCCCTATTTAATATAGTAGTTGGGAGGGAGATAACAGAGGATTCAACAAACGAGGAGATAAGGTTGAGAGAGGATGGGTCAGGTGGCTCACGAGGAGGACCATGGCTACTTCGACCAGCGGTGCGAAGCGACCGATTCAGGGCGGAAGCACCACCATTAGAGAACCAGTGGTTCTGCATTGGGAACCGAGTCAGGGAGGATTAAGAAATATGTTTACCCTCATTTTCTATATCCATAAACTTACTGTACTAGGTTCTCACCCAAGATTTACGCTGAAAACATTTTCCCAATATTGGAGTCAAATTATTAAGGTTTTTGTGCGGATTTAAATAAATAAATATCATTTAATTCGATATTATGCTATAAATTTAAAAGGTTGCAGCGGTTGAGTCGTTTGTAAATTTAACTGTTTTTGTATTTATTATTTATAAATTATATTTTGTAGTAGTGCTGATCACGAAAAATAAAATAAATTCATAGACCAACTGCGAACTGTTTTTACATTTTATCAAAAGTAAATTTTGTCTCTTATAAGTTATAACTAATGTGGTTTAATCCGCTTACGGTTTAGTTCATTTCACCCACAATTACCATTTGGAACTCTATATATATTTTTTCCAGCTAAAAACTTTATCATTTAATCTGAGAAATTTAATAAAGTTTTTTGCTATTTATCTTACAATATATATATTTTGGCAACATGTATCCACTAACCTATATTTCTGTTTTATGAAAAAAAAATATTGATGTACTAGTTAGCCGATAAAAATATAGTACTGTATATAAATATATATATATATATATATATATCGTAGTTTATAATCTGAGCCCGCCCCATAAAATATTTTGTTTGGTGACATTATTTGCAATTATTATTATAATATTCAGTAAAAGGGAGAGCTTGTCGGAAGCAATGAAGAAAAATGTAAAACAATAGGAATAAGAATGAAACGTTGTGGAGACTTGGTCCTGAAATCTCTCTGAAATTTCTTCACCGTGTCCTTTGTCTCCTCTACGCAATCGATCTTCGTCGCCTCAATTTCTCTGCGATTTCTTTATCCTGTATAGCTCAATAAGAAAGAAAAAAAATCTAATTTCGGAGAGGTTTTTGGTTTCGTAGCGATGGGTCAAGCTTTTCGTAAGCTATTTGATACGTTCTTCGGCAATCAAGAAATGAGGGTAATCTCATCATCTCGCAAGTTTCGATTTTTTCTTTTTTTCTTTTGTGCATTTATCTGTGATATCTCTCGATCATTTCCTGGGTTTGCTTGACGGGATCTATCGTTGATTAGTTTGGTTTGTAGTCATAGCTTATATCGCCCATCTCTGATCTTTATGTTTGGAATTATGAATTAGGAAAAGACTATGAAAAAAACTCAATCTTGTGTTGTTTAGCTTTTTTCTTGTGTACTTTAAATTTTGTAGACCCATCATTACTTGTTGATGAGATTCATCAATGCCAAATTGATGGTGTATTCTTCTCTTTTTACTAATCATATATTTGTTGTAAGCTGTGGCCTGATGAACAAAATTGGAAATATGTTTTTGAAACTTTTCAATTTTGTGATGATGTCATTGTCAGGTCGTTATGCTGGGGCTGGATGCTGCTGGCAAAACAACTATTCTCTACAAACTTCATATAGGAGAAGTTTTGTCAACTGTTCCCACGATTGGTACGCTGTGTGTTTTGTTTTGCCCATTTCTTATGAACATGTCAGAATCTGTGTTATTGTCTTAGCTGTGATTGTTCTTGTTCTCATCGGCTAATTTGTGGGATTCATTCCTTGTTTTGTAACGAGATTTGGATAGATCTTTGGTGAAAGCTGTTAGATTCATTCTATTGAGACTTTATACAAGAATTATGCATTTTTCTGATTGCTAATTATGCAGTTGTTTTACCTTAATGGGTGTCTGTAAGATAAGAGGTGGGATCAGAATTGTAAATACTTGCAATATCTTCTCCTTCAATCGAATCTCATAATAGCTTCACATACTGAAACTGTGCCAGCTTCAATATCTGCAAATGTCTCTTGCGCCATGCAGTTATTATACTTGGCGTATTTTGGTTCTTGTGACATTATACTTTTATATGGTCATTGTTCTATCATTTTCCCTTTGGTTGCTTGGATTATGTTTGCTGAGAATTTGAACTATGTTACGCAGGATTCAATGTTGAGAAAGTTCAGTACAAGAATGTGATGTTCACAGTTTGGGATGTTGGTGGCCAAGAGAAACTGAGACCGCTTTGGAGGCATTACTTCAATAATACTGATGGACTTGTACGTATATAGTTCTTTTGTCTTTTTGCTTTCAGTCAGATACTTAACTTTTAGGTTTCTCGTCTCCATGTTGGCAGATGTTATTTTATATTTGGTTATGATCTTGCAGTATCATATGTTGCTTGGCCAATCTTGAGATCTTCGTCCATCTTTATCAACCGTGGTATAAGTTTACTCTATAATGCTATTGCAGATATATGTGGTGGATTCCTTAGATCGAGAGAGGATCGGAAAAGCTAAGCAAGAATTTCAGGTATACCTTAGAATTTGCAAAAGGCTTTTTTTGTAAACTCTCTGGATAGTGCCTTAACCCATTCTCTTACTTCCTCAGGAGATCATAAAAGACCCATTCATGCTAAACAGTATCATTCTGGTGTTTGCAAACAAACAGGACATGGTAATTCGAGATTTCTTTACGTGTTTGCTTGTTTCTTATATGTGCTTATTATTCCTCAATTCACTTCCTATAACCCCTGCTGGATATTAGAGAGGAGCCATGTCACCGAGAGAAGTATGTGAAGGGTTAGGATTATTTGATCTCAAGAACAGGAAATGGCACATACAAGGAACTTGTGCTCTTCGTGGAGACGGGCTCTATGAAGGCTTGGACTGGTTATCATCTACGCTGAAGGATGTTAAAGCCGCTGGATTCACATCGGTTGGCCCTTCCTTTTGACTCTTCCAGGTATAAAGAGACCCGAGAACACAGTAAGCTTATCAGTACAATAACTCTCAATACCATGACCTTGATCTTGTAAATGTCTTTTCTCCTTGCAGGTGTTAATACTGTCCTCCATGGCCAAAGTCGCATTAAAAAGTAAAAACACGAAATCAGAATCTCCATAGACTTTTGTTCAGGAAAGAAAATTATCTTCTCATGCTGCCATGAAAGCTTCATTGTATGTATATTCTGCTTATGAAAATTTGTATCCCCGTTACAATTTTGTCTTTTGAAAAGTTTTGGTGGATACGGGAGTAGTAATATATTCCTTGATAATCATGATTTGTTTTCCGCTGACATCGTTACAATCAGGCCACGTGTCTTATTATCTGATTAAGCAAAGAGTAACCGATCCTGTGGAGGGTTAAGCTCACCCGCTCTAGCAAGTAAGTTGAAAAATGATGCCGTTTTGTCACTAATTCAAGGTTAACCCAAACTCTCACTAACAGCTGGATTACTGAAACCTGTAAAGTCCTACTGAACCTCATGTACTAACAATATTCACTCTTTTTTCTTTTACTTATAAACCAAAAATTCACCAAAACACAGAATCTTCTCAAGACTAATATAGTGCAAGAAAGTTCCTTCTCGTAGAACAAGCATTATATTCGAGATCAGTACTCAAAGCTGAGCATGTTCCAACTCTGACTCTCCCTAGGCACACGTTCAAGCCAACCGCGAATCTCCCTCCTCTGCAGCCATTGAATCCGATGATGGTTGTGCAGCAGCTACATAAGAAAGTTGATAACTCACGGTTAATAAACCAAAACATGTCCAAATAATGATAAAAATAATAGAAGAAAGTAACAACAAAAACAGAAACTTAACTGTTTTCGCTTGGCGTCTCACTCTCACTGGTGGTAGTCATTGTCTCTGATGGTTCATCGATTGTTTCCATGTCAATAGTCATTGCGTCATCAACATCGGCTTCTTCTACCTCTGTCATTATCTCATCCTTATCGCCTCCCATTGCTTCAATTCCATTTGGTGCCCAATTTGCAGCAGCCGTTTTTGTGTCTGTGGTTGCTGCATTTCGGTCCTCAGTGGTTTGTGATTGTGGGTCTTTACTGATGGCTAACATAGAAGTAACCAACAGATTCTGCAAATTTCCCACAAAATTAACGAAGACGTGTGTATTTCATGTATAAAATCACGAAGGTAATTTCAAATCCTCTTACCTTTTCTAATGCAAGAGCTAGTTTTGAGAGCTTTGGGTAGATGCTCCTTGCAGCTAAGAGGATCTGTTAAACACAAATTAATCAAAAAGCTTTGTGGTTATGACTTATGATGTCAACCGAATTTCAGAAGCTTATAACCTCTAACGCATAATAAGGAGCAGATTTTTAGAAGACACTTAAATGGCATGCTTTGACAATTACAACTTTTGAAAGAATTACGAATGGCTAATTTATGTCTCCTGAACTTGTAAGATGATTGGAAACTGAAAAACATGGAAAATCCTGATATATCATAAATTCAAGGAATAAGTTTGTTTAGAAATCCATGAGGATGGGGAACAGCAGAGTGAAGGTATAGAGACAACCGATTTTTACCCTCTTACACTACCACAGAAGTGAGTATTATTATTAAATCATGACGGGATAATAAGGACATGATATCTCGCCATCTCGGACATTGAAGTAATCATGAGCAGCAAATGCATCTACTTACCTCACAGAGTCTCTGCAGTGTAAATGGAGGGCCTTCATCAAAACTAAGAAGGGCTGCAAAACAAGACAAAAACAACAGAAAACCAGTTAGATATACTTCAAACGGTGAGATTAAAGGTTTCTGGGTAAACAAGAACACTCAAAGTTGTAAAAGCATGAATAAAACTTGAAAATGTCAGAAACACATAAAACAACTTACACAACTAAATTGCAAAGCCCCTGACACAATTCTTACCGAATGCCTATATTCCCACAGTGTACAATGACAAACCATTTCATTTCATTTATACCGGTTACTTTCTTGAAAGATCACACATAGATTTTCTTGGTAGCAATTTTGAACAAAGAAGGAAAACAGATAGATAATAACTGAAGAGATAAAAACGATTGATTAAGACCTTATGCCAAGCCTCTTCTCACACTTTCAAACTCTTATCTACATAATATTTTTGCAATAAAGTAACAGAACTAACAAATGAGTTGATATTGACCTTCATCCAATCGATTAACCAGGTCTGAGTATGTTTCTCCTAAAGCTTCCTTTTGTTGTTCGTCCGTCATTTTTGCCTCAGGATATTCCGATAGAACCTTTACAGCGCACCACATAGATAGTTAAATATCAAAATAATCAGGATGGATGTGGAATGGTAATATCTATTCTGAGCACATTGCTGGTATACCTGTACATACCTTCTTCAACCAACACGATAGTATTCCCTTTAGTTTCTCCCAGCCCTTCCTATAGTATTATTACAAGGTAAGATAGTAGTCAACGAGATGTAGCATTACAGAGATGAGACCCCCAGAATTACTCATCAATACATTGAACTCTATAGAACAATAAAAAACATTTAAGGATAAGATAGGATGCCAGCAATGGCTACTCATAGCGATTCAGAAGTGATATTACCAGAACTTCCCGGTAGAGGCTACTGCTTCTAATGTGCTCTTTACTTCTTCCTCAGACAAATCTGCTTTCTGCTCAGCTCCACTGCAAAAGAAAGATCGATCTGTTTTAGTACAGAGATGAGTGACTATGAAATGTGACACTAGACACCTGAACAAATAAATCGTGACCTCATCTTGCAACCAACAAGACTATGCAAAACTAAAAATTTAACCTGAGTGTTCTTGCATTATCCTCCTAAACATACAAGGTCATGATATCATGCGACCAGCATACAAAACTTAAACCAGATCTAAACTCGTAAGCAAAAGTTCTGAAAACTCGAGCAAAGCTAGATCCTGAACCGTAAAGGTGACTCATCGATTCGAAATTCAGATGTCCAAGAAACCAAACATTTTGCACAATGTACCTCAGGAACACTATATGAACTACTAGCAGCATTAACTTATAAAGATTGGAGAGAAAACTCAAGAGCAAAAGCAAGCTAAGAGTGATGAAATCAAAAGATTTCGAGTAAACGAGTAGAGAAAAGGAGAACAAACATACGACTGCTCGAGAACTTGGGGATCCTGGCGTTGAACGCCGTCATCGGGAGGAACGACGGAGGAGGAAATCTCGGGAGTCTCATGTTCCGATGATGATGGATTCTCCATTTTGGCGGCTTCACAGCAATCTCCGGATTTTATCGAACAAGCCCTAAAATCCTGCATCAGCACTTCGCAGGATAAAATTTGATAAAGAGGAATTTTCAATTTTGTTCTAACCCGACCTGGATTGGATCCGTGTCGACCCGACCCGGCCGCTGCTCATTTTTAAATGCGAAAAACGTGAAGACGAGAAATGTGATTAAATTAATTTGGATTAGGGTTTAGAAGATTATTCATTTTTGGCCTATGTAGTTGTGTAAGGGTAAGACCATGAGACTTTTTTTTTTGGGTGTTAACAAACTAAAGAATTCAAATTATTTACAACACTTCATAGTATTCTCTTCGTGTTGTCTTTTTTTGTCAACTTTGTTCTCTTCGTGTTGTCTCAAAATCAATTTTACAGTCTTTTATATTGGAGTAATATATTTGAAAAGCCTTATGTTTTCATTTAATGATAAAGACCTTTAATTGTATATCCCTAATAAATAAATAAATACACATTTATGTGTGTACTGTGCTTGCCATCGCCGCCTCATTTTGCTTCGTTTGTCCTTTGTCATAGGTTGGTAGGGTATCATTTCCTATCACATCTCTCTCTCTCTGTATATATATATATAAAATAAGAAATTAGGTCGCTTTCTAAAACTTACCTTTCAAATCAATAAAAGTGTTTTAAACTATTATAAAAAGTCTGTTTGGATCGGTTGTTTTATGAGAACAAACTGTGGTTGAATTTAACAAACCATAAAGTCAAAGATAGATAATTAATTTTTAAACCATTCGGGGGAAAAACAAAAACGAATTACAGTATATATTTTGTTTCATGAGAGTTTATCGGTACATATTTTGTTTCATGAGAGTTCATTGGTACTTTTAGTCGCTGTTGCAAAGTTGTTTTTTTCGGCATAAATTTGATTTAATGGATTTGAACGGGCATGGGTGAATCTTTGATTCCGACCAAAGAACCTTTTATTTTCAGTTTACAAGGATTACAGTTTTGTCTTTCTACTATAGAGTTGCTCATTAGGAAATGTAACATAATTTTGGTTTTAATGATTAGTTATAGTTCCTTTTTCAGAAAAGTATGATTAGTTATAGTTTCACTACATTATGCTCTGACTTAATCTAGATGGTAAAGTATTTGAGACTTTGAGTAATTAACGCTGGTTTGCGCCAAAACTTGATGAGTTTAGAAAATTAAAATCTTCTTTTTCTTTTCTTTAAAAGAAGATGAAGATTTTAAATTTCTAAACTCATCCAGTTGCATTAATCTTTTCGTTGATTGCCCTTCAAAAAAAAAAAAAAAAAACAACACACAAAGAACGAGTTTTTCTCATGAAAAAAAAATTCCCACAATCTATTATTACTGTATGTGCAAATATAACTTAAATCTAATAACTATACATGCATGATCCCATTATATAAAATCTCTTATTACAGTATGTGCAAATATACTCAACCGATCTCGTAATCTCTACTAATAAGATTGCTACAAATTGGTCTAAGATGATATGCCATTCCAAAATGTTAGTCCTACATAAATATTAACTATTTTTATCGTAAATGTATAGTTTAGATTTCTTTTTTTGTGTGACATCGATGTATAGTTTAGTTATTATTTTGTTTTTTTTTGTCACAACACCTACAATGCTTTTGTCCATTGTTTCGATGTGCACTGTGCAGAGTAGTGAATTCGTACATAATTCTCTTTCCTGCAGGCGGGACAGCTGGACAGGTAAGATGAGCCAGAGATATTGACTTAAATATAAAATAACAATTCACAGGTTGACAAAAGAAAAAAGAAAAAAAAACAATTCACAGAGTTATGACTTATGATCGATATATGATTATGATTATAATTATAAATTTTGGACTTCACATCGCAAAAAATAAAAAAAACGTTTTTTTGTTTGTTAAAAAATTGGAATTATATTGCATATAAGGTATGCAAATAAAATTTATATACCTAATGTACGTAATTTAGGTATATTATGACTTCGTATACTCAGAGAAAAAGAGTAAATTATATATAACTAGAAATTAGTTAGGGTATATCAATTTTATAATAATTAATTTTATGCTCATCATATAATTCCCAAACAATGTGAAGAATATTAATTTTTTCTATCGGTGGACATAGGTTTGCCGTTTCCAATTAACATAAACTGTCTATCTTATATGAAAACTGGTTCAGCCAATAAATTACACTACACCTGCTGAAAATATAAATTTCCTAAATAAAAAATAACAGCACCCGCTAATTTGTTCGGTTACGTTCTCGCTCTTGAGAATCCATGTTTTTTTTTATATAAATTCTCAAAAGGTATAATCATTTTATATTTTGGTTCATGTTTTTGAAACATTGTTTTAGGAAAAATAGGCCAAATTTCAGAATGAATGAATAATGTAAGTTTAATATGGTAAGCTAATAGAAACAAAAATTCATAACTCTATACGTACCGTATTGTATTACATAATTGACATTCAATATCATATAAATAACATCGATCATCTAAATAAATATACTTTCCCTAGAGTTTTACTTTAATAGTCCAGTACTTAAATGGTAAAAGTAAGTGTTTTAACTTTTAAATAAGCAAATTGAAGCAAGAGAGACTTATCAAACAAATTTGTAGGGGAAATACACCATTTTGGATCTAGTTTTTTTTTTCCTTCTTCTCATTGGTTTGATTTCATTGCTTATAAAAAGAGTTCGTACGGCTTATCCGCCACTGCAACGGATATAAGCCAACTAGGACATAAAAAAAAAAAAACTGTAGCATCAAAGTAGTAACGAAAGAGCTTGTTTAGCAATCGTGTCACAACTTGGCTGGTTTGGCGGTTAACAAAAGAGAGAGAGATTATATCAAATTCCTCTTGAAACTTTGAAAACTTTATAAAAAGGTTGGTTTGAAGGAGGTCCAACAACTTGTTTTTCTCTTTTGGATTAGAATATAGTTTTTAGAAATATTAGAGTTTGGTTTTAAACTATTTTGGTAATGTTAAAAGGTATTGTCTAAATTATTAATCTTGGTATAAAATATGGTATATTTTTGTTAAGATCATAGGTAATATGGATTTTGACCATTTTGTTAAGAATTATTATTAAAAAAAAGCATACGCAATGCTTTCATTAATTAGTATTTGTTATTTGATTAAATAGATATCTGCCAATACCCACGACAATATTTTACATTTGTTTATTTATGCAAACCAGGTGATCAATCATACTATAAATATATAATTTTTTTTTGACAACTTATAAATATATTATTTAACGATATTATATATACGCATAAATTGAGATGTAAACATGGGTCGAGCATGACCAGTAAGTAATAAGCGTCCATAAAACTAATTTGTTCATTATGACCAAAATGCAAGATTCGTACACATTTATTATTTTCTCAAAAAACAAAACACTTTTCGACCTTGAACTTCATTCAATTGATAAAATATCTCTTCATTCAATTTGATATTTGATTTTTGAAACTATTTATTTTGATAATGTGGGATTTGATGGTTTTAGGGAATTCTAGTGCTACGCAAGTTATCAAGAGACCTTGCAGTTCCTAGGCATGCCCTTCTCATTGTCGCACATGGGATAACGAGAGATGGAACACTTTTCTTTGTTCTGCAAAACTCATGGGGACTTAACTGGGGAGTTAAGGGCTACGAACGGGTTACGATTGAATGAAACGTGTTACTACTAGGCACTAGCTACCGATAAAAGAAAAAAGAAAAACAAAAACGAAAAGGTTTGTTAGCATCTGCTCACTCCGTACATCGTCTCTCACATTTCATTTCTCTCACGAAAAACAAAACTTTTCACTCTGTGATTTTTTTCAATTTCTTCTTTCTTTCTTTCTTTCTTATTTTCTTTTTTCAAATCGGTTTAAGAAATCAGAATCAATGGATGCTGATGGTGGGAGCTCGAGTAATATTGGAGGTGGAGGAGGTAAAAACAAAGGGAAAAATATCCCTAACCAAACCAAAGCAGATGCAGAGATTCGACGTGAACAGTCAAGAAAAAGGCAACAAGATATTGATTTGGCTGGGCCTGTTTATGAACTTCCACCTCATGTAAATTTTTTGTTCTTTTGATGTTTCAAATTTTTTTCTTTGTATTACAGTTTCTTTGTATTACACTTTTTATTATTGTTGTAGGATTATGGTGATGGTAGTGAAATTATTAAACAGTATGTTCTCTCTTACCCAGAATTACATGCAAGGATTTTCAATCAAATCAGAGGTTTGTAAATATATGCTATAATAATAATTGTATTAGTTTTTTATTTTATCTCTGCAGGGACCTAAAGCAACGACTTTCAGAAGTCAGTTTCATAACAAGGATGATGCTTCTCCTGACTTTATCGTTGAGCTACTGGAAACAAAGGGTCTTGTTGGAATCACTGTAGCTGCTGATATTGGCTTCAAAGATCATAAGGATGTAAGTGAAAATGGTTAAATTAATTTGATATTAAACTTTCTCTAATTTCGGTTATTTTCTCTTATATTTTTAAGAAAAATGTCTATCATCCAAAACAAAATGAGCATAAAAATTCAAAATAGCATCACTAATTTATTTTATGTCGATTTGAATAAAAATTAAATATGATTAAAAATAAATAAATCTTATTCAAATAAAAATAAATAATTGTATTTTGGTTAGTAATGATTTTGGATAGACGTTATCAATATTTTATTATATATTTATATTTACGGGTGATTTAATTCAATTTTTTAGTTTTTTATTATAGTTTTTAAAATATTAGATTATAATTCTGCGACATGACACGTGTCAAAAATGAAAAAATGTCGATGATCTTATTATAAAGAAACTATACAAAATAATTAAGGAAATTATAGAAATTACTAATTCTAAAAAACAATTATACAAATTAATATTAACTGATTTCTAAAAACAAATATTATTTATTTTTTAATAAAAATAAACTTCAATAATTTAGAAAATTTTTAATCATAAAGAAAAAATAATTGTAAATATTGAATTCTATATGAATCAAATAAGTAGTCTCATATTTTTTCAAAAAACAAAACACTTTTCAACTTTGAACTTCATTCAATTGATAAAATATCTCTTCATTCAATTTGATATTTGATTTTTGCAACTATTTTTATTGATAGTGTGGGATTTGGTGGTTTTAGGGAATTCTAGTGCTACGCAAGTTACCAAGAGACCCTGCAGTTCCTAGGCATGCCCTTCTCATTGTCGCATATGGGAGAACGAGAGATGGAACATTCTTCTTTGTTCTGCAAAACTCATGGGGACTTAACTGGAGAGTTAAGGGATACGGACGGGTTACGATTGAAGGTGGTTGTGACATCTTCTATTTACACAAGTTACTTTAAGAATGCAAAATTGTTTTTATAATGACATCTTCTGTTTTAAAAGTAAGCAAAACAATTTTTATAATTAAAAATTTAATTCAGAATCAGTGAAAAAGATAATTTAGTTATGATTGTTTATGTGAAAAAATTTTAAAGTCTATATTATATATGAACAAGACAAAATGACATGTTGTGATCATTGTGAGTAATGCGTATGATGACAATATATGACAAATTGAGTTTCATTGTGCAAAATAATTATCTTAAAATGAATACCATTTGTGTAGATCTTCTCTTTTTCTTTTGTTTGCATAAATAGTTGATTATGGATTCGCGTGATTATAGTTGATTGAGTTTATGTTTTAGCCTTTTAGGTATTGAGACTAGAGAAAGAAATAAAAGAAAGTTGTACTAATTTGAACCACAAACCCTTGACAATAGAGAAGACAATGATGTACCACAAATCTTCTTGCTTGAGGATTTCAGATCATCATAAAAGTTATCGGAACATATAAATGACGAGTCGGCCAATGTTCTATTCATATATTTTTTCATACCCATAACCCATATGAAAATGAATATAGAGTTAGGGTTCACAATTCACATCTAAATATTCTCATCAATACCTAGGGTTGACACATCTATCCAAATCTCTATATTAAATAATCGATAATCATCTGCGCAGGACCCTTTCGGGTATTTAAAATTTTTGGAAACGGGTTCGGTCGGATTTTTTTGGTTCGATTTTATGCACAGGCCTATCCTAGAGTCTCCTTTTAAACAAGGATTTCATTTTAATAGATATCTTATTAGCTTCTTTTTCAGTAGATTATTACTGTGACCAGTAGATAAACAAAGTCATTAAACTCAAAATCCAAATAATAAAATACGTAACATTAAACAATAAACTCCATAACTGTAGCTCAGATTCAGCTACCATACATTGAGATAAACTAGAGAGCCTAACTTCAATATATCTTCATCTTCAACTTACAAGAGTCTGCAGTTCAAAAGTAAATAATCGATAATCATCAACGCAATTCAATTTTTCTCTCATCACATAACTTACACAAAATAAGTGAACACAAGCAAATAAATATTACCTATGCATGTTTAGATGGTGGGTTTAGGGCTTGGTCGGCAGAGTATGGGAAAGGGAGGTTCATAATTTCCTATATACCTCATCACCTTGGCTTGATACTCTACAATAGGCCCATTCTCATACTCCCGAGCCATACACGTTATATAAATCTTCATTTTAGCTCCTCCACTTACAGTAGCTCCCACAATACTCACCAATTCCACACACTTACCCTATCAAACAAGTGAGATTCATATATATGTTGATTCAAATCACATATGATGATCCTTCAAACTTGTCACTGACCTTGTCCTCGTTGAGTTTCTTAACGCACAAAGAAGCCAAATGTGTCAACTCATCTCTATTAGTCCTGTTTTGACCCGCAGGTGTATCCAGACCACCAAAAGAGTAGATTCCGTTTGCGTAATCTGGTATAAACCCCTGAAAGACCCCGACACAAGAATGGTTTCGTAATCTTCTTTTGAAGTAATCTAATCTAAGGCAAAATCATCGTATTTACTAGATCGTTGGAAAGAATACAAGAACAAAAACAAACATATTACCTTAGCATCGAACATCTCGCGCTTGTAAGCACGGAATTCATTATATTCGTTCTCGTCGGCGAACTGCTTACGATCCTCGATATCTGATTCGTACTCGCGACCATCGTAGCTGTCCACATCCCACTCCGGTTCCTTTTCCGGCACTTATTTAAACCTTAGATGATTCCACACGATATAGTCGTCGTCGCTGTCACAATCTCCGTCGCCTTCCTTGTCTCCGTCGTCTTCCTTGTCTCTGTCGTCTTCCTTGTCTTCCTCTTCGACTTTGGGTTTTTTCGTGACAGGAGGGGGAGATTCCTCCTCCGTCGTCGAAGCTCG
The DNA here is from genome assembly GCA_004349715.1 of Crucihimalaya himalaica. Classification (NCBI taxonomy): domain Eukaryota; kingdom Viridiplantae; phylum Streptophyta; class Magnoliopsida; order Brassicales; family Brassicaceae; genus Crucihimalaya; species Crucihimalaya himalaica. Next base: position 1,546,742 of record SMJT01000009.1, read on the forward strand.
TTTCGCCGTCTCAACATCCATCGATTGGGGATCCATGATCGGGAAAATAAAGAAGCCTTAGAAACACGAGAATTTGCGAAACTCTCATGTCCCATGGTTACTTATGGCTATGCCATGCGATCACCTTTCATTTTTGGGCCTTCTCTTAGAAAAGAAACTAAAGAGTCTTTTTAGGGCTACAGCCCAGCGCCTTGTCTAAACAAATTCTTAAGTGAATTAATGTAAAAACTGTTTTTTTTTTTCTTTTCTGAAAAAGGAATTAATGTAAAAATGATTTTTTTTTTTCTGAAAAAGGAATGTGTTTGGTTATGTTTCTACTTCTGTCAAAGTGTCACCTACTAATTAGTACTATATTCTAGTTTCTTATAACTATCTAAACAATATAAAAATATTCTTAAACACATTGAATAAATAAAAAAACAACTTTACTATAAAATTTCGGTTTGAACATTCAAGAACTAAACAAAGTAATAAATTTGAGAGTAAAATCATTATTATATAAATATACTTATAATTATCTTGTGAAGATCGTCAGTATTTATTTTTATTTCTACGGATTTAATGATCTTAAATAATTATCGTTATGATCGTTGTTTTTATTGACTCTAACTACATATTTCTTAAACTTTTCATAATTGACTCTAATCGTTGCAAGCTTCCTTTGACTTGTACTTGTTACACAAGTTGAAGTATATGGCAAATCTTCTTAGTATGCATTATTTAAACATAACCACAATGATAATATGATATATATATAACCATTACATGTAAAAACAGAATTATAGTCGTATGTCACATTTATTACGGTAATAGTGTCTCATAGAGTCATAGGTCACAGGCTTGATACACCTAACATCTAAGCTTAAAACTGCAACTTTAATGCATCTACGCGTCATTATCCAATTTGCCTCCGTCGTCTTCCTCTTCGACTTTGTGCTCCTCGGATAACTCCTCTTCGACTTTGTTCATCTTATCTGTCGTCGAAGCTTGTTTCGCCGTCACTTCCTTGATCGATTCAGGAGCCATGATCAGAAGAAACCCTATAACAGCTCTGAAAAACAAAATTTGGGAATTTCAAGGAACCAGAACTTAAATAGAGTTTTTGGGCTTATTATTTTGTTATGAGATTAACACATTGCAACACATTTAAACAGTTCAAATAATAACAAACAGAAGATCTTTTTCCAAATTGAGTTTTTATTCAACCAGTATGTGTCTACAAAAGGAAACACATTTTCATCTGTATGAGACAACAAGAACAACAACAAAAACAACAAAAACAAAGCACATTTGACTCGCACTCTCTACTCTGTAGTCTGTTTATTACCAGGCAATATCTGCAACGCAGTTCTGTTACTCGTCTTTATAGAGAGCTTTTTCACCATCTTCACCAGTTGCCTCATGCTCGCATCTTTCAAGTTCTCCTCATCGATGCTCACCTTCTTCTTCTTCTTACCCTCCTGGCCTTTGCTCTCTCCATTCTCATTGTTGTTAACATTCATCATCATCATCTCCATGTTGTTCTCTTTGTTCTCGACATTGACCAGCTTCAGAGCCGAGTTCTTTAGTGGAGTTGTAGATTTACTTGGTCTTGGAAATTGAACCGAGATTGATTCTGCTGCAGATGGAGATAACAGAGTTGTTTTGCCTTCAGCCTTCTTAAGAAGAGGAGGGGAATTTGGAGCAGCAGTAGCAGAGTCTTCTGATTCCGAAAGAGTCATCTCTTCATCGGCAATATCAGATCCCAAGACAGCTTGGTTCGAATCAGCTTCAGAGATAGTGCCGTCTGAGTCAACAGAATGATCTTCTTCCGGTTCTGTTTCTGAATCACCAGCATCACTATCGGTTTGGTCCACCAGTGTGTCTTCATCAAAATTGTTGCTCTTCTCAGGTTGAGAGTCATTCTCCTGAATTGCCTCTTCGGTTTTTGAATCACCAGCATCACTATCGGTTTGGTCCACCTTTGTCACATCGAAATTGTTAATTTTCTCACGCTCAGAATCATTCTCCTGAATTGCATGTTCTGTTTCTTGTTGGTTTACTGGGATATCGCAAGTTAGAACGTTCTCGGACCCTGCAAAAGAAAGAAATTTTGAATTAAGAAATGTAAACAAGAAAAATGGTTAAGGCTAGTTCTTTTTAGTACTAGCTACATACCATTATCATTATTGTGTGTTTCAGTGTTTGCAGATTCCAAGGCAGGAATATCACCAAGATCAACATAAATCTCAAGATCTTCAATCTCCTGATCATTGTCATTCCTCTTCTTCGGACCTTCCTCAAAGATGGCCTGCAACGTTTCTTCTTGTTTATTTACTTGGCCTAAGCTATTCTCAGATTCTGCGAAAGAAAGCTACATCATTTAGAAATTCAAACAAGAAAACTAAAGATAAACATTGATGGTATATGAATGCTTGCATTACCTTTTTCATCAGTCGTAACTTCATTCATCTCTTCCTTGTAGGTTTCAGTGTTTGCATCCATAACAGCAATATCACCAAGATCAACATATACCTCAAGATCTCCAACTACCTTGTCACTGTCATTCTTTAAGTTCTCCCATACTTGTTCCATGGAAACGCTCAAATCTCTACCTGGGGAAACTTCAGCCTCTGAACCTGCTGCATATTACCACAAAATTCATTATAGACCAACTTATTTATCTGATTAAAGCAAAAGCAATGAAAGAGAGAAAAAGGCATTGCATCTAACCAGCTAGATTCTTCTCCTGTGCAGATACTTTTTGTTCTGTATCTTCATTCTTCGCTGGTTTATTATCCAAGGATTCTTTGGTCTTCAAACTCAGATCAGCCATACATTTTTCTAACAGCCTTGTTGATCTCCTAGTGCTGTAGACCGACTGGACCAATTCGTCCTTCTTAGTACAAGAAATTGCTGCTGAAGCTTTCCTTGTGCTTCGTGCTGCAGGAGTTTTGGGCACATTGGCTTCAAATGTGACAATGTTAGTCTTTGGTTCTTGAGCAACATTCTTGTTTACGTTTTCCTGGTCCATTTCTCCAGCAAGAGATTTGCTTGTCGAACGACAAGAACGGGATACCAACTGAGATGATGACTGAGGCTCAGTTTTTGTTGTGGTCTTCCTTCGGGTTGTTCTAGTTGCAGTATTTGGTGGCAGCTTTGCTACACTGGTTGGAGACTGCGGAGCAATGGCGTAGGATTGATTCATGTATTCATCTAGACCTTCAACCTATTAATTTGTCAGAAACAAAACATTGCAATTAATTAGGGATGCAATTAACCCAGCACAAGTAATACAGAATCTAGGAGTCATTTATGGAGTATCTGTGTGTTGAACGAAAACCACAAGCAATGACCAAGTTGACTCAATATCAAACACATAGACAACTCAAGAGCAAAAACCACGACTCCAACTCGATTTCACAGAAAAATGATCTAAACAGCCGATGTAAACGCAATTTATAAACATTTATGAGTATCAATCAAATTCACAATGCTAAGTCTAATCATCAACAGAGATGGATGTAATCGATGTATCAGGCAGTGATAACTAGAACAAGAAACATTGAGATCCAGAATTGTCGTGACAAACTCTAAGACGCAATACGAAGTCTCGCTCTTTACTGATTTGACAGATCTGCGTCACTATTGAACTACAATAACTTAAGACTTTAATAGATCGATTCGTTGACAAAAAAAGACTTTAATAGATCGATCATGCACAAATCTCAATCAGTTCAGAGTAATGGTTGAGGAAAGAATACAATAAGGCAGAGATCGACCAGAACAATAAATCTGAGTTCAAAAATTTTCAAAACAAATATGATTTCTCGCTTTTCTTCGATTTCACAGATCTCCGTCACTAATGCACCAAAACGATCAGGAACGATTTCTTTCCGAATCATAGAAATTAATCCCTAAACAACTACAGATTCAGGATCTACACAGGAACTAGCTCTTCGTTTGAATATACAAACAAGTAGTGTGAGCGATAACCAAAAATTGTTCCGGATTCGAAATGAAATGGAGCATTGAATAGAGGAAGAAGACTTACAATCTCAAGAGCATTGAGAGCATCAGCCATGGCAACATTGGTCATATTGGCTGGGATTTTGTTCCTCTTGCAGAGAAATTGAAGATCTCTTCTCAGAAGGCTGTGGAAATCCATCTGTTTCTTTTGGTTTTGTGGTTGTTGTTGGCAGAGAAATTGATTTTGACAGAGAAAACGAGAAGTTTTTTGCTATGAGAGTAAAGAGGTGAGGATATGGGGTATTTATACCTCCTTGGGAAGATGAGAAGCCATTGAATCCCTAACTGTGACCGTTGGAGCGGAGATTTTGAATTTTGAATTTTCCTGGGATATTAATATTTTAGTTTTTGGTCTTATTGCGCTCTCTACGGCTTTGTCTCTTGTGTTTTATCTGCCAAAATAAGGAAGAAATATTCTGAAAAAGGACACCGGAATAAGACTATCAAAGTATATTCATGGGCCTTAGAAACTGTAAAGCCCAGATTGAAGCGTAAATGGGTGTTGTTAGGCTTAAGGTTTGAAATGCGTAAATACACGCGCTTGTGGTTTATTGAGTTACTGTGATGTCTCTTGTATGAGAGTTTAATTAGTTTAGTACAATCTACAGTTTCATTTTAGACATTAATTCTAGGTTTAGAAGATAATTCACTCACCAAAAGTAACCAGAAAAAAAAACATAACAGTTTTATGTCAATTTTATTATAACATTCGGAAAAAAATCACTAATAGGAAGAGCCTTTTTTTTTGCTATGAATGGTGAGTCTTGTCCAAATCCTCGAGACTTGTTGGACGGAACCAAGCTTTCTCCTCCATCACTGAGTCCTTCTGGCTGCAGCGAGTGTCGTCGGGTGTGTCAGTCGTGGAGGAGGAGGAGGAAGGTCCAAAGACACCTGTTTGAGGATGAGGAGACCAATATTTGTCAGAGTCAGGCTTTATCAATTCATCATGCACTTTACTTGATAGCAATTCTTCCTCTACGTTCTTATCATACTTCGATGTGTGATCTTTCCTGTTCAAGAGGTGAACAATTATGTTTAAGCGATATTATTGGTTTCTTCCATATTGTATATGTTTTGAAATTCATCAAATTTCTAATTATTTAAAAGAGAATATGGTATCGGAAATAAATGGTTATTGAGATTTCTACCCACTAACGGTCCATTTATTTATATTTACTTTTTCATTAAATAATTTCAGTCACGTCACGTCTAATCAACCAAGGAGAATGACATGAATACAAAATTCTAGATTTTAAATTTTCCTAGCAAACAAGATAGGCATCTGTATCCGTCTAGATTCAGAATGTGAAGCCTAGGGTACAGTCTTGTTTACAAAAAAAAAGGTATATCTTGTCTTGTTTTACAATTTACAAGATGTTTACGTACGTTTGAAACATCTACACACAGTAAAGTAACATATATATAACCAAACGAATCAAAACGTATATATATAGGGTACATGAACCCACTTATATGTTATTGAGAAGAAAAAATTTAAACAGATCGACCAGCATAATGATTCATTGTGTTTTCCATATAATCATGCATAATCAAATATGTCCTACTATACATGGGCTCTAAATAGTTTTCCATGATATATAACTAATGACATATACATATCGTTGGTTTAGGACTTAACGTTGGTTGATGAAATGTATTAGGTTTGTATCCAATTAAAGCAATAGTATATACAATTCTGGATTTGACCGGTGTGATTTTGTGGCCGTCACAAAAGATAAACGAACAAATTCATCAAGGTACGTTTTCTACCTATAGTATATACATGTTGCAATGTTGGATGTGATGATCTGATTATAACTCGAAAATTTAAGCAAAAAAAAGAAGAAGAGGGGACTGATAAATCTTATGAATTTCTTCTAGTTTTAATTTTTGTGAATATTTATCTAACATTTGTTTTGGTTTTCTTAAATACATTTTTGCCTCTTATTTTGTCTTTTTTTTTGGTTTTGCTCTCCGTTTCTTTTCTTTCTATAAAGGGTAAACGATCTATTTCCCCCCGGAATAGTATCATATCATAACAGATCCCCACCGAACTTTGTCCTCTGTCTATTTTTCCAAGAAATCGAAGTTTTTGTTCTAATTACCCCTGAATTGAAAATTTAAAACTCCAGTCCCCATAAATGTTGGTTACGACGGTTTACCACCAAAACCCGATACCAATCCATCTAAAACCAATTTTAACCCAAAATTTAACCCGACCAACCCAAATACACCTAAATCTCCATTAAAAAAATAATTAAACCCCCTATTGAAATCCCAGATTCATCGTCTCAAAATCTTACATCTAAGAGACCTATGGTGGCTCAATCTTCTAATTCGTTCAACGTTGACGATTTCTGAAGACAACGCACTAGCTTGGGTTTGATTTCATCTTATTATCCGTTGTATCTCTTGTCGTTTTTATCTTCTTCTCTTCCATCGATCCCATCGGCGACCAATCAAAAGCTTATTCGTCATGTTCTTAGAGTCTGTTTGATATGTTTCCACCTTCGTTTCTTACTTCTTCTCTCTGTGCCTCCTCTCTACATCTTTATCTTGGTTATTAGTTTCAGATTCTTCCTTCTTTTCGTCTTTTGATTATCGTTTTTTCTTTCATCCTTTCGAGTTTCGATCTATATCAAATTCGCTCTTCCTCACTTACCATCAATTCGTTTGATTATTGTTTTTGCTGTCGCTCAAGCTCTCGATTGTTGTCCCTCAAGCTTAGCCCTACCAGATCTTCATCTTCATCTCAAGAGACTACTAGACCTTCGTTCGAAATTGATTCAGATTGATGCTTTCCTTCATGCTTTGGATTTTAATGTCGATTTTAAACTCTGTTTGTTTGATTCTTGTTTGATTTTAAGCTCAAACCCTTAATGAGGATCGTTGGATTGATCTGATCGTTAGGGTTATGGAGGATCGTTGTTAAGTTCGATTATGATTCATGATTATAATGGCTCGTGATTGGATTTTTTTTTTGTTAAGTTCAATCATGGATTCATGATTATAATGATTTATAAAGCTCGATTATGATTCATGGGTTCGAAGTCATATGGTTTGATCGATTATGAATCATGGGTCGGGTGAAGAAGATGAATAAATTGGGTCAATTACGGGTCGGGTTTTAGATTGGGTCTATTAATCCGGTTAAGTATGATTTTAGGTGGTTATCAAACCTATTAACTGGTTAACAATGATTTCAAATACAGCAAACCGAATAGAATTGTGGTTTATGGGGTTTAAAGTATGAAACTTTTGATTCGAGGAGATTGGAGTTTTAAACTTTCAATTCGGAGGTAACTAGACCGAAAACTTTGATTTCGTGGAAAAGTAGACTGAGGACAAAGTTCGGTGGAGATCTGTTGTGATATGATACTATTCCGGGGAGAAATAGATCGTTCACTATATACTTTATGAACAACGTTGACAAAACACTATATAATGTGGATAACAAACTATTTATCAAAAGAAGAAAAATGGAGAGAGACTGAGTAAGAGGAAGAGGAAGAGATACCGAGAAGTGAAGAGACCAGATGCGACGCCGCGGGGGAAACCGTGTGAACTAACACCGTTGATTATGTGCTTTCCGATCACCACAACGCTCTTCCATTTAGCTGCCATCCACTCTGTTGTACCAGAGAGAAAGAGAGAGAAGAGAAAAGAATAGTAGTTGTGAGTTGAGTGTGTGGTTTTTATAATATTAAGTAGTGTGGAAGAGATGGGAGGAGACATAAGAGCTCACCATACGATTCATGTGTGTTCCCGTTACTTTCTTAAATTTCTCAATTAGTCAATCTAAGGTCACCCTTTAATTTGGCTTTCGTTTGACGTCTTTCACTCAACGAATAAGCTTGATTGGTAGAACATAAAAGTAGGCGTAATGTTTTTTAAAAACCAATCATGTTTTATTAGATGAACATAAATGAGAGCATAAAGAGTTCTAAATGTTCGACAACTCAATACTTTTTAAAAAAAACTTTTTCTAAGCATAAAACCTTAAAGAATATAAAATGACAGTTTTACCCTCGTTAATTTAATACAATAATAAAAGTCACATGTATAAACATGTCTAATTTTATAAATTTACGTCTAAATATTTAAAGTTATACCAATGACATATATCACATTAATATAAAATAACTCACAACTCTACTACTTTTGTGCTGCTTATGTTATATCCGGCTACATCTTTACACATCAAACCTATCAAACCTTATGTGTCCGGTAGGGGCATGGACCTCTAATAGGCTTTTTACAACAAATAGGCCCATCTTATAAATTTAAAGAAGCAACAAGCTTAAGTCAACCTTTTTTTTGGTAAAAGATGAAATCATGAAATGAGTAATATTTAACAAAAACGTGATTCATGGAGTAGAAATCTAGTTAAATTAAGAAATTTGAAAAAAATTATTATAATAATTATTTGTGATCGTTGTTTGAGGAAGATGATGAGAAGATTGTGGTCAGAGTGGACCGTGCATAGCACACGAAAATGGTCCGATGACCACGCAAAGGTTATCTCTTTGGAGCTTTGACACCTCAACTAAAACAAAAAGTGATTCTCTCGCTTCCTCACAAAGCGCATGCAACAAACAATATTGAAGTTTTTAACATCTTCACGAATTAAGAATCAAACAAGCTTCTTTTTGCTCGATCACATCAGAAAGAGAGATGGCAACGTCTGGTGCGATTTCAGGAGCTACTGTCTCTTCCTTCTTCACCAAAACTGCTTCAACTTCAAACCCATCTCCCAAACACCATTCCTCTGCTTCCCTCTTTTCCCTGGTCTCTGTTCTTTTCAAGCTCTTAAGAAATCGAAACTGAAATTCTCAATTAGAAGTTTGTTTCCAATGGAATGTCGAGTTTATTTTCTCTTTTCTTTCCTCGTGAATGTGATTTGGACCTTGTTTCATCTGAAAGTATGAACCTTTTTCTCTTTTTTGTTTGTTTGTTTGTTTGTGTGTTTAGAAATCTGGGTTTCAGGGAGTTTCGTTGGAAGATTCGAAGAAGAGTGTATCAGAGATCTTTGCTGTCTCTGAGAGAAAGATTGGAGGGTTAAATGGACTGAGAAGATTCGAAATCAAAGCAAGAACAGCAGCTTCAAAGCAAATAGAGGTTGAAGTAGACAAGCCTTTGGGTCTTACTCTCGGACAGAAGCAAGGCGGTGGAGTTGTCATCACCGTGAGTTTTTTTTTACTAACTATGCAATGAAGTGGCATTCTTGTAAACATGTTGTTTGATTAAATTGATGGGTTTGTCAGGGTGTGGAAGGAGGTGGGAACGCAGCAAAAGCTGGGCTTAAATCTGGAGATCAAGTTCTGTACACAAGTAGCTTCTTTGGAGATGAGCTTTGGCCTGCAGATAAGCTAGGTTTTACTAAAACCGCTATTCAGGCAAAACCTGATTCTGTCTACTTTGTTATTAGCAGGTGAGTGTATGTGTTTGCCTCTCTTGGTTTAATTTTGGTGGTGATCTTGCTAGAAATGTGGCTTCTTCTCTTTGAAAAAGGCTAAGATTGAAATGATCAAAATTGTAGCAGAGAGTTTATGTGTGACCTGTTTCCTTTGATTCTTGGCACAAAAATTCAGTGAAAACTTATAGTCTTTATCACATATTTCCATGGTCTAATGCTGTGGCTGATAAGTCTTCTTGACGTGCCAAGCTTAGGCTTAGTTTTCTTACTATGTTATCGCCTTAAATTTTCGCAAAACTAAGCTTCATAAATTAGTACTTGAGGTTTCTTTTGGGCTCAATTCCCTTAACAATGGAGGAAATTATGATAATATATTGTGGGTTAGAGGAAAAATGATTTGTGTTTGGTTTTTTTGATTGGTTTTTGATGTAATTTCTGATCTTTGATCATACACAGAGGTGCAGACGTTGATGTCAAGAAACTAAATAAGCGTCCGGCTCCTCCGCGGTTTGGAAGGAAGTTAACTGAGACTCAGAAGGCTAGTAATAATATGTTGTTCCTACGATTTAATAATTGCATCTTAAAACCCTAAGCTTAGCAGTTAACTGATTTGTCTTAACATCATTCTCCTTTGCAGGCAAGAGCTACTCACATTTGTCTTGATTGTGGATTCATATACACTTTACCCAAACCTTTTGATGAACAAGTGAGTGTGAATCTTTCAGTTTCATATTATTTAATTTGGTTTCAGTTGCATAAAGCTTCGTTTTGGTTTGATTTTTACGTCAATCTCTAGATTTTATAACGAAGTTGTTGATTGTTTTCTCCGGGGTTTTTTTTTCCAGCCGGATACATACGTATGTCCGCAATGTATAGCACCAAAGAAGAGGTTTGCGAAGTATGACGTGAACACAGGAAAGGCCATTGGAGGAGGATTGCCTCCAATTGGTGTCATTGTTGGCTTATTAGCCGGTCTTGGAGCTGTTGGAGCTTTGCTTGTCTATGGTCTTCAATGAAATTTTGGAACTTTTATAATGTCAATCAAACAAGTCCTCATAAGATTGAGCTTTGTAATTTGTAAACCAAGAATGAATGTTGATGACATCAACTTGGGAGTAAAATCATTGTAAAGCATTTTCAATTCTCTCCTTCTTATGTAACTTTGGTTGCTCTCTATAATCAAACTAGTGCAGCAGCAACACAAAGCTAGCAGCGATTGGTGCCAGCTAAAACAGAGAAAGATACTTGATCGTGTTACCACGGATACATCATTCTCCAAAATCTGCCTCCATCCATTGATGTACCGATGTCTACACGCAGATGGATGTTCATTTACGTATCACAATTCACCAAATGCGCATTGTAGGTCTCTCTCCATTGTTGAGTTCCACAAGCGTTGGCGGCTATGGGAGAGACTTCTTTAATTAATCGGTAGGATTTTAGTTTTAGGTCAATGGGAGCTTTCACAAAGTGTCTCTTGATAATCTTAGTATATTAAAAGAAATCTTAAAATGGTTTATTAACCATTTGCCCTTAATAAATCTAGTTATTTATAAAGGCATACAATTTAGGTTTTTAAAAAATCTAAAATATAATTTTCGAGATAAATTAATATACATTTTTAAAATTTTCCAAAAATATTGAATACTAGGACTTAATCCGCGGTACCGTGGGTCAGTTTTTTGTTTCACATTATTCGAATATATATTACCGACTGATTCTAAATATTGAATATATATATTTTTGTAAGAACGGATAATTGTGACATACAGAGATTATACGTAATTTTAACATTTGTTAATTTTAATAATTTTAAATATGTATATTTATGTAAAATATTTGTTATGATATGTATAAATGATTTTGATAGTTTTAAATTAGTTAATATTCAAAATTAAAAAAATAAAAATATTTGCATATAGTGTAGATAGTTACCTGGTAATTATATAAGAGTTAATCAAATTGTAAATCTGCAAGGGGAAACGAGAAAAAAAGAAACCATTTTTTATTTTATTTTTGTAAATAGATAAACTTGCTGTAACCAAAAAATAATAATAAACAAATAAATAAAATAAATAGATAAACTTTTTTCCGATTCTAATTCTATCTGTAAAACTATATATATACACACACATGTACTAACAAATTTCAGCACAAGTTAATTCAAAGAGTTTATTCATCAACAACAAACGATGTACAACTCAAAAGACTTGAAACACTTCAAAGAAACTTTCAAAAAATATGATCAATATGTAAACGGAGAGATTAAATGGAGTGAATTTGATATGCCTGGCGTACGCAAACGTTCTACTCCAATGACCAAGTCTCAAATCGACAATATATTTGTAGAGCTTGGAACTCGTGGTGAAGATAGAGTATTTAGTACTTCCAAGTTTTCTGGTGATCCTTTTAATCTCTATGTCTTAGTTAAACCTAAACATAAAGATGTGTTTAATGTAGAGATGCAGAAGCAGTCTGGTCTTAATAATCTGGACAAGTACGAAAAGAAAATAGAGAATCAACCTCAAATTCCAAAGAAGCCTCTCGAAAATACAGAAAACAAAGAAGATTGGGTTATAATAGAGAGCGACGACGATAGTGATATGGAATTTGAGTTATTTTAGATTTAAGATATTTTGGTTATTTTTAGAATTCTTTGTTTTGATATTCTTTGAGTTTTATTTAGGACTTTGATGGTGTTTTTTGGTCTTTTGAGTTATGTTAGGTTTAAGATATTTTGGTTATTAGACTTATTTGTTTTGATATTCTTTGAGTTTTATTTAGGACTTTGATGGAGTTTTTTTTGGTCTTTTTGTTAACAACTTTGATGGAGCTTTGTTTTTCCTTTTTTCTTTTATCATAATAATACGTTTTTCTAATCAATGCGAGGAAACAAACCATTACGATTTACACATAAAAATCTTTACGACAATTACACTAACGTTTCAATATTATCTACTAAATCATAAAAAGTAAAAAATAAATTATTTACATATATACGTTCGACTTAAAAAATTGGAATTCTCTAAATCAGTGGACAAAATTAGATTACTGGGCTAACAATTAGGCCCATTAAGAAACCTCGATGTGCGATACGCGTACAGCACAGAAGCGCCACGTGCTTCATCCTCCGTACATCTTCTTCCTTTTTGTACCAAAATCAACAAAAGGCGAAGACCTAGACTTGCAAACTAAGAAAAATAAAATCAAAATCAGAGCACCAAAACCGACTCAGATCTAAAGCTCTTCGATCTAGATCGCAATTCTCCAATGGCTCTGGAATGGGTTGTTTTAGGGTACGCAGCAGCGGCTGAAGCGATCATGGTGATCCTCTTGACGATGCCTGGACTTGACGCTCTCCGTAAAGGATTGGTTGCTGTAACTCGTAATCTTCTGAAACCATTTCTCTCGATTATACCGTTCTGTCTCTTCCTTCTTATGGATATCTACTGGAAGTATGAGACTCGACCTTCCTGCGATGGCGATTCCTGTACTCCTTCTGAGCATCTTCGTCACCAGAAATCAATCATGAAGTCTCAGCGTAACGCGCTTCTCATTGCCTCTGCTCTTGTTTTCTACTGGATTTTGTATTCCGTCACGAATTTGGTTGTCAAAATTGAGCAGCTTAACCAGAGGGTTGAGAGGCTCAAGAACAAGGATTAAGAGAATCGAGCCAGCTTCGTCGTCTTCAGGTCGTTTACTGTTTTTTTTCTTTCTGTTCTTGAGTTCTTTGAATATCGATGAAAAGAGTCTTTCTACTTGTGTCGTTTTTAGATTTTTGGTGTTTTTCAATGTTTGCTCTTTTGTCTTCTGGAGTTTTCAGGATCTGTTATACTTAACTTAAATATGTCAATCCGTGTTTGGTCTCTGATTTGGTACTTTTTACTCCTAATCTTCTCAATTGATGATGCTTGCAATGAAGCTTTAATCTTTGAGCATTGTTTTATTGTGTTCGAACGGACATCTTGGTTTGATATAACTGTAAAACACTCTTTTGATGATGATTCATCAACTAATCGGTTTTGTAGCTTATTATACTAAGCTGCTCCATGAATCTGAACTCTTGTTCTATACCCTTTGAATGCCCCAATGATCATCTTCCCCACTCTCTCTGTTACACAGTCTAAGAGTGTTTTAGTCTTTCCCTTTTTCTTATCCATAATCGCATAATTTGCAGAGGTCACAATATAACATTCATTTCATCTCTATCAAGTTTGTGGACACAAAAAGTTTCAGTCTTTGTTAGATGAATACGAAAACCCACTTTTCTCTGCAGGATTTATTGCAAAATAACCATCTGAAACACCAAACATTTATTCAGTCGATAAGAACGACAAATAAAACAACATCTTCATAAAACGGTTATCTTCTAACAAAAAATTAGAAGAATCCATTTTCTTTTTTGGTTCTTCCAAGGAATGAATCAGTTTCACCATGAAAAGAAATATTACAGGAATAATAGATAGTATGTTTAATGACAACTCACTTTCGAAGCATAAAAAGACCCATGAGCATTTTTGCATGAAGCAAACACATTGTGACCTAATGTCGCTGAGATCATGTTCACATGGTCCATCACAATACCCGAACATCCCAAGTCAGCATCGCAGTTCAATGTGATAGCTTGATCGCTCGCAGATGACCCGTGTATCCTAGAGTAACGCACATCGCTCACTTTCACGCCTTTGCCATTACTGGGCTGAGGCTGTGATTTTGCTAAATGACAGTTTTGATAGCTATTTGATGACTTGCTCCTTCCTCCGTTTGTACCCCCATTGTGATAACTCTGGTCGATGATAATAGGATTTCCTGAAGCAACCATGTGGATATCCTCGAATGAGATTTTCCGAGCATATCCTGATCCGTTCTACCAAACACTCACACAAGAAACCTGATTTAATTGAGGAAGATGCTGAAGAAGATCGAGTATCAATGATGAACAAAAGAAAGATGAATGGACAACCTGATATGTCTTGATTCGGACACCGTTCTGAGTGTTTGTAAAAGTGCAGTTCTTTACCCTCACTTCTTCAACGGTTGCAAAATCTCTATTTACTCCAAGGCTTCCTACGCTATAATATCAAATCCATACTCTGTGATTTTGTATTTACCTTGGTGTATATTATATGATAGTTGTTTATAAATCTTTAGTTTAGGAATCACCTGATGCCATGACCAGGGCCACAGAAAATGCCAGTTATGTTGATATGAGAGGAACCGCTATTAATGGCAATGCAGTCATCTCCAGTGGCAATCACTGAGTCACGTATGTGGACTTCTTTACAGTTTGATATGTCAATACCATCGGTGTTGGGACTATTGCCCGGTGCAGACATCCTTAGACCCGAGACCTCGATGTTCTTTGAACAACTTAGACCTACATGGCTCCGAGGGCTGTTCAAGTGTCGGAGATTGGACATCCTAAGACCATTACAGTTGTTGAAGTGCATTGCCTAAGAAAACAAGTAAGAAACAACAGTAACTAATAAACGGTTTGATCAAGGTTCATATATTTGAAAGTGGAAGATCTCGCAAATGGACTTACGGAGGGGCGATTATCAACTTTTCCCCACCACAAAGAACCACGGCCGTCGATGGTACCACCTCCGGTGACAACTAGGCCGTTGATACTGTCAAAACTAATCCATGTTGGGTATCTTCCCGCATACCAAGGGTAACCCGGTGCCACAAGATTACCCCTTATCTAATGTCAATAAATCTCCAAATTAATTAAACATCGGTTCAATTTATGGTCTAATAAGCTAAAAAAAGATTTCTATTAAAATCATTTTCCACATGAAGTTGGATTTTCTAAGAGTATGAAACTAAAGAAAGAGTAAAGTAGTTATATATACCATAAAGGAGATAGAGGAAGACTTGCATGGACCGACGAATGTAAGAGGCTTAAGCATGAATGATTTCCCTAGAGGCACTAGAATCTTTGTATTGCCTCTACTTCCTCCTTTACATACAGCTTCCCATGCCTTAAGAAAAGCCTGAAATATACATAACGCAAACACATTACACTTAAGCAAAGATTACGTATACCAATTAGATAGTGTGATGATTCTATATTATATATATACACCTTAGTATCATCGGTCTTTCCATCGCCAATAGCTCCGAAACTAGTGACACTTATGAATCCAGGGCTTCCAACTCCGTTTTTAGCCTTTTGAGATTCTTCTTCTAAGCAGAAACCTAATATGTTTATTTGAAACAAACATAACAAGACGAAGATAAACGAAGATTTCATCTTTGGACGACCCGTCGTATGCTTGATGATGATGAGAATATATTTGAAGGATAATGCATTTCTATGTGTATCTAGGTTTGTATAAAGAAAGGTGGTTAATTGATAGATATTGCGTTTGATTGTGTGTTTTTACGTACGGTAAGAGATTATCGCTAATCACTAATTCTGTGTGCTATAAAATGGAAATTAATCTTGAATGATAATTGAGATATTGACTAAATAAAATATTCTGATTTATTGACTTATTTAAAAAAGTCGTAAACGATATATAGTTTACCGTTTTGTTTAGGACTAAAGTTATGGTTTACTTATATGCTTAATTCTTTCTGTTTTTATGTAATTACATGCTTGATTCCGGGAACGTATGAATTATAGCTTATCTAAATATAGAAATAGATTCATCATAACTCATAAAGAGATATCTTTGATTGATTGAATCACTTATATGATAAACCCAGGGCACCACTAATCTTTAATTGTACAAGAATCTTTATCTATTTTATTTATAGATAGTCTATCCTTAGATTGATTAAACCGAAATGAAAATGACTATACCCGAAAAAATAAAATTATTTGACATTCGTTCATCTAATTTTTGTTTCTTTAATTAGATAAATAAATATGAAATGAATAAAGATGAATATAAGGCATGGATGAATAAAATACGTATGATAGAATAGTATTGCCATTCTATTCTTCTTCTCTTTTTTTTTTTTTTTTGGCAAGAATAGTGTTTAATTTACAGCATAGTAAATGAAAATTTCTTAGAAATTGTAAGAACTTAAATGGAGCAAACTTTTAACAATTTAATTAATTTGCTCCAAAATAATTTATTAGCATACCTCATTTAGTAGCAAACCGATCCGGTCCGATCTTAACTCAATTCAGAAACCAAACTAAATTAGTTTATAAATAAGAAGAGAGTAAAACAAGAAAAAGTAGTATAGAAAGTAACATTACGCGTGGATCTATAAGAGTAAAACAAAGAGAGTACTTTGCCGACTAAAAGTAAGTGCGGTGTTTAATGGGTTTGTCACCAACTTTTTACGTTTTCTTACAAACGAAGAAGAACCCAAAAAAATAGCAATCGATAAAACAAAATTAAAAGGAAGCATCTTTGGAGTTGGAGTGAGAGAGTTATGGAGAGGAGAAAGGTTGTGATGTGTGGTGTGTTATCTCTACTTGGTTTATTGTCAGCTGTTACTGCCTTCGCTGCTGAAGCTACTCGAATCAAGGTTTCTTCTTTTTTTGAAACATCACTTGTAGGGTTTCTGTTTTGTAGTGAAGTTTGTGATTTATCTCATGATTTGGGGTGGTTTAAATCTCTCTATGGTTGCTGAAACTCTCTAATGAAGTTGTATTTATTGTGGGTTTTGTCTTCTTTTCTTTTTATCTGCCCATTTTGAAATTCATTTTGCCTGAAATGCATTTGAGATGATAGCTTCAATCTTTGATATATGAGTTGAATAATAATTGGTGGGAAACTCGTTGGTTTCGGAATGAAACAGCAATGGCTCCCTCATTGGACTTTTTGATTTGTTCAATAGTTTTGTAAAGACTCTGTGGTGTAGAGTTGTTTTTTGGTGTGTCATGTTGGTATATTTTGGTAATTGCATATGTTAAATGTCAGATTCCACTTAAAATTAAATTGGTCTTATTCATAAGTATTTCTCACAATTCATTTATAGGTTTTGGAATAATATCATGTTAGATTCAGTTAATAGAACAAAGTTATACCCTTTCTTAATTGAGTTTTATGTATGTCGATTAAGCTGAACTATCTTTGATAGAATCAATTAGTCATAAGGAATTTGCAGGGTATGTTCTTGAACTCAAACTTAATCATAATCTCTTGAACTAAGTTGTTTGTTAGTAAGTTCTTGATACTTTCTTGTGTACAACCACTTCTTCCCAGCCAATGGTTGTCTCTGGGTTTTTATTGTGCAACGTTTCAAACTTGGTCTAAAAGTTTGTTTCGTCTCACTTTTCTCTTAAATTGACTCAGAGATCTCAAGTCAAGGTTACAGCTTCAGATTCAATAAAAAAATGCACTTATCCAAGAAGTCCAGCTTTCGATCTCGGCTTCACTTCAGCTCTCTTTCTAATGATGGCTCAGATAATAGTCAGTGTCTCAAGCGGTTGTTTCTGTTGTAGAAAAGGTCCTGCTCCTTCAAGGTCTAATTGGATTATCTCCTTAATCTGCTTTGTTGTTTCCTGGTAATTCACATAATTTCTTTTCCTTTTGGCAGTAAGTTTCCTACTTGTAATATGCTTACAACTAATAATTTCGCATTACTTTAGGTTCACTTTTGTAATAGCTTTCCTTGTGCTGCTTACTGGAGCTGCACTCAACGATGAACACACCGAGGAATCAATGAATGCTGGTTCCTACTTTTGCTACATTGTGAAACCAGGCGTTTTCTCTACCGGTGCTGTGCTTTCGCTTTTTACGATTGCACTCGGGATTGTCTACTATTTATGTTTGAGTTCAAGTAAGCAAGATGTTACTGCCACAATGACCCCGGCGAACCAAAGAGGTGGAATAGCAATGGGGCAGCCTCAGATTCCAGAGAGAGTGGAAGATCCTGTCTTTGTTCATGAGGATACTTATATGAGAAGACAGTTCACTTAAAACGAACAAGGCTTACTTGTGAAACACGTTAGGTTTAGGGGAGAGCATATAGATAAAAGTGTTTGTGTTTCTGATTCTTGTATGTGACATGACATTAAAGACTATGAAACTTTGTAATGATTGTTGTTGGAAGTGGAAAATGGAAATCCTTGAGAACCCCAAAAACGTCACTTATTGTAAATTGTGTAGTTTGTTTCTTCTTCTTTGTTTTTTTCTTATTTATGCGAGTCAAAAGTGGTTATTGAGAAGTTAAGTGTTTGTCATAAAAGATTGTGTGATAGAAACCATATTTCTTTTACTATCTACCCACCGGTCCGACCAAACGCGGTTTGGCACGTGCTTTTGGATCAAAAAACAATTTATTAGATTCTATCCGACTGAATCGCAAATGGTAAACCGAATTGAACTAATCTTAAAATTAATCCATATCTATTATTAATTTATAAATATATTAAAAATATAACACCATATCAAATCGAGCCTAATGTGAATCGGTTTATGTATTTTACGAACCAAAAGTTGCGAACCGAGAGTGAACACGCATACAAATTCGACAGCGATCAAATGCGCACATATACAATAGAAATCAAAGTTTTTTTTATCCCCCAAACCAATGAATTTTTTTATTGATGTTTTTGAAGTTTGTAGAGAAATGTCAAATGTGAATATGATATATCCACCGTTAGTGGAACGAACAACCACCACATGCTCTACCCAACCCGCACAACAACCAGCTCTGGACAACAATATTTGAGTCTAATAAAATGACAACACAACTATCCCCAATCCTCATTCATAAATAAGATCGAAAGACAAATTTTTTATAAAAAAAAACATATAGACTAAGTTATCTGTTTTGTTTTCTGATTATTCATATCAATTACAAACACACAAAAGTTATTGTAAAATTATAGAATGGTTGTGAAACTATATGGACAGGTAACGGCAGCTTGTCCGCAAAGAGTCTTGCTTTGTTTTCTCGAGAAAGGAATTGAATTTGAGATTATTCATATTGATCTTGATACATTGGAGCAGAAAAAACCAGAACATCTTCTTCGTCAGGTAAGAAAACAATTTTCTTGAACTAAACAAATCATGTGTTTTTTATTCAATATATAACTATTGTTTTCTTGTAGCCATTTGGTCAAGTTCCAGCCATAGAAGATGGAGATTTCAAGCTTTTTGGTAAAATATCTTATTAAAAAGAGAACATTTATTTTTTTATCATTTATATATTGTGTTCTTTTAATTTTGGCTCTTGTCCTCAAAGAATCACGAGCCATTGCGAGATACTACGCAACCAAGTACGCGGACCAAGGCACGAACCTTTTGGGCAAGTCTCTAGAGCACCGAGCCATCGTGGACCAGTGGGCCGACGTGGAGACCCATTACTTCAACGCTCTGGCCCATCCTATTGTGATTAACCTAATCATCAAGCCTAGGTTAGGCGAAGAATGTGACGTCGTTCTGGTCGAGGAGCTCAAAGTGAAGCTCGGAGTGGTCTTGGACATATACGAGAACCGCCTTGCTTCGAACCGGTTTCTGGCTGGTGAAGAATTCACTATGGCTGATTTGACGCACATGCCGGCGATGGGGTACTTGATGAGTATAACCGATATAAACCATATGGTTAAGGCTCGGGAGAGTTTTAACCGATGGTGGGAAGAGATTACGGCTAGACCGGCTTGGAAGAAGCTTATGGAGATGGCTGGGCATTGAATAAGCTCGAATGTATGATGATTGAAACCAAATAAGCTTAATATTTTATGTTTTTGTTTGTCTGTATTTTGTACGTTTTAATAGTAAAATCAATTTACTTCTGAAGAATTTGATGGTGTTTAGTAGGATGATTGTTTATCATGCATGCATTACTAGACAAATGTTGTGCTAAATATATTATCAAAATGAGACTTGTCAGTAGAAAAAAAGGTCGTAGGTTAGTACTCTTAACTACTGCCTATTGGTACTAACTACTAAGTGACAAGTTTACAATTATTTATAGAAATTATAATCTCATGATAAAAACATGTAGTATAGTAATTTGTACTAGCTTCACCATACATATTTAAACCATATAATACAACAAGTTATTGACAAAATTAATCGTATATATTATTTTATAGTAGTTGTGTGAAGAAGTATATCATTACAAATTTAAACCATACGATACAGTAAGTTCTTGACAAAAATTTATATATATATATATATATATATATATATCAATTGTTTGGTATATTTTCGTATCATGACTGACATGACACTTCTTAGGTAGCTTAAATTTAGCAGAGCTCCAGAAATCTCTGCAACTAGTTTTCGAATTTAACAACTTTTTATATATCAAAAAACGATGCATTCAACCATCTTTCTATTCTCTCATTAAGCCAAGAGAATTCAAGAACTAAATAAAATTTTAAAAAATTACTTTTTTACATACAGAAAAATAATGTAACGTTATAGGAATTTGTTTCACCGATTAATATGTATAATATTAGTTAACATCATAAATTCGACCCTAAGTTTGTTTCTTAATCACAAAAAGCGCTCTTAGGTTGTTCCACTTTGGTCTCGCTCATATCGATATTCTTGAACTTGAAGTCTTTAGTATTGATTTCGCATAAGCCAATGGCAATGCTGCAATTTTCTTGGCTTTCCCCACGTAAGCCCTCTTTGTGAAATTGTTGTAATCATTGGCTTCAATCTCGTCCAATATTCTCCTATACAATAGCAGAGATGCCCATACCTGAAACATTGTAGCCAAGTTTTCAGTGTTAAAGTCAATTAAAAACAAAGTTCTGGGGCAAAAAAAACGAAAAAATGTTCAAAACAAAAATGTTAACGGTAAACTTGTGGCTGTAAAGACACTTACCGGCCATCTGCTAGCAGCACTGAGCTCGGTGACGCCTTTCTCAGCTTCGTCAAAGAACATTCTTGCTCGTTTAAGCTGCATTTTCATGAAGTTTCTCCATTTATCAGTGACTTTTCCAGCGAATATGTCTTCATCTGAGAGACCAGCCTGAGCCAATTCGTCTTGAGGTAGATAAACCCTTCCTCTTCTCGCACTGAGAGAGAGCAAAACAAATTTAGGAGAGAGGTGTGAATCAAGAAACTGGTTTATGTGAAATCAAGAAACCAGTTTAAGATAGATATGTGAATCAAGAAACCTGTTTTAGGAGAGACATGTCTATCAAGAAACCGATATGTGAAACCAAGAAACCAAAGCTTGGGAGTTAAGGAAAAAGGACTCACTCTTCGCCTACGTCTCTGAGTATGTTGGTAAGCTGATTGGCTATCCCGAGGGCCAAGGCAGCGTTGTAAACACTTTCCGTTGTTGCTTTCGACTTAGGATCGATTCCCATAACTGGAACACTCATCAAACCAACGGTTCCCGCGACATAGTAGCAATAAAGGTAGAGATCATCGAAGTTCTTGTATCTCGATTTCCTCAAGTCCATTCTCATTCCTTCGATCATGTCTCTAAATGGCTGTAAGACAAAGAAACATTACATCAAGATTTTGTAAGGTATCTCGCAATGGATTGAATGCAAACTGAACTGCGAAATGAAACAGCAAAATAAGATAAGACAAGACTGAGGCTGACCTGAATATCAACCGGGTATCTAGCAACTGTATCAGCAAGAGCTGCATCAAGCATATCAAAAGGACGGCCACGGAAAAGATCTTCTAACCTTGCTTCCCATCTATCTAAGGCCATGGGAGTTATATGTGAAGCATTAGGCCCGTCAACGAGTTCATCAGTTCTTCTACACCAAACTGCACAAAAACAGAGTAAACCCATCAAGATGAGACCAATCAAACATTAGGAAACAGTTTTTTAAATATATTATAGTATTGAATTCCTCAGATCCTCGGGATAGTATCTCAAACATAGTTCCGCATAAGTAAATCTCCAGAGTGTAAGACTATTGGGCCTAGGAAGCCCATTAAAACCCATATTAGTTCAATTTTCTTGGGTCTTAATCCTATAAGGTTACGAATTTGGATGCTAGGTGCTTCATGGACGTTAATCTTAAACACGATTTACAAACTGACAAGAGAAGTTTATGTTTCTACATGAGTGTATGTTTCAAGGAAACCAAGAGATGCAATAGATTAAGAGTAATCGATTCTAACATATGGATATGTTTTGGGACTCGATACAAACTTAATCTCCAATATACTCTGAGCATCACTTTATCATACAATCAAAATCAATGATGACAAAGCAGTAACTCACCGTAGATAGCCCAAATCGCCTTTCGCCTTTCGGGTGTCATAAGCAAAGTCCCTGCAACAGAGAGATTAGAACTCAGGAACCAAACATATGATTCTCCATTACACCTAAGCCAAAGAAGAGAGAATAGATACTAACCGAGATAAAACGTTTTAGCGTATTCAGCGCAAACTTCACCGCACCGATCATAAGCCTCATCCAACAAACTCAAACTCCCAGGAAGAACAACATCTTGTGGTTTCTTCACATCAAGATCATAAGAAGAAGACCTAAGCTGTTTGTTCACCAAAGCAGCTTGTTTCAATACAACATTGTAAACCTTCTCTTCAGATGAGAGAGCTATCTCTCCTGCAGGACTTGCAACTAAGCTTGAAGACACAACACCACTTCTTCTTCTTGGGTTCATTACAGAAGAAGAACTCCAAGTTGGTGTCTGCTTCCTGCTACCTTTGTTTAGTTTCTGATTCTGACAACGAGAGAACAATCTAGAAGATTCTAGAACCCTTACCAACCCACAATTATTCATTGGGTCTGGATTTGGAGAAGAAGCAGCAACCCAAAACACTGCTACAGAAGAAGACATACTCAAGTTCTTGAGAGAAAAATCTCAAATTTTTTTTCTTTCTCTTGGGATTTCTTGTTTTGTTTACTCTGTTTCTTCACTTAAAAGAATCAAAATCCTAACTTTTCAGTGAAACCCAGTAATTGATTTGGATCAAACTGGTAAATTTAATAGCTTTCCTGCAAATCGAATAACAAACAAACGAGTTGATTAGGAATCGAGATCTCTATTCAAAGCGGTATAAAGCGAGAAAGAAACACAATTTCTTCAAACAAATAATCGATTTTTCATAACAAATGAAGAACATCAAAAAGAGATACAAACAAGCAAATCCCCAATTTTTGGCTAAGTAAATACTTAACTGGGTTCATCTATTTTACACACAAAAATCAAAGAAGAAAAACTTAGATTGCTTTTCGTTATGAATTCTCAACATTTGAAGGTATAAGTAATGAACAAAAGAAGAGCCCAAAAGTATCAAAACAGTGGAATCACATGACAGAGTAAGCTTAACCAAACGGGAGAAAACGAGTGATGGAAACAAAAGCCTACCTTATCTCTCTCTCTCTCTAAGACCAGATACTGTGAGAACGTTGAAGAAGGAGGAAGAGGAGATTTTCAAACACTAAATTAATCAAAAAGACGAGAAAAAGGTTTGACCCATTAATGTCAGAAAATTCTCAAGAAATGATATTGCAACGCTTACTGTAATATATACATACATACATGTACACACACAACACAAGTAGAGATGTCTCTTCCTCTATCGTAATAAAATCTCACCCACTCAAATTTGTCTCCCTTTTTTTTTCTAGGATTTAGTGAGAAGCCAGAATAATTACAAAAGTCGTTATTTTTTTTTTTTTTTGTGTATATATTTTAATTTAACTTTTGACTTGGGGGTGACTCGTGTAATGTATCAAACCTTAATAGTCATTTCATATAAAAATAGGTTAAAGATCCCATTTAAAAACCCATTACCTAATTAACCCGTTTTCTCCATTTTGGCCAAATTCATATATATTATTATTTAACTGAATGAAATCTTAATATTATAGAAACTTTGTTTATCCCATACACATGATATATTCACCAATTGAGTGCCAGGTTGGATATACATAGTTGTAATTGTAGATTAAGAGCTCTAAATTGATAGTTATATTTTTCTATATAAATATAATCTAAGCTTGTATTTTAATATAAGTGACTAAAAGTGGTTTCTAACAATTGTAAGCATTTTAAAGTACAAAACTTTGAGAGAATAATTATTTGTAGTTTAGTTTGTGATCTTTCAATATAAAAACAGAAACTGCATCATCAATTTTAACAAAAATATTAAAATAGTGATACAGAGTGACGAAACATATATGTCGTTTAATAAATCGCATTCAATATAGACATTTATCGGTACTTGGTTAAAATATAGTATAATATAAGGGAAATTGATGAATATAGTATAATATAACGGAAATTGATGAAATAATATCCTCCATTTCACACACAAAAAAAAAGCAAAGGTATTTTGGTTTAAGCATGAGCATGGTAAGATATTATTGTGTTACGAAACGTAACTATACCATCTTTTAAAGCATTGCTAAAATTCTACGAGATTGCGTAAGAAACTTGATTCCACTGTTTGGTGGATTTACATTACCATTAAAACATTAGGGTGGCCATAAACCTAAAACGAAAAAGAATATGAGTCAAACGTGACACATGTTATCAAACAAAAAACGAGACATTACACATTACGGAGAGATGGGATCAATTGGCAATTAATTACACAAAATTAAAATATGAGTTTAAACATTAAAAAAAAACATAAGTAATTGTAATGTTGGTAGAAAAGACAAATAGGGTTTATGGTGGGACCATGCCAGTTTGGGTAAAGAAGGATTAGAGATAGAGAGAGTTATTTTGTTGTAAGAAAAAGCAGAAAGAGAGAAAACACAGAGATGCCACGTGGAATACACAGCCAATGAGAGAGCGATAAGCTTATCAAAGATCAAGTGTGGACTGTGGAAGGTGAAGTGGGCGACGTTGCTTTTCCACGTGTCAATTTTTGATTGGTATAAAATGTTTAAAGCTAGATTTCCTCTTAGTCGAGTAAATCAATGGGTCCCCACTTTTGGCCCTCTCGTAGACACCTCTCTTCCGTTCAGAAGCTTTGTTTCTTTCTTTTTTTTTGGTATTTTTCTTAGATTTGGTATTTTCTTCTGTCCCATTCAAA
Organism: Crucihimalaya himalaica; assembly: GCA_004349715.1. Classification (NCBI taxonomy): domain Eukaryota; kingdom Viridiplantae; phylum Streptophyta; class Magnoliopsida; order Brassicales; family Brassicaceae; genus Crucihimalaya; species Crucihimalaya himalaica. The sequence goes on from SMJT01000009.1 coordinate 1,572,077, forward strand.
TTTGTAGCCTCGTCCGTATTTTCTCCGAAAACTGTTTGAAATACATTCTCTTGTAACAAACGTTTTTGGTTTAGTGTTTAATAAAAGTAGTTTATATACAGCAACCAAAAACGTTTTTGTTTGAGTAAGTGACTCATTCACTTTTTGTTTTTATATATTCATAATACATGATTAGGTTTATCAGCCTCAACAAATGGATGTAACCATCTTCGTACTAACATCTACATTCTAGAAATCATAAGAGTTTGCGGAATAAATTTAAAACAACTTATGTCTAAGTTGTTAAAGGATGTATTCAATTGATACTTTGACTCTTTTATTTTCTAGATTATCTTCGCATCTTCTCATCTATCATCTCTTCGCCTTCTTCTCTCTTATATAAACTCTATTGTATCTCTCTGTTTTATATTATTATCAACAATACTTTTCTATATAAGTGGCTGAAATCACATGGTTATTTTTTTTTTAATGTAGAAATCCAAATTAGAAAGTTTCATTTTTAAATAATATCATTGTCGCTGAATTTCACGATAAAACCACTAAGATTCGATACAATTCGTCAAACATCTCACGTACTTATATTGTTTGGCGAGTGATGGAGACTTAGTTGTAAATGGAAACGTGTACTCGTAAATTGTGTTCTCTTTCGTGGCCCATAAATTTTTAGTCCGATATTGGAGGTTTATCGTTTTATATATCAAATAATATAATCAAACTAGGTTTTATTATAAAAAGTACGAAGGAAATGGACCGTAGTCACCACTTACATGGTTACATGGCTCGACACGTAGTGTTACTTAATGCTGCAAGTTTTTTTTCTTTCTTACGTTTTTGCTCCCTGAATATTTTAGATTTTAGTTATATATATAGGTTTGCTGACGAGTTTTAGCTACTAGTTTCTAAAATGGTCTAGAAAAAGTTGTAATATATAAATATATAATAACTCGGTAATGGCTACGTATAGAGTCAGCCACGTAAACACTAAATGGATGTGTCATGGACCCATAGTACACTTCCATTATACACGAATCCATTGTGTGTGCATTTTACAATTGAACATAATATTTCTTAACCTATAATTTTGTATAACAAATTTCTCTTTCTGGAATAGCTCATTCCCACTAACATATTTACTATAACGTAATGATTCGGGGACAGAAAAATAACTATAATTTTGTGAAGTGGTTCGGAAACAAGTCAAAGTAGTAATCTATAATCAATTAGATTACTACGACCTAAAAAAAATGGAATAACATAATTATGTATCTTTTATCAATGACTTGCATTATTTGAATTGTTAAACTTCATTATTACAGCCGTGAGAAATTGAATAATCCCTTCCTCTTATTTTGTATATTCGTTGTACTTATTAGGTGTTCTTTGTCGCGTACTATCCTACGGCCTACGCGCACACACACACTCAAGATGTAACCACCGAATTGTGACACAGTAAACTGACTATATACATTCTAATTAAATGTATTTTAGTATGTTTTTTTGTCTCGTTAAGCTACATTACATATTATACTTAGTCACAGTGATCAATATATATATAAGTTGCATGAATATGAATTAAACTCGTATTCGATATTTTAGATTCGTTGAAAAAAATGTGTATCTAGTGAATATAACTATCAATTAGAGGTCTGAATTTGTTCAACATCCTCCACAATTCTCGACCTCAAAAATTTGTTGTGCTTCTTTAGACCAAATCCAAAATGGATCTGAAAAAGTGATAACTAGAATATTCCAATTAAGGATCTACCTTATTCGTACCAAACCGGCTTTAACCCAATTGATAAGTCCACGGCACGTGAAGAAAACGCGCCACGTTTCAAAAGACTGGTTTGGATATTTCCGTAATTTTATGAAATCAGGGTTTTAGGAGTGTTAGTCAAACGCCCAGGAAGAAGAAGAAGAAGAAGAAGATCGATATGGAAGTATGGAGTTAGAACACCAAACCATGGATACGTTCCTGCGTTGGGCAGCAGATATTGGCATTTCAGATTCCATTGATTCTTCTCGATGTCGCGATTCATGTCTCGGCCATTCCCTTTCCGTCGCCGACTTCCCTCTCGCCGGCGGGTGCGTAGAAACAACAAAATCGATTTGGTTTCTCTTTAAATCCTAAAATTTGTCTTCTCATTGCTTGATTGATGGAATTAGGAGAGGATTGGGAGCTGTTCGTGAGCTTAGGAAAGGAGAATTGGTTTTGAAAGTCACGAGAAACGCGTTGATGACTACAGAATCCATGGTCGCTAAAGATCAGAAATTGAAGGATGCTGTTAATCTCAACAACTCACTTTCCTCGACTCAGGTTCTTTGTTCTCTGGTTATTTGAATGTGTTCTGTGTTGTCTCTAAGAAAATCTCAAAACCCACAATCGTTGAAATGTGCAGATACTGAGTGTATGCCTATTGTATGAAATGGGCAAGGGGAAGAAGTCTTTTTGGTACCCTTACTTGGTGCATTTACCTCGTGACTATGATCTCTTAGCTACATTTGGGGAATTCGAGAAGCAAGCTTTACAAGTTCTGTGTCTACTACTACTCTTTGTGTTTTAGATTGGTTTTTGAATAGGTTAGATCTTATGTTTCTAGATTGAGATCATGTACCCTTTTTTTGTTTTTCTGCTGATTTCAATTCTAAACATGGGAATTTTTGTGATCATGTCCATAGGTTGAAGATGCTGTTTGGGCTACCGAGAAAGCCATTGCCAAATGTCAGTCTGAGTGGAAGGAAGCTGTTACGTTGATGAAGGATTTGGATCTCAAGCCAAAGTTTCAGAGTCTCCAAGCATGGATTTGGGCTTCTGCAACGGTAAGAACACATCATCTATCACATGAAAGATGTTCGAGTAGTCGTTGATAAATGACTAAAAAGCTTTGTGTAAACTTACAGCTACAAACTCTTCTTCTGTTTTAAGATATCTTCGCGGACGCTGCATATACCATGGGATAGTGCTGGGTGTTTGTGTCCTGTGGGGGACTTGTTTAACTACGATGCTCCTGGAGATGATTCGAATAACTCAAAAGGTCCTGAGAGTGCGATTCAGACATCATTCCCTCAACCTATTTCAACTACTAATCACGAGTGTCGGAATAATGAGGAGGAAGCAGGACTTGTTGTTGAGACAGAGTCTGATAGGCTCACAGATGGTGGATTCGAGGATGATGCCAATGCTTATTGTCTTTATGCAAGAAGGAATTATCAGCTAGGAGAACAGGTACAAGTTCTTAACTAGCTTTGTTATAGTTGCGAACCTAATGAAGCCGAAGCATAAGTAGAGTAGATACTAAAGAGCGAGGATTGTATCTGTGGGTGTAGGTTCTTCTTTGTTATGGAACTTACACAAATCTAGAGCTTCTTGAGCACTATGGGTTTATGTTAGAAGAGAACTCAAATGACAAGGTCTTCATTCCTCTAGAAACCAGCCTTCATTCTCTAGCTTCTTCATGGCCTAAAGATTCTTTATACATTCATCAAGACGGTAATCCATCGTTTGCGCTTGTGTCAACGTTGAGACTGTGGCTGATCCCACAGAGACAGCGTGACAAGTCGGTTATGCGTCTTGTTTATGCTGGATCTCAGATATCTGTGAAGAACGAGATTCTAGTTATGAAGTGGATGTCAGAGAAATGTGGAAGTGTTTTAAGGGATCTGCCAACTTCCTTCTCAGAGGACACTCTGCTGCTTCATAACATTGACAAGCTCCAAGATCCCGAATTGCGTTTGGAGCAGAAAGAAACAGAAGCTTTTGGCAGTGAAATGCGTGCTTTTCTCAATGTGAATTGTTTGTGGGATGTTATTGGATTTTCTGGGAAAGATGTAGAATTTTCCAGGAAAACTAACAGGATGATGAGCAAATGGAGATTGTCCGTGCAGTGGAGGCTAAGCTATAAGAGAACTCTTGCTGATTGCATCTCTTATTGTAATGAAAAAATGAATAATCTCTTATGTACTCAAGATAGGATTGGAGATTTTTAACGTAAAATAGAAATTTCTAATCATTGTTTTTGCATTTATATAGAAAAAAAAAATTACCTACCAAAATCTACTGTTTTATCTTTCATAAACTGCAAGTATGAATCAAAAATAGTAAGCTGAAGCCAAACAGATGAGAAGATCAATAAGGATCAGACCAACAACGTCAAAGACAAACTTTGGAGCAAACAATCCCCAAACCTGCAAGACCATGAGAGAAATGTTTTAGTAACAGAACAACCACAAGAACCTTTGGCTTGAGTGAATCTTGCAGTGTTTACCATCAAATGTCTTCTCTGGATGGTAACGCAGAGAATTGTAGCTGCGACAGTAGTGGCCGATATAACTCCATAGAGCATATACATCTGATGAGGATTAAAAAAATTATGATCTTATCACATTGTCACTAAATTTACGGGAATAAACGAAAAATGGATCAATATGAAGATGTCTTACTTGAAACAACTGGTGGCGCTTTTCGCCATGAGCCTGAGGAGTTTGAGAGCGGATTGGTATGAGGAGAGGAAGTCCAAATACAGAAAGGATGATCGAGAATCCAAATGTTTCTATTGTCAAAAGGATGGCTTGTCGTATAAGCACAAACTCGTCAAACCTGAAGAAACGATGTAAGCATAACCATCATATAGAAAGAAGACTTCACTGTAGTCTGAGTTTATGAAACTTGGACCTACCCGACAAATGCAGCTCCATAACGGAGGCCATCAAAGGCACACCAATGCCCGCTGGCGAAAAACATGCATATAGAAAGAAGACTCCATTGCATCACGCAGAGAGGATTTAGTTTTGAGAATTTGTTCTGTCTATCTGATTGGGTTATTCTCTCTACACCTTCCAGCTTCGCTATACAATAGCCTACAAAGAAATAACAGCAGAGTTAAAACCTTAATGACCTAAATTGCTATCTTTGTTATAAAGCTTTTTGCTTTTAGAATCGTCAAGTTAGAAGAGATAAGTACCAGCCAGCAAATATGCTAATGCCAGCAGTGATCCTTGTTTCCCCGACAATAGAATTACTGGTGAGCTACAAGCAGACACAAGAGCGACAGTTCTGGTAGCCCAAGTCTTCTCTTTTCCGGCGCAAAACATACGGACAGAAGCTAAAAGGAGTAGCTGCACCGATCCGATTGCATAAACCGTTTGAGGGATGCGGTTTCTTCCTCCAGTCACTTGAAGAAAACCATCCAAACCAAATATCTTGCTCTCTGAAGCCCAGAGGAATGCTACCAAAAAGTAGCTTATCATACTAACAACAGTAACATACTTCCACATCCCCTCACTGGGTGTTTTAGCAATCACTATGTAGAGCACGGAAATGAGTATAAACACTGATACAATTGGTGCAATTTCAATCGCATATGTCATTGCTGGATGGTCTGGCGCTATCCCGAGCATCCACGATGGTGAACTACTCATAAATTGAGAAGTTGCAGCTTGCTTTGTTAGCCCAATATCTATAGAAACTCTGAGAACAGAAACCATTGCAAGAAATATAACAGCCTGCAGACAAGATAACCGAAAATATTATTACCCAGCAAGTAACTTTTAAAGTAATAACCAGAAGTAGAAAAGATATGTAAGATATTACTGACTTCTTTCCGCATTGTTTTTTTCATGACAGAGTATTGTAGCTTGATAAGTCCAGTTGTTGCCAGAAGAAAGTTTGCAACTTTTCCTTCTTCCACTGTTGACACAAAAGTACTCTGTTAGCATAAAGAAAAAGAGAGAGGAAAGCTCAGTCTTAAAATTAATTGATACTTACAAATATAGCTGTTTGAAAGAAAGCTGCAAGCACGAATCATTACTATAAAGAGAGTGACAGCTGCACCAGTGGATAACCAAGAACCCTCTGCATAAGATTTGTCGCCATGGAAAACAACAAGAAACTGAAGGATGAGTGATATAACCAATATTCCAAACCCAGTAATCATTAGATTCAGATTGAACTCTGTCCACTTAGACCGGGCAAGGTCAACAACGCTTGAGAAGAAATTCAGGTATGCTCCAATTTGCTCTTTAAGGGCAGATATATTTGTACTGTCCTCATCTCCATTTCTATTCATCAATATGTGTTTAACAGAATTAGACCAATTCTGTTCCGCTGCAGAATATAGATCTGATATCCTCGCCATATCATCAGAAGAGAAACCAACAACAGATGAATTAGAATAAACATCTATATATCTTTTCACCTGCATATAAATGGAATTGGCAAATGAGAGTCTGAAACTAAAAATTCGTTTTAGGTATTCCATCTGAAAGACATGTTACCTGCCAAGCATTCACACAAAGAACATTAACGTAATTTTTCATCCACTCTTTAACAGCCGATTGGGTGCCAAAATTACCCGATTCAGACTTATCCAAGTCCCATTTGCTGGAACCAAGGGCATAGAGCTCAGGGTTGACATGCCCAATGCTGAATTTGAAATTATGTACCGAGATGTTAAAAATCTTACTATTCGTGGGTGGATATTTTCCCATATAGAAGCAGGAAACAAAATTTAACAATGATCCTTACAAGGCACCTTCCGAAAGGAGAGGATATCCCAAGCAAAGCTGACAATGTTGCCGCAAAATCAAGCTGCAAATAGCCCAAAACAATTAAATGTGGCAAAGAGGTTGCATAAAGCAAGAGGAAAGGCATCACATCAAATTTGAAACTGACCTGCTCAATGGAGCTGATGCAAATCTGCTGCCCGTCCTGACATTAAGATGAACCCAATAAAATCCCAGTAATAAGATATCTCATAATCAATTCTTATGATCACCAAGTAATATGTTTCACAAGTCACAATTACCGAGTTTTGTTTACAAGATGAGGTATCAAACTCAGGAGGAACCGAAGTTGTATGCTTCTTCGTACTCATGGCAAACATGGATGTTTCTACCTGTAAAGGGATTTAGAAGTAATGGTGGGTGAATAAACTTTAAGCAGAGTGAGTATAAGAAGAAAACCTATTTCTTACCTCTTCAGCAGTCCCTCCGCCATGATCCCCATTTAATGTCTGCCCATGGTCACCCATTACGATAAGCATAGTATTCTCATGCAAACCACCTGGTCGCGCGTGGCTCTCCAATATATTGATGACTTTCTAGAGGGAGCAAGTAGAGTGAGAATGAAACAAGATTACATATAGCATACTAATAACTTCTTGAAACTAAAGAAGGACAAGAAATACGCAAATGAAAGTTAATGATAAGATGGTTTATTTTTGTTGCCGGCTTTTAAAAGGTAGTTAACAGAAGTTTACCTCTAAAACTGAATTATATTGCTCCAACTTTTGAATCATTGGGCTGGAATCCACTCCAAAGATGTGCCCTGCATGGTCCTGCAAATCAAATTTAACTGAATCAAAAATATAAATGGTAAAGAAAAACGAAAGAAGGTAATTGTCGGCATACCACTCCGAGAAAATGTGCGATAAGGACATCCCAATCATCTTTGTAAAGGGTTGGGAATAGGTGCTCAATGCATCCATTGTCAACCTATAAAAGCACAGCCAATGTCATACATAAAAGCCTATATCTACTCGGTCAAGCTACCTCGGGAACATATAGATTATAAGAGAGCAAACTATTAATCGCTTACAGTATCCAGGTCTTTAACATTGAAAGAGGGGAAAGGATATGACTTTTGAAATTGATTTGGGAACAACTGTGTCCAAGTATCATCACCCATCATCACCAACCGTTTCCCATTTAGCACTAACTATCCATAGAGAAAACCCATTCAAGTTATAATTGCGCGACCAAATAAAAGTGACATTAGAAAACAAACACTTTAGTTCAGATAAAGCCTAAACCTGATTGATGAAATTATCCTCAACAATAGCAGGTGCACCAAAACTATTCCCAACATCGATAAAAGTAGGCAATCCTCCAGTTGTTAATCCCTGAGTTCACACAGTTAAAGAAATCATACACTATAACATGAAAAGAGTTGAAGCAATCAAATGTAGTCACCAATCTAAAAAGTGTTTAGAATTGGGACCTTGAGACGCTGCAGACTCGTAGTAGGAGGATCAGCAAAAGCCTTAAAGATTTTAGCAGACGATTCATTAGCAAATGCTAGCTTCTGCAAGATTGTTAATTTATCCATCCATGGCTTTGGTTCTGGCAATTAAAGAATTACTTATCGTTTCAGTACTGAAATCAGTAACAAGGCAATACTTACACACAAAGATCATTCCATCTCACCTGGGAAAAAAGCACTCGGAGCCACAAAATCGATTCTGAAAAACGAATAACATTCAAATCACGAAATGCTAATGGAATTGTGACATAGAACAAAACTAATATCAGTTTTGCAAATTTCAAACCTGAGAGCATCTAAGACAATTATGATGACGCGATCGACAACAGGTTTGGTCCAACATTTCGGCTGAGTATGATTAGAGTGGCTCGAGCCTGAATCGGAGTTCGAATCGTGAATTTGGCGAGAAGTAAAGCAATTAGAGAGAGAAACGTCGGAGCAAGTACTGTGAAAAGGAAGCTCTGTTCGAGTAAGAAGAAACCCACGAGTGAAGATCAGAATGGCGACAAAGTGGATCAAGAGAAAACCTATAGCTATCAACTTCTTGTATTTCAGATATGTCTCCATCTCCCGGATCAAAATTCTCCGGTCGTATTTTCAGAGAAGTAGTTTTCGCCGGTAATAAAATCAACTGGTCGAAGTGATGAAGATGTAAATGAAAAACGACGTCGTTTTGAACGTGGTAAACAGTAATATATGCCCATGAGTTTCTTTCTAGCATAACGCGTTTTAATGTGAGAAATGTCGGTTTTTGGATTCGGTCTAGGTCTTTTGTCCGGTATAGTATACAATGTAACGTCAATCCATGTTAATTTAGCTAAACTTGTTTACTTAGGTCAATAATAGTTCTATCCTAGTTATTTACTTAGGTCCTTTATGGTTTTGTTCAATTCTCGTTTATCCGATTCCGCTTTAAATATGCAAGTAGAGGTTAATCTGATTCGTATACTGATTCTTCCATTTAGTTACCAAATATTTAATCTCTTTAATTCATCAGCCTCAATTCTAGTCTTGTCGACACCAATACATATTCTTTAAAACCATCTCGAGTCAATATTTGTAAAACAAATTGAAGCTTAATGAAATGAGTTTTTGTGGAGAAAGGATCAGAACATTGGCTTGATTTCCTCTGTTGAAAGGAAATAAAAATCGCTTAATATAATCAGATTCGATCATTTGGGGAAATTGTCATCACCTCCATTCTCCACATTACCATGAAATATATATATATATATGCTTATGCTTAGTGTATTCGAATTTTCAAAATTAAACAAATAAAACCAAAAATAAAACTTGTAAGTGTAAGTATAGTCACATTCATAACAAAACAAAACAAAAACTAAAGGAGAGAAGGATCAGAACATTGGCTTGATTTCCTCTGTTGAAAGGAAATAAAAATCGCTTAGTATAATCAGATTCGATCATTTGGGGAAATTGTCATCACTTCCAAATCTCTCCATTACTAATAAGTAATAACTATTTTAAATTACTAATAATTAATTATTTAAAAACAAAAAAGAGAGAATTAAGGAGTAAGGATCAGACTAATTGGCTTGACTTCCTCTCAGAAGAGAGGAAATTATAATCGCTCAGTATAATCAGATTCGATCATCTGGGGAAATTGTCATCATCTCCAATTCAACTAAACCCTAAAACAAATCAGTGAAAACAGAGCCAGATCTTAAGTTGTCTGTCTATAAGAGACTCTATACCAAATAAGATTTACCCTACTCCGTAAATTCGAGCTTATTGATAAAAACCCAGACAAGGGTTTTAAGAAATAAATCAAAACGAATAACAGAGATAGGGAAAAGATTTGGCGTCAGCTCATACACAACGAACATCGACAAGAACGGTGGTAATCAGTAATATTGACGCGCAATATTATGAGTTAAGAAAACACACAAAACAAAAAAAAAAACCTAAATAGAAGCTACGACCTTCAAGTAAAATTTGAAGAACAGAGAAAGACGAAATATAGATCCAGCGGAAGAGAGATGTCGACGGCTTGTTATTTTGGGTTGGAAGAGGGTTTAGTCAAAAGGTTATTTATAGGTGTGGTGAGGCTTATGTCGAGAAGCCCTAATGCGCTCTAAGATATTTCTATTGGGTCCTTCTTTTTTTTGGTGGGCTTTGGTTACTGCCATATCATTTTTTATACTTTTTTTTGTTTTTTAAGCTGTTAGAAAATCGATTCTTGAAAAGTAATTAAGAGAAAAAATCACAAATATCAATGTGTAATTAACTAATCTGTTTACTACTTCCTCTGTTTTTATTTATAAGGTATATTTGCCTAAAAACACAAAGATTAAGAAAAGTTTTGCTTTAGTTAAAACATTAAATACTTCAATTAACTTTTCACTTAAAAGTAATTGAAACATTAAAAACTCTTCTCACGCTTTTTTTCATTTGTAGTTGGAGCCAAATTTTGCAAATAATCATACGTTTACTAAAACCAAAATTTTAATTTTTTTGCAAGGGAGCCAAAATACTAAAACGATTCAGTAATATCCCTATATATTATTACCTTCAAACTTACGATGTTTTACATATTATTCATGGATTCTATTTTCGATTTAAACTTAAATTATGGGAGTGAAGGTTTGTTCGATTTAAACGAAGCACCACCGATAGAAGAAAATTTTAATAACGGCAATGAACCTTCGATGGATCTTTATGCAGGTAAATTTTTTTTCTTAGATGAATTCGTCAACCTCTTAATCTTCTGCATCTGTAAATTGCATAATTTTAGGCTTACGTGGAGATTTTATATGCTACCTTAGCTTAGTGCCTTGGTTTTTTTTTCCATATATTGGATTTTTCCAAACAACTGCTTACCAAAAAAATTGCTGAAAAGTCGGAGTATATTGTTAGCGTGATTTTTGTTTAGATAGCTGAAAAGTTATGAGGATGACATGGTATTTTTTATTGCTTCAGAGAATCAGTTTTCGATTCAAAATGAACTAGAGGAACAAAAAACTAGAAGAAATTTGACGAACCAGGAGAGATGGGATATTTTTTGTGCTTTAGTAGAGAGGAGTGTTGATGGAAAATTGGGCATATACGATACAAGAGAGGTTTCTAATCTATTTTCAGTATCTATAAGAATGGTGCGACAGATTTGGGCACGAGCAAAAGAAACTTCGAGCAATGGGAAAGTCGATGTATCCAACAAGAGAACCGGAAATTGTGGTCGTAAGAAAATTTTACTCGATGAAGATCAAGTTGCTAGTGTTCCTTTACACAGGCGAACTACTATGAGGTCATTTTCCGCGGCTTTGAATGTGTGTCTTTCAACAATATTCAAGTTTAAGAAGGAAGGAGCTATCCGACGTCATACCAATGCCATTAAACCTCATTTGAAGGAAGAAAATATGAAAGGTAGACTACGATTTTGCCTCTCTATGTTGGATAGAAGTACATTATTTTATGAACCAAAATTTGTTGATATGTACAATATTGTGCATATCGATGAAAAATGGTTCTACATGACGAAGAAGACCGAGAAATACTATCTACTTCCGACGGAAGATGATCCACAACGTACATGTCAAAGCAAGAACTACATTGGAAAAGTAATGTTTTTAGCTGCGATGGCTCGTCCAAGATTCGACGCTGAAGGAAACGAGGTATTTTCTGGAAAGATTGGAATATTTCCATTTGTTCGTATGGAACCAGCTAAAAGGCGGAGTAAAAACAGAGATGCTGGAACTTTGGAACTAAAGCCATCAATTTCTGTCAAAAGAGAAGATATTAAAGCAGTTTTGATAGAAAAAGTCATTCCTTCAATTCATGAAAGATGGCCAAGAGAAGATCGTGGAAAGACTATTTTTATTCAACAAGACAATGCAAGGACTCACGTGGAACGTGGAGATAAAGATTTTCATGAAGATGCTTCAAAAAATAGTTTTGATATTCAATTGATGTGTCAACCACCAAATTAACCAGATCTCAATATTTTAGATCTTGGATTTTTCAATGCCATTCAATCGCTACAACATAAGGCATGTCCCAAGACAGTAGAAGATCTTGTTCATGCCGTAGAAGACTCATTCGAAGCATACCCCACGAAAAAGGTAAACCATATTTTTTTGACTTTTCAATTATGTATGCAAGAAATCATGAAAGTTGGAGGAGCCAACAAGTACAAGATACCACATATGAAGAAGCTTGCATTGGAGAAAAATGATCTTCTTCCGGTGCAAATAAGTTGTGATGCTGCGTTAATCAAAAATGTGAAAAACATTCTACGATCCAACTAGTGGATCTTAGTTTTTTGTTTTGTTTTTTGTGTGCAGTTTCGGTGTGTTTTTCTTTGTTTTATTTACAGTTTAATTGGCTGTTTAATTTGTTTTAATTTGTCTTCTTTTAATTTGTTTATTTACATCTAAAACACACTACATATATTAAATTATTTTATTTCATCTTCTATCCCACAAATAACATTATTTTTAACGATCATCACATAAAAACAAGAACAGTACCCAGATAACGATCATAACCTAAAAATAATACCGCAAAAACTTAAAGATAATCCAGATCAACATATCCAATATCATTTCTTCAATTTCTTCGTTCGGATGAAGATCTCCTACACCGAAATATAGCTTCTTGTTGAGATCAAATGGTCGAACCTTGGTAATTTTTTTCTTACTAGTTGCTTCAGCATCTTTTTCTCTGCTTTCTTCTTCTTTTAATTTATTTTAGTTTCAGATTTCATTTTTATGCTGTTTAGTTTTTGTGGTTCGTGCATATATAATCAGTTTAGGAAGAGAAGTGTTAATATGTAATGATAGTACCAAAACAAGAGTTAATGACTTTGAATACTTTTGACTAAATAAATAAGTGTTAATGTGTAATGATAGTACCAAGACAAGAGTTAATGACTTTGAATACTTTCTTATTACTTTTGATTAAAATTTGTATAAGGATTTGAAAAGACCTTATAAAAACAAACAGAGTAAAACCTCTAAAATACCTTATAAAAAAAACGGAGGGAGTAATAATTTATGAAAATAATATATTGTGCTTTTTTAACATCAAATGTAGTATATTTATTTTCAAAAGGAGTTTACAAGAGCATGGTACAAAACTAGTGATATACAATCACTTGCGTAAATATCATACAAGAAACGATAACACGAAAAGTAAAAAGAATGTTACAGACTGTAAATTAACAGTTTTTCTTTCGGAAATCTTATACTAACAGTTAAATTAGTAAAAAAATTCTTCGTAATCGATGTACTAAGCTCTAAAACGCATGTCCCATGAGAATTATATTGCAATGTCCCATTCATATTTGAGCTTATTGGTTTCATTGCTAATTCATATTCACTCTCAACAATTATTCTATATATATATAGAGCTTATTTGTTATGGAAGATTGTAGTATCAACACAATATTAGTTTATATATGCGTAATAATAAAAATATATCTCCCCAATTTATATTTAACAATGACAATGAAATCAATCTATGTAGTATACATGTGTAACAATAAGTATATGAGTATTTTCTTCTCTTCTTTTCGAGTATGCAAACCCAAAAGTAATAGATAAATAACTCAGAAAATAATTGTAAGACATTTGTAGTAACGTTTTGCGACTAAACTAATCTGCTTCAATTTCATCTTCGCAATATTTTCAGCCTTATGGAACCAAGAACCCTTGCCTTCTTCCATTAACATTGCTCTCTCTTCAGTTTCTTGAACCGGACTTATGTGAATTTTCAATACCTGCGACGGTACGACTTGATAATATAAAATCTCCGTCGTTTGCCGTGTACAAATGAGCATTTTATGATTTACTATAATCTCTTCTTCTATCATTTCGACTCCTGAAGAATTTAGGGTTACGTTTGACTTGTCGTTGTCTTCTACGTCGTTCTCAAACGATAAAAGATCATCGATCTCTATGTTGTTGATTGCATTGGTCCGAGATCCGCCTATAATATTAGAATAAATTAAATATATTTACAGTAGTTTACGATTAGAGGATATATGGTTTAAATTCTTAAAATAGAGTTTATATATATATATTATACCCACCATAATATTCAAGATCTTGATAATTACTCTCGAAACTTGGCAAAATCCCTTCATCTTCTATAAAACTCTGAGACAATTAATAGTTGGGTTTAGAACATATATAGAATATAAATAGAGAAATCATATCAATGATTATGATATTTAGTTACCTGATTTAAATTCTCGTTAGACATTCTCATCCATGTCGAATTTGCAGCATCGAGCAATTGTTCATCGAGATTTCCAATGTTTCTTAAATGATCATCAACGTTGCTGTTATAGAACTGGTTGGAGTTACTTGGAGCGAAAGTAAAGTCGTCGAAACCGCTTTGACATATGTTTTGGTTCAGTCTCTTGCAGAAATCGCTGGCTAGAACCGGCGATTTTTCTACTCGCAATGGTGGCAATGACATTTGATGTTGCAGCATCTCACATTCCATGTCTGTATTCACCTGTAATAGCTACAACGTTGTAAGATATATATATATATATATATATATATATATAATTGATTCTGTATTAAGATCTACAATTAGTTATAGTAGCTAATTACCTTTGATTGAGTGAGGTATGGTCCATAACCTGGAAAGCTTGAAGGCATGTCTTGTGATAAGTACTGCGACCAGTCATCATGAACACCGATTGAGTTTGCGTTTCCAAATCGTGGTTGCGTATCGGTAGCGTTACTATAAGGTAGAGCTTGATGTGTATTTGAACTTATTTCAAGATCTGAACAAACGTCAAAACTCGAGTTACCACTTAAATTCGAGCTCGTGTGGACGTAAGGTTGATGTTGGTGCTGATGTTGATCCCTTGGTTTCGCTTCAATCACTATTTTTTTTAACACGCGACAAAGTGCATATGCGTCCTAAAAATAGTACAGAATTTTGTTAGCAACAAAACAAATGTTTCTAGTAATACATCTAATAGTTTGAAGTAGATGATATATGATGTTAATGATCGGTTTGGTTAGCAAGTAAACCTGCATGCCGAATGCAGTAGGCTCGCATTCGGTTTCATCGAGGCGATATTCATGCATGACCCAACCAGTTCTAATACCATGTGGGGCGCGTCCACGGTAATAAACTAATGTTTTCTTGGTCCCAATGGCTCGATCTCTCCAACTCACCCGTCGGTCTTTGCCCGTGGCTTTCCAATAACCGCCTTTTGTTGCCCGGTTCGTCCTTGAACCATTGGGGTACTTTCTGTCCCGTGGGCTAAAGAAGTACCATTCTTGGTCTTTGCTAGGAAGCAATGACTTCCCTGCCAATTTTTCATGGGTGAGTTAATTTGAGACAACAATATTGAATTATATATTTAGTATACACAAAAAAAAAAATTGGCTAAGCCATTTGAAACTAATTAAGTTTCTTTCTATGATTCATTTGTTTTGTCTATCCTGTATAAATGTTAAATATGTTACCTCTGGATATAAAAAAACCCTAAAGTACAAAAAGTGTAAACTATAACATAACATATGCGGTGGTCCATGAGAGGTTTACAAAAAGTATTTGAGGGTTTGACCAAAAGGAATCATACAATTGCGTCTGCTCTAATCAATACTACTATAGTACTATATGGCTACATTGTTATTATATATTAGGCTTTTCTTTTTGAATCTACATGTAATTGCAATCCAAACTGAACTGAAAAAAAAAATTAATTTAATTTAGACATTGAATTGATTTGTAGTTTTTGAATAATTTTGACGAATTAAAAAAAACAGAGTCGAGTATTATTCTTCAAGAAAAACACAGTCAAGGTTAACGTATATTATAATTGTCTTTCTCTTGTGATATTCTTATTCCTTTCTTCACTCTATCTTTCGAAGCTACGTTCAAAACCTACGCAGCTCTTAGACCAAAAAGGGTCTCGCATAACTACATAATTATTACCTGGCAAGTCCCATGGTTCGCATTTGTAGAGGTCTACTTCAGGGATGATCTCTAGCTCGATCTCTCGACCATTGATCTTTCTCTTGAGATAGTAAGTGATTAGTTCTTCGTCCGTTGGATGGAACCTAAAACCTGGAGGCAATGAGACCGGGGCCATGTGTATAATATCTTTTTTGAATCAAATGTCAAATGTATATGATCTTCGATTGACAATAATATTGAAACCTCTTGATTATTTCAATATCAGATTATGGAACAACAAACTAATTAACGAACGGTCTTGCTTACGAGATAAACTCCAACAAGACCGATCGTTTTTTGATTGAGTAACAAAGACTCAAGAGGAAGAAGAAACTAGAGAGAAGACAAATGTTTGTGTTATTGAGGGCTTGAAGGGTATATATAGGGTTATAAATAAAGAGGAGAAAGACAAAATTTCATATAAAAATAATGGCAGGAAAGTGAAAGGGAGGATGCCACCCTCAAATAACATATGGAATTTGTAATATGAAATTTGCAAAAAGAAATACCCAATTTGTCTCGTCTTTTCTCTTCTCTTTTTGTTTTTTTCTTACACATATTCTGATTCTTACTGTCGTTTTCTTCAAGATTAATAGATAGGTTGTAAGAATTCAAGAATCTTGTTTAATTGATTCACAATCGATTGGTACATAGTATAAACATTACACATAGGAAGATTAATTAGCTGGGAATGATAATATACAAAATGTTTATCAAAATCTTTTTTTTTTTGGTGCGATTATATCTTATTTTTCTAATGTTGCATGATTTTGGGGTACCACAAAGTTTGTATATTTTAAAGTTCTGATTTAATTATTTTTGTAACAGTGAAGATCTGATTTAACATGCATAAAAAAATATGCATGAAAGAATATCAATTGCATAAACATGTACTATCAATAATCGAAATAGTTTATATGTCGAAAAAAATAAATTAAAGTTAGTACCTTAATGCAAAACCGTGTTTCTTCATCCAAGTGGTCTCTTCAAATAATCTCATTCTTCTCCAAGTATGGTCGGTTTGGAATGTATCCGCGTGGCAAAACATCATTGGTTACATTGGGGAACGAATCTTGGGTTAACCAATAGAAACTGGTTTCAAATCTTTTATGTTTGGCGGCGCTTCTAACTGAAATAAAACTGTCTCTTTTGTATACCTATCATAGGGTCTCCCATTCATATCCCCACTTGCCAGAATCCTTTAGTTCCTTCGTGATTGCCGCCGATCAATATACCATCTCAATTAGTATAACTAATCCTTTTTTTTTTTTTTGAAAAATAAATATATGAAAGCATGTCTCATTTATTTATAAAATTAACTGAATTTTCATGTCTCATTTTGTTACTTCAGTTATGTTCTTTGTGCACATTATATATAACAATTTGTATATTATTCCCGCACACATGCCCGCATGTATATAAAAATACATCGCAATATAATTTTCCCGTCTAACGTGAAATTCTACTGAATCTAGCTCTAATTCGGCATAGGATGTGGTCTTGCATCATTGGTTGAAGTATGGTATTATTGGTTATTAGTTTTTAGTTCGAGTCAAGTATGAAAGTTTGCCACGATCATCGGTCTTATCATTTGGTTACAAGTTACAACGCCTTGATCATTTTGTTCTTCTATTATTTGTTTATCAAGATTTTTTTTTTTGGGTTGGTTGTGGTCATCTTCCTTATATCTTTTTGATGTTCTTGTGTTCATAAGTTTTTTTTTTCTTTCTTATTTCTTGTTTTAGAAACTACACAAATGACAAAAAAAACTATATTAACTGTACTGTAAAAATATAAATCACGCCAAACACAAGCTCGCTCGTTCGTGAACATGTAACTTCTAGATGAGAGTTATACACATAGAGATTGATATGTATGTTCCTGACCATAAATGGATATTTTACACACGATGTATACAAAAATAAAGGTATACATAAAACCATATTTTTTTCCCAAATGTGTAGAGATGTGATTAGGTAAATAAAAGATGAACAAGCTGAGAGAGTCCACATGGTAGATCATGTGGGTCCAGCTTGTTAGCATGTGAAGAAATCCTTGGAGGCATTGATGGGCCAACCCCAGCATCACTTCTCAGCTTTTCTCATCATCAT
Organism: Crucihimalaya himalaica; assembly: GCA_004349715.1. Lineage (NCBI taxonomy): Eukaryota > Viridiplantae > Streptophyta > Magnoliopsida > Brassicales > Brassicaceae > Crucihimalaya > Crucihimalaya himalaica. The sequence continues at coordinate 1,590,167 of SMJT01000009.1, forward strand.
CATACACTTTTATGTCATTATGCAAATTCCATATTCTAGATCTATATCTATTTTTTTTTTTATTGATACTAATATAATAGCATTAGCTAGCATATAACACAGGTATGTAACAAATTGTACATACCCTTCTTTACACTTTTCCCTCACATGAATCCATCTTTTTGTTCTTTACTTTTATTTATTTCTCTTTCACACACATCTATAAATTAATGTACTCACATACCTATCTTTAACAAAGAAATGTATCTTAAATTCCCAAGTTGAGAACATGAATTATTTGAAAATATATAATTTAATTATTTCAAAAAATGTAAATAATGCATGAAAAAAACCCAAACTTGGGAAAGACTCTGTGTCTCTTTGTTTAGGCTAGCCATTTGGATATTTTAAAGTGATATTGATTGTCTAGTGCATGTTTATTTTCTCCCTAGAAAAAATGAGTGACAAAAATACCAAAAGAGAAAGGTACATCTGTAAAATTGATAAAGCGTTCAAGAAGGAAAGAAAGTTAAAATCAAAATCGTAATCTCATTCACTAATACAGATTTATTAAGCCTTTAGCTCAATACTTTATTTTATGAAAATTGTCAAAAATGGGGAGAAGATGTTAAACTTGGTTTAGCCGGTTCGCATTTTAAGCGGTTTTTACTGGTAACCAAACCGGATAGACATTCGAGTCACTATTCTACCGGTTTCATTGCGAAACGACGCCGTTGTCACGTCACAGTACTTAAGTCGTTCCCGTCACAGTACTTAATCACAAAAACCTCACAAAACCTCAGTCGTTCCCGTCTCCTTCAGAACCAGTACAACCATGGTCGACGGTGAAGTTGAAATCCTTCGCGGTTACGAGCTCCGTCTCCTCCGGTGCACCGTCTCCTTACCTCAGTCAAATATTCCTCTCGAATCGCAATCCGGAACCCATCCACACGACTCTCTTATAACGTCCCTTCTGTTTTCAATCGAGGCTGGAGACTATCTTGGAGTTCTAGCCTCCGACGCTACTAGGCTAATAATCGGAGATTCTGAGTTCGACCTGGTTGATACGGTTGATTCCCCCGCGCGTTTTTACTCCGAGCTTCGTGACAAGGTCGAATCATTCGTGGTGAACGATTCTTCAGACGAGATCGATAAAGCTCGCCGTGCTGTTCTGGTCATGTGTTTAGCAGTTTCGGCTGCTTTTTGGTTCACTCGTTGCAATTTGACCGGGTAAGTTACCGAGTTGAACTCTTCATAACATTTACGAGCTCCCAATGTTCTTCAATTTCGAGATAAAAAAGAGAGGATTTTGGACTTCTATTTGTAAATTCTCATTGAGGCTTTTGTTTGTTTCTTTGAACTGTTAGGTCGACAGAAGGATCAACAAAATGTTCGTTACCGTTTAGAGTATCAGAAAGTAAGGAATTAGTTGAATGGGAGAACTGGGCTAAGATTGAGCTCATGTCTGTAGGTTCTGACTTACTCGGGAAGTTTTCTAATCTCCAGGTACTCTATCTTCGTCCTGTATCTTTTCGTTTGCTTTGTTGTCTCACTCTTAATTTGTGTTTCGGAAGAGTGTCGTTAGATGTTTGTTGGACGTTCATGTTTGAGATGAATACACCAAATGTGTTATGCTTTAGATTTGTCCATAAACTTGCCTTATAGTAGAATGATCTTTATCTTCCCTGCTCTCTGTTCTGCACTAGGATGTCAGTTTTTTCTCCATAGTCTGTGATGATTATATCCTGGAAGGAAGCGTCTAAAGCTGTGGGTCCTAAGCTGCTTAGCATTCATTTCTGTCTTTGTTTGTAGCAAACTCTATGTAACCCAAACTACTTTCTTCTCCTGCAGCATTTAGTTTTTGCTAGATTGCTGCTGTTAAAGTTGAAAGATTTATTGTTTGAGACAAGTGCAACTGAAACTTTTGAAGTAAGGAGTATTTCATGGTGGCTTGTCAGAGTTTTACTTATTCATCAAAGAATTCTACACGAGCTATCATCATCTTTACATGATAAGTTGCAAGTTTACATGGCCGAAGCTCTAGACCATTTTGGTGCCCTGGAAAAAGTGAAAAGCTATTGGGGTACCAAGTTACTAGAAGACGAAGCTTCATCCATCACGTCGACCATCCATCTGGAAGCATGTGTCTTGCAATATATATATGGGAGGATTGATTCTTCTCGGTAAGTGCTACCATTAAGATAATATTGTCTTTGCCTACATCTTACATGTTTATAGCTTTTTGTCCTAGGATATTGACCAAATTACTTTGGTTTCGCCTTATGGTTCCCTTTTTAAGAACATAATGAGAGGTTTGCGACTCATGTAGTTACGAAATTGAGCGCTTGTATAGCACATATGTATATAATTGTTGCTGCTCTCGTATCTGATAGCTATCAGCCTATCACATACCATTTCATGACCTTTTATTTACTCTCCTGCTTTAGTATATTTGTCTTGATTCGAAGTAAAACTGTCAGGTTGCAGCTTGAATCTGCTAAATCAGTAGCAGGGCTCGAGTTCTCTGTTACTGGGGCTCTTGGATTTCGTACTATTCACCAAGTAAGCTATGAGATATATTTTTTCTGTTATATGTATTCGGCTTTGTTATTCTAAATTCCTCTGATCTTGCTATAGGTAGATCCAAAGGCACAGATGGTATTGATAGCCAATACTAGCTCATCCAATGGGGACGTGAGGTTGGCCTCTGAGAAAGCTGATGTTGGACCTTATGAATCTTGGGGAGGTGAAGCACCTGAAGTATATATGACTCCCAAACTAGTGAACAACGAGAGTGAAGCTGGCAAAGATTCTGTGCCCTTAAAACCAGATGAACAGGCATTGATTTTGGCCGAGTGCCTTTTAATTGAAAGGGGTAGTCGGCACGATGAGATGCAAAGTAAGTAAACTCGAAAATTTAGTGTATTTGCTATGTTTATTTCTCAAAATTTTAATGCTCCACGGAGAGCTTAGGTGGAAAGATAGAGAAGAATATTAGCAATTCTGCCTAGTTAATTTAGTTACTAGGCATTAGTTGTGACTGCAATTCAAAAAGCTTGAAGAGTCTCGTTGTGGCGTTGCCAAATAACTACAGAGATTGTGAAGGAGAAGATGCAATTGTCCGCTCTTGCTTCTGTGTCTACTAGTTTTACTCACTTGTGTTGAACTGAATTAAACCATGTTCTTTAGTTTTTTTTTTTTATATTCTAATACTTTTTTTTTCTGCAGGATGGGATATGGCTCCATATATTGAGGCAATTGATTCTCAAAAGTCAAAATATTTTGTTGTAAGTTTCAATCTTTTCAGTTAATTAGTTCTTACAAAATGATGGTGTTAAATGTATGGAGCTGTTGGTTTTTCATTTCGTCACAACCTATGCAAGTAAAACAAACCAACTGACTTATGTTCTTCGGACATGGGATTAGCTACGGTGTTTCTGTGACTTATTACGTGTTCGATGGGAATTAACTCGGAGTCGTACAAAGGGACGCGCCCTGGAGATGATGGATAAATTGGTATGTGTGCACAGTCCTCGTATCATCTACTTATTTTGGTTTTCTTTTTGGATTGTATATCTCCCTGGCTGAAACACTTATTTTGTAGCGTTATTTCATTCAGTCCTGAAGTGTAGCTCTTATAATTTTCCTTTATCAGGTTGGAGCTATTAACAAGAGCGATCCTGGAGTATCAAATCGGATCCCTTTATGCTATGCAGTCCATCTTCCTACTATTCCTGCCTTGAGAAAGTAGGATATTATCTTTATGTGCATGTATAGATATCCTTTTCGGGTTTTTGTCTGGGGTGTTATTCATCGTTACATATTGATTTCAACAACAGGGAATATGGTGAGCTTCTGATGAGTTGCGGTTTGGTTGGGGAAGCAATCACAATATTTGAGAGCCTGGAATTGTGGGATAATCTAATTTACTGCTACTGGTAAACTAAATATGAATACTGCTTTTGTGATGAATTCAGCTTCACTTGTTTTCTTCCTTTACCACTATGGCTTTCATGTTCTGAGGCAAAACTTATTATGTGCTGTGAAATTTCAGCCTTCTGGGAAAGAAATCAGCAGCTGTAGATCTCATCAATGCACAGCTTCTTGAACGGCCAAATGACCCAAGATTATGGTAATCTATGATCTGGTAACCTTAGTCTGTTCTATTCCTGTTGTTTATATATTTTAAGTATTAAATGGCTGTGAAGTGGCATAATTTTCTGCTTTGAAGGTATGCTTAATCATTTTATGTGCGGATCTTTCTTTAATATTTGTTTATACTAGAGAGTTATTATCGTATTGGATCATTTAGTTAAATTTGATGATAAATATTGGTTTCAGGTGTTCACTGGGTGATGTTACGATTAATGATTCCTGTTATGAAAAAGCCCTGGAAGTTTCAAATGATAAGTCAGTTCGTGCTAAGGTTGTTTGAGACACAAAACAGAAAAATCTTTTATGTCCTTCCCTCTTAGTCCATGCTCTAATTATCTTCATCTTGCAGCGAGCTCTAGCTCGCAGCGCCTACAATCGCGGTGATTTTGATAAGTCGAAGATGCTGTGGTATGTTGAACAATTTGGTTCTGCCCCTTTTTTTTCTAAAACGGAAATGGATTTATGAACTTGGCCCTTCAGGCTGATTTAGTTGTGAGATGTCACATTTTGTCTCGTACTTTAGGGAGGCTGCAATGGCCTTAAATTCTCTGTACCCTGATGGTTGGTTTGCTCTTGGTGCTGCTGCGTTGAAGGTATCTGACTCCTTCTTCTCCAATTGTTCAGTAGCAATATGTTTCCATTCCAAATGTCATTAGATAAACAACATTGGAATTCTTGTCATGCTGGCTGAGAGGGATACTAATCTCTGGTATCATACCATAGGCCAGGGATGTTCAGAAAGCACTGGATGCATTCACTTTTGCTGTTCAACTTGATCCCGACAATGGGGAGGCTTGGAACAACATTGCTTGTCTGTAAGCATTTCAATTCCACTCTTCTGCTCTATTAGTGCTGAAATTGCTGAGAAAATTGATTATTTTCTTCGTGCTACCTCACTATTTAACTTCACGACTCACTGCTCACCTACTTTATGTTTCACATTTATAATGGATGATGCTGAATGTGTAACAATCTGTGAGTGCAGGCATATGACAAAGAAAAGGAGCAAAGAATCATTCATTGCGTTCAAAGAAGCGCTTAAATTCAAGTATCTCTCTATCCTTTATGGTGTGGTATTTGAGCTAAGAAAATCAGAGTTACTGATTGAAAAATATTGTGTATCAACAGGCGAGATAGCTGGCAGATGTGGGAGAACTTCAGTCATGTAGCTATGGATGTGGGAAATATTGATCAGGTGAATGCAGCTATTATTAAAAATAATTATTCAGCCCTTGTATAACATAACAACCTTAGCTATTAGTTCCCCGTATATTTGTCTTATTTTAGCTTAGGAGTTAAACGAATTGGTTTGATCTTTGTGCTTTATCTCTTCCAGGCCTTTGAAGCTATACAACAGATACTGAAAATAAGCAAAAACAAGAGGATTGATGTTGTTTTATTGGACCGTATAATGACAGAGTTAGAAACTTCAGCATGTAACGAAGGTTATTCAGATGAATCAACGGAAACAAAACCATGTGCTTCAACACCAGCTGAAACTCAACGCCACCTAGAGTTGCTTGGGAAAATTATTCAGCAGGTTGGCAAAACATTTCAACAACTAGTATGGATCTCTGTATTGTCTCATTCTCTGAGTGAAACTCCTGGCAGATGCATTTTGATATGGGTTTTGAATTGTCCTTTATGTGCTTCTTGCTTGTATTTATAGATTGTCAAAACAGAAAGTACATCTGAAATCTGGGGATTGTATGCAAGATGGAGTAGAATCAAAGGAGATCTTCTGGTATGCAGCGAGGCATTGTTAAAACAAGTGCGATCATATCAGGTATCTAATGACTGATGATTTACCGAAGCCACACTTTTATCTATGAGCAACATTTGATGATATATCGATATCTCTGTCAGGGATCAGAAGTATGGAAAGACAAAGAACGTTTCAAGAAGTTTGCAAAAGCATCATTGGAACTTTGTAGAGTGTACATGGAGATCTCAGCGTCCACAGGAAGCAAACGAGAACTCTTTAGTGCTGAGATGCATTTGAAGAACACAATCAAACAAGTATAAGCAAACTTATCGTTAATTAATCCCCACAATACTTACTAAGCTTTTTGATCAGAATGAATAAATGGCTGACATATGTATATGTGTAGGCTACAGTGAGTTTCTTGGACACTGAAGAATTGAAGGAACTTGAAAGCTGCCTAGAGGAGGTGAGAAATGTAATGCAGAAGAGTGAAGAAGAGACTAGAAATACAAAAACATGAAAGAAGAAAAGACTTGCCACTGTCATCAGAGGATAACATCTGGTTTCTGGGTTTTGTAAATTTATTATTTTTGTTGTTTGGGTTAAAGACATTGTTGAGATCATAACTTAACAATTCTTTTTTGGCGGTTGTACGTGTTTTGAGTTTACATGTTTATGAAATTCCTTTTGGGGATGCAGATTGCAGATTCTTTTGCGGTCCTTATTGTAGTAGAAAGATGTCCAGAATCCTGAAATCAAAAAGTTGTGCCGTTTTGATGTTTAGAAGATTAAAAAGCGTGCTGTTTATTTTGGTTGCCGATTGGCTCTTTTCTGGCAACTCTAAGGGGATGAATGGCGTATTAAAATATAGTTAAAAAAAAGAAAAACGTAATTAATATATTAAAACTACATTTTCAATGTTTTATAATTATTTTACGAAAACTTTTATCTAGTTCAGTTCATTCCGCTAAAAACTATTCAACTATTATGTTATTCATGAATTCAGATTTCTTCTCGCATTGTTACTGAAAAAGTTAAAACAATTGTTTTTTTTTGCAGTGCTTTGTTGAACAACATTTAGGAGGGGGTTTATTGGTTCAAAGATTTTGATGGATTTGGAAATCCAAGTAAAATCATGTGTTATTCAATCATTGATTTTAAAAAAGATTTCTAAATCATGTGTTATTGGTTCTATCATTTATAAATACTAATTAAAATCATATGTTATTCGTTTAATGATTTATTGTTGGATTTCAAAATCCACATTATATTTTGAATGGATTTGAATGGATTTGAAAGTGAAGAATAGAAGGATTCAAATCCGTGGTTAAAACATGTTATTTCAAAATCCATATGTATTGATTTCAAATTCTATAAGAATTTTCAAATCCTATATGGATTTACAAATCAATGAACCAATAAAGCCCCCTTAAGATCTCTCAATGAACTTGAGTTGATTTAGTTGTGAATAGAAGAAAGTAGTGATTAATTATATCGACCAATACCATAATTAAATAATTCCCACCAAATTTGCCAAGAGAGGAAACCATTAAGTAAAAAATGTAAAATCGACCTTAATTATGGCCTAAGTAAGCGAAAGATCACAATTACAAATTGATCAAGGGAGTTTGTGTCTGGAAATAAATTCATATTTTTACTACTCTTTTTGTATTACAACGAAACTAAAGAGGACTAAGAATGAAACCATGTATAGGAATATCATTAAATCTACTTTCCTAACTAATTGTAATAATATAGAATATTTGCAAATCATTAATATGATTATGGAAGATTCACATATCTACTAAATATCCTCTTATATTTCTAAGTAAACTTTATATTTTTGGACCCTAGCTAAAACCCTACAGATGAACTTGTGCTTTGCTTATTACAAGCATTATTAAAATATCAATAAAATTAAACACTGATTACATAAACCTCTTTCGTTCCCGCCTCCTCCACAGTATCAGTACAACCATGGTCGACGGCGAACTTGAAATCCTTCGCGGTTACGAGCTCCGTCTCCTCCGCTGCACCGTCTCTTTACCGCCGTCAGATCCTCCTCTCGTATCCCAATCCGGAATTCATCCACATGACTCTCATATAGAGTCCCTGCTGTCTTCAATCGAGGCTGGAGACTATCTTGGAGCTTTAGCCTCCGATGCTACTAGGACATTACTCGGAGATTCCGCGTTGGACCTTGTCGACTCGGTTGATTCCGCCCAACGATTTTACTCCGAGCTTGACGACAAGGTCGAATCATTCGTGTTGAACGATTCTTCAGATGAAATCGACAAGGCTCGCCGTGCTGTTCTGGTGATGTGCTTAGCAGTTGCGGCTGCTTTTTGGTTCACTCGTTGCAATTTGACTGGGTAAGTTACCGAGCAAGTCTTCATAACTCATAAGATTATGAACTTTTAATATATATTTAGAAATTTGGACTCTTTTACTAAGTTTCTGAAGATTTGGATTCTGGTTATTTGTAAATTCTCATTGAGGCTTTTGTTTGTTTCTTTGAACTGTTAGGTCGACAGAAGGATCGACAAAATGTTCGTTACCGTTTAGGGTAACAGAAAGTAAGGAACTAGTTGAATGGAAGAACTGGGCTAAGATTGAGCTCATGTCTGAAGGTTCTGACTTGCTCGGGAAGTTTTCTAATCTCCAGGTACTCTATCTTCGTCCTGTATCTTTTCGTTCCCACTCTTTATTTGTGTTACGGAAGAGTGTCGTTAGATGTGTGTTGGACGTTCATGTTTGAGATGAATAAACCAAATGTGTTATGCTTTAGATTTGTCCACACAAACTTGTTTTTGTTTTTGCTTGTCTTATAGTAGAATGATCTTTATCTTCCCTGCTCTCTGTTCTGCATTAGGATGTCAGTTTTTTCTCCATAGTCTGTGATGATTATATCCTGGAAGGGTCTAAAGCTGTGGGTCCTAAGCTTCTTAGCATTCATTTCTGTCTTTGTTTGTAGCGAACTCTATGTAACCCAAACTACTTTCTTCTCCTGCAGCATTTAGGTTTTGCCAGATTGCTGCTGTTGAAGTTGAAAGATTTATTGTTTGAGACAAGTGCAACTGAAACTTTTGAAGTAAGGAGTATTTCATGGTGGCTTGTCAGAGTTTTACTTATTCATCAAAGACTTCTACACGAGCTATCATCATCTTTACATGATAAGTTGCAAGTTTACATGGCCGAAGCTCTAGACCATTTTGGTGCCCTGGAAAAAGTGAAAAGCTATTGGGGTACCAAGCTGCTAGAAGACGAAGCTTCATCCATCACGTCAACCATCCATCTCGAAGCATGTGTATTGCAATATATATATGGGAGGATTGATTCTTCTCGGTAAATGTTACCATTAAGATAATATTGTCTTTGGCTACATCTTACATGTTTATAGCTTTTTGTCCTATGATATTGGCCAAATTACTTTGGTTTCGCCTTATGGTTCCCTTTTTAAGAAAATAATGAGAGGTTTGCGACTCATGTAGTTACGAAATTGAGCTTGTATAGCACGTATGTATATAGTTGTTGCTGCTCTCATTTTTGATGGCTATCACATACCATTTCTGACCTTTTATCTACTCTCCTGCTTTAGTATATTGGTCTTGATTCAGAGTAAAATTGTCAGGTTGCAGCTTGAATCTGCTAAATCAGCAGCAGGGCTCGAGTTCTCTGTTACTGGGGCTCTTGGATTTCGTACTATTCACCAAGTAAGCTATGAGATATATTTTTTCTGTTATATGTATTCGGCTTTGTTATTCTAAATTCCTCTGATCTTGCTATAGGTAGATCCAAAGGCACAGATGGTATTGATAGCCAATACTAGCTCATCCAATGGGGACGTGAGGTTGGCCTCTGAGAAAGCTGATGTTGGACCTTTTGAATCTTGGGGAGGTGAAGCACCTGAAGTATATATGACTCCCAAACTAGTGAACAACGAGAGTGAAGCTGGCAAAGATTCTGTGCCCTTAAAACCAGCTGAACAGGCATTGATTTTGGCTCAGTGCTTTCTAATTGAAAGGGGTAGTTGGTACGATGAGATGCAAAGTAAGTGAACTCGAATTCAAGTGTCTTTGCAGTGTTTAAATTTTTTAAAAATATAATTTTAATGCTCCATTTAGAGTTTAGGTGCAAAAATATTAACAAATGTCCGCCCTTGTTTCTGTGTTGACTAGTTTTACTCACTTGTGCTGAACTGAAATGTTTATGTATATATTCTAATGCTTTGTTTTCTGCAGGATGGGATATGGCTCCATATATTGAGGCAATTGATTCTCAAAAGTCAATATATTTTGTTGTAAGTTTCAATCATTCAGCTAATTAATTCTTACAAAGTGGCTGATTTTAAATGTTGATGTATGGAGCTGTTGGTTTTTCATTTCGTTACTACGGTGTTTAAAAAATGACTTTTATTCTTCGGACATGGGATTAGCTACGGTGTTACTGTGACTTATTACGTGTTCGATGGGAATCAACTCGAGGTCGTACAAAGGGACGCGCCCTGGAGATGATGGATAAATTGGTATGTGTGCACAGCCCTCGTATAATCAATTTATTTTGTTTTTTTTGGATTGTATGTCTCCCTGGCTGAAACACTTATTTTGTAGCGTTATTTCATTCCGTCCTGAAGTGTAGCTCTTATAATTTTCCTTTATCAGGTTGGAGCTATTAACAAGAGCGATCCTGGAGTATCAAATCGGATCCCTTTATGCTATGCAGTCCATCTTCCTACTATTCCTGCTTTGAGAAAGTTGGATATTCTCTTTATGTGTATGTATAGATATCCTTTTCGGCTTTTTTTTCTGTCTGCGGTCTAATTCATCGTTCCTATTGCTTTTAACAACAGGGAATACGGTGAGCTTCTGTTGAGTTGCGGTTTGGTTGGGGAAGCAATGACAATATTTGAGAGCCTGGAATTGTGGGATAAACTAATCTCCTGCTACTGGTAAACTAAAACTTTGAACACTGTGTTTGTGATGAATCCAGCTTCACTTGTTTTTTTCTTTTCCCATTATGGCTTTCATGTTCTGTTGCAAAACTTATTATGTGATGTGAAATTTCAGCCTTCTGGGAAAGAAATCAGCAGCTGTAGATCTCATCAATGCACGGCTTCGTGAACGGCCAAATGACCCAAGATTATGGTAATCTATTCTCTGATAGTACCCTTAATCTGTTCTATTCCTGTTGTTTATATATTTTAATTATTGAATGGCTGTGAAGTGGCATAATTATCTGCTTTGAACGTATGCTTAATCATTTTATGTGCAGATTTTTTTTTTTAATATTTGTTTATATTAGAAAGTTATTATCGGATCATTAATTTAAATTTGATGTTAAATATTGGTTTCAGGTGTTCACTGGGTGATGTTACGATTAATGATTCCTGTTATGAAAAAGCCCTGGAAGTTTCAAATGATAAATCAGTTTATGCAAAGGTAGTTTGAGACAAAACAGAAAATCTTTTATGTCCTCCTCTCTCAGTCTATGCTCTAAATATCTCTCCATCTTGTAGCGGGCTCTTGCTCGCAGCGCATTCAGTCGGGGTGATTTTGAGAAGTCAAAGATGCTGTGGTATGTTGAACAAATTTGGTTCTGTCCTTTTTTTCCCAAAAAAGAAATGGATATATGAACTTGGCCTTCAGGCTGATTTACTTGTGAGATGTCTCATCTTTTCCCGTATTTTAGGGAGGCTGCAATGGCCTTAAATTCTCTGTACTCAGAGGGTTGGTTTGATTTTGGTTGCGCTGCGGAAGAGGTATTTTACTTCATCTTCTCCAGTAGCTTAGTAGCAATATATTTCCACTCCAACTGTCATTAGATAAAGGATATAGGAATTCTTGTCATGCTAGCTGAGAGGAATAGTAATTTAACATCTCCTACATCATACCGTAGGCCAGGGATGTTCAGAAAGCACTGGATGCATTCACTTCCGCTGTTCAAGTTGATCCTGACAATGGAAGGGCATGGAATAATATTGGTCGGCTGTAAGCATTTCAATTTCACTCTTCTGCTCTGTTTGTGCTGAAATTGCTGAGAAAATTAATTGTTTTCTTCATGCATGCCTTACTATCTAACTCCTCACTGCCCACCTACTTTATGCTTCACATATACTATGGATGATGCTGAATATGTAATATTTTATGGGTGCAGGCATTTATTAGAGGGGAGGAGCAAAGAATCATTCATTGCATTCAAAGAAGCGCTTAAATTCAAGTTTCTCTCTATCCTTTACCGTTTGTTACTTGAGTTAAGAAAATCAGAGTTAGTAATTGAATTACATTGTGTATTAACAGGGAAAACAGCTTGCGGGTGTGGAAGAATTTCAGTCATGTAGCTATGAATGTGGGAAATATTGATCAGGTAAATGCAGCTAATTACTTAAAAATAAATTATTCGGCCCTTGTATATCTGTTTTATATTAGCTTAGGAGTTAGACAAGCTGGTTTCATCTTTTTGGATTTTCTCTTCCAGGCCTTTGAAGCTATACAACGGATACTGAAAATAACTGAAAACAAGAGCATTGATATTGTTTTATTGGACCGTATAGTGACGGAGTTGGAAAATAGGAATTCAGCATGTAAGTCATCATCTTCATCGATTGAATTCGAAGATTCTTCAGATGAAACAAAACAGTGTACTGCAACACCAGCTGAAACTCAACGCCACCTAGAGTTGCTTGGGAAAATTATTCAGCAGGTTAGCAAAACATTCCAACAACTAGTATGGATCTCTGTATTGTCTCATTCTCTGAGTGAAACTCCTGGCAGATGCATTTTGATATGGGTTTTGAATTGTCCTTTATGTGCTTCTTGCTTGTATTTATAGATTGTCAAAACAGAAAGTACATCTGAAATCTGGGGATTGTATGCAAGATGGAGTAGAATCAAAGGAGATCTTCTGGTATGCAGCGAGGCATTGTTAAAACAAGTGCGATCATATCAGGTATTTTAATGACTGATGATTTACCGAAGCCACACTTTTATCTATGAGCAACATTTGATGATATATCGATATCTCTGTCAGGGATCAGAAGTATGGAAAGACAAAGAACGTTTCAAGAAGTTTGCAAGAGCATCATTGGAACTTTGTAGAGTGTACATGGAGATCTCAGCGTCCACAGGAAACAAACGAGAACTCTTCAGTGCTGAGATGCATTTGAAGAACACAATCAAACAAGTATAAGCAAACTTATCGTTAATTAATCCCCACAATACTTACTAAGCTTTTTGATCAGAATGAATAAATGGCTGACACATGTGCTTGTGTATGTGTATAGGCTAGAGAGAGCTTCTTGGACACTGAAGATTTAAAGGAACTTGAAAGTTGCCTAGAGGAGGTCAGAAATGTTATGCAGAAGAGTGAAGAGACTACAGAAGTATAAACATGAAAGAACAAAAGGATTTTTCACAGTTTTGAAATCATAAATTAATGTTTTTTTTTTCGAGGTTATACGAGTTTTGACTTTACATGTTTCCCCAAATTCCTTTGGGGATGGAGATTGCAAATGTAGTAATGATTCTTTTGCGGTCCCTATTGTAGTAAAAAAGATGTTCAAAATCTCGAAATCAAAAATGTTGTGCCGTTTTGACGTTTAAAAGATAAAAATGCGTGCCGTTTATTTTTGGTCACTGATATGCGTATCTTCTGGCAACTCTAAGCAATGATTGGTCAATTTAGAAATCAATTCTGACACGAAATCGTGTTTGGTCTGTGCGTATGATTCTGTGTCTTCATCCTCGAATCTCGATCGCCACATTACCGAATCATGATGTGCTTGTGAGCATGAGATTTGGATTAACGCGACATCTTCCTCTCAAAAGATCTTACGCTTACTCATCCGGATCGAAATCGCCGGTCACCATGGCGACGACTGCGAGCGAGAATCTTGTCGCAATTACGACGGAGGAGACAGATACGAAGAAGGAGGAGGACGCAGAGGTTAAGAAGGAGGAGGTTTCGCTTCCTCCGCCGCCGCCGGAGAAACCAGAGCCTGGTGATTGTTGCGGTAGCGGCTGCGTCCGATGCGTTTGGGATGTCTATTACGAAGAACTCGAGGAATACAACAAGACGCTTTCTCCAGAAAACTAAAATCTAATCTAATTGAGTGAAAATTTGCTTTTTCTGATTTTTTTGGTCTCGCATTGTTGTTACTGGAAAAAAAAAAAAAAGTTAAACAATGAATTGTCTTTGTGGATCTGATGCAGTGCTTTGTTGAACAACATTTTGGATCTCTGTATGAACTTGAGCTGCTTTAGAAGAAAGTAGTGATTAATTAGATGATTTCAATCAATCAAATTTGCCCAGAGAACAAGATAAATCGTCAAGTAACAAATGTAAAAAAAATATAATTAACGCGTCAATCAAATATTTCTTATTTTTCTGCTTTTTCCTTGTATCTGTATTCTGTGTTCTGCTTCTCTCAGAAAGAAGTTGTATGTAACAAATTGTTGATTCTTTTGGCTAGTAAGATCGAACAAGAAAGCAATTTGATCAATTCACAGATGGATTGTAACTGGAGAGAACCTTACTTTCACCTTTGAGGAGCTTTTACAAGAACAGAGATATGAAGATAGAATTCTGGGTTCATCAAGTTATTTACCACCCATGAAAACGGTATCTCTAGTTTCATTTCTATCCCTTGTATCCTTGCCAATTTGATTTCACCCATCTCCGCTAAGCCATCATCTGCTTCTTCTATATCATCCCTGCCTCTTTCTTCTCCACTCGTTTGAGCTCTGTCTCCAATGAACTCTGGGAGGAGACTTTCAATGGCGTCCCGTAAGGTAAAACATTTTCCTGTTAATGGTGGAACATATCAGTTATCTCGCCCAAGAAAGATTTCATGAACAGTTGGATTCACTCTACATGGAAGCTGTCGGTTGAAACTTTGTGCTGATAGCATAACAGCTATATATATGCCAAAAAAGCCAATCTCTTTTCGATGAAGATGAAATGAAGAATGTGGATCTTTAAGGTGAAAACTGTTACCTTCTTCTCTGAGGAGCTCAACGGGGCGATTTAGGTAGGAGATGTCATCCCATGTATCGATCTCAGGTACATCTTCAAGATTCTCGAAATCTTGATTTATACTCCGAACATACAACCGAACAGGAATTCTTGCTGAGAAAAAAGATTTTTAAGAGTCAGGAAAAAGGTCGTTGCACAAAAACAATGAGGGCACTATTACTTTGTATCATGTAAGCCAACACTGAAACAGATGCACAATTTTATGAGGGGCCACTATTCTTTTCCTATTAAGTTGCCTGCTGTTTAGAGGATTCATCAGAAGACGAAAAACTACCATTGACTGTTTCTAACTAGGTTAAATATCCATTTGAATTTAAACATCTTGTGAAACCACTTTTCCAAATATGGGAAAATTTGATAAGGTATAACTTTCTCAGCTGAGTATATATAGTTGGCAAACCTGTCTTAACTTGTCCAGCAACATCCAACTCAGTCACACCTTGTCGAGATTGTGGAGATGACAAGCCTGATATTTTTGAAAACTCATCTTCGATAGTTGCCATTTTAAGCTTGGGTGATAATCTTGTGTAGGCATCAAGATCACCTGTCAAATCATCGGTTTTCAGACTCGATACTAATTCAGTAATATATATATATATATCTGAAGTTTATAGCACAATTGACGCAAATAGTGACATTGACAATGCTGAACGCAAAAGTAGTGTGTAACAAAAATGGATTTGTAACTGCTAGTAATATATATATGCCCAACATCGACCACTCGTACCATTCATGACAGAGGTCCATAGATCCTCTTGATCACTCTGAGACATATTCATAACATTTTTGCAATTTCCATTGATGATATATTGTGCCTGCAAGATAAGTGGATAGTAATATTTAAAACTTGTCAAAACTTCTTATCATTTACCGTTTGTCTTACATAGGGCTACCTACATTACGTAACGACAAACCAATTGCAGCAAAATTTACAAATTGGTAACAATACTATTTGCCATTATAACCAGATAGACTAACACAGTCTATGAGATTTTATAACCTCGGAACTTATCATAGACACATTGCATTTATGGTGGCTGTAAACGTCTGGGTGTTGTCTAACGTTGACAGTACACCATCAGGATGTGGAAGAAATTCACACACTTTTGGCGAAAGAAATATTTCACTGTTCTAAGATGTGAATTCCAATGGAACAGTCTACAGAGTCTATACAGAATTAATTGTTTCAGTTAAAAAAATGACAAGAAAGCCATAAAAATTTCAAGAAATTTTCACTAACCTCTTTTAAAGAATTAACAAAGTTCCATTTTACAGAATCTTCCCCTTCACAGGGTATCAGTATGTTGCTAGGATATCCTCTAAAGTGTATCTGCAAACAAAAATTTCTGAAAAGCTCAAGAACTGCAAAGACAAAAGAGAGTAAGTTTTGTGCATCTTGCTAGTCAAAAGAGACTGATGAAAGATTCCACTAACAACATACTCAGACTGTTATACATACTGGTGGCCAGGCTTTAGTTGTAGAGAGGAAATTAAAATTAATGCCTTTCTATGTTTAAGTAAATGGAGATGCAGACTAAGAGAATGACATTGTGGATCACCGATTTTTACCTCCTACATTTAGATTACAAGAATAGTCTGCCCTCAATCTCACTCAAAGATGCTTAATACATACACTAAGCTCATCTTTTAAACAGAAGCTGATGAATTTGAGAGAAATAAAAAATCACCGTGAGATTCCAAGGTCGTTCTGGTTCTGCGCATAGGAGATCGAAAAGAACGCCTGTTGGTATATACCTGCAACAAAATAAGATTCTCACATCTCACAAAACATATCAGAAAAGAAAAACAGTGAATTCACATTATACTGAGAGATGAACAATGACGTACCATTTCAAAGGAACTCCTTTGTAATCGAACCAGATTGAATCTTCACCAGGAGCAAGTGAATCCGTGAAATAAGGCTTTATAAGAGGAATCAACAGAGGCAAATATCCTAATCTTGGTGCTAACACCTGAAAATGCGATCGCAAGAAAAAAGAGGGAAACTCATAAGCGTGCTCTTATCTCGATCTTAACATTGCAGTTACACGATTCAACTGCTAAATTCTTCCTCGTTTCAAGTACACATACAATTTGATAATCGCAATCGGATGATTCAAGACGAAAAGAAAACAAAACCCGAATTCAACATGATCCAAGAGAAGAAGATAAGAAGAAGAGTGATTACAAGAGCAGGAGGAGGAGCAGGGTGAGAAGCAACGTCGGATTTGTGGAGATGAATCTGCAGAGGAATTGCTCCTTCCCATACATACTTGACCGCTTCATTCGCCATTCTCTTCCCCGTCACCAGCTTCACGCTTTGAAAAAAAATACACCTCAGGTTTCAGAACGACGTTGTTTCTTGTGACGTCATCTTCTCTTGCGTGAACACTGCTTATCAGGTACCAGGCGTACGTTAGAGCAGTGCCTAATCTGTTGGGTGACTAACGTGATCCGATCCAAGTTCGAGATGTGAAAGGGTGTTAACCGGTTTAATTTGGCTTCGTAAGTTGGTTTATTGAATTTTGGTCAAATTCTATTAAATTTCGGGTTAGAGTTGGTCTCTGGATCGGTTCGGTTATTTGCTTGAACATACCGGTTGCACCGCAGTTGTTCTATTTCTTTCAGTTGCTGGTAACTACCTCACCAATTTCATCTTTGCCTTCAATTGGAAGCAAAACTCTACACCAAACCAATTAAATCTCCTAATCTAATCATAGATATTGAAGCGAAACCTGAAATTGCTTTGTTGAACCATCAGTAAAGATCTCATAATCACTAGATTTAACTATAAAAATTGTACAAGAGTTTTACAGTTACAGATTTTGCAGAAATTTAAAGCCTAAAGAACAACAAACAGCTCGAAGAAAACAATGAAACAACAACAACAACAACAAAAAAGACTTTGATGAACATTTAGAAAAGTTGAATGAATACTGAGAAAATGTGTTATAAGTGGAGACGAATCTCTTGTTCTTCTTCTTCTTCTATCATCGTCTTTCTCTTCTTGTACGGACCAAATCCTCTTCCATTTGACTCAGAGTTTGTTCTTCTGAGCTCAGAAAATGCAGACCTCTCGCTAGGTTTAAACTCCCATTGACATACCATTGTCTCGGGTTCTGAGTTCTTGTCCGTGTGTCCTGTATCATCCACCGAACCAGAGTTTGATCCAGTCGATGATCCTTCGTTTTGGACAGCCTTTCCTGAATCTAAACATCTATTTTCCCCATCTTCTTGCTTAAGAGGGACTTGTATCCAGCAGCTCAAGAGCTCTTCTTTTCTGTTTCTTATTATGGGTAATGTTTTGGATGATGAGAGTTTCCGTGGTAATGGCTGAATTGGGGATTTACAATAAGTTGAAGTTGTTAGAGAAGAGGACATGCCTGAATCAGATACCAAAACTGTCTTCCCAAAGAGTTTAAGGCTTTGCTTCGTTGGTTCCTCGATTGAGCTCTCTGTTTTTAAAAGTCTCTCTCTAGGAAACAACTCCAGCTTCTGTCAAAGTGATCAAACCAAGGACATTAAGAAGTAAGCATCTAACAGTGGGTATTGTTGTTAAATCGAGTGAGTATAAATTTGCAGATGGGTTTTCGTTTTTGTCAAGTACCAGAGTCTCAAGCTCTTCAGGTGCATTTGCAGTAGTTGTAAGAGCAGCCGGTGGTAATGCAGAAGAAACTGGGGACAAGCTTCGTTCGGGTGAACTTGAATCAAGGGAACCCAAGGCTTCTGATCCAACAGTGGACAACACAGAGGTTGGAGATTGGTTGTCTCGTTCTGACGGAGAAACTGACCTACTTGTTCGATCTGCCTCGTTCCCAAACTTACGTGGGTAAGGATGCGCTGGTTTTCTCTTGGGACGAGGAGGTGGTATCACAATTGGCTCCACTGAGCTCCCATCACCTCCAGTTGCTTCTCGAGCAACCTGTGTGAATACAACAGGACAGAGCGGAGTCAGAAGTCAGAACACAAGTCTTCAAACAATGTATGTACAATGATCTCTTGTTTAAGCAAGTACTTAGGTTTGCTATTGAGGTCATATCGATACTTTCTGTGTACAAGGATAAAAATATAATAGCAAGTAAGTGTATAAACCTTAGAGAAAAACTTCTGAGCATGGCTTCGAATCTGAATTGCGGTCTTTGAACCCACATGTTCTGTTAGTGAAACAAGCATATTTTTGGGTTCAGATTTGTATAGGCCATAACTCAGTAACAATATTACTAAATCATTCATTTACCTTCAATTCGTCTCCATGCTCGCCCGTATAATTTCAAGGCTTCAACAAACTTCTTGTGCTCTTCATCTGTCCATCTCTCTCTTTCTTTTGTTATTGTGTATGGTTTCCGCACCTAAATACGAAAGATGAACTGAGCCAAAGATCTTCACTTTAAAATAACAATATTTGACATTGGATTTTACAGAAACAAACCTTGGGTGCATAGTCATTTCCCCCAAAACTTTGGTCATTAAATTGTTTCTGCTTGTCTGCAGTTTCTTCATCTCTATTCCTCAAAGGAGCTTTGGTACCCTGAAACCATCACCAAGTAAAAGGACAATAAGCGACAGCATCTTGTTATCCCACAACATAAATGCAATTTATGTACTTTAAACAAAGTGGCGTTGGATCATTTACTTTCTTCTACAGTTTCTCAATGTAGATTCATTCACAAAATCCCAAAATTTCAACTGCATTTACAGATCCTAATAACGTTTACAGAAAAACAATTGGCATTGTACAACCAACTCTGCAAGTTCTTAACACAGTTTCTCAATGATCTTAAAACAATTGGCATCTTAAGGATTCGCTAGAATGTAGATGCAAACAAAAATCTCCAGAGAACTCACAGCTCAAACGAAACAAGAGTCTACAAATGAATTGCACGGAACAGGCTAAACTCAAAATGGAAGCTTTCTTAGATGTTCGTATACACACTATTCTAAGCTCATAGATTCATTAGCTAATCTGAATAAGCCGAAAATGAAAACTGGAGAAGATTCAAATTCATCAAAAGATTAAAGTCCAGACCTGAACACTCGTAGTCAACGGAGACGACGCCATAGCTTCCCGGATTAAGATTTCGCCGCGGAGGGGTAACAAAAAAAAACTCTGAAGTTGTGGATCGCAGAAAAGGAAAACACAAAACGAAAGCGTTTAAATATCACGAATCTGGACTTGGAATCAGCTAAACTTCCTCTGTTCTCCGTCCGTTTCTATAGATCCCATAAGATTTATCTCAGCTCCAGATAAACAACAACGAACAGATTTGCTTCTGAAATCAGAACCAATCCAAAGCTTCCACCTTCCGGAAAAAAATCCCAGTAAACCGGAGATATATTGGGTTCAGTAAAAGGAAAACAGAACAACTCTTGGCGCAGAGAAAGTGAAGAAGATGTAAACGAGAAAACAAAACAAGAAGAAGCTCGGAAATAGAGCTCTCAGAAGCTCGCCGGAGTTGAAAAAAGAGGCTTTTGACGATTCTGAATCGCCGGAAGAAGAGAGTAAGAGAGAGAGAAGAAGAGTTTTGGGGGGGGTCTGTGTTGTGCTGTGGAGGAGGGAAGAAGGGGTGAGAAACAAAAGGAGAAGACAAAAGGAGAAGATGCCACGTCAGCTTCTGGTATGTGCGCTTTTTTCAATTTTCTTAATTTTAATTTATCTTTATTGGTTTTTCCATGGAACGCTCGAGAAACAGATGAAATCTTGTGGCTCACGTTCAAAGACCACATTGCCACGTGTCTCTCGTGTCCATATTCTTCTTTTTTTTTAACAAAATTTGTAGATTTATTATCGTTTTGTCTCTCATATCCATTTTTAAATGAATCTACTTGTTTTAAAAGCAGCTAAATTTTCATTTGTGTTTTCAATTCCCATACTTTTTTTCTGTTGTGTATAATCAATTTATGTAAAAAATATACCAGGAAATATTTATATTTATGTAAAAACAAAAAAAGATATTGCTGGACGGAGAAATGTGAGCCACCAGAAGATACTTAAAAGGCAAAATAAGAAGCGTACTTGCGAGAGTATGATCTATGTGCTTACTCGCTATTATCTCTCTCTCTCTTGGTCATATTCTTTGGTTTCCACTTTCTAGAGATAGTTTTTTACTTATTTTTCTAAGGGATAAAAACTTTATTTTCTTTAGCCAATATTTTCTAGCTACATCTCTTTTGTGGACCAAATACTTTGATTGGATTATTTGATCTGGATCCCTCCTATCCAAATCCTGATCCATCACCATAATATATTTCATTTATTTTTATTATAAGTGTCTTTTAATATTTTTCATATATATTAAAAAGATATTTATTTTCATAAATATTTTTGAAAATACATCAATGTTTATATGATAAGATTCCCCTTATGGTGATATATATTGATGTAGTTTTCTAATTACTGTAGATAAGTCTTTTACATGTATTTTAAAAAGTTATATATGGAAATAGATCGGAATTGGATTATCCTATTTAAAATCAAATTACTCGAATCCGAATCCAAAAACTCTTAATTCTTTATTTTCCAGGTATTTTGTCCAATAGTAGTAAACAAAGTCAATCCATTTTAGATTTTGTGGGGTTCTAATCTTCTTTCTCCATTCTTCTCTTCTTTTAAAAAAAATCTTTTTATATATATTCTAAGGTAAATGATTTATAAATCAGAACCATCACAACCTCAAAATTCAGATGGTTTTTTTTTGTCTGATCACATTTTTAACAAGCCAGTAAACTTGTTTCTTTTACAAAATAAGGTCCAAAAAAATGAGCTATCCAAAATTAGGAGTAATATAAAGATTTGTTGTTGATGTTTGTAATAACAACCTTTAAGATTTTCAGTATTCTTGTAACACGTCAAACATATATGTTTATTTAAAAAAAAAAAACTGTACATATTTTCAAAGAGTTGAAACGATTTTGAATCCCAATCTAATCACACTTAAAAAATGAGATTAGGTGAAAGTCCAAAATCAAATGAAAACAAAACGAGATATTTTTTTTGGTTGTTTTTCGTTTTATCGTCTTTGTGCTATACGAAAAAACGAAAATATTAAGTTAAATATCTTCTGCCTTAAAATATAAATAAAGCCTGGTGGGGGTCAATCCAATACGTAAGCCAACATATACACACCATATAATATGATATATACAGATACGTAAGGTATCTATGATAATTATAATTAGTTTCAACTTTTTCGAATTAATAATATAATTATCCATCATCTAATTCTAAGGTCGTCATCAATTTTCCATAAATGTGTAGATAATCTATTAAATCATCGTTAAGCACATAAGATAAGAACAAATTATTAATTGCAAATCATGTTTGGGTGGAAGTGAAAGTTAATTACACTTTAATCTAAAAGATTAGTGTACTTGAGTTCACTTTTGTCCATGTCACTGATTCTTATTTAAAGCCGTCTGTTCTACAGAAAATGGACATGTGGCAGGAAAAGAAGAAAGATTCAAGCCACTCATTACTCTTTTATTTTTGTTTTCGTATTTGTTTATTTACGTTCTCACCGGTTTTATACAAAATTTCTCAGCCACATATTTTGCTTCTCGTTTTGGCTTAGGGTTTGAAATATCAGAAAGTGGTTGGTGTGTGGCTGTTGTCTACTTAACGCATTTGTTTTTGTTTGCCGTCTCTGATAAAATGTATTCAAAAATACTTAATACCATACTATTTTCGAATGCAATAAAAATCCAACCCTGTAGAGGACACCACATTTATCTAATATGACAATCATCAGTGAGAAGAACATCCAAATATATTAAAAAGATGTAATAATTTCTCAAAATGTTCAAAAATAATAAGCAATTAGGAGGTGTAAGAAAAAGAAGAGAACTAATAAATAATTTAGAAGAGAAAGTATGGGTCATGGGTCGAAACGCATAAACGAGGAGTAGAAAAAATAGTCCTTTCCTTTACCCAGAAAAGAGAAAAAAAAACTTGGTCGTTTGAGAAGTTTCTGGCTTTGCCAAACAAGGTTAGGCTTGGACCTGGTGGTGCTGGAAGTTAGGTACTGATCTGCTGGATTGTGTGAAGTGACACGTGACACGTGGTAGCCGTGCTGGATTGTGTGAAGTGACACGTGACACGTGGTAGCCGTAGTGATATTTTTCTTTGTCTTCACGGCCATACATTTTATTTTTCGGCCAATTATGTAATTATTTTCTCTTATTATTTGAGAAGAAAAAAGCATATTTTGAAATTTAAGATTTTACGTATGTGGTTCATAGTCTTCGCCAAAACCGCTTTATAGCCAAATGGGATCAAAGGAAGAAGCAGATATTATTATTTTTTTGAAATAAAGGCTTCTGACTTTGTGACAAATAGTGTGAATGTTCTATCTAACAAAGATAAAAGAGATATGTGGTGTATAAAAAAAACCCAGACCGGTATAACTCTATTCATGGACCAACCGTTTTAGTTATGTCTCATGATGATGTTGTAGGATTTTGAGATGTACAAGTGGTCAAAGTATATAAACGATTTGGGACAATTGGCGCAATATGATCTAATACAAGTATTGAATGAAATAAGTTGTTGAAACGCAAAAAATTAAAATGATTTATATATTTTTGTCAGAAGATAATAGAATGCTACTCGACTACTATTTGTGTCATTCGGAACATCTACAAAGTTTTATATTATTCATATAGATATATATGGTAAATAATAGGAATGCATATGCTAATATATAACTAACGAATACCTATTTCATTTATTTTTTTTCGTTTCATGATTATTATGCATAAATTATTTGACATTCTCCTCATATTTTTTCTTTTTTATACAGTCCATCTTATATACCGATCAACATCAATATATCTTATATAACATTTTCAACAAATATACAGTAAAATTTCTATAAATTAATACATATAAAATTATAATATTTTATTAATTTATCGAAATACTAATTGAACTAAAAAAGTAATTTAAACAAAAAAATATATTAATTTATCGAAATATTAATTTATAGAGGTTATACTGTATATTATAAGATAGAGTTACAAAACAGTATGGAAAAATGAGAAAAATGTATAATACTAAATCTATATTGTAAATTCGTATTTTCCATATTTCGCTGTTGAAGTTACTTGGAAGCATAAAATGAAAAGCCACAGAAAAATTGTGATCGCAAGCAAATATAACTTCAACACAACTCATCCTTTTCATCTATGATGAGATACGCTTATGCACCGTACTTAATTTTCAGAACTAAAAATTACAAAATATATATATATATATATATATAAATTCGAGATAGGGATGAAAGAGAACATTTCACCATTATCCAAAAAGGCATGATAGACTTCGCATCAATTAATTGTAAAAACAAAAAAAAATCGATGTAAGGAAATAGTAAATTCGAAAACGTACTTTGTGGGGGCTAAACTGCACAAAAGAAAAAAATCACTTCTCGTTCTTCTTGTGATCTTTTCACATGAAAATACTTTTATCAAAAGTGCTCTCATTTACTAGAGAAGAGGAAGACAGAAGACGAAGCATCAAAAGTCTTTAGAATTTCTTCACAGATCCTCTGGACCATTGATGTCCTGTAAGAACAATAACCAGAACATGAGTTAAGTGATATATTTATTACAATCACAGTGACATATTAATAAACGTTACCTTATTCTCGAGCACGGCATTGTCAGGGATTTCAAGTTTAGTCCCGGAGTTTGCCTTCACTGACACTTTGCCCTTCAGAACAACGCCGGAGCCAAACGATACATCACCCGAGACCTTAAGGCTATCAAGCTCAACTATACTTGGGATGGACTTGAACCGGCTAAGGAAGCTCGCGACCTGTTTATTGACCACAATACATAAAACAAAATCACAGTTACAACTAGGATGTTAGAACCATTTTGTCTTTGTATGTTTTTCAAGTTAAATGTAGGTTACAGGCTCGAAGGGTCCAAGACGTTATAGCAACCTTACAATTGGAGTGAGATACTTTATTTCAGAGATCCCACACAGGGAACTAATGTTCTTTACCTTTTTGAATTCGGGTCCCAATTCGATAGCTGGGTTTGTGGGGTTTGTTCTAGCTTTGTTTCTGGTGACAAAGCCATCGACGAGTGTGTACAGATCTGACTGTGAAAGATGACTAAGAATTGTTAAGTATCTGTTTCTCATTTAATGAATTTTTGGGAATTTGAGAGGGGAAGGAGTGGATTGGTTTACCTGAACAAGAAGCAAGTCTGAAGTTGCCTTCACTGGCAAGAACCGTGAACGAGGTACATTCACACCGATTGCATTATCAAAAAACTGTTTGAAAACGGGCAAATTATAAAGAAAATTAACAGTTCTGTTTATAAGTGACCAAAAAAAAACAGTTCTGTTTATTTAAATTGCGTTAGTTAAATATAGAGTGTAATATGCATACCCTTATCGCAGCACCAGCTGCAGTTTCCAGTTGAAGAACTTTGACTCCATCGACTTCCTGCGACGAGTTAAGGCATATTATGCAAAATTGCAATAGATTAACTATGTTGCATGGCGTGATTGTAAATCTAGTACCTTTGGGTTTGGGATGATCTCCATTTTAAGCGCATCAGCTTCCACAAGCTTTTTGATGGCTTTCAAGTTAACCCAACTGTAATAGTTAACAGTTAGGTGCCCGCATATATACTTCTTATTCTGAACGTTTTAGGGACCAGAGAGCTAGTACTTACAGGTTGTTTGTGTTGAAAATCTTGAATTTCTCAATTGATTTGAATTCATTTACCTACACGAAAGACGAGCAATGTCATTCTTAGTCACAAATAAGAAGCTAGGGATAAGGTATTTTTGTTTCGTTCTCAGAGAACCACTAACATTTTATGCCATCTTATACCACATATAGGTGTAAAAATGTAAGGAGAAAAGGAAGCTAGTGAAAGCGAGCAAAGAGTGACTAACTGCTACAAGACTTACAAACAAGTTCTAGTAAAAATGAAATCTATAAAATGAGCAAGAGAGATCTAAATAGAGACTAGGATGAAAACAAATAAGAGGTGTAGACTTACATGTTCATCAGGAACCTGAGCAATCTCCAAAAGCTGAGATACACAACAAAAAAGAAACAGTGAGAAGATCATGAGTTGCAAAGAAGACAAGAAAATATATCTCTAGCCTGGAAAATATATGTCTAGCCACATATCATAAGAAGAGACATTGCAGAATGCACAGACAATTTTAATTAGTATGTAATAACACCAACTTTGATTAGTAACTTTCTGATGACACCAGGTTTGATCAGAAACTTTCTAATAATCAATTCTCAGCAGGAAAGCTATCCAAACATGAAAAAAGAAATTACCTGAACTTTTCCTTCATAAGAGATCAGAGTTCCTCCCTTTACATCAGCTAGGGTTTTGGGTGTAACCTCCATACAGTACTCATTTTTGTTCTGGATCAGGTGCTTCAAGATTTCTGAAGCAGCATCGAGTCAAGGACAACCAAAAATTAGTCTCTGATTGAATGTTATTATCCTGAATGGAACTAAAGCAAAAGCCCATAAAAGAGAAAACTAAGATGGAGATATACTTAAGTCAACAATAGCTCCCAAGTTGTCTGAGTTGGCGACGAACACATACTCCTTACCCTGAACAGTGAGAAACTCAGAATCAGAATTAAAATGGTAAACGTTAAAAGACAAAAACATCAAGGATACATTCTGGAGACAGAAATAACAATAAACTACATCAAAGAAAGAACCTGTGATAAGAAAGCATCAAGCTTGCCACTGTTCATGAGGGATGGGAATACATCGCCGTGACCGGGAGGATACCTTCAAAAAGACATATTTTACTAGTGGTTTAATGTGATAGCAACAGAGAAGGATGTCCAAATGCAAATGGAATCTCAAATGTAAATGCGATATTGAGTGGAAACCGTACCATCCATCCTTGTCAGTCTTTCCTTTGCTAGGCCATGGCACAAACTCATCAGCAACAACACGAGGATACTTGCTCTACATAGTTTAAGTCAATATAATTAGTTCGAGGGTTGACCTGGATCGTTCAAATAAACAAAGTTTTTGTTTCTTTACTTGTAATGGCATTGACATGAAATACCTGATTAAAAGTGTGAATATCAACATTTGAGTTGGTGTATTTTTCCACAATCTGAACAAGACAAAAATCAGTCAGCCTACAAGTATAAGATAAATGTAGAACTAAAAAGATGTGATCCTCGGTGAGACAGAAGTACCTTTTGTGTGTCATCATGTGTATTGAATGAGTTCATAAGAACCAAAGGAACCTTGCAGCCATACTTGTTGTTGAGATTCTGTTGGATAGTGCTATGTGAGGTTATGTAAAGGCATGAAGATTATCACAAAATAAAATGAAAAATGACGTACCTCAATCTGGATAACAATCAGGTCAAGAAATGTCAAACCATCACGAACTTCGATAACAGATCTGCATAGAAACAGGAAAATAAAATGAAACCTATTGTTTGAAGAAAATGTCACATAACGCATCAGGGAAGGACTTGATACAGAAACCTCAAGAAAATTTACATTAAATCGAAGATGGCGTACACACTAACCCAATCTATAAATATGGAATGGAAGTTCTCATCCATGAAGATGGAACTACAATCACATCCCTGCTATGATCAAAGCTGACAGATAATTGTTTACTAGCTACACTAGGACATCAAGTGCTACCGATGGCAATAAATCCTATAGACCAAGAAATCTGGATCTTCAGGCTTGGAAATGTACTCAGAATTCCAATATCAATTTTGCCATCTCAAAGAGACTAGAGCAACTAACTCCAAGAAAAGATAGGCGTAAATTGAACTGAATACCGTTAGTGACACAAGAATAAAGAGCTTACTTTGGACCAGTGCATCCCATTGTCGTCCCCAAACCTCCATTAAGCTTTAGCACAACAAGCTTGTCCAACAAATATTTGGTCTCGGAAGCATCTTCATTATGTTAAAAATAACAAAAAAAAAATCCTTTTAATGTTTTGGAGAAAATCATCCAACGCAAAACTAGTCCACAGAACAATACCTTCAGAGACGTTAGCCATTTTGTCATAAGGAACAACAATCTCATCAGTAGGTGTCTGGATCTTGCTCCATTCAATGTGCTGGGCCTCACCGCTTCAAATTCAAATGAAAGATACAGAGAATTTAGAATTAATTGGTCATCTAAATGTAAAGCAATCTGCGTTTCTAGATCTGACTCCAGTCTCCAGATCCGATACGATCATCAGATATAAGTCAATCGTTTCAAAAATCATAACTACGTCCAAGAACAGAGAAAACAAACACTAACTGTGAAATTCAAACTAATTATCATAAAATCTATGACAAGTAAAAATCAACGAAAGAGTTTAAAAAGACCATAAACTGTTTGATCTTCACCGATTCACGATAACAGCAATAAAAATCCAATCAACACATACGAAGATACAAAATCGGAAGCAGACGATTCAAGGACGAACCTGAGGTAACGTGAAACGAGGTTAATGAATCCGCTCTTCTCATTCTCACTGAAACAAAAGGAAACAGATCAGTCTAAACGATGAAGAAGATTACCAGATCCAGAATCTGAGCCGACAGATAATCGAGAGCACAAACCTCATCTCAGTAAGTCCATCAACGGCGGATTTGAGCTGAGGGAGCTTCTCGGTTGCGGCGGCCATGGATAAATTTCTGATGAGAGATTCCGATTCGACAGAGAGAGATTGAGATTTGAGATTGAGGAATGAAGAGTGTTCTAGAATTAAAGCGGAAATGTATTTATAGTACGGGGGAGAGTTAGTGGTGACAATGGATGGTTACCAAAAATATGTCCGTTGTCTTCTCTTTACCAATTGAAAAATCAGAAATCTGACGCACCTTGCGCAATCGCATATTCGCATGCCCACTTTCTTACTGTACCGTTCGGTTTAAGTGTTTAAACCAAATGAATCGATTCGATCACTATTATTTCAAAACGAATTAAATTTATTATGAAGGTGGAAAAAACGAGTACCACGTCTTGCAGGTAAGCTTTAGCTATCCATTTCCGATGGTGCAGTTTTCACGTACGAGAAAAGATATTTTGATTCTTATTACAAACATGAAAGCTACACTTCATTGTTTAACGAGATCGATGAATTTCACTGAATATTTTAGTCATGTTAAATTTGCTTTACAGTTTACATAATTACTCCATAAAACTATAAAAAATCATAAACAATAATAAATATAAACACTGAAATCTATTAAGCAATAACATCTTATAAATCCAACAATAATATCACAAACAAACATGTCATGCAAAAGGCAACAACATAAATATTGTTTACCTATGGCCCTTACCTTAGAAATTTATTGTAATAAAGTTTATAACTAATGAAGAACATGAAAAGGTATGACTCTCCTTAGAGAATCATTGGAGAAGTACTCTTCTCGCTTTATTTGGAAAAGAAAGAAAACTAAAGGAGTTGAGATTTGGGAACTGGTAACTACATCAAACTCTCAAAAAATGACCATCATTCGCAGTTAAGCATGGCTTTGATCCTTTGAACGGCGGAGCTAGTCAAAGTATTGACTGAGGCGGCAGATGATTCCAGGTTGATATTAGTAGTACTGTAACTCGGACCGGAGACAAGGACCTGGAAGGCCACGGTGAGGAGTGTTGAGCTACCACCGTCAAGCTCGTCGGTGGAAGGACGGCCGTCGCGGGAGATGATGAAACCGGAAGGGAGGATTGGAATGGTGGAAGGGTCGACTTGGCCTGAAATGGCGGATGATGCTGTTTTTAGATCCATTGGAGCGTAGACCACCATACCTCCTAATGCATCTATGTAGCCATCTTGTAGTAGCATCAATCCACTATTGTCCCCTCCACTCGAAGGCTATATAATATATAAAAATAAACATAGTTATTGCAATGCCAAAGATATTGAAATTGTAATTGACTTTCATGAAAAATTTAGGTGTTAATTAACTTCCTGATTATTCAAGATTTATGACCGATTCTTATTTATCTATTCTAGTGATCTTGGAGATCAACTTGCAGTTGATGACCACTAATATATAAAGCAAATATGAACAAAGTTGACCTGTTCCATGGATTTTTTTTGTACTTTATACTATCTCATCTATTTAAATGCTAGTTAATGATATAAATTTAAAGAAGAAGAAAATTGTTAATTTTAAAATTATATATCCTGTAAAAATCATAAGGTTTTAGTAAATAATATTATACCTGGAGAAAATGCACATAGTTCTGTTTGTCTGTTCCAGTGACAAAACGAGCAGCCTCTGTCACTGGATTCCCAATGCAGAGAACGTCCCACTTTTTTAACATACAAGCATTAGATTTCTTGTTTGTTACCACTAATTAAGTATGGACTTTTGCTAGCTGTTAATTAATTAAGCATCTATTCTTACCTGGTGACGGACATCAAGATTTCTAAGGAAATCGTAGACTTGGAGAGGAGGGAGAGGGAGACATAAAGATGAACCGGCACAGACAATGAGACCGGGGGGTTGACCGGCCTCGTTGTTTGTCCGCACCGAAACCCGAACTCCGCTGTTGTTGGTTTCAGACTGTTGTGAGAAATCGTGGTTGTCAGACATTTTCATTATCCATGCAAAGTTCTTCAACATTCTTTCTCCCAAATTCATTACGCTCCTTCTGCCTTCTATTGTTTGCACAACTACAAAAGATGAAGACATTTTTAAAACATTTAAACAGTTTTAATTTAAATACCAAAAGTTTTGAAACTAGCACTTGTTGTCACATTTTAAGTTACTTGTTTGTTGAACGAATAATCAACTAATTTTTTTTCTTGATCCAGTTGGGTTCTATTGAACATAAAATCATAGTCATGACCATAGGTATAGTTGTAAGTACCTCCGGCGTAGTCATCGCTGGGAAAGTTAGATAGGGAGGAGAGATAGAGCCTCTCACACATCCTTTGAAGAGTAAGTGTCCAACGTCGAGCTCCGTAGCCAAAACCGCCGTATAAGAAGAGGTCTCTGTAAAGCCGATGTGGTCGCAATTTATCAGTTACTTCCACGTGCTCTATCCACGTCACCTTAGAGTAACCATTGGGCAATGCTTGGATAAGTACACCGGAGGGACGTTTGGTGCAAATCGTAGCCGTAGACTCAAATTCAACGTTTGGGAGTTTACAGGACACGTCAGCTATCATCCAGAGATTCTCTTCCATTTGTTGGCAACTTCTTAGGATTATAAACTCTCTCGGTGGCACCAATGGAGACAGTATGTGCATTTGCTCATATATCTATTTTATTTTAAGTAAATTGCGAAAAAAAAAAAATGTCACCTTTTTGACATCCAATTTGTTTTCAGTTTTCACCAAATGTTTATGTAAGCCACGCAGTAAAAAGAAATAAATAATTTAAATTATTAGAAGATTCATATATATATATACCACTCTCGAGAAGGTTTGTCTTCCACTGTCCATTGAATCCAACACGTAAATTGTTTTAGCTTCGTTCACAATCGTTGGAAAAAGCCTCGCCCATTTCTCCTGCAATATATTGTGTTAAAATATGTAACTTTGAGAAGGACATAAATAACTTAAATGTATTATAATGAGATTTATTATTACATATTTAAAATGTTTTAAATCCAAAATATGTTATATATACGATAACTTAGCACACTACAATTAATGCATAGACGGAAATGCGGCTGTTTATATACGGAGATTATATTGTAAATACTATTTTATACAGAAAAAATATAAACAAAAATATTGGTAATATATGTATGTATATAATCACAAATATTAATGGAAAAAAGGAAAAAAAAAGGAAAAAAAGGGAAAAAAAAAGGAAAAAAAATCACAAATATTAAGTTATGAAAAATTCATGAAAGTAATATTTATGATAGATATCAGAAAAGTAAATATGCATAAATTCTTTTAACAAAATTCAAGTCTTAGATATGAAAATGTGTAGATGTATATTATATAGACCACAGTTTGTTGTATCAGATTTACTGTTTTAAATATCAAAACACTACCATCATAAAGTTGTGCTTTGTATAATGTTTTTTTAAAAGTAGAATCTTTGAATTGACTGATATTTGTGGTAGTGCAAGGAATTCTAAATTGTCCTAACAAAATTGAACAAATAAGAAGATTGTAGTTTTTACAAAATTTTGTCCTGACAAAATTTTGATTCATTTGTTGATGTTAGCTTAGAAATAAAAGGGCATGAGTACGTACCGTATCAAATAACATGTCAACCAAGATTCTTGCATCCATTTGAACCACCACGACTTCCTTAGAAGACTCAGGACGACCACTTGGGCTCTTAAACTGGTTAATCTTCGCAAAACATTTTTCATAGTTCGATGGATCAATGACTAGCCTACCATCAATAGACGACTTCTTCCACAATGATTCTTCCATTTGGATGAGTGCCATCACTTCTGTTACCGCTTTTTCTGCCGTTTCAAGCATCACCATTTTCTCCATTTGAGATAGTGGTGGGAAATGCTGCAGTAGTAGCGGTTTTTGCGGCTGAGGCGGTTGAGTAATGTTGATGTTTTCACGAGCGTATGGTCCTCTTAATGAGCTTGATCGCTGGTGGAGATGGTTAGAGGAGGTTCCATATGAGGCACGATGATTGTTGGAGGTTGATGCATAGGTTGATGGACCATGGAGATAGGGTAAGCCATCGACGCTAGGTATTGAATGACATCCGTGCTGGGCTAGGTAGATCGAAAGTCTTTCATACTGATATTTCAAAATTTTTATCAACAAAAATATTAGCGATCTCATATTTCCAATGTAGAGATGATTTTAAGTAAAAATAATCACATACATACATCATATTTAGCCAAAAGAAATATCACTCTCCAACTAGAGTGCCACATCATCAATTTTTATTTTATTTTTTAGTTGTAACTTGTAAGAGGATATATTTAATAATTCATTGAAATGTTTTATTTTCTCCAAAGTTCCGCCAAATGAATTAAATAGATGACTACAAACCAAGACTAAATTTGTTATACAAAGAAAATAACTTTACCTATATTTGATATAATACTCCATATAGGGTATCACCTTATCACAATTTTATTTTAAAATATTTCAATCCTAATTAAGTTATATAGTACAAATAATTTAATTATTTAATTACCTTTTAATTTAATACAAAAAATTACACATTTAAATCAAATTAATTTTCATGATTATTTTTTAGTTATATAAGTTATGAGAAACCAAAAATATTTTAATATTTGATTTGATATTATATGACGAAATGAAACCATATTTACAATATAATGTTTATTTTAAAATATTTTGCGCGCAAAAATGAACCAAGTTTGTAAAACCAAAAAAAGTAACAAATCCTAGTATCGTTCATATAAGCGCATAATCACAAAATTTATTTAAAAAAAAAATACAAGCAGAAATTTTTCATTAGTGTTAGAAATTAGAATTCCATTTAGCGAACTCGTGAAAATTAATATTAATCAAAATAATAAAACATATCTTTTATAAGTATTTGCATAAATACACACCTCTCTTTTGAGATAAGCATTCTCTGCACGCAGTTGTTGGAGATTCCGAAATTTTTCTTCGCTCCCCAAACCACGACCACCACATGGAGGGCAAACCACATTCTTTAGTGCCTCTTCTATTGCTTCATTCTCACGTCTCATCCTCATGTTCTCTGCTCTAAGTGCTGCGTTGTCTGCTTTTTCACTGTGAGACTAGAAATAATAAATTAATCAGTGTTTTATAGACGAAATTTAATTAGACAATCCTCAATCTATTTTTATTTATTTTTACATGCTGTGTAAATTTATTGTGGTAAACAACAAAATAATAATAACGATGATGAACAATAACAATGACTAGTAGATCATCATTAATTGGAAAATTTAAATTAAATGGCTTTGTATCATATAGTAAACTTTTAGTATAAAACAAACAATAGATAAAGACCAAAAATAATTACCTTGGCTTGGGTTCTTTTGTTTTGAAACCAGAATTTGATTTGTTTTGGTTTCAGATTCAGTTCTTCACCCAATTGACGTCGCTGCAAATCGTCTGGATGAGGACACTCCTTGAAATACCTTCAATGAATTAAAAAATATTAACTATGAATTAAGAAGCTATTTTTTCAGAAAAAAAAACAATATAAATTGATTTAATTATATTGAGATCTTACGCTTCGAGCCTTTGAATTTGATGATTAGTGTGACGATGGTAATTCTTCTTATCCTGGTTGTTGTTGGTGTCCATAGAAGTTCCTCGTTCATCGCTTGAACTGTCATCACGACTAGAATCCATTTTTTTTTATCCAAAATGATAGAAAGTATACAAAAGATATGAACAACTTAAAAGCTATTTATATAGAAAAACAATAGAAAACTATATTAGGTAAATAATGTATAAAAGATTTTTTTTGTGGGTCACAAGTTAAATTTTTTTATTATATTGTCTTCCAATTAATTAAAAAGTGGAACTAGTAGGGCAAGCCTCAAAACAAAACAAAACCATTAATGAAAAAAATCTCAATTACAGATTTTTTAACTTTTGGGGAACGTTACTTTAAAAGGTAATTTATGATTATTTTTTCTATTACTTCAATAAAACAGAGAATTGTTTTATATACGTAATATTTGGATTTTGGATTTAAATCCACTGTTTCTTATCTAACGTACAATATGGATGGTCATAAATCCGAAATATGATAAATTTTTTCTACTAAAATTATAGTAAAAATAATTAAGGATACTGCATTTCAACATTCAATGATTCGGTTTCATAAGTGTCATTTTAATAGCCAAACAAATTATCTTTGTAAAATAGTTCACATATGTCATTATTATATAAAATTTTCTTCTTTTCGTTAAAAAAAATTATGAAAATTAAATCTTATCCATATTCTTCTTCTCATCTTTGTTTGACCCTTAACTAAACCAAAGAAAGAAAAAAGCTGAATCATCTCATCGTGTATATTGAAAAATTAGCTTTTTTTTTTTTTTTTTTTTGCATTTATGATTCGAGTATGTAAAAGTAAAACACAGAAAGTACTCAACAAGTTGTTGGATATTGAAGGAGGGAATATTTTAGAACTGATCTTTAAAACACGATGACGTGTCGTTTTCACAAGCTTTCTCACAAATTAATTGACAAAAATAACATTTGATTGTGTACATTATTACAAGTATGCGATTTTTAAAATTAAACTTTGCGAAACCACAACTTTTTGACTATGGCACAAAGCGGTAGAAACTTGAGAAGCTAATCGATTGAACTTTTAAGACAGAACAGAGAGTTAGATTGCTGATGATAGGAAATAACGATTACGGAGTGGAATTATTTGAGAAAAATGTCAAAAAAAAAAAAAAAAAAAAAAACTTCAACGAACCAATCTCTAAGGTACGCTTGAGATACAGAGAAGATCTTGGATTGCTTCACCTTCAAGATTCTTCTTGTTGCTAAAATCAAAATTTATGTCCAGATGTTGTAAAAGAGTCATAAATGGATTTATGTGCGACTGTCTTTAGATAGTTATAGAGAGATGATGATGATGTGGTTGGTCCAAGAAATTCTTGGTAAAATACAAGTAAAATTGTTACTTGTATATGTAGCAAGCGAATGGTCACTATTCAATTTATTTTTATTGCTTGGGGTCACTTATATATATATTTTTTTTAAAGTGCTTCACGTACTAATTATAACCGTACGTAGTCAGTATTTTTGTCCTATATAATTGTTGGGATCAGTGATTTTTTTTTGTTTCCTTTTCATTTTAATAGAAGCAAAAACAAAAGTTTAAAGAGACAATAATCTCGTGCTGATTAATATATTACAGCATGCGCGCATAAAATCAAATGTTCATAATTTTATATTCTCATGGTTTTTTTGTTTTTCTTTTCTAAAAATGTAATGTCTAGATCAATAAAGAGTTTTGTAAGCGTGACGACATGTAAAAGAATTATATCTTACATGGAAAAAATGTTCATAATTACATGTAAAAAATGTAATCTTAGTGTTGGGTAAAGCTCAACACTGATGGACTGCTTCGAGGGGAAACCCAGGACTGGCGACAGCTGGAGGTGTCTTGCCACGGGACGACGGAAGCTGGCTGGTGGAATTTGCACTAAAGATTGGGCGATGTTCAGCACTTTTAGTGGAATTATGGAGTGTCTATTATGGACTGTAACATCGCTTAGGAGCGGAAGGTAACGAAGTTAGAGTTGGAGGAGGATTCAGAGATGGTGGTGGAGTTTCTCAAGACGGAGATCGAGGACATTAGAAGCTAATCGTTGTAGACACATTAGCGAACTATATTTCTTCTTTACCGTTGAGTTTTCATGCTTTGCAGTCTGTTCCAAGTAATGTTGCTTCTATTTTAAGGGATGATGTGGAGGGGACTTCGAGACTCCGATGTATTCGGGTGTAATTGTTCTTTAATTTTTATAAAGTGTGGATTACCAAAAGAAAATTTTATAAAGAATTTAATTCCTATACTTGAAGGTTTTTAAGTTATTAACTTAAAGATCAAGAAAATCAAGAACACTTTGTGTTGTTCTTAATCGATTTTAGAAAAGAATAAGGAAGAGAGTTTGGTGAATATTTTGTGTGTTTATTTCTTATGTATTGATTTAATTTACAACATACAAATACATATATATACACGATTTTTACAAAGTTTTAGTCAACCTTGGTGTGCTAAACTTTCAACTTTGGTATGTACAAAGTCTTAGTCAACCTTGGTGTGCTAAACTGTCAACCTTGGTGTGCTAAGCTACCTTTCTTGCTTCAAATCAGCACTCCCCCTCAAGATGGCTGGCCTATGGAGATCCATTAAGCCCATCTTGCCGTGAAGCTCATCGCATACTTTAGAGGTGGTTGCCTTTGTAAACACATCTGCAATCTGATCTGAACTCTTCACATATGAGAGAAGTATGACTCCTCATTGAACCTTCTCTCTAATGTAATGACAATCAACTTCTATGTGTTTAGTCCTTTCATGAAAAACAGAATTAGTAGCAATATGCATTGCCGCTTGATTGTCACAATGCAACATAATCGGTTCAAGCTGTTCTATTCCAAGATCCTTTAAAAAACTCTTAAGCTACATTAGCTCACTGGTTATGTTTGCCATGGCTCTATACTCAGCCTCAGCACTTGATCTTGAGACAACCTTTTATTTCTTACTCTTCCAAGTCACTAGGTTCCCCCCAACAAATGTACAATAACCAGTTGTGCTTTTTCTATCAAGCTTGTCCCCAGCCTAATCTGCATCACAATATCCGACAATTTCTGTGTTACCATTGCAACCCATCCATATACCTTTTCCTGGTGCACCTTTGATATACTTTAGAATCCTCTCCGCCATTTTCCAATGGTGTTTAGTGGGTGCTTTCATGTGTTGACTCACTTGGTTAACTGCAAAGCAAATATATGGTCTAGTAAGTGTCAAATAGATTAACTTACCCACCAGTCTTTGATATTGCTTTACATCCTCAACGATCTCCCCCTCAGGTTCATCCTTGTAGTTTTCTTCTATAGGAGTTATGGCTGATTTAGACCCTAGCTTTCCTGTTTCTTCCAAGAGATCTAGTGCATACTTACTTTGAGTAAGGAATAACCCATCATCGAATTCGCACACCTCAATACCGAGAAAGTATTTGAGTTCTCCCAAATCTTTAATATCAAATGAAGCTTTAAGGAGATCTTTGATTCTCCTAACACCATCACAATCATCACCAGTGATTATTATATCATCAACGTAGATGAGAATCACTACCATACCTTTCTCTCCTTTAATTGTGAACAAGGTGTGATCATCTTCTGATCTTTTAAAACCATCTTCAAGTAGGCAAGTGCTTAACTTTTGGTACCAAGCTCTTGGTGATTGTTTGAGTCCATAAATCGCCTTATTAAGTTTACACACTTTGCTGCCTTGATCGAATCCCTCAGGAGGGATCATATACACTTCCTCTTCTAAGGTGCCTTGGAGGAAAGCATTCTTTACATCCATTTGCCAAAGATCCCAAGACAGGTTTGTAGCAATGGATAAAAGAACTCTTACCGAATGGAGCTTAGCAACCGGAGCAAACGTTTCAGTATAGTCTACTCCATACTCTTGTGTATATCCCTTGGCAATAAGTCTGGCTTTATATCTCTCTATTTCTCTTGAACTCGTGTACTTTATGGTATACACCCATCTACAGCCCACAAGCTTCTTCTTGTTTGGTTTCTCCACCAAATCCCAAGTTTCATTTCTCTTCATAGATTCCAATTCTTCTATCATAGCCTTTACCCAAACTTCACTCAAACACGCTTCCTCATATGAGTTCGGTACTTTGTGCTGATCAATCTTAGATAAAAAGGCTTGATGCTTACTTGGAAGTGAAGCAATGGAACATACACCTTGAATTGGATGAGCAACCGCTTTGTTGTTGTAGTAGACTCTTGTATTTTTCCAATTCTTAGGACCATTTCTTATTCTTTCACTTCGCTTTAAAGGTGGAGCAACATAAGGTTCTTCATCTTCAAGATTGGTTTCTTCTAAGTTGTCTAAGGTCACTTCCTCCTCTCCACTATCCTCAACTGATTCTAGAGATACTTCTTCATCATTAGTATCCCTTTCATCAATGTGTTCTTCACTCAAAGATTCATTCTGCCCAGTACCATCATGTGGTGTGCTTTGATCGCTTTCTCTAATAGGTATTGGAGATTCTTTTGGACTAGTAAGAGTAGTTAGACCGGCCATCAAGGCTCGCAATACTGATGCTCTATCAACAGAAGATGTGAGATCCTTCAAACTGTCCCAATTCTTCTTCTCAAAAAATCCCTTCTCTTCATCAAATCTGACCTCTCTAGATACATACATCCTCTTGGCCTCAAGATCATAGCACTTGTAACCTTTCTGAGTAGTGGAGTAACCAATAAACATACACCTCTTGCTCTTTGCCTCAAGTTTGTTTCTCTAACTATCTGGTACAAAAACAAAGCAAACACAACCAAAGACTTTGAGATGATCCATAATTGGTTTGGATTTGTTGAGTACCTCATATGGGGATATATCCTTTAATTGCCTTGTTGGCAATCTGTTGATTAAGTAACATGCTGTCATCACAGCATCTGCCCAAAAACTCTTTGGAACTCCCTTATAAAACATCATAGCTCTAGACACTTCCATTAAGTGTCGATTCTTGCGTTCAGCCACTCCATTCTGTTGAGGGGTGTACGCACAAGAGGTTTGATGAACAATCCCATGGCTGCTCACAAATTCTCTAAACTGATTGCTCAAGTATTCTCCACCATTATCACTTCTCAATATTTTGATCTTTGTCTTGTATTGAGTTGCCACATAGTTGTAAAACTTGGTGAATGCCTCGAACACATGACTCTTGGAGGGTAGGAGAGTAACCCATGTATATTTACTCTTCTCATCAATAAAGGAAACAAAGTACTTATATTGATCTTTGGAAATACATGGAGCTGTCCATACATCGGTGTGAACTAAATCAAAACACTCATTATACATGGTGGATGAGTCTTGATAAACTGTTCTACACTGTTTTCCCAAAACACAAGCCTCACAAACTTGATCATCTTCAATCAGATTTGGCATGACCAACTTAAGAACCTTGGAGTGAGGGTGACCAAGGCAAGCGTGCCATGTGGAGCTAGAACTCCGATCATCCGAGGCCAAGTTTGCTTCTACAACAGATTGCTTGTTGTTCAAAAAAATCCAAAACATAGAGACCATCTTTGGCGCAACCTTCTCCAATGGTCATTCCCGACTTAATGTCCTGAAACCATACATCATGAGGAGCAAACACAGCCAAGCAATCTAAATCCTTAGTTGCTTTTCCAACCGATAAAAGATTAGACTCAAAATCGGGCATGAAGAGAGCTTTAGTATTTTTGTTAAAAAATTCTAAGTCTCCAACTCCTCTAATCTCAACATCCTGTCCATTTGCTATCTTAACCTCCCCATTATGAGGCTTTATATTTGACAAAAGTTCCTTATCACTAAACATATGATGGGAAGCACCTGAATCAATTATAATCGGTTTAAGAGTCATTGATGCAAGGAAACTCTTACCAGATTCAGACAGCTTGGAAATGCTCCTAATGAGAGCATCCAAGTCAGATTTCCTAACAACATCATCATTATTGTTGGAAGCACCTCCAAAATTTCCCTTTGATGTTTGGCCCTTGTCTCTCATATTCTTGGACATCAAATGAGGATGGAGACTCCAGCACTTTTCTTTGGTGTGACCCTTCCTTTGGGAATGTTCACACCGTAAATTCCACCTCTCGGATTGATAGTCACCTCTGCTTATATTGGCGACTTCTCTACCTTTACTCATGTGGGCAATCTCACTTGTCCCTTTAAAGAGACCTCTTGATCCTTCTTCTCTTTGGATCATCATACACACCTGGTTTAAGGTAGGAAGTTTATCAAACCTTAGAATGTGATAAATAAGCCCTTGGTAGGACTTATTCAGCGTGAGAAGTAAGCCAAAGACTTGGTCTTGTTCACGCCTCTCGTTCATCTCTCTAGCGTCAAGAGTAGGTGGCCTAAGCATCTCCAGCTCTGCCCATAGTCCTCTAAAATCACCAAAGAGATCTTTGAATGCTTTCTCCTCTTGTTGGAGATCAGCTAGTGCCTTCTTAACCTCAAATATTCTGCTAAGGTTAGATATGTTTCCATAAACACCTTGGAGAGTATCCCACAACTCCTTTGCCGTTTCTACATAAGAATAAGAGGCTAAGATAGATTGCTCCAACAAGCTCTAAAGAACAGCCAAGACAAGCTGGTCTTCTTGGATCCACTTGGAATCCACTTCTCCTACACAGACGTTAAATGAAGCTTGAGACTCTACTTCTCCTTCATCCGCTACATCTTTAATCGTCTCCCCATGGTCACTCAAACAATGTTCCCACAGGCCACGGCTTCTTAGTGCCGTCTTTGTGGTCCAAGACCACAAAAGATAGTTGCTCCCTTTAAGAATAACCGGTAACATGAATTGCTTCTGATCTGCCATTGATGTCTTCTTCAACTTGAACTGATTACAATGGAATAGCTTTGCGAGTTTGCGAAAATATTTCTTCAAGAGCAAACCTGCTCTGATACCATGAAGGTTTTTAA
The DNA here is from genome assembly GCA_004349715.1 of Crucihimalaya himalaica. Lineage (NCBI taxonomy): Eukaryota > Viridiplantae > Streptophyta > Magnoliopsida > Brassicales > Brassicaceae > Crucihimalaya > Crucihimalaya himalaica. The sequence goes on from SMJT01000009.1 coordinate 1,631,149, forward strand.
GTTATTAAATTAAAGATCAAGAAAATCAAGAACACTTACAAACACATATATATACACGATTTTTACAAAGTTTTAGTCAACCTTGGTATGCTAAACTTTCAACCTTAATGTGTACAAAGTCTTAGTCAACTTTGGTGTGCTAAACTTTCAACCTTGGTGTGCTAAGCTACCTTTCTTGCTTCAAATCAACAATACTAATTTTCAAATCAATTAAAATATATCGGTTTAGCATCCTTTTTTTTTGGGTTTTGACATCAGACTTTTAGCATTAACTAAGTAGTCTAGTTAAATTGTGTTATATAATATTCTTAAATTGACAAAAAAAAATAAAAAATATTGAATATTAAATTCGTATAAGCAAACTTAATTGACGTGGGCACGTGAGCTAGCATTACGGGCAATTTAGTGGGCTGTTAACGTTGGGCTAGTCAGGCCCCAAAGAAATTGGGTGTTAAACTGTTATGCGTGATTGGTTTTTTTAAAGTAAAAACTTCTATAAATTAATAATGATCGGATTTCAAAAATTTATTATTTTATAAAAGTTTTAGTTTATCGATAAATTAATATTTATTTATTTATGATAATAAATTAATAATTATTAACTAAAATAGATAAAAAAAATATTCAATTCATAATTTTTTAAATTTTATTTTATTTAAATTTTTTATATTTTACTGTCAATATTCTATAAAAATTTTGTTAATATTCCATTTTTTTTAGTATTTGCTTATTTGTTGTTTTTTACGATACATTTTTTACCTTAATAACTCTATTTGATAATCCATTAAGCATTTTTCACGTCATTTTATATTTTTTTTACACCAAACTTAACACTTCAAAAGTGTTGTAAAATCAACAATGACGAATTAAATACGTAAAAAATTATGGGAATACAACGTCAGAAGTTGTAGATGCAATAAGGAAGACTAGAGATGAGTTCCACCAATATTCTAATTTATATTTTTACAAAATTATTTTAGGTATGTATGAATAAGATTTATAATTATTAATTTATTTTATTATTGGGATCATATATTTACATAGAAATTTCAAAAATATTATTATCTTATTGACTTATCGAATCGTGTTAAATTTTACATTAGTCCGACTTGAAATCGAAAAAATTTATTAATTTAGAGTGATTATTAATTTGTAAAGTATTAATTTACGAAGGTTTTACTGTATTTGGTTCAAGCCGCTTGCATATATATGTCTGGTTGCTAACTCTCTGATAATTAAAAAAAATACAGAGCTTGTATTATGTCTAGTTGCTAGCTCACTGCTAAATTAATTATTATTAAAACATTGGTATCCTCTACAAGAGAAGTTTTCTTCTTCTAAATAAAAGATATTTAGATAACTTTCTAAATAATTCTTCCATAAAAAAAATTTAAGTCACTATTATTTTAATTAAACCAATTCATAATTTGAATATAAAAATTAAACTTCTATATATTGTGAGTGTTAAATTTTTAGGATTCGTTACTTAAAAAAAATTCAATAACAAAAAGACATATTGATAACAAAAAAATCTTCACATAATATATTTTGATATGTACATGTATGCAAACATATAAATTTTACCTATGGAATAAATAATAATCAAAATAAATATATAAACAAAAATAACTTAAAATTTATTTACTAATATGTACAACTAAAATTGGTATCATTTGTTTTAGGATGATTTTTTTCCTACAGATAAAAATATAATAAAAGTGTGACATGTGGTCCTGTCACATACGAAATATTTTAGAGGGGTGTTATCAGAAATCCAGCCTAAGAGAATGGCTACTATACAGCTATTTTTCTTTATTTTTCTCGACTACTCAACTTGTGGTCTCTCTTCCCAGCTATTTTCTTTTTTATTCGCTACTATTTTTTTTTATTCTTCCCAACTTGTCGATTTTTTTTTTTGAGAAAAAATTCTAAAAATACATCAATTTTAATTTCTATAAATAAAAAATACATGAAGTTTTAGCGTTACCAAAATAATACATGAATTATTTTAAATTGAGAATTTAATACACAAAATTTTAAAATTTTAACTTTTTTCAAAGATGCTAACGGACATGCAGACGGACGTTAAATGCAATCAGCACATGGTTAAAAAAGGTTTTTTTTGTTCTCTTGGAATAAAATTTGAAAAAAACACTAACTTTAATTTCTATAGACAAAAAATACATGAACTTTTCGCTTAGCTAAATAATTGCATTTAACGTTCGTAAGCAAGTCCGTTAGCGTCGTTTGTAAAATGTTAAAATTTTGAAACTTTGTGTATTAAATTCTTAATTTTGAACAATTCATGTATTATTTGAGTAAGCTAAAAGTTCATGTATTTTTTGTCTAAAGAAACTAAAGTTGGTGTATTTTTTAGGTTTTTTCCCAAAAGGGCAAAATAGTCTTTTTAACCATGTGCTAATTGTACTCAACGTCCGTCAGCAAGTCTGTTAGCGTTGTTTGAGAAAAGTTAAAATTTTAAAACTTCGTATATTAAATTCCTAATTTAAAATAATTTATGTATTATTTGGATAACGCTAAAAATTCATATATTTTTTATCTATAAAAATTAAAGTTGTGTATTTTTAGAGTTTTTTCCTTTTTTTTTTTTTTTACTCCAATGTGGTTTTTTGTGACTTAGAAAACTTTACTTTCGAGTGGATAACTATATGATGAAAAATTCCCGACAATAAATCACTTTAATAAATATTAAGATGCGTCACATGTTTAGTATATTTATTTTAATTTTCTTTGCGTATTATAATGTTTTTGTAGTAGTATACAGTATATTAGTATATGATTTGGTGCACATGGAATATATGTCCTACTAGTTATTATTCATATTTAATGATTACTTTTGTCATAGCCATCATACGTAGACCGATGTATAATAGGGAAAAAAAAACATTAAATGATTTTAATTTCTTATAATATATAATTAATCTTAACTCACTTCGTTCTTTTTTTTCAATTTTCACAGTTACCTTCTTATATAACTTTAATTTCATGTCTACATATGTATACATTTCATCACTATTTGACGATATGAATACATGTTATATAAGTTCATGGGATATAATATAGAGCTAGCACTACTTTCTTTTAATGTCGATAGAATCTTTGATATTTTTAGATGAAAGAGTAGTAAAATATGATGCATTAGGAATCAATAATAGACACTAAATAAATAAAAATACCTTTACAGTTAGTTCTGAGTTGGATATATAATACAGTTAAATAAGAAACTTCCCTAAGGTGTTTCTCTTATTTCTCCATTCCCATTCATCCCTTTCCTCAATCTCATTTTCCCTCTCTCTCTATCATCAACCTCAGTGTTCTGATAATGTAAAAGGTGAAAACATCTGGTCTTAACTGTAGGAAGACAAAATTAGATATTCCGCTAATTTAAACAAATATTTTTTGGCTTGTATTCACATCACATAGTCAATTCAATTCAATGCATATAAATTCCATAAAAGTAAGGGAATTCTATTTTCCTCTGATCTCATTCATCATATACTTAGTATTGAATATTTTCACCGTGTAGTCTTTTTTCTTTAGAAGTCGTTGACCAAAAACAAGAAGAAGAAGAAGAAGAAGAAGAATAAACCGTGTATTCCATGTGCTTTATTTATTTTCATATGATTCTAATTTAGATTTTGAAAACATGCATCGAACTTCAAACAACTCTTCTCAAAAAGATATTGGGGTCAAAGTCCAACACTGAAAACGAAACTAGAGGCATTATTTGGCTAATTCAGACAAAGTTTAGGCCTTGGGAAGAAATATTCCCACAAAGGAAGTTTCCAAAAAATCGTTTATTTAAATATACTATTACTCTATTAGTACCCAAGTAAGTAACCCACTTGGTAACCCATTCCAATATCTTTGATTTTTATTGATATAAAACCCCCATAAGGTGTTTCTCTTCTTCCTCCATTCCAATTCATCACTTTCCTCAATCTCTCTCTCTCTCTCTCTCTAGCTGTCTCTCTCATCGCCGTGATGGTTCTCTCCCATGCCGCATCGGAGTCGGACGTCTCCGTCCACTCCACATTCGCTTCACGATACGTCCGAACTTCACTTCCCAGGTGATATATATATATATATATATATATACATAACTAACAAAATAATAATCTTGATCACATTATACATATGTAATATGGATAAAATGTAAATATCAGGTTCAAGATGCCGGAAAATTCGATACCGAAAGAAGCGGCTTATCAGATCATCAACGACGAGTTGATGCTTGACGGGAATCCACGGTTAAACTTAGCCTCCTTCGTGACGACATGGATGGAGCCTGAGTGCGATAAACTCATCATGTCCTCCATTAACAAGAACTATGTTGACATGGACGAGTACCCCGTCACCACTGAACTCCAGGTATTTTTAATCTCATATATATAAGTGAAGATAAATAAATGATTTTAGGATCTTGATTTTTTTTGTTTCCAAACGATTTGTGTGATATAATTTGATTGAGTTGCAATTAACTCAAATATTTGGACTGGCCACTGATATATGATCTGGATCTAGATTATACGGTATATTTTGATTGATGTATTTAAGACCATGATTAGTATAGTTCATAATATGCTTTGCTATTGAATCTTATTTATATATGTATACCAACTTTGTTGACTTTTTTTTTGTATGGCAGCATGTGCTGATCAAATTTGGGTGATTTGGAATACTATAGTACTATCCTGTTAGAGTGTATATTATTGGGTGATTTGGAATACTATAGTATTGAGGGTATATTAATTCAACTTTATTTCCGCTTATTTTTTGGGGGAGGTTTTATCTACGATATACTAGGTGTCGATGTCGTAGTAGTTGAGTTATTCGTGAGGGTCTTTTAAAATCTAGGTTTTGTTAATATTTGATACTATTATTAGTTTTTATCATTAATAAGATGCTTTGTCATTGAATATTTTTTCTATATATGTGTAAAATAGATACCAAATATATTGACTTTTCTATGGATTTTTTCTTTTTCTTTTCTTTTCCAGCGACTTTTTCTATGGCTGTGTGATCAAGTTTGGAATAATTTGGACTATACTATAGTAATTAGGGGGAATATTAGTGCTTTATATCGGCAAATACCAACCATTTGATTCGTGAGGTCTACTTTAAATCTAAATCTTTGGTCCTACTAATATTTGAATTGATAGCTGGATAACTTTTTTTTTGATATATTTTGATCAGCCATCACGGGGAAAAAAACAATAGAAATATCAGTTATACTTTCAAAATATAACATTCCTCGTATATTTAATTGACAACTTAAAAATGATCAAAATTCCTCATATTTGATTATTTTTTTGGTCAACTATCTTTTCATAATTATTTACATCATAAGGTAAACATGGTATCATGTTGGATTATAGAATAATAATAGTAATTGTTATGACTTATTTCCACGACGTAGTGCGTACTGTATTATCTTCGTTTTGCTTTTACATATTTCACGTTCTTAATTGTCCACTAAGATTATTATTAGTAAGCATCAATCTCGATGTCAGAAAGTGATTATTCAAGTGGGTTTTAACTAATTATTCATTTTGTCGATATTGAAATAAATAAATAAATAAACAGAACCGATGTGTGAACATGATTGCACATCTATTCAATGCACCGTTAGGAGAGACGGAGACAGCCGTCGGAGTAGGGACAGTTGGATCATCGGAGGCCATAATGTTGGCCGGTTTGGCCTTCAAGCGTAAATGGCAGAACAAGCGCAAAGCCGAAGGCAAACCCGTCGATAAACCTAACATTGTCACTGGAGCCAATGTTCAGGTATAGAGTAACGTCTTCTTAATGAAATCTTTAATAATTTTTGATCAATTTGCTTATAAGTATTCGAATGTTTAGGTGTGTTGGGAGAAATTTGCTAGGTACTTTGAGGTTGAGCTTAAGGAAGTAAAATTGAGTGAAGGATATTATGTGATGGACCCGCAAAAAGCTGTTGATATGGTTGACGAGAACACTATTTGTGTTGCGGCCATTCTTGGTTCCACTCTTAATGGAGAATTCGAAGATGTTAAACTATTGAATGATCTCTTGGTTGAAAAGAACAAAGAAACCGGGTAATTAATTGATGGATGGATTGTTTACATTACACACAATACAATAACGAATATTCTTTAAAATAAAATAAAAACCTAAAATATAAATGCTTTTGATAGATGGGATACACCGATCCACGTGGATGCGGCAAGTGGAGGATTCATAGCACCGTTTTTGTATCCGGAATTGGAATGGGATTTTAGACTGCCGTTGGTGAAGAGTATCAATGTGAGTGGTCACAAGTATGGACTTGTGTACGCAGGAATTGGTTGGGTCATTTGGAGAAACAAAGAGGATTTGCCTGAGGAACTCATCTTCCATATCAATTATCTTGGTGCTGACCAACCCACTTTTACTCTCAATTTCTCCAAAGGTAATTTACTTAAAACATTGATTTTTATTACTATATAGTTATCCTTTTTTTGTTATAGTCTTTTTTTGTTTGACTTTTTATTACTAGGCATGATTTTAAAAATAGACTAAACATGAAAGTGATGGATTTAGAATAGCTTTCCAATTTAATAAACCGAAAACGATTTCGGTTTTCATGACCTTTTTTTCTTTACTTATATTTTCGTACGTAGTAGTCTAGTTGTTGGATATCATTCAATGTGATGGAGCAATTGAGGTCAAACTTTTTTCCATTTAAAATAAGGAAACTTCACCATTTTTATTACTTTATATAATTTAAGAAATCAGTAGTAAATATAAATCAAAGGCATGAGAGGTCAAATTTGTTTCCATTTTAAAATAGGAGAAAACGTGTAAATTTGGTATTTTTATTCATTGATTAATTATTTTGTCAATAAACGCAGGTTCGAGTCAAATCATAGCTCAATACTACCAACTTATCCGATTGGGCCACGAGGTGAGTCGGTCCACGATTATAAATTTTATGTATCGTGCTTAATTAATTAGACATAAATTAATAATTAGAATGTATCAAACATGCAGGGTTATAGAAATGTGATGGAGAATTGCAGAGAGAACATGATCGTGCTAAGGGAAGGACTTGAGAAGACAGAAAGGTTCAACATCGTATCAAAGGACGAGGGCGTGCCACTTGTCGCTTTCTCCTTGAAAGATAACAGCTGTCACACTGAGTTCGAAGTTTCAGACATGCTTCGCAGGTTAGCTCATGGTCTTAACTGAGAAGAATTCAAATACTCTTTTTCATTTATATATAGGTTCAAAGATTTAAAAAAAAAAAAAATGCAATTAGGTGTACGTATGATGAATATGTGATATATATAATATATGTAATTAATTTCTCTATAAATATTTGAAATGTAGGTATGGATGGATAGTACCAGCCTATACAATGCCTCCAAATGCACAACACATAACTGTTCTTCGAGTGGTTATCAGAGAAGATTTCTCGAGAACACTTGCGGAGAGACTTGTGATCGATATTGAGAAAGTGATGCATGAGCTCGATGAGCTTCCTTCGCGAGTGATCCACAAGATATCACTTGGAGAAGAGAAGAGTGAAGCTAACAGCGATAACTTGATGGTGACGGTGAAGAAAAGCGATATGGAGAAGCAGAGAGAGATCATCCAAGGCTGGAAGAAGTTTGTCTCTGACAGGAAGAAGACCAATGGTATCTGTTAATCGTATATTTACTGAAAATGTTTTAGACTTTATTAATAATGCATTTGCATTCATTTGGAGATTTGAAGGTTTCGTTTCCTTTATTGTTGAATCAAGTTTCATTTTATTTTGATTTGTAATATCGTTTGATTGCAACATTATGAAATAATTTTATGTGTGTTCATTAGAAAACGGATGGTAGGTTTTCGGGTGAGCGCCTTAATGAAACATCTTGTTACCTTCTTGTAATTGGAAACGCATTTGTTCAGTTGCTGGTTTGGGCTGTGTTTAAGGATGTGAGGTTTATCCAACCATTGGAGCTCTTCATCATATGTGATATGTTGGCTCAAGCGATTGGGATGTAACACAGCTTGATAAGAGAATCATAGCCTAGCCCTCCTACGTTTTTCAATATTAGAGATTCAACGTGGTGTTTAACTTACCAACATTTCTTGGTAAATATATCTTATATAATAAAGTAAGGTTCGTTTAACCACAAGCTGACACGTGTCATCCTTCTTTTAACCTTCATTTTAACTATTTATCTATTTTACCTTTTCATATTCTCATTTCTAAAATAAACATATATAAAAACAATAATTTATATTAATTACAAATTTAAAATCAATTATTACAATTTGACAATAATTTTAAAAAAGAAATATACAAAATAAATCAATTATTATAATTTGTCATCCTTTATTTTAATTATTTCTCTATTTTACTTTTTGATATTCTCATTCTTAAAAAAACATATATAACAAAAAGACATATACAAAGATAATAATTTATCTTAATTGAACATAACTTAACTCATTAATACAATTTACAATAACTAATTAATTAATTAGAAAAATTTCAAATTGTTCTTCTTTTCAAATTGATTTCCTCTTCTATATAAGCGATTACCTTTTCATATTCTCATTTCTAAAAGAAACATATATAAGAACAATAATTTCTGTTAATTACACATTATAATAATTGTCTTACATTTGTTAGGGGTTATATGCTCGTACTACATCACTTATATAGAAGAGAAAATCAACGTAAAAAGAAAAAAAATTTAAAATTTGAATAAAGAGACATTATTATCTTTGTAAATGTATTTTTGTTATAAATGTTTTCTTTAGTAATAAGAATATCAAAAATTAAAATAGAGAAATAATTAAAATGAAAGATGACACGTGTCTTTATATATGTTTTTTTGTGATGGAGAATATCAACTGAACATCTTATATAATAAAGTAAAGTTCGTTTAACCACAAGCTGACACATGTCATCCTTCTTTTAACCTTCATTTTAACTATTTCTCTATTTTACCTTTTCATATTCTCATTTCTAAAATAAACATATATAAGAACAATAATTTATATTAATTACACATTTAGTTGTGAAAGCAAGTTTGCCCACTAGAGGCTTTCCTTTTGTCAAAACCCTAGAAGATTTGTTTCTCTTCTCATGTCTTTCAAACTTGATTCTTTAAAAAGTTGAACCAAAAATGTATACTAATTTTCGTGATTATTATTTCTAAAGATAAAAATTGTAGGAAAGTCTTATCAATAACAAAAACATTTTTTTTAATAAATTAACAATCAAATTCAACTAAACACATAACCCACGCAACGCGTGGGCAACTACCTAGTATATATATATATATATCTAACGAAAAGAATTCTCAACTGAGGCTGATTCAGTTTCCAGTGATTTCTTTGAATATATTGACCTTTCAATATGATTTTCATGACTGCAAACTGACGAAAGAAAACTATTTCTCGGTAGCATTTGAATGAAAAAATACTGTAATGGATATTACTCATAATGTTTTAAAATATTAAAATCGCATTGATAACTACTAAAAAATCACTTTATTCAAATCCGTAGAACGAAACATTGTAAATCAAGATCAAAGTAAAAAAAAAAAAAAACACATAACTAAAAAACTCTTAATAAATCAATACTTCTAGTTGTAATAAATAAGAAACCCTAAGCCGACGAAGGAGCAGGAGAAGGAGCAGGAGAAGGAGCAGGAGAAGAACCCGCCTGGATAGAGCAATGTCGTTTAACAAAGCCATTGAAGAAATGTTTATGGAAAGATCCAAAGACGGTCTTCTCACAATCATCTTTCATCTTTTTGATCGCAGCGCAACAATCTGATCCAATGGTAGCGGGTTTGCGGTTGATGAATGATCTTGTGATATCTGCAAAACATGTTCTTACCTCCTTGAAATCAGACAAGCAAGTGGCAACTACCGGTGGTGGATAGAATGGAACTGGGTGGAAGTGGCCGGCCGGGAGTGGAGGTAAGGCTTTTCCGGCGACAGGGGACTGGAAAGGTGGCTTGTGGTACCGCGGCCACTGGAGCTTTTCATTACGTAGTGATGGATTTGACTCCAAAATCCTTGATGTGACTTGGGGTGCGACACAGCATGTAAAGAGAATTATAGCAACAAGTATTGTTGGAGTCTTCATCTTCAATCTTTCTTGAGTTTGTGGGAGGTTAGACTTTGTGAAACGAGAAGAAGAAACTATTTAGTTTTCTGGGATGGTTTTACAATGGCACAATGTTAAGACTTATATAGGGGTTTAAACAGGGTTTTGATAACTTCGAATTTATTTTGTTTTTCCGGCATGATAATTTCGAATAACTATGTATATATATCAATGGAATATTCTTTGATATTGCGAAATATGATGTTATCGTAAATATTATCAGACTTTTTTTTTTTTTCGTTTCGACCTAGATAATATTTGTACCTGTATTGAAATCATTATCTTGAGAAAAAACCATTTTTCGTAATAGAGTCTAATTACTGACAAGTATAAGTATAACAACAATAGGAAATCTAATACTCCTGTTCAAACTCAATGTCTTCTTTCTTTATTAAGCTATATCATCAACTCTATTCCAGTTCAACTCTTCTGGTCTGGTCGAGATTAGTGTTTTTCGCCAGTTGAATATGGGCTATCAATTTAGAAACAGGGTCATAAGACATCTATTTATTAATTACTTACTAGTTTCTATCCGATAAAATATTAATTACAAGTACACAACAGTCATTAGCATTTTAATTATATATATATATATATATACATATTTAAGTTTGTAGTGGTCTCGATCAATACAATAAGATAGATTATAAGATTTTGGCTTTTTTCTCCAGAAAAAAATACTAGAAGGAAAATATTAGGGCTGGCAAAAATCCTGGAACCGGCACGAAAAAACCGAACCGATGAAATAATTTTATAGCTAATAATAAGTTCATGAATTGGATTGAATTATGTTGACTCATAAATTTTGACACTCCTAATTATATCTAACAGATTTATCATCATAAAACATATATTGTTGGCAAAAAGTTATTTTTATTATAAAATTAAAGTGTAATTAACAAAATAAATAAATCAAACAAATAATTAAAATGATAATTATGAAAAATAAATATATATAATGATAAATCCAATCTTGATATTACCTTTCTCCAAATCAACATCATTATCTCATAATATACTCCAATTCCATAAAAATATTTTGATTCCAAGAAACAAAAAGAAATAGAAAAATTGTTAGGATTACAGATACATACAATCCAAATGAAATTAAATACGTTCATAAATTCATAATATTGTATGGTCTTCCATCTTAAACACTTGTATTTTTCATTTAATGTTTTTTTTTGTGTGCAAATTTCTCATTTACTGTTTAACACACAAAGAATTGTTGATTACATATAAATGCATTACTTAAAAAGAAAAAAAAAACTATAAAGAGTTATCGTTTTTTCATTCAAAATATATTGAGTTTTATATGTAGCATAATATAAATATAGAGTTATCTGTTTCCCTGTTTCTCTGTTTTTTTAGAAAAGGAAATATTTTGGATTTTTTATCGGAGAGAAAAAAGGAAAATTTTCTTTTATTTTTTATTTTGTTAATGAAAAAGTGAAAAACCATAAACTTTAGGATTTTTAAAAAGGAAATAAATGTTTAAAACTTTCATTGATAACGCAATTAGATTTCACATACCAAAACCAAATCTTTGCAATAATCGATTTTCTCCTATAAATATAGATTTGGTTTTTGACCTCCCATAAAATTTTCCAACGACTCTACATCATAACCTTTGCTCAAAACATCATCTTCCTCAAAAACAACTATGTCTGTCGCAGAGATCTTTGAGAGGGTTGACAAGAACAAAGATGGGAAGATCTCATGGGACGAATTTGCCGAAGCAATTCGCGCCTTTTCTCCTTCAATAACGTCTGAAGAACTTGATAAGATGTTTAGAGAGCTTGACGTCGACGGTGATGGTCAAATCGACGCTGTGGAATTTGCTTCATGCTTGGTGCTTGGTGGTGGTGGTGGAGAAAAGGATGATGAAGAAACTGTTATGAAAGAAGCTTTTGATTTGTATGATATCGATGGTGACGGGAAGATATCGGCGAGTGAGATTCAAGTTGTGTTGAAACGTCTTGGAGAAAAGCATACAATGGAAGAATGTCTTGTGATGGTTCAAGCCGTTGATGCAGACGGCGATGGTTTTGTGAGCTTTGAAGAGTTTAAAACTATGATGAGTTCTAAGTTCTAACAATAAAAATTCACTATGATCATTCCTCTAGATTCTTAATAGTTTAATTGCATTTTGTTTTGGTTCTTTATGAAATTGGTTTGATATCGCACTATGAGTTGTTTGGATTTGTGTTGATCTTTAAGATTCTTAGTTACTAATTAATTTAAATTTGGATTATTATATTTTTTGACCAATTACGTTTCGTTGCAAATCAATCTATAGATTGTTTTAAATCGAGTTGCTCAAAAGCCCAGCTTTCATAAAACTCGAAATCAAGCCCAAGACCCAACAGTCAATCTCAGTTTTTAAGTTCCCGAATCCATGTAGGGTTTAATGATCCGGTCCGGTCCGGTCAGGTCAGGTCCCGGTCTCAAAACAATAGCCGTGATGTTGCAAGAGGTTTTTTGTAGCCCTGAATCCAAGGATCCTGCAGAGTCTGTATACTCGAGGAGGTGATATAAGTAGTAGCTGTTATCGTCATGTTCCTATTAAGATTAAACCATAGTTTATCCAAAAATTGTTACAAGTGCATTGGCAAATATGTAAGAAAACAAAAAGATTATCTACAATTACAAATCTATAATCTATGAAAAGGTAATATAATAATCACCTCTTCATACTTCATCCAAACTAAATCTCAATCGATTGATCTTTCTGACATGCATAGAGACTCTACATAAACTTAAAAAATACCTTAATAATATTCGTGCCACGACGACATAGTCATAATGGACCTCCAAAAAAGCCTATAACGTAAGAGAGTTTCACAGCTCATTCCAATTACCTTAAGCCACGTGTTTAGTGACCTTTGTGCTGGCCCCGAAACGTGTTTATCTATCTTATCGACACCTCTCTAAAATTCAAAAACTCAAGAAAATAATTAAACAGTAAGATGCCGACCTAAAACCCAAAAATATCTATGACCAATAAAAATAGAAAACACTGACTCTACGTGGAAAGAAAGATAATAAATAAATTCAAAATTCGTCTATAAAGATCCGTCTCTCATAAATCAAATCTTCAACAAATCACATTTCTACTCTTTCTTTGAAATCCGATTTCTCCAATAAAATAAATAGTTAGCTCTCTGTGTGCTCACTGCTCATCAATCATCGATCGTACTACAATACTACATACTCAAAACGATGGCGTTTCCGGCGTGTGTACAGTGCGGAACGAGGCAAAACCCATGTCGATGCAAAGTGGTCGGGCCAACGCTAGGGTTCGTGGCTTTTCTGATAACCGGAATCATAGAGTGGCCAGTTGGTGCGGTGGTTTATATCTTCAAACATGCTAAGGGTCGCCGTATCATGGGTCATCCAGCCAGACATGTTTATCCTAAAGTCTCTAGATCTATTCCCATTTGACTTTCTCGTCGTTCTACTGATGCTTTTATCTTTTGCTTGACAAATCTACTTGATGTATACTGTTTGTTTTTTGTTTTTGTAATATATACTTGCTCAAGCTAATAAAATATTTTAGTATGGACCCAAAAAAATTTATTATTATGATCCAGCATAATAAACCCTAATTCTCAAATCTTTATATCTAAACTTGACTTTTCTTAAATAGTAAAATCTAATTGAAACGGATGGAATGGATTATATATATTCTCTCTGTTTCTGTTTTATATTATTTGTAGTTTTAGGTTTTAAATTTTGTTTTAATTTAAATGTTGTTTTAGATTTTCAATACAAATATTTTATAAAATTTTTTGTTTTATCTGTATTGTTTTAATTTTTAAATTAATAAAAAAAAATATTAATTAGAGATGAAATATAAAAATTATTATTTTTTAATAAATGTGTAAAAATTTTAACCTATACTTAAGTGAAATAGTATAAAGAAAGAGATAAGACAGAACTGAGAACCGCGGGAGATTTTGTATTTTCTTGTCGGCAAATGTAATTAATTCAGATAAATAAAGATATAATTAATCGAAATCGAGTTTTAACCCCAAAAAAAAGAAAAGAATATATATTTACTAGTAAAAATATTAAGGCTCACAGCCACAGGCGTCGATTAAAAGGTCGTTGAAGAGAGAAAGGATGTTCGCGCGAAGACTCTGCTCTCTGTTCTCTATAATAACCAAAAGGTTGGTTCTGCGATGGATTTAGTTTTGTCCATAATTCCATAGAGCGACAACAATTTGGTTCAATTAAAATTCAAAGCTAATGTGTTTCGTCCACCGTTCAATTGTAGAGGATCACAAAGTCTCTTGCTTTCAGGTCCGGCAACTTCTACTCACATTTGGGTATTTACTGGGTTTCGCTACAACTTCAAAGGTTTCATTTTTCTCACACATGTTTGTATCTGTGGTTCTCTTCAGCTTTAGGTTCGGATTCGTCCAATAAGTAGACAAGGTGTTTGTGAAAATGCCACTCTGAATTTTTTTGTTCATGACTCTTTTCAACTTTATCTTTTTGTTGGACTGGCTACAGTCTCCAGAGTGCTACTAAGCTGCACAACTTATTAGTCCTGGATATTAGCTTCTGAGAATTTGGGTAAATTTGTTTGATTTTTATGTTTATGTAAGCTCCGTTAGTTGATGAAAATGATCAATTTCAAAACACAACTAGCTCTAAAGAACAATTGCAGCATATATATTTACAGATAATTTTTCTTCTCCCATTGTTGTTTTTGTGGGAACCACAAACAAAATTTATGTTCATCGTTGATGTTAATACTAGTGGATTGTTTAAAAAGTAGTGTTTCAATATCCGATTGTGTTTGGTTATTAGTGATGTTCATGGCTCTATATATGTGACACTTTAGTTGAATTAATGCCTTGCAGCAACTCGATCATATGCAAGTGGAAGAGGTAAAGACTACAATCTATTTGGTAATGTGAAACCTGGTGATGAGGACTTTAGAAAAGCCTGGGAGAAAGAAATGGGGGATGATGATACTCTCTGGTCAGGAAGTGAAGACGAAAGCGATGATAATACAAAACAAGAAAGTGGAAGTAACCGCCTTGAAAAAGAGATCAAGAAAGCTAGACAACAAGCCAAAGATAGCTCTGATCTAATTGATGCAGATGATAGTGATGAACTATACAGTGTTTGGTCAGGAAGTGATGAAGAAAAAACGTTGTGGACTGGCGATGAAGGTGATGATGACGACGATATTCCAACAGAGCCACGCCCGAATGAGGCATCTGATAAATACTTAGATAAGTTGTTTGAGTTTGAAGAGAAACCAAAGTATAGGACAATCTCAGAGTTGTTGAAATCTGAGAATGAACCCGAGGAGCTTTCACCCGGTAAAAAGGCAAGGAAGCTTGCTGTTGAGAACGCGCTAAAGAAACTGAACAAAGGGCCTGACGGGCGCTACACAAACGTGTGGGAAGTAATGAGTGATGTCGACATTCTGATTGGAGCGTTTGAAAACATTATCTCAGGACCTGAATATGAAGAGCTAAGAAAAGGTGGACCCAAAAGACTGAACATGCAGTTCTTCAAGGATATACAAACTCGCATGAGAGATCCAAACTTCAAATTCACACCTGAAATAAAGTTGAAGCCAAAGAGTAAACTAGTGCCTAGGAAGAAATGGCAGAAAGCACAGTCCAGAATAAGGAAAGCGAAGAAGCGGTGAAAGCTTCTTACTTGCTCAGGGATCTTGATAGATAAATAGGTAAGTAAATTCATTCATGTTTTAAAGATTGATTCTTAGTGATTGAAGTATCAAATCCGTTTCCAGTAATTTCTTGCTGCTCTGTTGATTCAAAATGAATCTTTGTAGGTTTAAAGCACGCTTTAAAGAACACCAAACAGCATCAACAATAATGACTCGAGTCTTATGACTGTTACATCGTAATGCAGTGCCGTGATTAAACAGCTTTCCTTTGCCGTGATTCTGATCTTTATATTCCTTCTTCTAAAGAAAGAAGCTTTGAAATAAAAGCTAAAGATGCTTTGGTCCCTCTTGGACATATTTTTTGGGGATGGAAGAATACAGCTTTTTCAACTTTTGATCTTCAAAAGTTTTCTATTTTTCTTTTAGTATGAAAAGTTGGAACTTAAAAATGTGACACTTTCTTGCCCTTTGAAGCTTATTCTAAACAAAATATTAAAAAGGAAGCAATTTGCCTAACAAATCACAAGATGCTGATTTTTGAGTCTCTTCCCTAATATTCTTCCTTGCTCATTTCTTTATTTATATATGATTATCGTCAAAGTATCATTCATGTCCTATAGAAATTAGACAAATTCACAAACATTAGTCCATTATACCTATTTTTACACTTTTAATATTCTACACAGCTTATGTTTATTTCTTGACTGCTTGGAACATGACACGACTAAATTCATAAACAAAAGATTGTTCGATATATAGTTCCTCAAACAAATTCCGTTTAACTGTTGTCTCTATAATTTATTACAAAGTTTCTACATTACCTTTTGATTTCTTATGAGAATAAAAAGTATACAAAAAGCAAAGAAGAAATATATAGAGATTGAGAATAATCCTTTCACATGATGGAACAAGCGGCATGGACATTGTCGTCGCTGAAGAGGGTAACATAATTTTCTTCAGGAGCGTTTGCGGTTGGAAACGATTGAGTGGGGTTGCGGATATGGCCTGCAGGGGCACGTTTGTCGTACATGCCAGGAGCAAAAGGGTAATAGACCATATGTTGAGGTATGTACGGCCAAAACTCAGCCTTTTTACCTGTGCTCTTCACTCTCTTCAACACTTTGTTTGGGTCCACGTGTCCGTTAACCGTTATCCGGCTCTGTTTCCGGTTCACCTCCACCGATTTCACTCCTGTACCGGTCGGTTCCAAAATGTTTTAGGCTACAACAATTATTTTACTTCAAAATTACTAAAAAGGTAAAAACTAAAAAAGCTAGATGAAAAATATATAATTGGATCATATTTACTGAT
This sequence comes from Crucihimalaya himalaica, assembly GCA_004349715.1. Taxonomy (NCBI): domain Eukaryota; kingdom Viridiplantae; phylum Streptophyta; class Magnoliopsida; order Brassicales; family Brassicaceae; genus Crucihimalaya; species Crucihimalaya himalaica. The sequence goes on from SMJT01000009.1 coordinate 1,648,275, forward strand.
AATTCTTCATTGACTCTTTTAACGTATATAAATAAAGATAGATTCGGGACCTTTTCACTCATAATATTTTCGGAGTAAAAGTTGGTATAGTTTTTCTAATCAAGGTAACACGCAAAATGATTGGTAATTGTAATTATATATTCTGGCCAGCTATAAATTGCAGTTTTAAGCGAGGAATAAGAATCTTTAAAAGATAAATAAAAAGCGTGGGGAATAAAGGAAATGGAAACAAAAAGGGCAAAAAAAAAGAGAGCAAGTTTTGATTCAAAGTCAGAGAGAGGGAGATGAGAAAGAGAACCTTTCATGCGACGAACCACGTTTCTCACTCTTCTTTCACAACCATCACAGTCCATCTTCACCTTGATATCTACTGTCTACACAAACCCATTAATTAGCTAGGTACCATGCATTATTAAATTAAACATGCATATTTCGTAAGAAACTATTATCCCGCGAATCAGTTTCTAGCTGAGACCAATTGGGTTAGCTATATATACGGCAATATTTGATGAAAGTTATGAAGAAACGTTTTAAGTAGTAAGAAACGGGTAAAAAGACCATGTTCACATTTTGGAACGTAACATTTGAGTTATTTTGCATACACGTATAACGTATTAGCATATAGTTTTGAAGTTAAACCAAATCAATATGAAGATATATGTATGTGTAGAGTAGTATTTGAAAGAAAGGATGAATTGTAAAGGTATAGCGAGAAGAACAAACCTGCAATGGCTTACGCTTGGTTTTGGCATTAGCGTAAGTATATGAACAAAAGCTAGAGATATAATCAAATGCACCCATTCTCTTCTCTCTTCTCTTTAACAAAACAAAACTATGTATGTCGTATAGGATCGAATGTGTGTAAATATGTATTGTATGTGTGTATATATATATGTCTATGAGTGTGTGTGTGTGTGTATGTGTATATATAGGGAGAAAGAAGAAGAAATTGGCTTTCTTAATAGAGAAGGAGAAGAGAGTTACGTGACATGCATTCAAGATTCCATGTATATATATAGGCTTTCTTGTTTTTTTTTTTTTCAGTAGTCGATTTTTCGAAATTAATTCAATAACTTTCCTACAGAAAGATGTAGAAGAGAATGGTTGATTAGGAACAAAAGTGAGAATGAAAAAATTAATAATAAACCAATGATGAAAATAAATAAAATCATTTTTTAGTACCGGTTTTTTCTTGTCCGTTAATCTTTTTTTTTTCGATTAGGGATTAAACACATTTGAGGAAATTAGCAAAAAAAAACATTTGATGAGAAATGAATCTTCTCCTCAAACGTAGTCTTCAATTCGACTTGAATTTGATAATACTGAAACAGGAGTCCTCTAATTAGACTAAACAGGAGTCCTATAAATAGCTATAATTGATATTAGTGTAGTGAGAATTTATGTCTTAGAAATAGAAAGCTCTTTTATTGGCCTTATTAAACGAAACTCTTTTTTATTATTGACCTTTACTTTGGTTCCGATTCAAAAGAGTATGGCTTGTGCATCACCCAATTATCATTTATTAAAAACAAAGTCCCAATAATTGCCTAGTATGATTCCATCAACTTAGAAATCATTAAACTATATATGAATACTATTATAAGATGCCTTTTACAACACTAAAATGAATGATGAGCGTTATTTATTATTTGAATAATATCATTGAAAAATCCTAAGACTTGAGATGCTTTGTTATACAGTGTGATGTTGAGTTACAAATGATCTTTGACCGTCCCTTTTTCTATTATTGGATATAGCTATATTTTAAGGATATTTTCAGTAAATACATAGATAAATGAAAATTTAACTATTATGAATATAGATGCTTGCGTGATATTTAGGTTGTCTGCTGATAAAGAATAGGAGGTACGTAGGAAATTGTATGAAATCATCGAGAAATAATATGTACAAAAAAATTTGTTTTGGGTGCTACAAGAAACTAACTAGGAGACAATGCATTTATATCATGTTTCTCATTTCTGATATATGTTTTGAACGAACACATTTGCGCATGCAACACTATGAAAAGAGGTTGCAATTATAAAATTCGACGGTGATTAGTTTCTTTAATGTTTTAACTTGAATTATTCAATATGTCAATAATTCTTCAGCTTACACAAATAGTTCCGAAATTTTTGAAGAGGAATTAAAGATTTTGGTAAGATGTACGCAGAAAACCGAGAGAACATGGAGAGAATACGCTGACATGACGTTGTGAACCTATGCTAAGAGTTTTATTATATTCTGACTTTACTGAAACATATCAGACAGTTTTTAAATCGCTCGTAGATTCTAAGCGACTTGTGTTAGACAGTTCATGATTTGAGTACTCTTTACGGCTTCAACTCTTAACTTTAATTTTGTCATTAGCTAATTTCCAAGATAATTGCCATAACTTTTTTTTTCTTAGAATAATTCCCACAAATTAATGAAGTTTTTCTTTATGTAGTCAGTTCACACAAATTAAAACCCCTATTTAATAAGAGATTAATGACTTAAATTCAATGAAAAATAACTTTGAGTTAAAGGTAAATTAAGAAATTAGTATAAAAAGTCACATTGAAAATGTAAAACACCTCTGATAAAACTCTAGAATGACATTTTTTTGTACTGGAGTAGGATTTTGTAAGCTCTAGACAGTCAACTTATACAAATTGTTGTTTTTTCCTTTGGCCAACTAGTCTGGAGGCTTTTTTTCTGGTGTTTGAATGAATGACAAAAAAAAAATTAAGCAAAAATTGATAAAACGTTGTCCGTAAGAGAGAGAGACCACATTGATGGTAAGCCCAACACATCTCACATGAGAGAAAGCCATGAGAAAATCACAATCTTCTAGTCACAAGTCTTGGATGTCACTTGTCAACACAATTAAAAACATCTGAAGAAGCTCCTTTTACAAATTCAGTCACTTACAACCTCAAACGACCTTAAAACACATAGGCAAAGAAAAAAAGGGTTTGGACTCCAAATTGATCCTAAACGCATCTGTAAGAACCTCTTAAACCCGGTGCAATCATCTTTCGCAGGGTCTTAATAGCGGTCATGGCGTCTGTAAGGTAGTTAAAATACATATTTAAATGCAGCCAAAAGATTTGCAGTAACAAATAAGATATGTCTCTGTTCTTAATCAAAGTTACCTGCAGCGATCATAATCCCTCGGTCTTTCCCTTGACCGGGACCGCGAACTGCGCTGGCTTCTTGAGTCATAGCCACGTGACTGATTATAGTTTCTGTCATGGTGCCTGTCGCGATCTCTACTCCTACGGTCAACATCTCTTCCACGGTCACGGCTATCTCCTCCGTCTCTGTCTTTACTTGATTCTCGCTCTCTACTCCTCTCCTTTGATCTGATATTGGTTAAGCTTTTCAGCAAAAATGTTGAAGATTTAAGTAAGCAAACTAGTAATTTGTTCAAAAGCTTGAGAAAAGTAACCTCCTATCTTCGACCCGTTCCTTGTGAACTTTGTTCTTCTCCTCCTGAAGAAAACAGAAAGAATATAACTATACAGTCTACATTGAGACAGAACAGGAAAATCACAGTAGAAAGTTTCTATTGTTTATTACCTGAAGCTCTGCCAATTTGTCGCGGATCAGCATGTAACCCAAATGAAGCTTCCCTCCAAAATGATCAGCTAACCGACGATCACTAAAGGCAGTACAAAAGATTTTTGACATTGCCAAATGCAAATAACAAATTGGTGACATAATTATAGTTTAAAGCTCCATTATTTATCTCTAACAGGCACAATAAATCAAGAAAGAACGCACATTTATTAGCTGCAAAAGTAATCCTCGTAAAACTGGGCCCAAATAGCCTGCTGGTGAAAAGGAGGTACAATAGCCGGGGTCAAATAATGAACCACTTGCAACCCAAGAATCTATATCTAGGTTTTTTATGAAACACCAAGGAACCATAAAGCATAAAAATTTTAAGTAACCAAACTTAACCTGTCATAGACGCTCAAAAATGCTCCGCATATGTCACATAGACGCAGCTTCTGGTCTGTCTGAGACAACAAAAGAACAGAGAGTGAGGGCTACCAACTAACAAGCTGACAAAAGAAACAGAGATGGTACATCGATAAGAGATGAGATCATAGTATACTTCTCTTCAAAGGCAATTTCTATTAAGCTGTTAGACAATTGAGAACACTGCATGTATGCTTAACAAGAGAAAAAAATAAATTTATCCCATCAAAGTTTATAAGCCATTACTTCTTTTTGGATACTAGAAGTAGGACTATCTCCCTTAAATTCTAATGGTCATCAGACCAAACTCTCTATTAGAAATTAATACCTAAGAATCAAGAATCAAGAATCTTGAGGGCCGCTATGAGAAATGAATTTCAATAGCTTATCATGTCAGAGATAAGGTGATAAAAAAGATGATCTTGACTTACAATGCGCACGTCAGCAGCAGTGTACTTGGTTGAATCAACTACAGGTTCTTGTCTAGCAGTAAGCTGAAACATATACGATAAGTGAGTAGCAAAAGACATAAAGAACATGCAGTACTATTCAAGCAATTTACACATCCTATAAAGTATGAAATAACTCGGAGATAAGAACCAAACAAAAAACTAATTTACAAAAGAAAACAAACCTTCTTAAGAGCTTCCGCCTCTTCTAGTGCTTTCTGTGCCTCATCAACCATCCCTTGTTCGCCTGAAATAACATTCAGATATCGTAACTGCACAGTGGCTGTTTTCCAACATTGAAAAAGTTCAAACGTTCTATATGTAGGTATGTAACTATAATCTGCCTTCTTCTAAGATTGCCTATCGCAAAGGTTTCCTAAGCTCAGTTTTGTACATTCTTAAAGAATCAATTAATAGGCCAAGTATATTTTTAGATCAGCCACCAGAAACTCACACATTGGCGAAGAAAGTTGTCTTTAAAAATGATAAGAAGATTAAGAAGTACAGAAACTGAATTTTTGCACCACTGCAATGATAACTTAAAGAAGTATCAGTTCAAGATCACCACAGATATTGAAACAGATATGACTTAGAGGTTGCCCCTTACCAAACTCTTCTGCTTTCTTTAGTTTCTCATTGATCATTTCTTGAGTACGAGGATCAGGCGGAGGTAATGCTGCAGCTGGTGGCTGAGCTGGGACGGGCTGTGGCAAGGATGCCCTATCTTTGTTGAAGGCATCCAACAGTAGCACAGCCTGTAGGGAAACAAAACAAAGGAATTGACTGTTAACAATGTACCAAGCACAGCAAATAGCAAATTACATGATGACACACCTGTAGGTCAGCTCTTTTAGTCCTCATTTCTTCAACTAACTCAAGAGCTCTAATCTTCAGATCCATTTTGCCTTCAAGATCTGCGATATGAAAACATCATTTCTGAATATTATAGCAGCATACAAAGTTTTATAACCACACAACGATCTCTAGTAGAAGCTTTACTTCCAAGCCATTTAGTGCCAACATATAGAAAGATGCTTTTTCAACTTTAGAACAGATATAAAAGGTGAAGACCCGTCTCTGGCAACACCACAGGAATACTTTATTTTCCACAAGATGAGTAATCTAAACATACTGTACCATTTGAGCAGCTAACATATTCATATACGAAGTGGCGGGTCTAATTCTTAAATTGAGTTAACTGACATCTTGTAGCCTGATTAAAATAAATTAACTATTTTGTTCGTGGAACAAGCATATATCAAGAAACACTTCCAAGTTGATAGCCTACTCTAGATGTTGTAAAGATGCCTACAGAAATAGCAATGAAAATACACTGCCAACAAAGTGAAAACACAGAATGTTCTAGATTTATATGAGCTGCAATGAACTTCTAGTCATAAAAAAAGAAGAAATGAACATATAGTGATCAATTGAGCAGCAGAAAAAAAGTTTTATTCTTTTATATTACCGTGCAGGTCTGCTTCCTTCATCTTCTCTTTGATTTGCTTCGATAATTCGAGAATTTCAGGTGACTGAAATGAAAAGATGAGGAAAAAGTTTGTTAAAAAAAAAAACACAAAAAGAACTCAATAAATTAAAACTTAGATCATCACCAGAGTAACTTCGGTGACTGAAATTGCAATGGCAGCTTTGGCATCCTCTTCCTGAAGACGCTTAAGGGCCCTACCAATCTTCCTATCACACTCAACAATAAGCCTATCTATCGCATCTTCCAATTCCCTATCGTAGTTGTCAACACCTTTTGCCTTTGCTTCTTTATATCTTAAGAGGAGTTAAAGCAAAACATTCCACTGAAAACTTGTGTGGATATTAGAATAAAAAAGATAGGTTCCAGACTCACACATAACAAGAAAAAGACTCTACTTTAAATTCAAAAAGGATACTCTTTCCTCAGCTGCAAAGAGTGCACCTTTGGGCAAGGACCCATATCCATTTTCTGATAATAACAAACATGTCAAAGAGTACTCACAGAACAAATTAGATAACTAATAAAGAAAAAACAGTGAGCCAACACAAGTTTAGATGTACAACAACTTACGAATCTTGAACCCGAAAATGCACTCTGAAGTATTCAATATGCATAAAAGAGCAAAACGACGACTATGCAGTAGCAATTTCAGGTAGCAACGTAGCGCCACTGTGATAACACAAAATTTCACACTGTTACCTAAATCAACAACCTCCCCCCCAAATCAAGCAAGAATTTTTTTAACATTATCCAAAGCAATGTGTCAACTAACACATACCGATACAAAAATTCATGTATCAAAGCCATATCTTATTAAAATTATCATGTCTCATCAATCCTTGGGATGAGGAAATTAGGGTTTTTTCCAAGACCATTGAGCTTAAGAAACAAAACATGGGCATCGAAGAAGATGTAGATACTGACCGTCAATTGGAAGAGCTCGTGGGGACAGAGACCAGACAAGTAGAGACGGCAAACATCGCGGTCGTAGTATTTGCGATTCACCTCCGTCACATCGCCGTTTCTGTTAGCTCCCATGAGCACATCGAGCTGCTTCCTCATCGCGTCCATCTTCGTTATCTATCTCTCTCTTTCTCTATCTCACCCACTTTGATTCTCTGAATCACAAAACTGATCTTCTCTGCGAACAGAGATATTGGGTTCTGATCGGAAGCTTACGATTACACAAGGGGCTTTTGTTGTTCTGGTGAACAAGGATTTGGTAATTAGGGTTCAGTTTCACTATAGGTCCCTAAAGATAAGTTAACTTAAGATTTCTCCCAACTAACTTCAGGGGCTTATTATTCAATTTTAAAAGTATCGGGGGTTTTTTGCGAAACAAAAAAGAACTTTATAATTAAGCCGATATTTACGAAAATGCCATCACTTCTCGGTTATACTAAAAATCGTTTTCGTTTCCTTCTTCTCTATAACAGTAAAAAGATTAGGAATGTATAAAAGTTTAGGAGAGGGTATTGGATAAAAGAATTGAAATGCATATATTTTAAAGTATTTTATGATAATTTAATGAATTTTATTAAAATCTTAACTAAAAACCTGAGAATTTGTCTTTTACATTTTTGCATTTGAATTCTATTAAATTTCATTCAAATGACACTGATATAAAATTGAATAACGTTAGAATTTAATAGAATCAAAAAATCCATCAATTGAATAACACTGGAATTTAATAGAATTCATAAAATTTACAATTGAATAACGCTGAATTGAAAAAGTTTGTCCTCTTTTATGGTTGAAATGTAATGTCATATATATTTCTGATGCATTATGCTTTCACTCGTGCAATTTGCCAGTAGTTTGAGATATCTGACTCATAAAGGGACTATTGATTAGTAATTTGATGTTTGATTGAACATTATGTGTTAAACAGTTTATAGTCCTTGATGATGATCACAAATGGACTTTATGCAATTGACATCTTGGATCCATTTTAGGTATTACTTTAGATTAGTACGTATTTGAAACTTGTCTGGTTTTGTGTCCAAGTAACATAAGTCTGGGTATCGTGCATTAGATCCATGTCCTAGGTAAGACCATACCTTTGAAATTATCAACTTATAGAAGGTCTGAAACGGTAGATTCAAATATTAATCTTGATTTTTATTGGAAGTAAAAGGCAACCCATGAATCCAAGTTTTGCATAAGAGATTAGAGAAACGACTATCACTAAAGAACACTGAGATACAAAATCAAATACTTGGCTTAAATTTTACACCATACTTTTGTTGTTGCGTTTATGAATTATGACAGACAGTAAAATTAATATTTCTTGAACAATATGACATTAATGTCTCAAACAATCGTTTTATATTTTTTATATTTTTATTTTGCTGCGAAAACTGTTTTTGATTTGCGATTCTTCACTTTTTAGCATACATATTGAGTCTTCAATTCTCATTCCGTTTCCAGCTTGAGTATTCATTTGTGGACGGAGATAGAGCTGCTGTAACTGCAGGAGCATTGTTAAGGATTAAAAAAAAGGAATGTGATTATCTCCTTTCCTCACTTGAAGTAACCCATAAGACTTAAGAAGTCTAAAACCATCACTTTCTCCCGTTCGATTTTATTCTTTTAATTGTAACATATCAAAATGATCTTTTATTGGTTTAAATAGAATACCATTCAACTCATTTTTATGCGAAATAGTAAATAAATGAATTGAACAATTTTCAAAATAAAACATAATTTTTTTTACTTATTCATTTCAAATGATAAAAAGTTAGATAAATATTATTCATTCAATTTTTAAAAATTTTTAAATTTATGTCAACTATTTTGCACTCTCTTTTCCAGAAAAAATTGTGCCTAATGATGTTTTTATTATCTAATATAATCGTAGCATACTTATTCAATTCAGTGTTTTGTTTGTTGCATATTGTATAACATGTTTTATTGAGAATTATTTGTAATTTATTCATGGGACCGTGTGTATCGCACGCCAATTTTACCATTCCATCGATTATAAATCTGTGAACGAATATAAGATTTTATTTTTCCAAGTAATAAAGATACGAAAATAAAAAGTTGTCGAAAAGAAAATGAGATGTCAGTCATGCAAAGAATCAGTGTGATGTGGAGTCAAAATAGAAGAACTCGCCCGCTTTAGCCGGGGGAACCAAAAGCTTTTCACGTTATATAAATGAAAAAAAAAAAGTGAATTTGTTGATTTTTATTTGTCCTCTGAAAAATATGGAATAATAGAGCATAGATATAAATAATACTTATGATGATATGACAATGACACTGGCCGTAGCTGATACAATTGCAATGTGACAATGTTATGGGTGTTCGTACGCAAGGCAGACTTCTTGCAGACCCTCATCATTTCCACATTCGTCTTTACATAAACAAAGAAAAAAAAAAAGAGAATTGTATAATATATTTATCTTTTATCCACTAGTAAGAAGAAACATGAGAAGAGTTTACACTAATTGGACGAATGCTTAACCAAACCAGTTTAAAAGGTATAGCAAACTAAAACTCTTTTGATTAACTAGGTTTTAGCATTATGAAAACAGATTTTATTATTTTAAAATACTAATGTTTTAAATTAATTAGTTAAATTTGGCATTCAAACAGCCGTTTAGATTGTTTCATATATATATATAGATATATATATATATATATATGCCTATAAGAGTAGACGAAAATACTTCTGATTAAAAACATGTTATACAAAATTGTCTTGCAACCCAATTCTGGATCAAGTTCAAAGACTTAAAATCTCCCATTAATGACATAACTAATACGCGTATTATGTATATATATACATATTGTAAGCATAAAGTAAATGAGTGAAAATGTGCATGCAAATGAACAATGAATGGGCAAAGTAAAAGGTATTGGGTGGGGGAATGGTAGAGCAGCATCAGTAGCATTTATACTGACAAATATCTCAAACTCATCCATCTGATTTTAATAACATTTTCTTAAACTTTTTTCTTTTGTTGTTTTTTACCACTTTTATTCCTTTTAATTTCTTTTTCGTTTTTTCAGATTTTATACTACTTCCAGATTTTTTTATTTTGCTATTTTTAGTCACACGCTCTTGTCAGTTGTAGATATCTTCAACTACAGAGGTGTTTCCTTTTTATTTTCAGATGGAATCTACAGGTGTTTCTCACTTCAATAAATTACCCACCCCAAAAAACTTAGTTTTTGTATTTACAAGAAACAATCATAATAATTGATTCCTATGTTTTTGACAAGTAGTACTGTTTGTACACAAAACTTCGGTAGATAAATGATACTCCCTCTGTTTCAATTTAAATGTAGTTTAAGGATTTTACACACTTATTAAGAAAAACAATTAATTTTTTTGTTTTACCCTTAATTAATATGTTTAACAGTTTTTTATTGGTCAAAACATTTAAACAATAGGGATAAAACTAGAAATTTTAAAAAACATTTGCATTGAAAATCTAAAACAACACTTAAATTGAAACAAATTTTAAAACCTAAAACTACATTTAAAATGAAACAGAGGGAGTAAGTCTAAGACCTCATCTCTTTCGCTTTTAGAATTAAACAGTACATGCAAATGAAGTCTTATTCGTAAATGATAACATTTTTGTTTTGTTTTCAAACTCGTTTCGATGTAATATCGTCCGGGATCAAAACATAAAATAAGTGAATATAAAGTTTCTTTGGTAGAGATCATAAAATTTGAACCGTATATATCGAAAGTGTAAAAACTATTATAGTTCCTAGATCTACTCATTGGTTTTGAGGTATTGAAAATATTGGGTACTAGAGGTTTGGGGTATATAAAGCAGATACGAACAAATTGTTAGGAAAAAAATAATGTGATTTTGTAGGTACGAGGCAATTCTAGAACGTGTGTTGGTGGTGTGTTAGATATTGCAGGCATAATAATGGAGGAAGTAAATTTAAATTATAATTAAATAGAGGACGAGAATCCATTGAATCGTATCTTACAAAAGAAAGTCCAAAACTCTAAAATTGTATATATATTTGAATGATTATAAAGCCATGCACATGCTCACTATCGTCTCATTGATCCATGTGTATACCCTATTTTTTCCTCCCTAATTACTCTAATTCCCCTAATTCATTTATTAATTCGTCACTAGTCGGATAAGCTCAACTACTTTACTACTATTGCTTAGCATGTACATCTCTAGCATCCCTACTAGTCATCCACATCTTATGTAATTATGCTTCTTTAAGTACAATTGTTTACTTTTCTTTTAGCGTTTGCAATGTGATAGTTGGAGGATCGAACCTGGTTTGTGTTTAAAATTTGGGACGTTTTTATTGGTTTAACCATAACCACTAGACATTTATATTTTTTTTTGGTTAAATATTTAACTTCATTCTTGCTATTTTTAAATAGAAAGTATATAATGTACATACTACTTTATATACATGCATGTCAATTTAATTTTGAAACAAAATTGAAAAAGTTTATGCGTCGTAACTCTTTAGCCTAATGAGCTTTGCTCGTGCAGAAATGATATTTAATTTATCATATAGATTATAGAATAACTAGTTAACAACAATAAAATGTTATACAGTATATCTTAGTTTTCTATGTGATTTATAAGACATTTCATCGTAAATCAAGATCACATGTGGTGTAAATTACATAACCTGTCTCTAGCTAGAGGAACATATGTATCGTGGAATCCGGGAACTATCTATCAATCCCGCACTTCAAAATATCACAAAGTAGTAAACCAGGAAGCTTTGAGTTTTTTTTTTTTTGTTTGTATTGGTTTATCTTTGAGTTTGATGTAAAATACTAAAAATGACGAGTTGCCTAACGCAAACGCAATCGTTCGCTCGTGTTATACGTTCACACATACACATGTCTCTATCAGTACACAGCATCATTGGTCTTAAATCGACAGCGAGTGAGTTTTGGATTCTACTATTGGTCCTCGTGGTACCCCCTTTTTTGTCCTTTACATGAACCTCTTATACGCATGAAGAAGAGAGAGAGTGAAACAAAGATTTGAAAGGGTTTTTGAGTGATTAATTAAAATGTCACTAAAACAAATTGGAATTAAGAGATTATCCACTTGAATTACATTACTACCCCTACCCTTCAAACCGACCAATACATCTCCACATTTTTCAAAAAACAACTCTTTTTCTTTGTAATTTTAAATGCAAAATTCTTTTATATAAATGCGCATAATATGTCGCCTCGGAAGAAATGAACATTATATTTTTGACTTTTCTTCTACTTCTTCTCTCTTCTCTCTTCATTTAACACCAAAACCTTTTTCTTTCTTCCATTCATGCATGAACCCTAACTAAGTTCTTCTTCTTATTCTTCATCTCTCATCTCTTTCAAGGACTTATTAGATTACATGAACTCAATGAATAACTGGTTAGGTTTTCCTTTCTCTCCTCATGATCAAAATCATCATCGTACGGAAGTCGACTCCTCCACCACCACAACCGCCGTAGATGTCGCCGGAGAGTACTGCTTCGATCTGGCCGCTGCCTCCGATGGGTCTTCTGCCGTTCAAACATCGTTTTCTTCTCCTTTTGGTGTCGTCCTCGAAGCTTTCACCAGAGACAACAATAGTCACTCCCGAGGTTTTTGTTTTTAAATTTATTTATTCATTTTATTTTTGTTTTTGTTCATTTTCCCCTTCTTCCAATGCATAGAACAAAGACCAAGACTCACGCACGTAGCCCTATTTTTGTTTTTGCTTATTTATCGATTTCATATATCTTGAAAATTTCCATGAGTGGGGTTTAGTGCTTGTTCGCATCTCATGAATTGAACTTAGTCAAATATGAAACTAGACATATTCTCCACTATTTAATATCACAATATGATCACACATGTGTCTTTACATATTTTTATTTTGTATCCTTTTCCTCTAAATCAAAATCCCCTTTCGTATATAATAGATTGGTGATGAATCAAACTCAACAAACCATAATCAGTTAGGGATCACTTCTTTTTTTTTGTCTATAGATTGGGACATCAATAGTGGTGCATGCAATAACATCCACAATAATGAACAAAATGGACCAAAGCTTGAGAATTTCCTCGGCCGCACCACCACAATTAACAATACCAACGAGAACGTTGGAGATGGAAGTGGTGGTTGTAGAGGAGGAGATGGTGGTGGCTCACTAGGCCTTTCAATGATAAAAACATGGCTGAGTAATCAGCCAGTGGCTAATGTTAATCATCAAGGCAATGATAATGGTGCACGAGGCTTATCTCTCTCCATGAATTCATCTACTACTTGTGATGGCAACAACTACAACAATAATAATGATGTTGTCCAGGAGAAAACTATCGTTGATGTCGTAGAAGCTACACCAAAGAAAACTATTGAGAGTTTTGGACAAAGAACGTCTATATACCGCGGTGTTACAAGGTTCCTTTCATCTATATATATATTGTATAAAATGTACATGAATCATGATTTTCTTGGTAAAGTTTGGGACAATCTAATGGTTAAGTTGAAAGAGTGCCACGGAATGTTCCTAGATATCTGTTAATTAAAGAGAGACATTAATTAGTGCATATGGGCTTATATATAGAGTACTAATACATATATGGTCTGCTCACATTTGTTAGTATTAAATGTTCAGGCATCGGTGGACAGGAAGATATGAGGCACATTTATGGGACAATAGTTGCAAAAGAGAAGGCCAAACTCGCAAAGGAAGGCAAGGTATATATATATTTTCAATATACATATAATTTGATACACCATCTATTTTAGAACTAATCTTGATTTCCTTTTGATTTACATGTGTTTCAAAATTTGCTCATGGTGATTATCTTCTCAGTTTATTTGGGTAAGTCATTGATTATAAATTGGATAAAGCTATATATAAATAAATATATGACTAGTAGATCTAATTTAAGTATTATCTAATTAGATTGTTATCTGATCATGCAGGAGGTTATGACAAAGAAGAAAAAGCAGCTAGGGCTTACGATTTAGCTGCACTAAAATATTGGGGAACCACCACTACTACTAACTTCCCTGTAAGTTAATTAATCAATAATACATAAATACCTTACTTCTAACCAATTTTATTCTATTTTTTTTTTGTCTGATTAATGCTTTAAAAAAAACAATTATCTTACTTTTAAATTTCATGTTTATATCGTTATACGAATTACGATAAATTACTAATGTTGGTTGAATATAATATTCAGATGAGTAGTTATGAGAAAGAGGTAGAAGAGATGAAGCACATGACGAGGCAAGAGTATGTTGCCTCTCTGCGCAGGTATATATATATAATGGAACTGTTGAATTTATTGCATTTGACATATATTATTCAGTTCTATATTATATGATAGAACCAACCCATCACGTATATTCAGTATTTATTGATATTTCGTAATACACATATAAATATGCAGGAAAAGTAGTGGTTTCTCTCGTGGTGCATCGATTTATCGAGGAGTAACAAGGTACGTATAAATATCAGCTAATATATATAGAGAACGAATACAATGCTTAAATCTCTTTTTTCGTTTGATGTATCAAGTATGTATAATAATTGGATATACAATACCATGACTCTAATATAAAATGGAAATTTCTTCTAATGGGTTCAAAAGGCATCACCAACATGGAAGGTGGCAAGCTAGGATCGGAAGAGTCGCCGGTAACAAAGACCTCTACTTGGGAACTTTTGGTACGTTTTATCTTCTCTTAATTATTACACTTTCAATCAAATCTACATAAACCACATATATCAATTATGCAAAAATATATCTAAGTGAATTATATAAAATAATGTAGGCACACAAGAAGAGGCTGCAGAGGCTTATGACATTGCAGCCATTAAATTCAGAGGATTAAGTGCAGTAACTAACTTTGACATGAGCAGATACAATGTTAAAGCAATACTCGAGAGCCCGAGTCTACCTATTGGTAGTTCTGCGAAACGTCTCAAGGACGTTAACAGTCCTGTTCCAAGTATGATGATCAGTAATAACGTTTCAGAGAGTGCAAATAATGTTAGCGGTTGGCAAAACGCTGCGTTTCAGCATCATCAGGGAATGGATTTGAGCTTATTGCAGCAACAGCAGGAGAGGTATGTTGGTTATTACAATGGAGGAAACTTGTCTTCCGAGAGTACTAGGGTTTGTTTCAAACAAGAGGAAGAACAACAACATTTCTTGAGTAACTCGATCGATCATCATAGTTCGACTTCTGATGATTCAGTTACCGTTTGTGGGAATGTTGTTGGTTATCAAGGGTTCGCAATCCCTGTTGGAACATCTGTTAGTTGTGATGCTTTCACAGCTGCTGAGATTGCTTACAACGCAAGAAACCATTATTATTTTGCTCAGCAACATCAACAACAGCAGATTCAGCAGTCCCAGGAAGGAGATTTTCAGGTGGCGATTTCGAATAATGTTGGCTCTAACATGTACTTCCATGGGGAAGGTGGTGGAGAAGGGGCTTCAACGTTTACAGTTTGGAACGACAGTTAGAAAAATAAGTGCAAGGTCTTAAGTTTTTTTTTTTTGCTTTTGTGTGTTGTGACCAGTTTGATTCTGTTTTTATTTTCCCCTTTTTTGGTATGTTTCTTCAACTTTTTCATAGTTTCGATTATTTGGATAAAATTTTCAGATTAAGGATCATTTTATTTCTATTAGTCTAGCCTAATTAGTACCGTATTACTAAAAGTGTAGTCTGTGTGCGATTTTATAGGGGTTATATATATATATATATATTTTTTTTTGTATAGATAGTTCAATCACAAAATTATGTTAATTATGTTGTTCTCACATCTAAAAAGATTTACCATCTGAACAATTCTATTATTATTTTTATTTTTATTGTAGATGCAGTTAGATAGGTCCCGCAAGACTCAAAATTCAGGTTTCAATGATCAGTTCCTAAATTTGATTCCAAAAACTGCCCAATTGAGTCTTCTGGGTACACTTTGTTTAGTTTTATCTGCAACATTGGCGCAAGAAACTGGGACAAAGAGAAGCAATGATGCCAAAAACAAAGCTATTATTCAATGTTTGTGCCTTGTTTAAGATCTTTCATTTCCAATAGTATGCATTATGCTTCATATGAATTCAGATAATAAAGTAGTGACACACTAACACAAACTACTAGAGTATATATAAGTCCAAGATCCGTGGTGGGTTGCTGAAGTGGCCCTCCGATAGACCATCGATCCGTTTTGTATTTGAGAATAACCATGGTTGATCAAGGTTGGTCCAGCCCTTTTGGCTTATAAACCTGCTAGGTCCATGGATTGGACAGAGATCCGCAAACTCAAATAAAGGGGCTGGTGCAAGAGGAATTCTCATGGAAACCGAATGGAGAAGAAAGGCTGAGAAGCTCAAAAGGCATCTCATCTTTAGATTCTCTTTAGCTTATGTATGCAGAAAACTCACCTAATTAAGGACAGAAGCACGTAACTTGGCTTGCAATCCACTCACCAAACCCTCTAATTAAATTTTAATAAAAATTATCAGTACGTTTGGGCCAAACTCTTTTAATTTATTACATACCTGATTTTTTTTATGTCTATGATTTACTTATCGTACATAGTTTTGAAAAGTTCAATTTCTTTATTATTCACCTCCAACACTACTAACTTTCTTCATATGGGTGTAACATGAGAAAAATATAATTCAGAAAAAAAAAACTCTAAGAAATCAATCGCCAAAACACATGAATAAAAGTAGTTTATTTGTATTATGAGTTTATTCGGATCTATACATCTAATTGTCTGATGAAATTGGAACAAAATTAGGTCGTTAATCATACCAAGTCTAGGTATGGAGATTAGGACAGAAGGAATGAGATTAGGACAGTAAGTAAAATGTGAGAGGACAAAAAAAGAGAAGCTTGAGGAAGCCGCGACGGTGAAAGAAAGACATATATGAGCTGATGGATGTAAGTAAGTTTGTTGCAGCAAAATCAAAATTTAATATTTTATTCTATAATAATTAATATAAACGAAAGCTTAGCTTGAAGGCAATGGAGACACTGCAACAAACTATCGTACCATACAGAGAGAGAAATTTAAAGGTTTCATTCATAAAAACCAAACTTGTTCGTCTCACATTGATGAGAATCGTCGTCCCATCACCGTTTTGTTTTCTCACGTTCGCTGCATATCTCCGGCCACCGCTATGGAAGCCAGCGCCGGTCTTGTCGCCGGTTCGCATAACCGTAACGAACTTGTCGTCATCCACAACCATGAAGAGGTTTTTTATTTTATTTTGGTTTAACCCTTTTTTTTCTCATTCATTACTAACAAAGTTTTTATCAATTCACACTAGTATGGTTATTATTACTTTATTTATAGAAAAGTTAGATTATCTTTAGAAAACTGTGTGTTTTCTGTTTTTGGAATAAAAAGTCTGTTTAGTTCGTTTGCTTTCCGAATTTGGACTAATTTTTATAATCTGTATGTTACGATGTTAGTTGCCAAAATTTTGTTAGTAAAATTACATTTTTCATTATTAACAACATACAGTAGTAATTTTTTTTTTTTTTTGGTTGCTAATGTTAAAATTGAGCAATCAGAGTTAATTAACCACTTAAATCAGTTTATTTGGTAATGAACTTGAAAAAAAAAAAAGAATATAAAAAGCAGGAGAGACTGTGTAATGTCTTCAACGAACTGAAACTTCTTCTGGGGTAATTACAGCCGAAGCCTCTGAAGAATCTGGATGGACAATTTTGTGAGATATGCGGAGATCAGATTGGTTTGACAGTAGACGGAGATCTGTTCGTAGCCTGCAATGAGTGTGGTTTTCCAGCGTGTAGACCTTGCTATGAGTACGAGAGGAGAGAAGGGACACAGAACTGTCCTCAGTGTAAGACTCGTTACAAGCGTCTCAGAGGTATTTAATTATTCTCCGCTCTTATCTTGTTCGACGAAATGCCTGAATGAAAATTAAAAAGTTTTTAGTTTTTTGGTTGGAGAATGATCTCTTCTTTGTTCTGTTTTTGGTTTCTGAAGGAAGCCCAAGAGTGGAGGGAGATGAGGATGAAGAGGATATTGATGATATTGAGTACGAATTTAATATCGAACATGAACAAGACAAGCAGAAGCATTCTGCTGAGGCCATGCTTTATGGGAAAATGAGCTATGGAAGAGGCCCTGAGGATGATGACAACGGGAGATTCCCACCTGTTATAGCCGGTGCCCATAGTGGAGAATTCCCTGTTGGAGGAGGGTATGGGAATGGAGAACATGGGCTTCATAAGCGTGTACACCCATATCCATCATCTGAAGCTGGTGAGTCTCTCTGCTCATCGTCCCCTGTAACTTCTTTAGCCAGCATAAACTTAAACTTTCATAATATGTGTTTATGTAAATAAAAAAGTTATTATGGAAATTTTTAACTTACATATAAATTTTAAGGACGTCTCACAGTGTGATGATTAGGGTCACGTATATTTCAATATGTGCATAAAACATAAGTACAAGGCTTGCCGGCTTGGCATTGAACAGTTTTGGTAGTAGATAGGGACATAATATGGATGGTTCTTATATTGTTGTATGAAATTCATCAGCAGAGCCTTGTTTATGAAAAGGGATGCTTCTTTTAGCAAATTTCACGCACATATAAAATGACATTGATACAAGCGAAAAGCAACTGATGTAGAGGTTTCTAACAAATTTTTCTTTTTCTTTCCATTTCTCTGTGTAATTTCAATGTGGTAGGGAGTGAGAGATGGGATGACAAGAAGGAGGGAGGATGGCGGGAAAGAATGGATGACTGGAAGCACCAGCAAGGCAATCTAGGTCCAGAACCAGATGATGATCCTGAGATGGGACTGTAATGCCGCCACAAACATTTTTCTAAGACATCAGTTTTATATAATTCGGATTCATGCTTACAAACTTTGGATTTTGATAAATGGCTGCAGGATCGATGAGGCGCGGCAGCCACTCTCGCGGAAAGTACCCATTGCCTCAAGCAAGATCAATCCATATCGGATGGTCATCGTTGCTAGGCTTGTGATTCTAGCAGTGTTTCTACGGTATAGGCTCTTGAACCCAGTGCATGATGCTTTGGGGTTATGGCTGACCTCTGTGATCTGTGAAATCTGGTTCGCTGTCTCTTGGATTCTTGATCAGTTCCCCAAGTGGTTCCCTATTGAACGTGAGACCTATCTAGATCGGCTTTCCCTCAGGTAAAATTCACATATTCTCAAGTAGGATTCTTAAAATCTATGAAGTTGGAGTTCAGATAATAAATTATTTTTGCTTATACAGGTACGAGAGAGAAGGTGAACCAAATATGCTTGCCCCTGTAGATGTCTTTGTCAGTACGGT
Organism: Crucihimalaya himalaica; assembly: GCA_004349715.1. Taxonomy (NCBI): domain Eukaryota; kingdom Viridiplantae; phylum Streptophyta; class Magnoliopsida; order Brassicales; family Brassicaceae; genus Crucihimalaya; species Crucihimalaya himalaica. The sequence continues at coordinate 1,667,484 of SMJT01000009.1, forward strand.
GGACCCATTGAAGGAGCCTCCCCTCGTCACATCCAACACTGTGCTATCAATCTTGGCCATGGACTACCCAGTTGAGAAAATCTCCTGCTATGTCTCTGATGATGGTGCTTCAATGCTCACATTCGAATCTCTCTCAGAAACTGCTGAGTTTGCAAGAAAATGGGTTCCCTTCTGTAAGAAATTCTCCATTGAGCCACGGGCACCGGAGATGTACTTCACATTGAAAATTGATTATCTCCAGGACAAAGTCCACCCAACGTTTGTCAAGGAACGTCGAGCCATGAAGGTCAGTGTATATCACCTGATCTAGTTATACCACCACCCAGCTTTTCACTATAATCTAAACTCATAAGTGAAATTGACTTATGGCAGAGAGAATATGAGGAGTTCAAGGTCAGGATCAACGCCCTCGTGGCGAAGGCCTCAAAGGTTCCTCTAGAAGGTTGGATCATGCAAGATGGAACACCATGGCCAGGGAACAACACCAAGGACCATCCCGGTATGATTCAAGTCTTCCTCGGCCACAGTGGAGGATTTGATGTCGAAGGCCACGAGCTTCCTCGGCTTGTGTATGTGTCCCGTGAGAAGCGTCCTGGTTTTCAGCACCACAAAAAAGCTGGCGCCATGAACGCCCTGGTAATTTTCTTGATTTGCCTTGGACCAAACGAGAAACTGATCTCTGTGTCTTGGACCTAACCTGATACTTCTTTCAGGTTCGAGTGGCAGGCGTACTCACAAATGCTCCTTTCATGCTGAACTTGGACTGTGATCATTATGTGAACAACAGCAAGGCCGTAAGGGAAGCAATGTGTTTTTTGATGGATCCTCAGATTGGAAAGAAAGTCTGCTATGTTCAGTTCCCTCAAAGGTTCGACGGTATTGACACGAATGATCGTTATGCTAACAGAAACACAGTCTTCTTTGATGTAAGACATAACCCATATTTCGTCACCTTCTGGTCTACGAGATAATTATACCCTCTTCCTTACCCTCTTGTTTGCTACAGATCAATATGAAAGGTCTAGATGGAATCCAAGGTCCAGTTTACGTTGGTACTGGTTGTGTTTTCAAACGACAAGCTCTGTATGGTTATGACCCACCAAAGGGTCCTAAACGTCCAAAGATGATGAGCTGTGGTTGTTGTCCTTGCTTTGGACGCCGGAGAAAGAATAAGAAATTTTCCAAGAATGACATGAATGGTGACGTAACAGCCCTTGGAGGTAATTTATCCCAACAACCTTATAACATCAGTCCATATGTTGAAGTAGATTTAGTTTATGTTGGAATCTTGCAGATCTGACAGTGTTTTTTGGCAGGAGCAGAAGGTGATAAGGAGCATTTGATGTCTGAAATGAACTTTGAGAAAAAGTTTGGGCAATCATCCATCTTTGTAACCTCGACTTTGATGGAAGAAGGTGGCGTTCCTCCATCATCAAGTCCTGCAGTGCTCCTTAAGGAGGCAATCCATGTCATAAGCTGCGGTTATGAAGACAAGACTGAGTGGGGAACTGAGGTAATAATACTGAATCGTAAGATTGTACCTTCTTATTTGTGATTTAGAAGCTGGCCATTGTAAGAAACTTTTGGGTATCTCCAAATTGCAGCTGGGTTGGATCTATGGCTCTATCACGGAGGATATTTTGACGGGTTTCAAGATGCATTGCCGTGGCTGGAGGTCTATTTACTGCATGCCTAAGAGGCCTGCATTCAAAGGTTCAGCTCCTATTAATCTATCAGACAGGTTAAACCAGGTTTTGCGGTGGGCACTTGGATCGGTTGAGATATTTTTCAGCCGGCACAGTCCTCTCTGGTATGGCTACAAAGGAGGAAAACTCAAGTGGCTTGAGCGTTTTGCTTATGCCAACACAACAATCTACCCGTTCACATCTATACCACTCCTTGCCTACTGTATCCTTCCAGCCATCTGTCTCCTTACAGACAAATTCATCATGCCACCGGTTAGTAAAATCATCAGATAAAGTGCTTAAAAGCTGCATTAAATGAGCTAACTATCTGTTTTCCCGAATTTCTTTCAGATAAGCACATTTGCTAGTCTCTTCTTCATCTCACTGTTCATGTCGATCATTGTAACGGGTATCTTGGAATTGAGATGGAGCGGAGTTAGCATTGAGGAATGGTGGAGAAACGAGCAATTCTGGGTTATTGGAGGAATCTCAGCTCATCTCTTTGCGGTTGTCCAAGGTCTCCTCAAAATCTTAGCAGGCATTGACACAAACTTCACAGTTACATCAAAGGCAACAGATGATGATGACTTTGGAGAACTTTACGCATTCAAATGGACAACACTTCTTATCCCTCCAACAACTGTCTTGATCATAAACATTGTCGGCGTTGTTGCAGGCATTTCAGATGCCATCAACAACGGATATCAGTCTTGGGGACCTCTATTTGGTAAACTCTTCTTCTCCTTTTGGGTCATCGTTCATCTCTACCCATTCCTCAAAGGTCTAATGGGAAGACAGAACAGAACACCAACCATTGTGGTCATTTGGTCAGTGTTGTTGGCATCTATCTTCTCTTTGCTTTGGGTCAGAATTGATCCTTTTGTGCTCAAGACCAAAGGACCTGATACTTCCAAGTGTGGCATCAACTGCTGAAGCAAAATCTTTTCTGTTTCTTCTGAACTTTTTCTGTACTTTGTCCAGAGTGTTTTCACTTCTTTTTGGATTGCATAATTGGATTTTGTTTATTGTATATTAGCCAGCAAAACAGATGGATCTGGAATTATTGTGAGAGATTAATGCAATGTAAAAGGAAACTCGAACAAAATTACTTTTGAGTTACAGAGTAAAAAATTCACATTAACTTTCCCCAAGAATATACTTTTAGTTGCAGTGAAACCACACAAATCTTGAATATAGCCTGGGACTTTTTCTTCTACCGTGGAAATTCACAAAATAGAAAACAAAAGACTAAACACACTCACATATCTCATAACAACTTCAAGCTAAATTTCATCTGAAAACATTAAAAAATATTGAATTGCCTGAGTTTGTTTAGTTAAAGTCTCACTTTCATTCTTTTGAAACACCGAGGATCCACTGGGAGAGATGAGTCAAGTATGGCTCAGCCTGGGAGCCTTTGCTCAAGACTGGTCCTAAGCTCTGCAACTCCGAGTTGAATTCCCTTTCGAAATTGCTGGTAAAGCGCGTTACAGACATGTTAGAACAATACCGTAATATGAAGTTCAAAAATTCTAACAGCAACTGATTTTATGGAGATGTTGAAACAGATCTAAATGATTCGCTGAGAAAGTGAAGCAATTAGTCTTAGAACAATTCAATGTCACTACTTACAATATGGACTCTGTGACGGTTGTGTCTCTAATCATTGTCTTCTGTGGATGAGACTGGCTATTAATGTCGATAGACGATGATATCAGCCACTGCGTAGCTGCGGCATATTGTAGGCACACTGATTTCAACTTCTCCATTTTCTGCAATACAGTAAATACGAGAATAAAATATTGATAAACATCACACTATTACTAGAGCGTTAAGAATTTCTGCTATCGTTACATCTATAATGAGAAAACATAACATTTAATAGAACAGCAGCAAACCTTAAGGACATCAGGTAAAAGAAGCAAGCATCCTCTCAGACATTTATCAAGAAAGAAGTCGTGATGTTGTATTACCTGTAAGATGATGACACATTGTTCAATGAAAAATGTTTTCCTGCAAACAAAAACAAAGCAGGTCTCTACTCTTACCTCATCTACACTCCTTGTGGATTGTAGTCTATCATGCATCACATGCCAATTTGGTTCGAGAACCTGAAGAGACATCCCACATAAAAGCAAGCAAATGCAACATTAGACAGAATTTGAGAGCCAATAATTGCTAAAATAAACACAAAATCATCTCATAAAAATTTATGTCTTTGTATACTTCTGGTGTGATTTCTCTCAACTGTTAATTGATAGTGTACTTATTATCTCCAGAATCTATAACTCACGATTTCAAGAACGTATATCTCGAAACTCGCAGTTGCAAGAAGTGCCTACATTTGTAAGTATTAAATTTTAGGACTACAGAGATAACTGGATTCAATATAAAGTGTATGTCAGCAATTCTAGAAGCTAGTCTTCCAGAGATTTATACCACAAAATCTTAATGGAAAACAGGATCTACGGATAGACAATCAGAATCTTTTATAAAACAAATCCAAATTTCATGTTATTAGCAATCATAATAGTTTAAAGCAAACAAAACAAACAGAAATGACTTGCCTCAAATGTAAGATAATGTAGAAGGCTACTGATGAATTTAAGCATGCTACGGCAGAGAAGCGATGATCTAAGAATTGCTGTACCCTTAGAGTTCATAGACCGAATCCCCTGAAGAATTTCACAGCAGTTTGTTAGAGAAGCAAAATGATTAAAAAGGTTTTAAAAAAAAACCAAAAACAAAATAAATTACAAGCTAGAAATTTTATATCAGTCCATACTTGATGTATCTGCCAAGCACCACAAAGCTGGCGTTCCACATGTTTGCAATGAAAAAGAAAGCGGAAAATTAACTGGTATTTGGACAGTGCTTTCTTTGATATGACAATAGATAGTGGCCACTGAACCTGAGACACAAAGCCACAACCAACATATCAAACAATTGAGTAGCCAATCGAATATGCATTTTTCGATTACTTATATAAGTATGAATGAAGAATCTAGAAGCAATTTAGTAGTCAATATAACAATCATTAATAGTATTTAGGCTGCGGAATAACTAATATATATCACGACGAACAAAATAGTTAGACTCCAGATACAATCAGGTAGTTGCAGAGTAGCAAGAAAGGAGCAGACCTTATAGCTCAAGGAAAATGTCTCTAGACCAGTGATGCTTACTGGGTCCTCTATACTATTGCTATCATGGTCCTTGTGCATTCCCAAAGTCGTAAGCAATGAAGCTCGATCCTAAGATATGAATGTAAAGTGAGAACATATTATGTACAAACATTGTAAATTGATCACATCCAGGAAAAGACAAATTAACTGCTCACCACACAACAAGTCAAGTCTTCGTGGCGAGGATCTGCTGCAGCCGCTGTGGTACGTAGAGCAAGATCTAGCAAAGACTAAACAATACAAATCCATTCAGATTCAAACAAACAAGTAGTGAGCCCTAACGATTGAATAATGGTAAGTAGCTTTGTCTAATATCTCGATCATGCTCTAAAGGGGAAAAAGTACCTGCAACTTTTCAACAGATATCTCATGCACTTTTTTGTTGAGCTCCTCTCGAGCAATATCCATAAAATGAACCAAGAAATCACCCTGTAGTTCATTAGATTGTTGTACCAAAATCAATTAGAAATTAAACAGCTGATAGAGTATTAATGACAAAAGAAAACAACTCAACAACAAACTTTTCCCATTGATAAAGATAAACTGCGCCTAAAAAAGTCTGTTGAACAGAACAGCATACCTGGTCGAGAAGAAGATAGTGCTTTATAGACCGAAGCCTTCCAATGAGATCATACTGAATCATATACTGATGGTCAGGGAGGTGTACTTACAAGTAATGGCGTCAAAGAAGCAGTCATCATAAACACAATTTATTACCTTATCCTTGATGAGACTCACAAGCTCCATACTGGCGAATTCGTGAGCAGCTTTTATGCATTCAAGATAATGATGATTTGAACCAAATATTGTTAACTTAGATCTCTCTGAAATGGGAACCTGTTAAGAAAATCAGCCAATGTCATGTCCAATATCACAAACACTGTTATTTGTATTAATAGACAGAAAATTCATCCACAATCACACCTGAACATTGTGCCCACATTCTCTCATAACGTTTAGATATTTCCCTGTGGTCAATATTGTTGCAGCAATGTTTGCAAGGAAGCCAGGAATAGAATCCTTGAGGCTGTATCTTTGGCTCCAATATTTAGCTGTAGAGTCCTGACTGAGGCTCTCCTGTACGAAAAATTGACATTGTAAGCAATTGACAATTGTGCAGCTGAGCTGAGCAAAAATTGAAGTACCTTTTTAAGTGACCTGTTCTCGGCTATGAAAAACTCCCCATACGGATCATCGATGATCCCTTCATAGACCCACCTTAATTAAACACTAATTCAAATTAGTTGACACAACTAACCTAGTATTCTAGCAAATAGGGTAATCCATGTACAGATCTGCCAGACAAAAGATAACAAACATGTTCGCCAATCACTCCTTCCAAACAAAGTAAAACATAGCCACAAGTTGGACTTAGATTATCTGAGCATTCCACAAGCAATTACAAAGGATAAAAGGCAGAGATTATTGCACAATTTTTTTTGCTATGAGTCTAGTTATGAGCAAGAAAAAAAGAGGCATAGGTAATCAACCTTTCCAATATGCTCAGGTATGCATTGCTTGCACACTCCGTCATTTTCTCTAACAATGACCTCACTGAATTATCACCAGCCATCGCTTTAGCCTAGGCATGACAGTCTTCAAGATTAGGACATATAATAAAAAAGCTAGTTCGAGTACAAAAAAAAAAAACAAAAGATTTTATGACTAAAGCAAGAATCTACCTGACTCTGCAAGAGGTTAAGAACACCAGAACCCACAAAATGCTTCGTCGAGGCCTGCTGAACTACTGCAGCCAATGCACGCATGGATCCCATCATGGGCTGAGAGATACGAAAAACAATCAGTCAGCATACTTTTTACGGAACCTGTAGTTTGGATTATCTTAAGAAAGACAGACCTGACAGTAAAACCATAATCCTTGGATAGAAAGTCTTCCTAGTCGAAATTGATGTTCCAATTGTGCCACCATGGCTTGATAATCCTGGTAAAAGAGAGGATTGTTAATACTTTCAGCAATAGAAAAGAATGTTGTCAAATTACCTCAGAGCTAACAAGAAATGATATCTTCAATCCAAACAATGCATGACATGGGTTAGACACGAAACCCTACATGTGAAACAGAAAGAAAAGAAACAGTGATTACAGAGACAGCAAGAACTTGGACCAAAGACGACAGTAAGAGTATTATGCGTCATCTTAGATATTCATACGTACGCATAACACACTCAGAACTGTGATAAGAAACCGGTTCTGTGGACAAGAAAGAAACCCAATAAAATAAACTAAAAGCATTCTAAAATGAGCTTAGTTCATGCTTTTAGTTAACTGAGTTAATCCCTAAAGTTGACTACTAGTTTAAGGAATCCATATCCAGTTCGCAAAGTCCCTAAAATGAAACATAAGGTAACGAAAATAACTCAACAAACAATGCACCATAATTACCACAAAGCATCATAATTACCACAAAGCTAGCAACCTATATCACATACAAGGAGGAGTGCCCTGAGTGCAGCTGCGAATGCATGGTTAACTAGCCCGTTCTTGAACTGCGAGCTTGACTCCACAAATTGGTCAATCAGCAGATAATATTCACATAAAGGGAATATTCTTTTTGCCAATTCCTGCAAAATTATTTGCATTGGTCAATATATTTCAGAAGACCCAATTAGAATAAGACTTACAACGTTTATAACATCTCTAAATCCTTGTCAAAAGAGTTCCAATTCTACGAAATAAAATAATAATGCACGTGGTTGGACTTCGGGATAATTAAACTTTCAAGAAGTCACAACACCAAATGAAATGCCATATACTTTTAAATAACACAGCATCAAGTTCCATATACATACAAGAAGAGGCAACACCTTTCAAATAACAGTCTCAAAATGTGAATGACTTTGTAAATATGCGCTAGTTTTTATTTCTATTTGAGTAACTTAGCTCCAAAAATAACAGATCATGCATGGTTAGAAATCACTCGGTTGACTACTGTAGACCATCATGATTAAAATGTTTGGGATAAGAACCAAACTTTATTGAGTTGTATGACTTGCCTGTAGTGCCAAATCCATTGATGGATCAACTTGGAAAGCTATACTATCCTCCTTCCCATGAAATCTTTTAATTGATATATATCTCCCTTCAATTCCAACCAAAGCAGACAAGAGATCATCAATGACAATAAGTTCCTGCATACCAAAAGGGACAAAAAAGTTATTGAAATGGACATAACAGAAGAGATGACACCACGTCTCAATCTGGGCTAGCAAGTTCCACAATTACTTGGCTCAGATCAATTACCCTAGTCTATGCCAAGACACCTAAATTATGCCAACTTGTTAAAACTGCACACCTTAAACCCAAGCTTTAAGTATCTCACCACCAGTTTCAAAATTTCAGAATAGCAATCTCATAGAAAAATAAATGGAAGCAAAGACACTTGGTTTGTAAAATAACACAAACCTGAACCGGTGTATCATAGCAGCCAATTGCCTGATCTACTCCAGAACTGCTGAAACCAAATGGAGAGTGGAAAAACACAAACATAAAAGAGACCATTGATTTTATTTGTAATGTGCTCGGAAGAGGATAAAGCAACTGACTTGGGAGGTTTAACCTAAGTTTTAGCGTAGAATTTCAGAATACCTAGAGGAGTCTAAAGGAAACTTCTTATTATCAGCAAACTTGGAGCTTGCTCTCGTTTCCTGAGAGATAATAAACACCCATTGTGTCAAAAAAGTATCTTTCTTCATAAAAAAAAAAAATACGATGATTCGAACAAATTAGAGAACAAAATAAAGCGCATGTAAAGATCGAGCACCTGGTGGAAGCGGCCAGTGAGAAATGGCCTGTCTTGGTTCCAACGAGGAGTCGTAGGGCACGAGATTGGTGACATTGATTCCATTGCTTTGCTTCACTCTCTGCAAGTCTGCAACTAAAAAGCTTTATGCGAATTGCAAAACAAAAAGGAAAGACATGTTCCGGTTATTTTATAAACCATAAATTTCATAGTAGTAAAATGTCCGGTTTTGAGTGAACCAGAAAATTTCAGATCCTCGTTTCAAATTCGAGACCAACCCAATTCATAAATTCACGATGCAGAACAATAGGTAGGATTTGCTTATCCAGAAGGAAAATGGAATTAGAACTCACAAATGGAAATGATCTGAAACTGATTTCAAAACCCTAGCTAACAAAAACCGAAATATCTGAAGCTGAAGACGAAGGAGGAGAGTGAAACAAAACCTATTAGACCTCCGCGCAGTAAAATTCAAGGAGGAGCAAACGTTGACAGAGTGTGAGAGATTCGCTCGCTCCGGCGGCAAATTTAACTTTGTCTATTTTTTTCTCTTGCAAATTGTTTTTTTTTTAGAATTCATCTCTCTTTTCGTTTTGTAAATTGAATTTCTCTATAGATTATAAAATAAATTAAATATGAAAAAAGAACAAAACTTTTTTTAAATAAAGAAAAAAAAAAAAGCGATCTTTGCTCCTGCTCTGTCCTCCACCTCCAGCTTTCAACTCACAGAAATGATTATCTCTATTCTATTTTTTTGGGTTCTCAAAACGAATAACAAACAAAAAAAGGAATATCGTCTGCTTCTCTCTTCTCCTGGTCCTGGAAACCAATTTTTCGCCGCCGAGTTCTTCTCTCTGCGGCGAAACCATATAACAATCTCCAGGTTTTTCACTTGCAAAATCTTTCCTTTCTATCAATGTTTGTACTTTTTGATTCTGAGTTTGATTCTTGAACGCCTTGTATTGTAAAGTTTGAAAATTTTGACCCTTTTTGGGGGGTTTTAGCTTTTGGATATCAACCCAGAAGAAATTGTTGACAATGACTTCCAATTTATCGGTAAAGAACATTTTCTGATTCGCCGGTATTGAATTAGGTAGGGAAAAGAGGATGGCTTTGGAAGGAAAATCTGAGAGATTCTCTGCGGATTTTGTGATGGGAGGTGCTGCAGCCATTGTTGCTAAATCTGCAGCTGCTCCAATCGAAAGGGTGAAGCTTTTACTGCAGAATCAAGGAGAGATGATTAAGACAGGACATCTCATAAGACCTTATACTGGTTTGGGTAATTGCTTTGTTAGAATCTTCAGAGAAGAAGGTGTTTTGTCCTTTTGGAGAGGCAATCAAGCTAATGTCATTCGATATTTCCCTACACAGGTATTTTCCAACATCCCTGACTCGATCAGAGTGCTCATCAATAGACTGAGAGGGGTTTGTGTTAGATTCTTATTGTCACTAAATTTAATTGCTCTTAGGCTTCCAACTTTGCATTTAAAGGTTACTTCAAGAACGTTCTCGGATGTTCGAAAGAGAAAGATGGTTACTTGAAGTGGTTTGCTGGAAATGTAGCCTCAGGAAGCGCTGCTGGAGCAACAACTTCTTTGTTTTTGTACCATCTTGATTACGCGCGGACCCGTTTAGGCACTGATGCAAAGGAATGTTCAGTTAATGGCAAGAGACAGTTTAAAGGGATGATCGATGTGTATCGCAAAACTTTATCAAGCGATGGCATTAAAGGCCTTTACCGTGGATTTGGCGTGTCAATTTTGGGAATAACTCTTTACCGAGGAATGTATTTTGGGATGTACGACACCTTTAAACCCATTGTTTTAGTTGGTTCCTTAGAGGTAAATTCATCTATCTGTGACGTTATATTTGCTTAATCTAGAACAGAAAATAACTAAAAATGGTTTTTTGGTTCTGTGACAGGGAAACTTCTTGGCTAGCTTTCTATTGGGTTGGAGCATTACTACTTCTGCAGGCGTCATTGCTTACCCTTTTGACACACTTAGGAGGAGAATGATGCTTACATCAGGACAACCTGTAAAATATCGGAACACCATTCATGCCTTAAGAGAGATAATGAAATCTGAAGGGTTCTATGCGCTATATAGAGGAGTTACTGCGAACATGCTTCTTGGAGTAGCAGGAGCAGGAGTACTTGCAGGATATGATCAGCTTCACCGGATTGCTTGTAAGCATTGGGTTCAGTAGTTTTTAACCAGACCCTAAACGATTACAATGAAAACTCAGCTTAAAGAAGAAAAGGTTAGTAAACACCAAGAAGTCTCATGTACATTCCAATGTGTTATGTTAATTAACAGAATCTCGGAATCATTAACCGACGGAAGCAGCAGAAGATAGGGAAAATTTGTTTATAATTCTTGTGCAGTTACATTGTTATATCAATAATCCAAGAAAAGCCTCTTTGCCTTTTGTGTATTGGAGCAAGTTTATTTCATTTATGAGAGATGAAAAAGGTGAAAACATAAAAATGCTTTTGATAATACAAACACCAAAAAAAGGAAAACTTGCGGTGATCTTAAGCGAGAAGCCAGAAGTTTTTGTGGCGTTTGGTGGTGATTAAGTAACCACCGAGCTTGCGGTTCTTGGGTTTAACCGCTATTGTCATGCAAGAGGCGTTTTCGAGACAGTATTTGAGAACACCGCCGTGTCCACGGCGTCTCTTCCATGCCCATCTCTTCAATAGCCTCCACACCGGAGGTTTCTTCTCTTGTCCAACCACTAAAAGGCTCACTTGTTGTTTCTTTGCTTCTTCAACTATCTTCTGTCCTTTGTCTCTGTCTTTCCCCTCCAACCTCCTTATCTCCACTTCTATCTGACGACATATATAAAAGAAAACACACGTCATCAGCTAGAAAAAGAATTTGATCAAAACAGTGAATAGTGTGGCTTTCATTATAAGTAGAAACACAAACAATCGAATACCAAGTGCGACTCACCCCGGGTCGTTTTGTTTGGCACAGTTTCTTCAAAGTATGAACCAATTCATCAGTTTTCACCTCGCGCTTTCGGTTCTTTCTTTTACCTAAAAGCCAATCCGAAAAAACCTTATTAGCCAAACCAAACAAACCTTAAAGAAGGGAATGAACAAGAGGAGGGAAAGAGAATAACTTTTTCTAAACGGTTTTGCAAAGTATAACAGGAAGAGAGTGTCTTGTGATTGTAAAGTATGCGTAATAGCCCATTCTAAAGCTCCGGTAGAAGCAAGGGCTTTATCAACCACCACCATTACTCTGTTCCCGCCTTCCGCCTCCTCTTCAACGGCTGCCACCGCCTCATTTTTTCCTTCTAGGCTTCCATTGTTAAAGCTCTTGCCATCATCTTGTTCTTTTTCTTCTTCTTCGTCTTCTACTATAACTTTGACTCTTTCTTCTTCTTTCTCTTCAGCTTCTTCACTTTCACTGCTCTCTTCTTTGGTTTCTCCTCCTCCGGATCCGGCATCATCACCATTTTCGGGTAGAAACTCGATTCTTTGATCTCTCTCTATGGAACTCGAGTCCGGTTTGAACCTAATGGAAGGTGAATTGATCCGGACTCGTCTTAGACTCAACTTGGCTGATTTCTTGTACGATCTTGCCATGTTTTGTTAGAATCGGAAATATAGTGTCTGGAACTCAGATCGAACCTAAACATTGGTTCTTGAATGTTTTGAGCGTATGTATACGTGAGGACAAATTTGAGAGAGGACGTGCGTCCCATTAAAGATGATTTATTGTTAATGGTTCCACACGTCGCTGTTTTGTATCTTTATGTCAAAGCTCTTATGCTTTCTATATTACATTAATCTAGTCCAGTTCTATTTGATAGAACCGTATTTGAATTTAGAGTTACACAAAAACAATAATCTCTAAGAATATCCAAAAGTTGATCCATGTAGATTAGATAAAATTTGTTAGCTCAATAGGTTATATATAATAGTATTACATCTAGTTTTTTTTTTTTCCCTCGAACACACCAAATTTATAAATACAATGTTTCTCCTTATCTATCATCGGTTGTAAACAATTTGGGGTACTACAATCTAAGAAAGCAAGGTATAAATCACATGAGGAGGCAAATTTAGCAATGGCATTTGCACATTTAGTAACTTCTATTCCTCTAAACAAATTACATGAGGTAGCTCTAGGTTTGTCGTAGTCAAAAGCCTCCGGCCCCTCCATTTTGTGTGAAAGCACAAATCCAATTTTGATTTGTTTCTCTTTTTGCTAGCTACAGTTATGGTGGCAAACCTCAAAAAGAATAGTCCAATGTGGAAGGGACAAAAAATGTCATTAAAACACTGCTTAATTCAAAATCTGAACCTGTCCAAACAGGACAAGGTCACTTGTAACAAACCAAACCAAACTGAACTCGTAATTTTATCATTTTAATTTTTATCATATCCAAATCCAAATTATTGAGAAGATTAGGTGAGGAGGACTCGGTAGTGACCACAAATATGAATCCAATACCTATCTTTCATACTATATAGTACTTTAAAGTTTGGTGGTCATTATTTATTGAATTTTCTATTATAGATAACTTCTTCTTTTTTAATGAAAAAATCGAAAAAAATATATTAAAATTACTAAAACACAAAAAAAAAAAAGTATACAAAAATAATTTAAGCAAATGAAGAAAATTTAAAAGAAGTCAATAATAGGCTAATATTAGTCATTTATGCAAATAGGGTGGGCGTTATGTTTTCCGGTTTGATTTCGGTTTGGTTTCCGAGGTAAAGGTTTTTTTTTTTCCCCTAATGTAAACACTAAGCACGGATCAGTTGCATAATTAGTGTACAAGTGAGGGTAAAACACAAATCAAATGCGTATATAAGAAACTGCAAGTTAAACTCAAAATTGAGCAATTCAAGAAACAATCTGTAAAAATGGCGGATAATTCAGCATCTTCGATTGATGGCAACGTTCTCGTGGCGAAGTCACTATCTCATCTCGGCGTAACCCACATGTTCGGCGTCGTTGGAATCCCCGTCACGTCTCTAGCTAGCCGAGCCATGGCTCTTGGCATACGCTTCATCGCCTTCCACAACGAACAATCTGCCGGATACGCCGCATCAGCTTACGGTTACCTCACGGGTAAACCCGGAATCCTTCTCACGGTTTCGGGTCCGGGTTGCGTACACGGTCTCGCGGGTCTTTCCAACGCTTGGGCTAACACATGGCCGATGGTGATGATCTCTGGTTCTTGCGATCAGAGAGATGTTGGTCGTGGAGATTTCCAGGAGCTTGATCAGATTGAAGCTGTGAAAGCTTTCTCGAAATTATCGGAGAAAGCCAAAGATGTTCGTGAAATCCCCAATTGTGTTTCTAGGGTTTTGGATCGAGCTGTTTCGGGTCGACCCGGTGGGTGTTATTTGGATCTTCCGTCTGATGTATTGCGTCAGAAGATATCGGAATCTGAAGCGGATAAATTGGTGGATGAGATTGAGAAATTTCGGAAGCAAGAACCGGTTCGGGGAACTCTGAGATCGGAGATTGAATCGGCGGTTTCGTTGCTGAGGAAGGCTGAGAGGCCATTGATTGTGTTTGGTAAAGGAGCTGCGTATTCGAGAGCAGAGGATGAGCTGAAGAAGCTTATTGAAATTACTAGAATACCCTTTTTACCGACTCCGATGGGTAAAGGTTTGTTACCTGACACACACGAGCTCTCGGCGACGGCGGCGAGGTCGCTTGCTATTGGGAAGTGCGACGTTGCTTTGGTGGTTGGAGCTAGGCTTAATTGGCTTCTCCATTTCGGAGAGTCTCCGAAATGGGATAAAGATGTGAAATTTATATTGGTTGATGTCTCTGAGGAAGAGATTGAACTGAGGAAACCTCACTTGGGCATTGTTGGAGATGCCAAAACAGTGATTGGATTGTTAAACAGAGAGATAAAAGACGATCCTTTTTGTTTGGGGAAGTCGAATCCATGGGTTGAATCCATTTCGAAGAAGGCGAAAGAGAATGGTGAAAAAATGGAGACACAGCTTGCTAAAGATGTGGTTCCTTTCAATTTCTTGACTCCTATGAGGATAATCAGAGATGCGATTTTGGCGGTGGAAGGACCGAGCCCTGTTGTGGTATCAGAAGGAGCTAATACAATGGATGTAGGAAGATCGGTTTTGGTTCAGAAAGAGCCAAGGACAAGGCTTGATGCTGGAACTTGGGGAACAATGGGTGTTGGTTTAGGTTATTGTATTGCTGCTGCTGTTGCTTCTCCTGATCGCCTTGTTGTTGCAGTTGAAGGAGACTCTGGTTTTGGATTCAGCGCCATGGAAGTTGAGGTAGTAACAAAAAAATGACACAATATACCATAATGTTGAAATTGTCTGTCTGAATCTTTGATCGATTAACTTTTGTTTTGATGATGCAGACATTGGTTAGATACAATCTTCCTGTGGTGATTATAGTCTTCAACAATGGTGGTGTGTATGGCGGTGACCGGAGGAGTACTGAAGAAATCTCCGGTCCTCATAAAGAAGACCCAGCACCAACATCTTTTGTTCCTAATGCAGGCTATCACAAGCTTATTGAAGCCTTTGGAGGCAAAGGCTATCTTGTGGAAACACCCGATGAGCTTAAATCTGCTCTCTCTGAATCATTTGCCGCAAGAAAACCCGCGGTGGTTAACGTCATCATCGATCCTTTTGCTGGTGCTGAGAGTGGGAGATTACAGCACAAGAACTAAAAGCTTTGTGGAGAGTTTAATCAAGTTGTTGTGAACAAAAGGACGAACGTTTTAGCTTTTCAGTTTTCACTATTGTAAACCGGATCATAACCGATCCAATGTAAACCAAAACTAAATAAAAACACGTTTCCGGTTCAATTCCCTTAAACTTCCTTCGTTTAACAAAACCTAAAGCTATTTATATTGCGCATGATAGCCTTTAATGGAGTCTGAGAAGAACACAAGAGCACAGAGTCGACTCCGAGACAGCATGAAACCAGGTCTTTGAATCCTCTTCCTCAAAAAATTCTTCTATTTTCGAATGCATACCGGAGATTGATGTAAAAATTTAGTCTTTTTTTTATAATATTGATTTCAGAACTTCCTGGGTTTTATTTCGACGAAGAGAAGAACAGATATTTCCCCATTAAAGGCCCTATCCCTGGTTCAAAAGCTTCTTCTTCTTCAAGAACGAAACAAAACCCCGACCCAAAACCTGAACAGGTCGGTAACTTGAAATTTCAACTTCTTTCGAGTTTGTGTAGAGTTGAGTCTTGTAGAATCAATGAGAGTTCCCCAACTTCTTTAGCTTGTATTTTGCTCTGTTTTTGTAAGTTAATGTGGAAATTTCATCAGGAAACTAATTATCAGAAGAGAACCAAACTAAAGGCATTGAAGCTAGTTTATTCCCGAGAGTTAAATGGCAATGTTATTCCTGTCAATAAGAAGATGTCTAATTTCAAGGAGGAGATTCATAAGACACAAGCCTCTTATCCTGTGGTATTACCACCTATAACTTAACAATTCTGTTTCTTATTAAGTTAACACTACACAGATATGAAACAATTCTTATGTTTAGGTATGGAGATACGAATCCACAAAACACATAGCCGATGCTGCTTTGAAACAGTTTCAGGTTGATGTACAAACATCTGTGGGCTTGACCAGAAAGAACATCCTAGTAGCAGGCAGTTCTAGTGGTTGCTTGAGGTATGTCTTAGCTAGTTTCTTAGAATTATTGTTTTATCGGATGTTCAAGACTGTACCATGAATATTTATCTTTTCCATGATGGACCTTTATGAAGAAATAGTAATGTTTTAAAATTATTTTCATGCCAACTTATGCTTTGGAAGTTTGTTCTTGCAGCATATTGAGAGTTTCCAAAGCTAGACAAGTATTCGATGGTGGAATCGAGTGTGATCCAGTTTCTGTTCTTCCTCGCAAAGAAAACAATGCAGAAGAAAGGGAAGCACCTGGGCATATATGGAGACCTGCACAACCTTATCTGGCCTTATCTACTATTTCTTCTATTGAGTTGATTGGAAGAAATAGTACATCTGAAAACTCCATCCCCGTAAACCGGGCATTGTATCCTTAAAATGTGTCTTATCTTTTACTTTCGGTCTTGAATCTCCCATTTGTAGAATCTTGACACGAGAAAACAGAATAACTACACTAGGATCAACTGGTCGTGGGTCGATTTTTATATTAAATGTTGCTAATGAAATGAACATTCTTACTCCGCGAAGCCTCCAAGGGAATGTTTCCTCTGAGTGTACCATTTGGACAGCTGATTGCAATATAAGTGGGAGTCATGCAGCTATTGGTACATTCTCTTTCTTACGGTGTTATATTGTTGTCACCGAGGATTTTACTTCATTACAGTTACAGTTATACCTAGAGAGCAAACTAACGGTAGAAGGAAATGCAGAGACTACCAATGCATTTCTCTGTAAATGGACTTGGTTCAGTAATTCCAGGAACCATATAGAAATTATGACAAGATTTTGATATATGACAGGTACCGACGTAGGAGCCGCTTCGGTTGATTTGGAAACAGGAGCAGGTTCATACTTTCTCCGAAGCAAAAGCGATGTTCTTGCGCTACAATTTCATCAATCGGTAAAGTTCTCTTAATTCCAAGTTCCAAGATGAATCGTTTTCTAGCGGCTCAATACTGTTTCCAACTCTTAGTTGTATCTGTTCATTCAGTGGTCTCTCTTAATTGTATATATAACTCGAGTCAAGTTGCTTCTGAACCTCCCTTCTGACAAAATAAAGTCATCATGTCTTCAATTTTTACTGATGGACACATGTATTTATGTTGTTTCTACTTCTTTTTCCCAGGGAAACATTGTTCAGTGCGGACTCAGAAATGGAGCCATTGTGTCAGTTGATCTACGTGAGAGACCAGGGAGACCTTTAGCAAGGCTCACTCTACACCACATACGATATCAATCATCGAGTAAAACCGGTCAAACTACTAAAAATAAACAATGGTTTGAGGTACTGCTAAGATCATATAACGACTTTGCTGTGGTCCCAACTTTTCATCTTTTTCTCTTGAGCTTTCCTCCAACATTCTGGTGATACTATTCTATAATTATTATTTTTGCAGCTCCAAGGAAACATAAATCAGTCTCATGTAATCTATATGCCGTCATCTCTTACGTGGTTGGTAAACGACTGAAGCCATATATGAAAATCCTCTTTACTCATTTGTATTTTTGACTATAATTCGCTCCTTCCTTCTCTAGCCTGAAGACACTTAAAACTTCTGATCAGTACTTAATGGCAAGCTCCATGGATGGAACAGTTAGTACTGCTACTAGCTCTAGCCTCTGCATATACTTACTAAGAAATTGTCAAAGAGCATTTTTAAGCGTTATCTAAAGCACCAAACTTTTCTCAATTCTTAGATCAGGCTATACGATCAACGTATGGTTAAGAGAGGGGTCGCTATACAGACATATGAAGGACATGTAAATTCTCATACTCGCATCGAATTTGGCATCGACCCGTCAGAAAGATTTCTTTTATCAGGTATAAAAAGGAACCCCTTGTTCGAAAACATAACCGCTATGTTGGATCGAGGAAAAGCATCAAGAGTTTGATTATAGTGAGATGATTTAAGTTTACTTGTCTTTGGGTGTTTGATCAGGAGGAGATGACTGCTATACTCGCATTTGGAGTATCAAATCTGGTCAACTTCTGTCTGAAAACAAATTCTCGGACTCTATCCCTTCAGTTGTGTGTTGGTCTGCTGATGAAAGTACTTACACACTGATCTTTCTCCTGCTTCTTGACTTTTAGTTTTCCTTTTTTCTTTAGTGTAAACAGAAACTTGTAATGTTGGATTTTCAGGGCAAAGAGACCGGAAAGATAGCATTATTCACGGAGCATGGCTTGGATCGCGCAAGGCAATATTTAACGTGTTGTAAGAAGTTCACTGTTTAACGGAAGCTGTTGCTTGCTATTCATATTTAACGGAAGGCAGCAGAAACATGATCCTGAGGATAGAAAGTTCCTTTTTTTAGCCTTGTAATAGTAATCATAGAATCAGTTGCTTTGAAATTGTAAAGAAGGCAAAATGCTTCTGTTTGTTTTTGTTCTCTCTTCCATCTTCAATGCTAATGAGTTTTGAGAAAAGCTGTTCAACCAAACACTGGATTTAGTTAAGCAACAGACGCTCCTTACCAGAATAAGATCTGGAAATGAAAAGTAGGAACCAGGTAACGTTGAAACAAAAAGGCAATGCTCTTTAGACTCAAAAACTGATGACAATGTATGCTTCTATGATTAAAGCTTTCTAAATGAGGCCAATGTAGACAAAAAAATTGAGCTTCTTACATTGCAAAAAAGCTAGCGCAAGATCTTAAGGTCATAGTTGCTGTGAGGATGAGACAATTGTAACTACAAGATTCATAGTTGGCTTGCCTTTGTGAAAATGAGCATGCGAACACTAATCTTCCAACATTCTCGCTTCGCTGCAGTATCAATCCGTTGACATGAAGCAACAGTTCATCCCTCTATTAGATTTTGCAGAAACAGCTCACAATATTACTTACAGAAAACTCGCTTCTTTAGCCTCTTAAGCTTTAGTTTCATCTGAAGGAACTTTGTTGAAGAATTTAGTAATTGAAGCTTGCTTTGGACCTGCAGATTCTACCTTAGAAGAAGCTTTTCTTTTCTTCTTTGGTTTACATTTCATCTTTCTGTTCCTTTTCACAGGAGAAATGCTGCTCTTCTGAGAACTAGTCATGCTCTTAAGCTTGTGAAACTGCGATGACTGACAACTTTCATTTGGCTCGGTATCACAGTAGATAAACTCCAGTTTCGAAAAAAGTGCATCGTGGTTACCCGAACTGAGCCCATCTCCAGAAGTGAAAGATAAAACAGCAGAGACTTGCTCATAGAATATAGTCTCGTGCTCATAAAAATTATCAACAATTTCGACTATGTTCCTCCATGTCCCTCTAATCATATCTGTTACTTGTTCTTGTGTAACCCATTTGGGCAAACAAATCCTAAGCTCTTCCACAATCTCCTCCTTACAACAAGTCACATCCAATGAAACCTTCTCAGCAAGGTTCTCATCACCCATTACCTTCACAACGTTGCAATTGGCTTCACTTTTCCCAAATAGACCTCTTAGCTCCACAGGCTCATATTAAGAAAAGAAAAAAAAGAATAAAAAATCGAACCTTGGCCTTGCAATGGAAAAAATGAAACGTGATACAATTGAAATCTCCGGCGAGAATCTTCCTTCTGCGTGGTGAGGATCGGGAAGACTTTGAGCTTCCGATGATCAAAGGAGTCCCAATATCAGAGACGAACGGCGACGAGCGGCGACGGCGTCGTGTCGAGGAGACCAATGGGCACGTTTTTGTTCGGGTTTAAGGATAAACAAAATACGTGATTATTGAATTGTTTAAGCAATGTTACAAGAAAATAACCAATAATCATGTGTTATATTATACCATAGGGTAAGATGCATTTGAAGAACATATTAAAAAAATGTCTTTTTTTTTTCAACAAATAAAAAAACAGCATTAATTGTCCAAATTAATTTTTATACTTAATATTCTCACGGGCAACACTTTGCTATTTCCTACAATATTCATCGGGTGCCTACATAGTTAGAATAATTTATATTAATTATATTTTTTTAGCTCGCTTAAATTATTACACTCAAAAAAAGTTTCAACCGACATGACCAACACGATAAATAAGTCGTAAGAGACTACACACACCTCTCTACGTGAAAATGACTACTATAATTAGATATCTTAAGTCACGGATTCGTATATCACGTTACGATTCAAATCGTATATTTTGTTGTTTCTTAATAAATAGATGGTTTATATTTTAAATACAAAATGCCAATTAGTAGAGTTTATTAAGTTAAAAGTTATAGTATTTTTGAAGAATCAAAAATCTTCTCTCCCCACGCAAATGTATTCTTTAGAAGGTTCTATCTACGCTTCTACTCCTTCAATTCACCCCTTACTATCTTCGGTTAATGCTGATCTAAACTCTTATTTGAAATCTGTTGATGTTAAATAAAAATTAACGAGTGTTTTAACTTTAAACTAACGAGTGTTTTAACTTTAAACTATTCAATTAATTAAGAAATTGGGTTTCATATAATCAGACAAAAAAAAAAAAGGAAAGATCACATGTTCATTCGCGACTAACGTCTCTTTCTGTTCATTAATACCACAAAAGAGAAACCAAACCACTTGCGCAGAGAGGATAAAAAAAAAACAACAAAAAATAAAGTTTGAAAAATGAAACTTCATATTTTTATTTTAAGACAAAGATTCTTCAACTATAGTTGCTAATGTTGGTTTCTTAGATTTCGAAACAGAGATCCTATGCATAAACTCCGCCGCCGAAAACTCTTCAATATCTTCTAAATTCAGCTTTGATCCCGCCGATATGACCCTGACGTCATCTTCTTCCCCGTCCGGTGAAACCCTTCCGTTATGACAGTGTTTCACAGCGCCGGAACAATCAGTTCCCACGACGCGGCGGCGTTGTTTCTTAGCAGCTACGAATAAACGAGCCAAATCCGAAGCATTAGCAGCTGACGTGGCACGCGTCATAGGGAAAGCTACGTACACATGGCAGCCTCTGATTTGAAGGTCATCATCGGCTGCTAAAGGGCTAAGTTTCCGGCCAATCTTTAACGACTTAGCGTCGACGAGGAAGAAGCTTGGAATCTCCATCATTAGCTCAGCAGCTTTCATCGGCGCCTGAATGTGACGTACTCCACCGTCCGGGAGAATCACTTTCGCCGCCGACGATGAAGAAGAAGACGTTTTGCTTAGTGCGGAAGAAACGTAGTTTCCCATTATATATGTGAAGAAAGATCCAAGTTTATTTGAGAGGTAAAAGAGAGAGAGATCCAAGTTTAAAGGAGCAAAAGCTATGAAGAAGAATATTTTGTTTTTAGGAGAGGATCCAAGAAGACATAAGAGTATATATACAAGAGAATGTTTAATTTTATAAAATATAATTTTATACAAAATAAAAATAAAAATAAGGTGGAGATAGACAGTTGTGCATATACAGGTTGACATTATATGGTTGAATCCGCGTATTTTGCATTATATTATATTCAAATATATAACCGTGTTTTTCAGAAGTCTATGGCCTTCAGTTTTTTTTTTCTTTTTTTTCTTTTTTTTCTCTTCTTATCATATCACTTTACTCTACATGGAAGTTATCAGTTGTAAATTGCCAAAACTATTTGACGGGAACAACTATATTTTTCTTTTTGTCAATATAAGTTAGTTATAAGTTATAAAATGTAAATTTTTTCTTAGGTTTAACTTTAACGGAATTGGAATTTTTTTTTCCGGGTTTCTTCGTCAATAGTTTGTATTTTTTAATAAAATTTCTGAATTTTCGGTGGTTTTTCCAAAAGTTTGTAACTTTTTTTTTTAATGAGAAAGTCGAGTATGTAGTGGTCATATAAACACAATATATAATTACTAAAAGCTTTTTATTTGAACTTGCGAAAGCCAAATTTAGATTTATTATTCAATTAATTAATATTAGTTTTTTATTAAAAAAATATACAAAAACTTACGTTGAATCTGAATCTAGATATAATTACTTTAAAATGATGATAACTTGGATGAAATATCAAGTGTGAACTGAAATGAAATTTACATAAAAAACTAGTTTCAGTTAAGATTAAACAACATCAAACCACGTAGTATGAGTGAAATAAACGGATGCTGAAAGTAAGGAAGGACGCAACATAATCTAATACTACTATTATTATTACTCCCAAGACTTCCAGTTGTTGTCTCGCAACAAGTTTCAAATGATATAAGAATTATTATAATCACGAATAATTAGAATTCTTAATGATAAGATTATAAAATAAGGTTTCCACTTATATAAGTTGCGTGTGGGACCAATCCCCTCGTTTCCTTCGTACTTTCGATTTGGTGATTGCTCTACGGAACCGAACCTTTCGTCTGATTTGGAGGATCCTTTGACTTGGAGTTCCGACTGTTCCCTTTATCCATGGGTCTCCTTTTTTCTAATAGTTTTTATTAATGTTTATGTTTATATCTTAGTTTTTTTGTTCTGATTACCATTTTATATCATATGATCATTGTAGAATTAAAATGAATTAAAAATTCCATTGACTAGCTAGCTAGGTTGAAATTTGACACAACAACTTGTGTGGTTTAACTTCCGATCAAGCATTAACAGCTTATAGATAAATGTTTCATTCTATCGATAGCAATATTCATTCCGTTTTACAGTTCTCATAATATATAAACAACTTCAAACAAACCTCTTATTTTTACTAAAGTCATATGTAACAATCTTCAAAACTTGTATTAAAATATGAATCACAATATATATATATATATATATATAATATACTTCTAGCCACTAGAATATTCTTATTACTGCTGCCAATTTTCTGATGCTGAGAGATTTAGTTGCTGGGATATCTTGAAAGGAGGTACACGATCTTGTGAAACAATTCATATTTTGCATACTTTTTGTGAGATGTAGTTTTTAATTTTTTGAACAAAGACCAAAAAAGAATATATTAATTAACGAGGTATGTACTCGACGATAATGATTCTCGCCAACATTTCCCTTGAATCTGTCATATTCTGTTGCCACTCGTGATTTTCTCCACTGAGCTAGTCTCGTGTGATACGAGATCGTCGCAAAATTTCATGATTTTGGTCTCTAGTGAACAATAATTTAGAACTAGTATATAACTATCAATATATGCTGCCAAAAAATGTATTTATATTTTGATAATTTATGAAAAAAAATTTAAACGTTTTAAAACCTCATTAGTGAAGTCACAATCGAAAAACAAATCATGGGCGTCTAAACTTGTAAAATAGTTGGGATATGAAAATGATTCATTGATTTGTAAATTAGGTGTTTATAGTTAACCATGCATTGTCTAAATTCCTTCTCATTTCACATATAAGTATACCTTATTGTTCCCCTTAGTGTTTATTTTATTTTTTTAAAAACTTTTGCAAGAAAAAAAAAAGGCCCTCTTTCTTATGGGCCGCGTTTATAATTTTTTATTTTTCGGCCTTTAATTATCCTTCAGTTCCTCCACTCAATCAGTCAATTGTACGTACGAATATATTGGCATTTTCTTCTTTTCTTGTCAACGAATTTTGGAAATCTTTAACTCCCACAAATATACGAAGAATATATTACTGTTAGAATATCCCAAATTTAACACTTTAATTCAAGCATATTCTTCTTTACGGGAAACCCCTTACCTGAAGAATAGGGAGCATGCATGTTAAACAGAGCGAGATTAGTTGCAGTTCAATAAAATGACAATTTATTTACACAATATACAAGATGCCAAAGTAATTATCTAAACTTTAACGAAATAATCATTATTTTAGCGAAAAAAAAGATAACAAATTCACAACAAACATCAAGTATTCACGCCGTGAGAAAAAGTAAAAAAAAATCAACATCGAGAATATTCCAATAATATACATAATTCGAAATAATCACCACCCGAAACGTTTAATCTAAAACCTCTATATAAACTCTTACGTCGTTTTCATCTCAAAAACCATCAAAACCCCATTTCTTCTCATCATTTCACATACCCCAAACCTCAAAAGTCTCCCAAAAATCCAAAAATGAAGAATCTCGCAATTATTATTGCCATGGTTCTCTTCTCAAGCTGTGTGATATCTCAAGTCACAGCAAAAGAAGAGCTCCAATGGTGGCATTACCACCATTTCTACCCTTGCTTCCAGCCTAAGCCACATTGGCCGTTCCCTGCCACCGGAAAGGCCCTCCCACCACTCCCGGCCGGCTTCAACCACCCAATTCCTCCGTTCCATCCACCACCTGTTGTCACCAAATGCTTGTCCGATTGCAAGGATGTAAGAACATGTTTTGCGGATATTGCTAAAGCTTTCTTCACACGCAAACCCGCTATTGGATTGGATTGTTGTGCCTCGATTCAGAAGATGGATGAAGACTGCCAGAAGACTGTCTTTGGAGCGTTCCATAACCCTTTCTTTGACTGCTTAGTTAAGCTACATTGCTCCACCAAAGCTAAATCCACTCCGTCTGCTCCTTCGCCAGCTTAGTTAGGGTTTTATTATTTATTCCAATTAGAAGTATTGTTCTAGTTGTTTCTTAATTTTAGTTATGTTTTTTTTTTTCACTTTTTATTATTTTTAAAGTCTTTTCTTCTTAATAAAGTTACATTTAGCAGTGCTTTTACTTATTTATTATTGTGTGTATTTTTATCATGATTTACGCAATCCTAGAATAATTGATCTTAACAAACATAAGAAATGAAGAAGGAAATTATAATTTTTTTCTTATACAGAGGACTCGATTAAATCTTTTATACTTTATTATTAGCTTTTTAAGTTATTTCATCGGTTCTGGATTCGGTTCTGTTCTTTCTCCGTATCGGTTCGAGTGTTTTGCCAGACCTAATACTGTCCTTCGACTATTTTTCTGGAGAAAAGCCAAAGTCTTATCATAATATATTTTATTGTATTGATCGGAACTTCTACAAACTTAAATACTGATATATTTAAAATGCTAATGACGTTGTTGTGAACTTTTAATCAATATTTTATCGGATAGAAACTAGAAAATAATAATAAATAGATGTCTTATGACCCAGTTTCTGAATTGTCAGCCCAAATTCAACTGACAAAAAAACACTAAACTCGACCAGCCCAATAGAATGGAATTGGAGTAGAGTTGATGATAGCCTAATCAAGAAAAAAGAGACTGAGTCTGAAACAAGAGTATTAGGTTTCCTATTGTTGTTGTTATACTTATCATCAGTAATTATTAGACTTTACATTATCAAATAAACGGGTTTATCTCAAGATAATGATGTAGTCTGATAATATTTACGATAACATCATATTCCATTAATTATATCAAAGAATATATTCTGTTGATATATACATAGTTATTCGAAGTTATCAAAACCCTGTTTAAACCCCTATATAAGTCTTAACATTGTGCCATTGTAAAACCATCCCAGAAAACTAAATAGTTTCTTCTTCTCGTTTCACAAAGTCTAACCTCCCACAAACTCAAGAAAGATTGAAGATGAAGACTCCAACAATACTTGTTGCTATAATTCTCTTTACATGCTGTGTCGCACCCCAAGTCACATCAAGGATTTTGGAGTCAAATCCATCACTACGTAATGAAAAGCTCCAGTGGCCGCGGTACCACAAGCCACCTTTCCAGTCCCCTGTCGCCGGAAAAGCCTTACCTCCACTCCCGGCCGGCCACTTCCACCCAGTTCCATTCAATCCACCACCGGTAGTTGCCACATGCTTGTCTGATTTCAAGGAGGTAAGAACATGTTTTGCAGATATCACAAGATCATTCATCAACCGCAAACCCGCTACCATTGGATCAGATTGTTGCGCTGCGATCAAAAAGATGAAAGATGATTGTGAGAAGACCGTCTTTGGATCTTTCCATAAACATTTCTTCAATGGCTTTGTTAAACGACATTGCTCTAACCAGGCGGGTTCTTCTCCTGCTCCTTCTCCTGCTCCTTCTCCTGCTCCTTCGTCGGCTTAGGGTTTCTTATTTATTACAACTAGAAGTATTGATTTATTAAGAGTTTTTTAGTTATGTGTTTTTTTTTTTAACTTTGATCTTGATTTACAATGTTTCGTTGTACGGTTTCGAATAACGTAACAAAAATTGTCGTCTATCCAGTTCTTTTAATCTACTACGATCCTAAATTCCTTTTTTTTTTTTAATTACAAGTATTTGAGTTTTATGCTGAATCCGGATCAGGAATCTACTGTTATTAAAAAGAATGTTGAACCCGGGTGCTTTTGTATTTGTGTTTGACTTTATGTTTTTGAACTTTTGAAGATTATTTTAACAAGACAACAATAAATTTATAAATGTATCCGGAAAACTAGTCAATTTTAGATTTCAGAAATGAAGATCAAAGATCCAAATATGTAATTTTATAAAGAGGAAGAAAATCAATGGTAGAATAATCAGCCTTTAAATCTTTACGTGTATATAATCTATGTAATTCTACAAAGTTATATAATTAACAAATATTTAGATAGTTAGTTAAATGATATCTTTTAGATATACATATATATATATATATATGTACTCATAAATTTGCAAGAAAATGATACACATTGATACCCAAAATTAGTTAATACACAAAAAGGTAAAAGGAAAAGAGTGATACCAATCTTAACGAAGTTAGAGATGGTAAGAAATACATATTTTATAAATTAAGTACCATAAACATAGACGAAACATATATACTGATCAATTAAGATTTAAATTGGATTTTCGAATTAATTTTCAGTTAATCCGAGTACATTAACTACTTGAATTAATCTAAATTTTGTGTAAGACCAAGTCACATCCTAATTTTGCTAAGTTAAGTTTTAACTTGGACCATTTTCGTTCAGTTGTTGTTTAATCACTCCTCCAAAAGTTCCTAAGTAAAAGCACAACCTCAACTGTATTTTTCACTCAAAAGGTTTATATAATTTGATTTTCTTAATTCCTCGACCAAAAAACAGTTCAAAGAAGAAAAATTTACATCTTCAAAACACTCACACACACATTGATCAAGATATGGCTGATGCGACCGAGAAAGCCGAACACGACCGTATTTTCAAGAAATTTGATGCTAACGGCGACGGAAAAATATCAGCAGCCGAGCTGGAAGAAGCTCTTAAGACACTTGGCTCGGTAACGCCTGATGACGTGAAGCGTATGATGGCTGAAATTGATACCGATGGTGATGGAAACATATCGTATCAAGAATTCACTGATTTTGCAGGTGCAAATCGTGGACTTATGAAGGATGTTGCCAAAATTTTCTAAAATGTATTTGCCATCCTTCGATATCTGATTTTTTTTTTTTTAAATATTGAGAGATTTGGTTCTAACTTTTAAGCATCGTACAATTTTTCTTTTGTTATTGTAACACTCGGTGAATTTTAATATATGTCCTAAATATCATGTAATGTGATGGGAGCTTTTGGATCATTGTTGAAAAGGGAACTACAGTACAAGTTCGTTTTGTTTTGTGAATACCGCAACAACGAATGGTTTGTTAATTGTTATATAAAGTAACCGATTTTTCATAATTTGGTTTAGGCTTTTCATCTTATATTTTGACTCATCGATATAAAATAAGATAGTTGATATTTCGATTTATCCGACAAAAAAAAAAAAATTGCGGATACTTTTTTTATTGATGTGTCAAGCTGATGTGTCAACTTCACAAAACTTTAAAAAGCTGATGTTTCCATTGCTTGACACATCAGCTTTTTTAAGTTTTGTGAAGTTGACACCTCATTTAAAACATGTAACCAATCAAAACATTTTAAATAATACATATCATATTCTATTTGCCACATTACCTCTCCACATCATATATAATTGATTAATTCTATTTAACTAGATTTAAAGTTTATTTGATGTTTTAAAAACAGTAGTAGAATGTATTGAATTCAATTAGCTGATTATTTTTTATTAAAATCATAACTAAGTCATATATAAATTAAAAAAAAACTTAGATCATATATACAAATTTAACATTGAATCAATAAAAATAATTGAAAATAATTATTAAGAAAAAACATTAGAAATTATTTGCAACTATAGAGCGGATTTTTATCTCATCTAGAAAATATGTTTCAAGACATAAATATGTCGAAATCACTCTGAAATATTAATTTGAGCTGAAATAGCGTCTCAACCTCTTACAAACAAATATTAAAATTGGAAACTCCCTGCATGTGAGATTATTGGTCAGAATAAATAATTTTGAATTATAAAAAACTAAAAACAAGTGTGATATGGGTTTTTAAGAAAATATTATTAGAAAATAATTGCATCTCTTGTCTATTTTATTTATTTTCTAATTTTTAATGTCATATATACAAATTTAACATTGAATCAATAAAAATATTTGAAAATACTTATTAAAAAATATCTACAACATATAACATATATTTTTCTCCTCTATAGAATCTATTATAGGACATAAATATGTCAAAATTATTTGATGTTTTAAAAACAGTAATAGAATGTATTGAATTCAATTAGCTGATTATTTTTATTAAAATCCTAACTAAGTCATATATAAATTAAAAAAAACTTAGATCATATATACAAATTTAACATTGAATCAATAAAAATAATTGAAAATAATTATTAAGAAAAAACATTAGAAATTATTTGCAACTATAGAGCGAATTTTTATCTCATCTAGAAAATATGTTTCAAGATATAAATATGTCGAAATCACTCTGAAATATTAATTTGAGCTGAAATAGCGTCTCAAACTCTTACAAACAAATATTAAAATTGGAAACTCCCTGCATGTGAGATTATTGGTCAGAATAAATAATTTTGAATTATAAAAAAATAAAAACAAGTGTGATATGGGTTTTTAAGAAAATATTATTAGAAAATAATTGCATCTCTTGTCTATTTTATTTATTTTCTAATTTTTAATGTCATATATACAAATTTAACATTGAATCAATAAAAATATTTGAAAATACTTATTAAAAAATATCTACAACGTATAACATATATTTTTCTCTTCTATAGAATCTATTATAGGACATAAATATGTCGAAATTATTTGATGTTTTAAAAACAGTAATAGAATGTATTGAATTCAATTAGCTGATTATTTTTATTAAAATCCTAACTAAGTTATATATAAATTAAAAAAAAAACTTAGATCATATATACAAATTTAACATTGAATCAATAAAAATAATTGAAAATAATTTTTAAGAAAAAACATTAGAAATTATTTGCTACTATAGAACAGATTTTTATCTCATCTAGAAAATATGTTTCAAGACATAAATATGTCGAAATCTCTCTGAAATATTAATTTGAGCTAAAATAGCGTCTCAAACTCTTACAAACAAATATTAAAATTGGAAACTCTCTGCATGTGAGATTATTGGTCAGAATAAATAATTTTGAATTATAAAAAAATAAAAACAAGTGTGATATGGGTTTTTAAGAAAATATTATTAGAAAATAATTGCATCTCTTGTCTATTTTATTTATTTTCTAATTTTTAATGTCATATATACAAATTTAACATTGAATCAATAAAAATATTTGAAAATACTTATTAAAAAATATCTACAACATATAACATATATTTTTCTCCTCTATAGAATCTATTATAGGACATAAATATGTCAAAATTATGCTAAACTATTAATTCGAATTGAAAGCAAATATTAAAATTTGAAACTCTCCCAGTGTGAGATTTTTTGGTTTAGAAGCAAGATTTGAAAAGATCCAAAACTCAAGAGGACATCTTTTGGAGCGGACCGAAAATATTGTTGTTTAAAAAGAACAAAAATTTGTAGCAGAGATTAAGAAGATTACGAAGCAGAGATCACACCAGTTAGATTGTTGTAAGAAAGTCGAGGATATTGTAATGACCGACAAACGTCTTAGAGCTCCAGTAGAATCTAATATGTGAGTCAATATGTGAGATCCAAAATTTGTTAAAATTATATTCTGCAAAAAGATTTTGAAATATGTCCATCAATGTCATTGAAAAAAAATAATTTACCTTATGATGTTGGTACAATTGATGAGAGAATCAAGATATATCTGGAGATATTGTTGTCTGAGAAATTGAGATACAACAAATAATAACAGAAATAAAAAAAACTATTTAACTGGTGAAATCGTTGTAAGAAAGATCAAGGATTCAGAGTTTCGTGCTTCTAAAAAATATTATTTTGGTAAAATTTTGATAAAGTTATTGTAAAAAAGAGTGTTTTTATATGATTTCAATATTTAGGAAATAAATTCCCATGGATAATTTTAATAAAACCAGAGAAAAATATTTCAAAATAACTTAAATTCAAGTGAATAAGAAAAAAAGAGGTTTAATTCAAAACGAATTAATTTGCACAGAAATTGATAAGAGAAAATATGATAAAGAGAGGTAAAAGCATTGAAAAAATGATTTCAGATATGATACTACTATAAAATTAATCTCGGAGATGTTTTTATTACAAGAACAATAATTTGTGTTGTAGTTGTTTCTATATTTTTCTTCTCTAAAACAAAAATACATTTTTATAAAAACAAAACATATTAAATTAATAAATTTAAAATAAATAATTTAAATAATGTCCCGCAGCGTAGCGCGGATATTTATCTAGTTAGATATAAAAGATAAATAATTGAGGATTTGTCCATCTATGTATTTTAAATTTAAGTTTGGTGATATATGATAATTCATAATGGATATCCTATTATACCCTCAATTCTTATTTATTTTTTGCAAAATCATTTAATAATTTATAAACTAATTTGATAATTTCTTAAACTAATCTGATAATCTTTGATTGTATTTTTTTTATTTAATAAAAATAAATAAAAAAACATAAGGGATCGAGTTCCCTTTTTTTTTTTCCTTCTCTCTCACTGCATCAGCTACACACATAGAAAACTTCATCTTTACGCGATCTCTTCTATTTCTTCTGAAAACTTCTTCTTCTTCCAATCGGGTATGTTTCTCGACATCTAACTTAACATAACTCTTAATTACATGACTTGTGATATGGAGAGGTTCCGATTTTGCAAGTTTATATCAATGTTAATCAATGTCCAAAATTGGTCCAATTCGTGTAAGATTCATCGATTCATAAGGGTTGATTTTATTTTTGAACTCAATTTATGATAGAGGAGGAGGTTAGAACGAGGCGGAGTCGGATTTGATTTTTGACAGATAGAGGAAGCCGCCACTAGCTCACGTCGTCTCTGCTGGTTCTCAAGGCTTTGTCTTCTTCCTTTGTGGTACGTTTCTTAAACAACTAACTTAAATATATATATCTTAATTAGATGACATGCGATTTGGAATGGTTCTGATTTTGCATGTTTATATCAATGTCCAAAATTGTCCAGATCGTGTAAGATTCAAAATTCTGGATTGTTGACTTGATTTTTGAACTCAATCTTTGTAAGAGCTTCATAATGTCATTTGAAATCTTTGACTATGCTTTAATTATGACTTGAGTGGTCACTGGCATTTGATCGATTATGCTTTAACATTAATTAAACACTTAAATTGAGTTGTGAACTAAATCCTTATGAGTTCTTTTGTTGGTTTTGGTGGTTTAATTTTGTATGACATCGACATTGTGATTTTGTAAACGAAAAGCATTTACTATTTTGTATTGGATTGAAAGCTTTTACTAGGTTGATGGCTTAATTATGTCATGTGTATTCGTAAAGAGTCAATCTCACAATCGAAATTTTGTGAGTTGTTGCTCTTTTCTTGTTGTTCTTTTTTTGACTGATGTATGAGTTGTTGAATGACAATCAAATTTCTTTTTCTTTTATGGATAAGGCATATGCGACTTGCTTACATTGTGATTGATCATTTCTCATGGTAATTGGTATTTACTTGCGTGGTTATGTTCTGATTGATGTTCTGTCTACCGAAAATCAGAACATGACCACACAAGTAAATACCAATTAGCATGAGAAATGATCAATCACAATGCATAGATAGACAAATCTTCAAATTATTTATTTTTTATATATAATTCTCATCCGAGAATCTGGAAACTAGGTTGTTCGCTGCCAGAGAGATACGTAGGCTCACCAAGACTTCACAAAAGTGCCGCCGACAACTCTTTGACGCAGTGAAACCGCTGGTTTCGATGCTACGGTTCGACTCGCCTGAATCACAACATGAAGCAGCTCTTCTTGCTCTCCTTAACCTTTCCATTAAAGAAGCGAAGTATGTTTCTTAATTTCCCCTTTTTACTCCTCCGGTTAGAAGTATTATTTATTCGCTTGAATTACTCTGAAATGGTCATTAAGTTTGATCGAATATTAGAACACTAGAGTACGTGATTTTCTTACAATCTAAGGTTATAACTTATAACTGGATCGTGACCAAAACAAAAAAAAAAAGGTTATAACTGGATTGTCAGATAAATAGTGGAATAGCAAAAATATTAAAATGATCCAATAGCGGAAACATATGAATTGAATTAAGTTTTCGTTCGCAAAACCTAAAAAGCTAAGTTTTAGTATATTAATAATGTTTCGTTAATCGTAGCTATATTTTTAGCCGAATTACGTTTCAAAACGTGAAACCGTAGTAAAGTAGTGCACCATTTATTATGTAGGTAATCTCAATTAACACATGATAATTTTACAAATTATGTCATTCCATAATGTCAATTCTTTAGAAGTTCTGCTTTTCCGTCATCTTTAACCTGTTGGTGTCAATTCGTATCTTTTTGGGTGGTCTCTTGTAATTGGAATATTGGATAAGTGCATCTGAAGCTGGATAGGTAGATTGAAGGGAATCTATATATTTATGCCTTATTGCTTTTTGTTTGCTTGGTGTATACTCTATCTTCTACAGTTTTTTTTTTCTTTCTTTCTCATCTCCTTTATTTTCATTTTGAAGTAATTTCTTTCTTGAAATTTCAACAAAAAAAAAATTTGGAGGTTCAGCCACACTACCATTAGGTACTCTTTCTTTATTCCTTTTTTTTTTTTTTACATTATCATAAGAAGAAATGATGTTGGCTCCTCTCTTTCCCCCTTTATTCCCAAAGCAAGAAGAGAATCAAATTACAAGATAAGTCAGAACAAGAATCTTTTTCTCTGAAATTATCCCCCAGGCCAGTTTTTGTCGTCTGGATTAACCGCACCGCCCATGCCAAGCTGATAGTGATGCGTCAAACAATTCAAACTGATATACCTTAAACTGGTTTTGATCCTAGAACTCTGTTTTGCTTACCACAGCCTATACAGTAGAGTTTCTGGTTGATACTTGATAAAGAAGAAACATTTTTGTTTACCAGAAAACAAAAAGAAAATGGTTAGGTTAATCATTGATAGGCTAGTTGGGAATCACCTGGAGTAGCTACCTCCTGCTTTTAGATGGAGTAGGTGTTTTTATGAAGTTTCTCATAATCAGTTGTGATATATTTTACTTGCTGCTGAATCTTCCTTAGCTCATATATAAATCATTTTAATTTCTTCTTTGGTTTAAACTCTGAGTTCACACTTTTCATTACTGGAATCCATCTGGAGGATGAAAGAAGCAATCAAGGTAGAGAGAGTCTAGCTCACATTTTCTTTGTTTTCACTTTTCCCCTCTAATATTTTAATTATTCTATCAGTACTACTTTTAACTTTGGTTCCCATTTAACATGTAGTCAATTTTTAGATCCATAACTTTAGATTAGCTTGTTTTTTTCCTTCCCTTGGTCAGTTTCAGTGGAGGTCAAGTAATCACCTCTTTATGCGTTGATAGAAATCCAAAAATGACTCTGATATGTATTCAAGATTTGAACTTAATTATACACACTCATACAATTTAGAAACTCCTTAGAGAATTCTGAGCTTCTATTGATTTTCAGGAATAAGGTCAGCATCATTGAAGCTGGTGCCTTAGAGCCAATCATCACCTTTTTACAATCAGATAGCCCAACACTACAAGAGTATGCTGTTGCATCTTTGCTCACGCTTTCGGCATCTCAAACAAACAAGCCTATCATCGGTACTTATGGCGCAATCCCTCACCTTGTCAAACTCATTAAGCACGGAAGTGTACAATCCAAGGCTGATGCAGTGATGGCCCTATCCAACCTTTCAACAGTCGACAATAACCTTAACATGATATCAGATGCAAAACCGGTCCTTTCGATACTGACCCTTTTGAAATCCAGTAAGCAATCGTCTAAAACAGCTGAGAAATGTTGTTCTCTGATTGAATCTTTAGTGGGTTTTGATGAAACAAGAAAGGCTTTGACTTCCAATGAAGGTGGAATTTTTGCAGTTGTGGAAGTTCTTGAGAACGGGACGCTACAAGGTCGGGAACGCGCAGTAGGTGCGTTATTGACATTGTGTCAAAGCAACAGGAGTAAGTACAGAGAACTGAGTCTCAGAGAAGGCATAATACCGAGCTTACTAGAGCTCACGGTACAAGGAACACCGATATCTCGAGCAAAAGCTAAAACACTTCTCTTTTTGTTAAGAGACTCAGGGAGTCCAAGATCAGAGTTTCAGCTTGACGCATTAGAAAACTTAGTGTCGGACATAATCCCTCACATTGATGGAGACGATCAATCCGGTAAAGCGAAGAAGATGCTGGCTGAAATGGTTCAAGTGAGCATGGAGAAAAGCTTGAAGCATTTGCAAGAACGCGCATCGAGCTTGTCCCAATCACGAACCACACTTCATAGAGTCTCTTCCAAGTAATAGATCTCTTCCTCTCTGACTTCTCTTCGCGTTATATGTATACAACGAAATGATCCCTTTGTCTATAAAAGTAGATATTGTTCCATAAACAGAATATAGATATATGATTGGCAGTCCTGTATCGGTGTGGTATGGTTCGGGTTACTGGTTCAAGTACAAGTTGTTTACGTGATGAATTTGGATTTGGGATCATCACATCCGATTATGTATATATCAGTAAATTTAGTTGGGACTCATGTTCCGCTTTATAAAGAAGTCTTGTATGTAATATATAAACAGTCTTGTATGTGTATATAAACAAAGCTGAAAGGGGGTTTATGCATTAGAGATTGTTCGGATTTTTAGTTTTGACTATTCATATATTGAAGTGTTGTATGTGTAAAATCAAGAAATGATAAGTCTGAAGATGTTCAAAGGGTTGTACATATTGAAACATCGCGCATGTTTTAAGTGAGTTTAGTCTGGTCCAACTTTACCATATCTTTCTATGAATACATTGTACTTGTCAAAGTGGTAATTAGTATTATATTTAAACTCTTTTTTTTTTTTTTCCATATGAATTCAAGATTTTTTTTAGTTTCTTTTTTACATATTCCTAAGCAAAACGGTTTCACCCACTCGATCAAAAGCTGACAATGAAGACCTCAAAACCGAAAAGTAGAGTTTGGACTCCAGCTTTTCAGAAAAAGACTCAAGAGATAGGTTATATTCTTTGCTTCTATCATCATCATATCTATATAATAATAATGGACTCGGCATTGCGTCATGTCATTTATAATCTCTTTTGGGATGAAATTAAATAACGTCAATTCGTTGACAAAAAAAAAAAAAAAAACGTCACTGCTTCATTTTTAATTCAACTATGAAAATGCTATTATTAGGTCGTGGCCTCGTTAGTTACATACACACATTTACCTCGTTTTCGAATCTCGACGACTAACACACACAATGGGGTCCCAAAAGTAAAAGCAGGGAATATTTCAGGCAAAATTGTCATAAAACGAAACTAGTGGGGTAAGGGATGTCACAATAACATAAATGTTACGGTTTTGCAATTTTATTTTTTATATATATAAAAAAGGTTCCTTAAGTTTTTTTGTTTCTATTTTGTGACGACGTGTGACGTATCATCCTCTACCGCCGCAACTCCGCCGCGAGTTTCCACGCCGATGTAGCGATAAGCGGTTTCGTCTGCCACGCAAGCATTAGGCTACCGTCATTCTCCTCCACTCTATATCCATCTCCGCCGCAATATAACGCCAATAATAAACTCGCTTGCTTAAACGCGTCAGATCCGAGATTAACCGGGTCAAACCCGGCGGATCCCATCCGTTTCCGCCACTGAGCAAGCGTCTCGTGCCGCTCGATCCGGTCGATTCCTTCCGCCGCCACCACGTTCAAAATCTGTCTCCCTAAGTAAACCTCCGACATGACTCGGTCTTGACTCGGTATCACAACACCATCTTCGAGCGAGTCAAACAAACTCGAGTAATAGTGAAGCGCTTCGTTAAACCGTTCTAAGAAAACGACGCCGTTATGGTTCGCTTCTTGCTCCACCACCGTTACAATGCTCGGTTTAACCGCTTTAACTGTATCTAACAGCTTTTCGATAGAACCGGGTCGGCATAGAACTGGGTGGAGCTCGAAAACCGAATTAACCACTAGAGTCTCTGATTCGGGTCGGGTCTCAAACATATCCGGTTCGAGATCGGCTAATTTCTCCGTCGTAATACCACCGAATTCGAATTCGACGCCGATGGCTTGAGCCAGCTGAGCTAGCTTCCAACCTAACTCTTGAATCCCTTTACGATTCGACAGAGCACCAACGCCGGTGAGACGAAACGACGGTGGACCACCGGGTCGGAGAGCTAGGGCTTGCATTAACGCCGGCCACTGCATCCCTTGATTGAGACCTAGATCGATTACGTGCACACCACGCGCCATCGTAACCGCTTCTAGAATCGCTTGATTGGCCGTGAAATGTGCGAATTTCAGGTAAGGAGACGAGTCGTAGAAGCTCATCTGAAGAATCTCTTCGAAGGAAGGATCAATGGCGGCGGAGGAAGGGTGAATCCGGTAAATCCGACAAGCTAGGGCTTCGGCGAAGTAGGTTGCGACTTTTCCCATTGCTCCGGCCTGAGAAGCCGCAAGTGAGCCCACGCGCTTCACGAGAGCGTCCGCGAGGCTCAGATTCTGTTGCTGGACCGCCTCGGCGCAGGCCACTAGCGCCTGGACGAGTCTGACTCCGGTCTCTTCGATAAGCACCACGGAACGAGTTGACTCGCTGCTCACTGAGTCACACCAAGGACTGAGTCGAATCCTCTTATTGCTGTTACTATTGCTACTGCAACACTCGTCATCGTCTGTGATTGGTCGCAGATCACATATTCGGGTCGGGTCAAGATCGGGGTAGTAGTTAAGCTCGGAGAGCATGGTCTGAGCCCACCCGGAGAGATCAGAGGGATTGTAATGAACGGTGTCGTTTAAGAAATTATTAGAAGAGCCAACAACATGACTACTATTGGACAACACCATTTCAAGCTGTTCAAGCTTCTGTGCAACATCTGCCATGTCTGAAGATCGAACATTGTACCCTAAAGCAGCGAGAAGCTCGTCTATGTTATTGTCTCCAGGACCACCATTGCTACCTTCTACCTTGTTGCCAGTTTCGGGCATTGAAGGAGCGTCTTCTACAAACGTTTCTTGATGGCTTCGTTTCGTCATCAAGAATGAGAATTTTTGGTTTGGTAATTGAAATTAATTGAGTGTTGGAATTGGTTTGGGAAGAACGGAGAAGAATTTAAACACGAGAGAGAGAGTTAGAGAGGTCCAATGAGAGAGGTGAGGGACCTGGAGAGTGTAAGTAAAGAGATAAGAGGAACAGAGGCAGGCCATTATAATTTCGCATGTGTTTTTCTTCTTCTCTTTTTATTTTATTCCATTTTCAGTAGTAGTAGTAATATTTGTATGTGCAATTAGAAATAAAAGAGTTCTAAAAAAAGTTTTGTCCATATACACTTTAATTTCTAAATTGTCATTTTGGACAAATATACATTTATATCAAAATTTTGACAATTATATGAGGAAAAAACAAAAAAACATGTTGATAGACATGTTTAAAGAAGATTTAGTGAAAATATTTTTTTGATTTGGTCGCATATAAATAAGTTTTTAGATATTCCGAAAAGTGTAGAATTCGTTTTCTAAATTTTTTATCTGTTCTAAAGCCTTTAGAATACGTATTCTACGCATTGTACATATTCTGAAAATTTTAGAACAGATATTTGTTCTAAAATTTTAGAATACATGTTTTACAAAATTTGAAACTCGTATTCTGCAAATTTTCTATGTTCTACAAAATTTAGAATACGTATTCTACGATTTAAAATTTAAAATTTAAAATTTAAAATTTAGAATTTAGAATACATATTCTACGATTTACTCAATATTCTATAGAATTAGATTTCCTTAAAACTAGTAACCGAATCTACAAATAAGGGAAGTAAATCTATTTTATGTAAATCGAATATATTTTTTAACATTTTTGAGTATTCTACACCTTTTTAAAATAAATACATTATATATTACAAAATCATATATATTTAAACAAAATATTTTGTATATAAAATATTCTTCAATATATATATTATGTATGTAAAAAATAAAAATAAAGCAAATATATGTAGATCATATTGTCAAATCAATGTAAAAAAGTGGTTTTAAATGTATCAAACGCTATAATATTAATAAACCGGCCTTTAAACACTATGTAAACTATTATAAGTTATAACTTTATTTTGTAACATATAAAACATAAATTTAAAGATATATTTTTTTGTAATATATATTGTATTTATTTTAAAATAAGTGTAGTAGGTTTTATATAAATGTTTTGTCCAAAATTGTCCTTTAGATAATTTTTTTTAAAGATTTTTGTTTATTAATATTTAAAAAGGCATCGGCAAGGAAGAAGATAAAAATAAATTTTAAGAATTACTTTTATTTTGATAGATTGTATAATATATTTTTATTTTTATTTTTTTAATGAAAAATTCTATATGAATAAGATATTTATAATATGAAATATGTCTAAAATTTAGAATTTTGTTATTTTATTTTTATTTATAATTAAAGATATAATAAGTTTTTGATTATTATAAAACATATTCTACCAATCCTAACTAGATAAGTTATAGATAGAAAATCTAATTTTTTCTATTTTTATCTCTATACTTTCTTTGAATTTCTGATCCAAGTTACTAAAAATTCGTCGCTCGATAAAGGCATGTAGGTTTTGTTTAATGGTCCAATGGACTGTTACACTATTAAATTATTATTTAATTCCCACTAAATGTTAAATTTAAAGTTTCCAAAATTATTAAAATGAGTGCTGAAGTAGATTATGACCTACAGTATATTGATAACCCAAACAGTGAGCAAACTGTTAACTTTTCTTTAAGTATCTTGTTTTGATACTAATATTTTAACTAGTAGTCTAGTACTAATAATTAATAACATGACATAAATATCTTAAAAAATACTCCTAAAATTTTAATATACTCCTAAAATATAGGATAAATTACAGCTTCCGAATGAAGTACAGCTCAAAGTATTTCAGATTGGGAGACAACGTGACCAACCTCACAGCCGACATGTGGCTACAGTCGACATAGCCCGCGAGACGACCACAACATTACGTTTCTTTCTTATTTTATTTATTCGGAATTATTTTTGGCATAAATTAATCATATCAATATCTACTACTCCATATCAGCTATAATAGTATGCAACATGGAAAATTCTCAATATAAACTATATCATACATCAGAACAAAATTTTGTTTCTAAAATATTATCGTTGAATACATCATTTTTGAATTCGGTAATGTTTTCAAAATAAAGTATTAACATATAATATTTTTTAAACAACGATAAAATTCATATAAATATTTTTTAAAAAAAAATTAGCGTGGTTTTTTAAAATTTTCGTTGTCTATATAATATCTTGGACCAAACAAACAAAAATTCCTAAATAACTGTTGAAAAAACTATTAATCGTCTTATAAGAAAACGCATAAGCCTATATTAAAATAAAGAGATTGCGAGAAATATATAGAACTTAGAAGTGAACGAATAATTTCTTCTCTACTTTTATACTATGTGTTCTTGCCTTTCATTGTCTTCAATCTCATATATTATACCCTTCGTTCGTTATATAGAAAAATTAGAGGAAAAAAAGATAAACAAAGAGATTACCTAACGACCCGGAACTTTATCGAATTTTACCAAAGTTGGTCGACATTTCAGGCGGATGATCTATTGACTTATCCTCTTATTTATATATTCGAACAATTAGAAAAAAATAATTACAAAGATAGATAATCCGCATGTTTTAACTTGCAGATATATTTATCCAAAATGTGTGGTAAGAAGATATTTATCCACAATGTTCCGTTCAAATCTCAATTATCTACATTTTGAAACCTATTATCAAACTAAAACCCTGAAATATTTAGTCAATTATCTTTAAAAAGTACTCAACAAAACTCCTAAAATCCTAACAAAAACCTTTCATTTCACGTTATATATATACACTTAATGTTACTCCTTAAACACAATCACTAGCTACGAAATTAGCATGGCAAAAGCAATCTCTCTTCTAACTCTCTTTTTGTTCTTACTCTTGTCATATGTATCTCTAACCCTAGCAATCGATTATCCACTATCCACAAAGTCACGATGGATCGTAAACAAGAAAGGCCACCGCGTGAAGCTAGCTTGCACGAACTGGCCTTCGCACCTTAAGCCAGTGGTGGCCGAGGGGCTGAGCAGCCAGCCAATGGATTATATATCGAAGAAGATAAAAGACATGGGTTTCAATTGTGTTAGGCTCACTTGGCCACTTGAGTTAATGATTAATGACACTTTAGCCTTTAATGTTACCGTGAAACAATCATTTGAGAGATATGGATTGGATCATGAGCTTCAAGGGATTTACACTCACAATCCATCCATTGTCAATATTCCTCTCATCAATGCCTTTCAGGTATAAGTATACATAATTAATTATGTGATTCTACTCTTTTTCATTAATTTACTTATATGATTTCTACAACCTGCTTAAATAAAAACGTTTGGGATCTCTTCTATCGTTAGCGAGATGATACATAATAAAGTGATATATATAAAATATATTAACTTTTCCATTCATTTTCAATAAATAAATACATAGATTATAATTTAAGTGATTTCTGACTGAAAAATATATGACTAAAAGTCTAAAACATTTTTATTTTATTTTGCAGTTCTTTTCAGATCTGATCATCGTTGTAATGTCAAAAACATATTTTACATGTTTCTTCTTCTAACTATATGCTATATATCTTCTAACACAAGGCAACAATTTGTGTAGGCTGTGGTGCATAGTCTTGGTAGGCATGATGTGATGGTAATACTTGACAATCACAAGACAGTACCGGGGTGGTGTTGCAGCAATGATGACCCGGACGCGTTCTTCGGCGACCCAAAATTCAACCCGGATCTATGGATGCTAGGTCTTAAGAAGATTGCCACAATCTTTTTGAACGTAAACAACGTTGTCGGTATGAGCCTGAGGAATGAACTTAGAGGCTACAATCATACAGCAAAAGATTGGTACAAGTACGTATATAAATTCCTTTATTTTTTTCTTTATCATAACCCCCATGTGAAGCTTGAAGGCCAAGGAAATTAATGCACGTTAATTATCTATAATTATCTGTCTATTCTAGATCTTAACTGATTATATTCCCTTGCGCTATAAATAATTAAATCCACAATAATAATTAAGTACAAGTACATCTTAAAAAATTGATCATATATTATTATATTTATCGGTTGATATAGGAATCCAATGTTCGTAAATTAACAATAAGACGTTAAGAACCAACGCATAGAAATAATAAACTAATCTGATACCAACCTCTTTGTTTAAAAAAAAAAAAAGTAAATGTCTAATTATTGATAATAGGAAATGATTTTTTTTCTTTTTCTTGGGTCACTTGTAGATACATGCAAAAAGGAGCAGAAGCAGTGCACACATCAAACCCTAACGTTCTGGTCATACTCTCCGGGCTTAACTTCGACGCTGACCTAAGTTTCTTAAAAAATCGTCCAGTGAATCTTAGCTTCAAGAAGAAACTTGTCTTGGAGCTTCATTGGTATGCTTTCACCAACGGTGCTGGTCAATGGAAGTCACACAATGTCAACGACTTTTGCAACCAGATGTTCGCTAAGGAGCGTCGTACCGGTGGTTTCGTTCTGGAACAAGGCTTTCCTTTGTTCTTGAGCGAGTTTGGGACAGATCAAAGAGGTGGCGATTTTGAAGGAAACAGGTATATGAATACAATTGCGTTAAGGTCTTTGATTGTATACACATTTTCCCGAAGCATTGGTTTATATTTAATTATTTTAAATTATGAAGATAATTTGGTTATCAAAAACAAAAGCGTTGGTTGTGTGTTTGAGTTTGTGTTTACGTTTACAAACACTCTAACATTACTTTAGGTACATGAGTTGTATGTTGGCATGGGCGGCCGAGAAAGACATGGATTGGGCGGTTTGGGCGCTTCCGGGAGTTTATTATTTCCGTGAAGGCAAACGCGGTGTAGTTGAAGCTTTTGGTATGTTAGATGCGAATTGGCACAATGTTCATAACTCTACTTATCTTCGCAGGCTCTCCGTCATTCAACCACCGCACAA
The DNA here is from genome assembly GCA_004349715.1 of Crucihimalaya himalaica. Classification (NCBI taxonomy): domain Eukaryota; kingdom Viridiplantae; phylum Streptophyta; class Magnoliopsida; order Brassicales; family Brassicaceae; genus Crucihimalaya; species Crucihimalaya himalaica. The sequence continues at coordinate 1,710,098 of SMJT01000009.1, forward strand.
AGGTCAATGACTTTTTTCTTGCTTGTAATGTAATCAGATTTATTATTACATATACGATTGATAGAATCTTGATGTAAATTAATGAAATTATAACAGGACCCGGTATAAAGCACAATCATCACAAGAAAATATTTCATCCGTTAACGGGACTCTGCCTAGTGAGAAAGTCACCGTGCCATGAGTCCGAGCTCACGTTAGGTCCATGCACAAAGGATGAACCGTGGAGCTATTCTCATGGAGGCACACTTGAGATCAAAGGCAGTCACAAATCTTGCTTAGAAGGCGAAACTACAGTCGGAAAAAGAGTGAAACTCGGCAAGAAATGCACAAAGATTAAGCAAATATCGGCCACAAAGATGCATTTGTCGTTCAAGATTAATGAGGGTTCGTTGGTATGCTTAGACGTGGATTCAGATAACAATGTTGTTGCTAATTCATGCAAGTGTTTGACCGGAGATGTTAATTGCGAACCTGCAAGCCAATGGTTCAAAATCTTCTGAGGTCTATTTATTGGAGCAATTATGAGAATAAAAATGCTTAAAATAAATGTCTATTTAGTAGGAAAGTGAATTGTTTAGGTGTTTTTTGGATGCGATCCGAGGCTTTTGTATTTTTCAAATTTGGAGTTCGGGGTAATATTCATATATATAATATATACCTTTCTCAATAGACAGAAAATGTTAGGAGTGTTTTTAGATCATGAATTTTTAATTATTCTGATGGATTTTATAATATGTAGAAATACCACCACACGCGTGAGTGAGTATGCATAAATCCTCCTGAACCGTAAATCACAAGTCCAATACAATCTTTCCACATATTACAATACAAACAATCATACCATACATGGCCGATACATAACCAACACAATTCTATAATACTATAAATAAGACTACCCTAGCTACCACGCTTTATAACATGTATCTCTTACACCTTTTACAAGAGTCGCTTGTTAAATAACAGGCCACTCCGTCTCCATGTATAATGTAGAACTTTATCCCTCTCAAGACATCAATCATCACATGTAATGCACACATCTAACTTAAGTTACAAGACATTAAACAGATAAAATTCCGAGGAATGCTTACTTGGAACCCTCATCTGATAATTTAGCTACCGGCAGAACAGGGGCATTAGGCGTTTAGTCTGACCATCAGATTCATACCCATATACTTGACCTAAACCATGAGACTGGCATGTATATATAGTAGCTTGGATGTAGTTATTTGAGTAATATTAAGAGTAACTATAACTCCCTTTCCAGTTTCAAATGCATGAGACTGCAAATAGTCTCCACCTTCGTCATTTACCGGCTATTCAAATCAAATTCTCCTGCTTCACGCCAGTTTTCTTGTTCACCTGTCTCCCCATTCTCATTCTCCTCATCATTCAAGAAATCTTCTGAAGGTTCCTTCTCCTCTCTCTGACTGTTGTTTCCCCATCCATTCATCATCTCATCAGGGTTCATGGTACGTCCCTGTTCTCCCATCTCGTGGCTTAGCTGAATATTGCTGCCCTGATTCCCAACCGCATTAGCCCTCAATGGGTTACGAGCCATTATCTCGGCATGGGATTGTGATTGTCCAGCCTGAGCTAAAGCCGCCATTCGCAACTTAGCCTCCTGAGCATCCCGGCCAGCCTTCTCCCTATCCATTTCTGCTTTCAGTTCAAACAACGCTTTCCTTTCTTCTTGTAGCAAAGCTTGTTCTACCATCAACCTTTCCTCGGATCTGAATTCTCCCATTGCTCGCTTTCGTGTTATTATGTTGAAAGCTAGGGCTTGTTTCTCAAAAGTTGCTGTGAATTCAGCAACCTTAGCAGCAATGTTGTTATCCCATTGTTGAGAGCGGGATAAGGCCTGGCCTGTTGGGTCTGAATCAAGAATTCTATCATCCTCCTCTGCTTCGTAATCTGCTACGACATGATAAGGTAATAATCTGCATAGATTTTAGGAGAACACACATGTGAGTAACGACCACCGTAAACAATATACAGAATGTTCAAACAAGGCAATGTATCTATCTAACAATCACGAAGCTAATACTATGCCAATGGAACCTTTTCACACAGAATAAATGTCAAGAGTAATGTTCCACAAATGGAAGTAGTTATAAATTTGACGAGAAAAGACAGGTTGTAATTCCACATTAACCTCGAAACAATGAGGACCATGCAGAGATACAACATTAATCTCATATAGAAAACATAATCTCTCATAGACGGGAAAATGGATCTCACACTAAACAAGATAAATCAAACAAGACTAGATAACAGAACTAATTTACCAGATGCAGTATCTAGCATTTTCAGAAAGATACCTATTCAAGAACTCATGCTTCCAGTAGAAAAAGATCCCCTTTTAATCTATAATCACAAGCTACAGTTAACGAAATATAGTATCATTCAAATACCAAACAGGACAACAAAAAGCCTTGGGCGAATCCTTAAGAAATAAGAACTCAAACCCAAAAAGGCAAAAACTGTGATAGATCATTAATAGATAGACCACTTAGAAAAATGTTTGATATCATTAATTGAGACGACAGATTTCGATTTCTCTTCTACGAGGAGAGATGACTCTGATGAATTGAATTGATACAACTAACCTCTCGCAAGCATCTTCGAGAGAAGAGAAAGGTCGTTTGAAATCTGGGTGACAAACACGCCAAGCGTCCTGATAAGCGAATTGAAGCTCGATATGATTCAATGGCCGCATCAATTTCTGCTGTTGTTGTTGTTGTTGTTGCTGTAACATCTGCTGACTCGATACAATCTGCTGCTGCTGCTGAATCGGTGGATTCTGTCCTAAATTAGGGCCAGAATTAGGGTTAGGGATAGTGTTCTGCTGTAGCGGATTAATAGGTCGGTTCTGAATTAACCCCGGAGGCCGAAGATGAACGTCGATGTTCGATGGGAATCTAGACATTGCTGCTTGTTGCTGTTGCTGTTTCTGCAATTGCTGCAATAGAAGCATTTGTTGTTGTCGCTGTTGTTGTTGTTGTAATTGGTGTTGATAGAGAAGTTGTTGTTGTTGCTGCTGAGGATTGTTTCCTCCCAATGGTGGCTTCGTTTCTTCCATTTTTGTTTATTTCTAATTTGGGATTCTAGGGTTTCACGGGAAATGTTTATCGCCGTGAATAATGGTGGTGATGTTTTATGTGAGAGCAGAAAGGGACATGTGGTTTATCTGGGCCAACATAATTGGGCCTGTTGAACTAAAGACCCAATATATTTAGCCCAACCACGGACTGAACCGGGAAGCCTACTTAAACGATGACCGAAACTGAACCGAGAATGTTTTCAATTTTGGCTTTTGACCATTCAATTTCATAAGTTTATTTCCCCATTGTCACTTGAGATATTATTGAATGAGTCTCTCAGCTCAGCTCAATCGTTTAATAAATGACTAATGTGATCGAGCTGAATTTAAATCACAAGATATATGACCGATTTTAATGAATATGAGCTAAGCCATTTTCTAGAGTGAAAATTATAAATTATAAAATGTAAATATATACAACTAAATACAATAACTAAAGCATATAGACAATGGTTTTATTTATTTACTTGTACCTTTTTCAACTTACAGATGAAATTGTTGTTGCTGGATTCTTTCAAGACTCACACGGAATAGATTTTTGAATCGTTGTATTATCTTTGATTAGTTTTTTTATAATTTTTTAGCCGTTGGTTTTATTTAGAATTTGAGATTAATTTTCAATGGATTTGTTCTATATATTTAATTACTGAATTATGTTATTGGATTTCTTTTAATATTTTCAAGTTTTGGATTGTTATTATTATAATAATTATTTAGTATTAGCTCGTTAGAGCTGTCAAAGCGGGCCAACCCAACCCATTTGACCCAATCCGTCATGGGTTATATTTTTCTAGGACCGCGATGGGCCAGCCCATTAGGACCGCGGTTTGATATTGGTGAACCCAAACCCGACCCACTATATCCTATGGGTTTCGCGGGCTGCCCGCGGGTTTTCCACACGTCTGAATATTGCTTTCTTGTTTGTTCCTGTTCTGGTGATTCTTTCTTCTTTCCTTTACGTTTTTTCTTTTTCGGTTTTGGTGACTCTTCTTCCTCATCACTTTCAGTTTCAGAGATGGTTCTCTTAGGAGGTTTTGACGAACCTGTTCCAGCAAATTTCTCACGTTCTTCTTCAGCATTGGCAATGTCAACAAGTCTCTGAGATTCCAAGTCGAGAGTTCTCATTTTGCAAAATTTCTGTAATCAGAAGAAAAACAATTTTTACATAATCAGAAGAAAGTTACACAAATTATTGATGAGAATAACATTAAACACATAACTTAACAGATTTGACAATCATGTACCTATTTTAGAAAAATCAGAACGTCAATCAATTACTTATTATACCAAAGATCACTTGCAAATAACGAAACAAACATATACTAAATTTGAAATTTTGTTTTAAAGTTTTGTTTATTTAATTTTGATGAGTATTTGAGACGAACGATAAAATAGATCATGGTTTTAATTATGATGACGGAATACAAAGCATACGATCTCTATGTTTACCTCTTCTCTTGGTTTCGTGACGAAGACGGAATCCTAGCGACGACAACGAAGACGAAGTGTGTATGGTAAACGAAGATACGATGGGTGGAAGATGATGTAGGACTCTATTTAGTCTTTGAGTTTCTTGCTCTGTTTTGGAAACAAAGGCACGATGGGATTGGGGAAGATGGAAGAAGACGAGATGTTCAACACAGTCAAAAGGGTTTTGTCTTCGTTTAGTCACTAGGGTTTTCTCTTCTTTTTCCTATTACTTTTATAATTTAATTTTTATTATATTATATATATTAAAATATGTTATATATATATATACAAAGTCAAAGATGTATAAGTTATAACTTATAACAAATGAATTAGTCAATTAGTGAATATCTTCTAAACTATATGTGTGTTAAACTGTTAATGTATAATATAATAATGTAATATATGTATGAATGTATTATGTATCAGGTGAGGAAATTAACGGGCCGTCCGCCAGCCCGCAACCCACGATGGGGTTTACCCGCTAAACCCACTGCCCACAATGGGCCGACCCGTTAGGCCCGCTTTTTTATGGGTATCAAAAGTTGAGCCCATATCCGCCCCATGATGGGATGGGTTGGGTCCGGCCCGCGGATTTCAGCCCATTATGACAGCTATATAGCTCGCAAACTAACTCATTTAACTAGTAATCCAGATGATTTCAGTTCAAATTTATTGCCCTTAAATTATTCCAAAAATTTGTAAATTAAGTTATTGGCAGAAATGATGTTTTATTATATGATTCAGCGGAAATCATGATACAGAAAAGTCGTTTTATACAACAATTTAGGAAAAAGAATAAAAATACATGTATAGCCTATGAACTTGGTTGAAACAAATGCGTGTACACTCTATTGAGTTTATGGTCCAAAAACAAGTTCTTTCAGAGATCTAAACGGCGAGTTGTGACCATAAGCCACTGCATCTCTCCACAAAGCCAGTCCTGATTTCACACAAATGGGTAGGGGGAAAATAAAACAATACAGTTTTGTTCAGACAGAGTTTTATGAACAAAAATAGAAGGAAGATAATCTAGGAGAGCATCTGTGAAGCTACCAACCTATCCATGAGATCAAACCAATTGTAGCCGCCGCAAAGAATGACTTGCTGGTGCAGTTAACCCTGTGGAGAAGATCGGATTATTGATAAACTCATGTACTCAAGAGACAAGACACAAACCATTCAAGAGAGGTTTGCAAGGATTCTTACATGTATAAGCACAGGATGTTTCCATATCCATAAAAGAGAGTTGCCCATAACGAACCAGTAAGCCTGCGTCACGGTTTAATGAATAGTGGTTTAATATAGTTTAAGCTGCAAGGGTTCGAATTGAGAAAGCTTAGCTTTATTACCACATCAAATCACGGATAAATAGTGCTCGTGGGATCATAAGACCGTTTCCCATCATCGAGAGCAACATTGTTATTGATGATAAGCCTTTTATGTTCTCTGGGTTTAGGAAATTTGTCCACTGCATTGCAGAAGAGCATCATATATCCAATAGTTAAAGAGCATTTAAGAGAACGTTCAAAGAAAGAGGAAAAAAATGAATTGTTATACCATTTGGGAAACTGGCATCCACATGAACATTAGAGTTGCTGTCCATCCAGATAAAGACCCAACAAAGCTAACACCTTCCTCCGAGAGTTTTCCTGTTCGAGCCTGCATTCTTACCAAGGGAAAGTTAAGAGAAAAGAAGAATACTTAATACAGTATAAACAACAACTACACATCTCAACAGTTGTTTTGAAGGATCCATGAACCCGGGAATTAGATGTCAGAAAACTAAGCACAGACTTATAGAAAAAGCATACAGCAAATCATTTACAGCAACAAGGCCACTATTTCCCTCTATTTATAATTTGAAGACTCCTATGTCCTGACATGGTTATTTTGTTCATAACGCCCAAGAAACAAGACAAGGACTGAAGTGATGTTACAAAGCAAAAGATTTGGCATTTGGCCAAAGGCTCAATGCTACAACGAAGTTCACAAAGTTTAAGATTGTAGTAAGCATCTGTAAAAGTAAAACAATTCAATTCCTGCAACCATGATTCTGTTAATAGCTTAGTTTCTAGTCAAGTAATGGTTACCTTTCGACTCTTGTGGATGTTAATTCCAAGCTAATAATATGATAACTTGTTAAAAAGGTTTCAAAATAATCAACTAAAGGCTAGAGCGATATGACAAACAATGTGAACACGACACTTACAGAGAAAATTTGGGAGATAGTAAGCATAAGTATTTGAAAGCTTACCATGATTACAGCCGCTACAGCAATAACAAAAGCAATTGTCCCAGGCAAGATACTGTTTGGTACAAGGGGGACAAAAGTTGACCACATGATCTGCAATTTCAGATTCAGAATTGTCGAACTAAACAAACATGTAAATCAAAAACTTAAGGGGAAAAGAGTAGTGGAAAATTACTTGAGGAAGAACGGAGAGTCCACCAATGGTGATAAAGTCTTCCCACAGTCGCCACAAAGATTTGCTAAGCTTACCGAAATAGTACAAACAGTTCAATATGAGACCAATCGTCACAACGACTGAAGTAGCAACAAAATACTGGATAGGCATTGCTTCAGCCATTGTGAGCTGTGCAAGCACAATGTGAGTAGAGAGCACTCCCAGTGTTTGCACAACAGCTGCTTCTTTTTCTCTCTTCTTAGCAAAATATGAAAGCAACGAAAGGTTTCCTAACAAACCGGTCAACATTCCCTGTATTCAAAATGTGGAGTTTCACCTCAAGAACAGAATGATATATGCAATCTAGCATATGCTTCTTGCTTAACCTTTCTATAAAGTTTCATAAACTTAAAGACGAAATCAAACATATCTGTGTATGCATAATTAGAGGTAAGAATTTAATGGATAAAGATTCTTTTACCAGCCATGGAACAGCTGAAAGGGCGGTATTGTTTCCCGCCAAAAGATTCTGGGAATTGAGGATGATCTGTGGCAATTGCAGCATTAGAAATGGAATGTTTGCTCCACCGGAGAACTTGGCCGTCCATGAATCCCATTCTTCGTATTCCTTAAGTTTCCCCAAACCTGGAGATCCCTTTGAGAGAAAAGAAAACCCAAAAATCAAAAACATAAAGCAACCAAATTAACAAAATTTAGCGTCTGATTTTAGGACTCAAGAGTCCCATACCATAAGTAAGATAGCGAGAACAAATCCCGACGAACCCACCAACAATTCAACGAAATCATAACAAGAACGGGAAGCTGCCTTCTTCACTTTTCAAATTTTCAAATGCAGTCATAGCTCATTTTTTTTTATAATAAACCTCACCTGCTGATTCTCGTGAGGGAGGTCCGAGTCCGAGTCGACTGCACGAACAGGAACGAGTAGACGAGTCGAAACAGTCGGATTCCGCCGAGTCAGAGATAAACCGCGGTAGCCATTGACGCCGGAACCAGAGGCAGCACCAGCGTGTATACACGAACGCTTCAGCGGCAGGCGGGAGAGGCGGATTGTAGAAACGAAGAAAGAGCGAGGAGAAGTCGGAACTATGAGTAAGCGGTCAGCACCGAGAAACGTGGCGATGGATTTAGCTTCCATTGGAATTATTGTAGTTGCTTGGAGCAGAGAGGAGGAAGAGAAGGGTACTTACTAGTATATACGAGTGAAATCAAATCATGGAGTTGAGTGTTCTTGGGACGAGGAGAGATGCCACGTGGATGGCTGGCATTATCGTAAATTGAAGCTACGATCATGTGCTACTTTGTATGTAGTGATCCTAGATTTTATTTTCTTCGATGCCCTACTGCATTGAGAGCGTTACAATATTAGTAAAATATTACTTCATGTAGAAAATTCTTATAACTAATTAATAAAAGATAAAATATAAATTTTAATTGTTTTTTTAATATGTGTCTAAAAAGTTTAAACGATATTAAAACAGAAAAAATAATAATTTTTTTTTTATATATGAAGAAGTCATCGTGCTTATCGAAATTGGCAGGATTATAAACAGTTAAATCAATAAAAGAAATACGCGCATGAGATAACTGTTTTTATTTTTTTGGAAAGTTTGTTTATAAATGTTATTATTTTTATTTAAGTTTGTTTTTATTCAAATTTAGTTTTTTAGTGTTTTTGCGGGTATCATTATGTCAAAAAAAATAATCAAATACCTTTATTTTTAGAGAAATTTCTTAAAATACCATTAAAATAGGTTTATTTTTCAAAAATATCTTCATTAGTTTTATTTTCCAAACATACCATAAATTGTTTTGTTTCCAAAAATATCACAAAAAACTAAAAAATAAATTATAAGAGTTTATAATTTAAATATTTGGGTTTGGGTTTAATATTTTGGATTTGAAAATTTAATATTTTAGGTTTAGTGTTTGTTTTTGAGGATTTAAGGTTTAGATTTGAGGATTTTAATTTTGTGGTATTTTTGAAAAAAAAACAAATTTTGTGGCATTTTAAAAAATAAAAGTAGAAATGAAAGCCCATCGTAGCTAAAATGAAAGCCCATCATGTCATGGCATATCATTCGCGAGAAAAATGAAAACCCACCATAGCTTTATTTTTGTTGGTGCTGTGTCGTAGCCCATTTTCTTTAAAACGTAATTGCCAAAAAAATACATAATTCTCAACAACTAACACAATCGAAGTCTCAGCCTTGTTCAATCTTCATCTCCTCTTCCAATCTCCAAACATAAATAAACTAACATCGCTCCTGTCGCCTGAGCTCTTTAGCGTCTCCAATGGAAGGTATAGTCTCTTATATGATTTGCTTTTATAATATCTACTCTTCATTAGTTCATCACTGTAACTTCGATTGTCTAGTCACGCTTCCATTGTTGGATCCAATAAATAAATTAATTTCCTACTGTTTTCTTGTTCTCGGAGTATGATTCCGTTCTATGATTAAAAAAAAAAAAACTCAATCTTGTAAAAACGTTGACCACCATGTTATGCACTTCTCTGATAAATATGAAAGTTCTCTGAATTTCACTTTTTTATTCATCAACTGTGCATTTGTTGACTTGAAAATTTAAGACAAGTTTTATGATTAGCTCTAAGGGATACGAGGTGGCATTGGAGCAGTACAAGTCAGTTACGGATCTTTACTTGCATTAGTGTATATGTAGAGATTGTAATAGATATAATGAGAGTGAGAGAGAGAGAGAGAGAGAGAGAGAGAGAGAGAGAGAGAGAGAGAGAGAGAGAGAGAGCTCTTTAGGAAGGGTAGCTCAAATTGTACGGGGAGGTGAGAGAACTCCAGAAACTCTCTCGACTGTTTTTGAGAATTATTTGTTTCATTTGATAGCTTAAAACCTATCGTTTTTATGTATAAAGTCGAGAAACAGAACTTTTTTTAAAAGTTCATAGAACTATGAATTCTTATGGTGCAGTTTTTTTTCAGGGATGGTTTTACAAAACTTTAATGTAGTACAGAGCTGCTACCAACAAAATATGCAGTTTAAGACACGATACCAAAGACAAACCGACCCATACATGTCTGCTTTACTTCCCTGTCCAAGAGGGAAGCTGTCATGGCACCTCAACTCTTCCATGCGTGCCCACACTTTCTCTAAATACCAGACTCCTATTTCAAAGCAAAGAATTTTTTACTGCAATGGTCCGTTCTAGACTCTTGATAGGCGTCAGCTTTCCCACTGATTCACGCTTTTTGCTTTTTATTTTCCTGGCATCAACCCTGCATTATGTACCCTTTGTTGCTTAGCAATAGGATGTGGTTTTTCATGAATCTCTTTCTTTTGTTGAAATTGGTGCCTTACTTTGGATCTTTCCTTTGCAGCTGCTTCGTCAAGTGCTACTGCGCCATCTCTTGACAAAATTGATTTTCTGAAGCTTCAGAACGGCAGGTGAACCATACATCACTTACCAGCTAATTATTACTAATATTCTCTGTTCAACGATATGTAGAAAGTTCTATAGGTATTGACATTTTGGAATGGTTCCACTTCCATGTTATCTTTTTCTTCAACAAATATGATCATGCAAGTCTTTTTTGTCACCCTAGTTGACTCACGCTATGCTTCATTGATCACTCCCCAGCGATATTCGGGGTGTAGCGGTCCCTGGGGTTGAGGGGGAACCTGTAAGCCTTCCTGAACCAGTGACTGAAGCTATTGCTGCTGCTTTTGGGCAATGGCTGTTACACAAGAAGAAGGTTGAATCCCGGCGTTTGAGAGTATCTGTTGGCCATGACTCTCGCATATCTGCACAAACCTTGTTGGTATGAATATATTTCCTTGATTTATTGGATCTTTTCCAAGTGGAAATAGTCTAGACTTTAATTTTTTACTTCTAAGTGATTGGTCGACATTTCTCTTTATTCACCATTTTTGCCCAAGACGTTTTTTTCACTTCTGGAAAAACTTTCTCTTTATGCAATGGAAATTGTAATTTGTCCACTGGCAATTCCATTTTTTATTTTGTAGGAGGCGGTTTCTCGAGGTCTTGGTGTTTCTGGATTAGATGTTGTTCAGTTCGGGTGAGTGATGACTAGGCTTTGTTGTTCTGGAACATTCAGTTTATGTTTATTCCTCAATAGACGTAAATGAGAATTTCATTGTATTATAATAGCCATATGTAACTGGATGTTGTTACAAAATTATATCCGCACTTGTAACTCGAAGCGATGCAACAATCAAGAATTTTGATAACTTTCTTAAGTGTAGTGCTGCTGGGTCATATGGTTGTTTGAATCACATTTCGTTAGAAGTTATTGAAGCACATGTCTTGAATATTGGTTTACGTTTGTTTTGCAGATTAGCATCAACACCAGCAATGTTTAATAGCACATTGACTGAAGATGAATCGTTCTTGTGCCCAGCTGATGGAGCTATCATGATAACAGGTACTTTATTGATCTCGATTTTCATAACAAGTAGTTTTTATCTTAATAGTAGTCATCATTTAGTCTGAATTTGCCATTTTGTATTTCATATGGCATGATACTTTTATTTTGTGCAGCAAGCCATCTTCCTTACAACAGGAACGGTTTCAAGTTCTTTACCAGTGATGGAGGGCTTGGGAAGGTTGATATCAAAAACATTTTAGAGCGAGCTGCAGATATTTATAAGAACATTTCTGATGAAAATCTGAGGAAATCACAAAGAGAAATTTCTTCTATTAAAAAGGTTGACTACATGTCAGTATATACCTCTGGTCTTGTAAAGGCAGTTCGGAGAGCAGCAGGAGACTTAGGTATTACTCCTTTGAGATATTTGTTTATTTTTTTCAGGAATTCTTGTCGTAATAATGTTCTGAACTTACATTTATCTGCTGCTAATATAACAACCTTAATTTATGGCGTTTCTGACTCTTAGAGAAGCCTCTAGAGGGATTCCATATAGTTGTTGATGCTGGAAATGGAGCTGGAGGTTTTTTTGCTGTAAGTTCAGTGCTCGTGTTTCTTACTTTCAGTTGTATGTGATAGGACTTGAAAATGAATATTCTGTTCAGGTAGTATGTTCTTTTAATCCAATTACGTTATAGATCTGTCAGCAGTTGATTGTTTCTTCATCTGAAACCTGACAGGCAAAGGTTCTCGAGCCTTTAGGAGCAATTACTTCTGGCAGTCAATTTCTGGAACCAGATGGTATATCTATGCGTATGAGTATATCTTGGCCTATTTAAATTAATAGTTAATTAAACCTTCTAGATATCAGGTATGTTTCCAAATCATATCCCTAATCCGGAAGATAAGTCGGCAATGGAAGCTATAACCAAGGCTGTTCTTGATAATAAGGCTGATTTGGGTATCATCTTTGATACTGATGTTGATAGGTAGTAACTCCAGCTATCTCTGTTACTTAGGAGAATTTGTTAGATTGCCTCTTAAAAACAATTTTATGAAGGTCTGCTGCTGTGGATTCAACTGGCCGTGAGTTCAATCGTAATCGTCTTATTGCCTTGCTTTCGGCCATTGTTCTAGAGGAAGTGAGATATTCTTATTATTTCACCACTACCGTGATTGGGTATCATATATATTGTATATTAACAGTATTCTATATCCTGATGTTCTTTTCTTGTTCATCCAGCACCCTAGCACAACTATCGTTACGGACAGCGTCACTTCGGATGGTTTGACCACATTCATTGAAAAGAAGCTTGGTATGCCAACAATTTACCACCACGTTGTTTTATTTTTCTGTGAATTTTTCACTGACCCAAACTTGTTACAGGTGGAAAGCATCACAGATTCAAAAGAGGCTACAAGAATGTCATTGATGAAGCTATTCGCTTGGTAATAAATCTAGATGATCATATCTGTCGAGCACTCATGCTTTGGTGCCAATTGTTGTTAGATATTTAAGTTGCGATAGACTTGATACAGTGTCTAAGAGTGTAGAGCATAAAAAGGGTATATTATTAAGTTTCACTTGAGTTAGATAGAGAAACTATATATTCTGGCAGAAAAAGCTTACTCCTCCTTACAGACAGTTGATATTTCTTATCTAAAATATGAGTTATGATGTGATGGTAGAACTCCACCGGAGAAGTATCACATCTGGCTATAGAAACCAGTGGTCATGGAGCTCTAAAAGAAAACCATTGGCTCGATGATGGGGCCTATCTCATGGTTAGCTTATTTTCTCAGTTACATGTTTGTCATGGTTTGAACTTTGAAGAACAGAAAAAAAAAGAAACTGAAGTTTGCCTGCAGGTAAAAATCTTGAATAAACTGGCTGCGGCCCGAGCTGCTGGTCAAGGGAGTGGCAGCAAAGTTTTAACAGATCTTGTTGCAGGTCTGGAGGAGCCCAGAGTGGCTTTAGAACTGAGACTTAAAATCGACAAGAATCATCCCGACCTTGAAGGAAGGTACGATTGATGACTTCCTTCAGTTTGTGACTAGTTTTTTTTAATTCTTTTATAGCAGTTCACTAACCACTGGAAATTGTAGAGATTTCCGGGAGTATGGAGAGAAGGTCCTGCAACACTTGTCGAACTCAATAGAAACAAATCCAAATGTTAAAAGAGCTCCAGTTAACTATGAAGGGGTGAGTGTTAGATTGCTCTCTCACTAATATCTGCCTCCACTGCATAGTATAAATCTTTCCATCTCTTTTTGAAAAATATAGATCCGTGTTTCTGGCTTTGGTGGATGGTTCCTTCTCAGACTTTCTCTTCACGATCCTGTTCTTCCCCTTAACATCGAGGTAAACATATGTATAACGCTTTATTTAGTTTCAGTAGCTAAACTCTCACTCGAATTCTCTAAATGGACACAGGCGCAGAGTGAGGATGATGCTGTGAAGTTAGGCCTTGTGGTTGCTGCAGCAGTGAAGGAGTTTAATGCTTTGGACACCTCTGCCTTGTCCAACCTCACTCACTCCTCCTAAGATTGGTATGGAACAATGTGGGTACTTGTTTCTCTACATTGTCTAGTAACTTCCTGGTGTTTGTTGTTGTTTTCTAGTCAGAGTCTTGTTTATAATCAAGAATATACCACCTTTGATCTTCGAATAACAAATCATTTCTCAATCTTACAAATCCTCCAAGCAACAAATTATTAGCAATCATTGCATTGAAGTTATCAATAAGGTAGTTTTGTAGCATTTGGTTTTGGTCACCTGATGGAGATTGAATTGGCACCAACTCTCGAATTTCTATTGCTAGTCTACATTGGAACATCATATGATTTACACTCTCCACTTCTTCGCCGCATATAATTCTCTAACATCATATGATAGGGTAAGCTCACCCACAATGCACATGCCTACTTCTAGACCCCAATTATCATTTTACAGAGAAGACAAGATCACTTTATCGTGGCTTTTGCTTCCTCCATTGGATGCAAATTGACCGTTAAACACGCCCTCGAGCTCTTCCACAAACCTTTGCATCGCCTTCTCCGGCAAACAAACGGGTACAATGATCCCTATCTCACCATTTCTCTTCTTGGCTGAAACGTAGAAGCTAGCCCCTGGAAAATCCGCAACTCCGGCCGTCCCGATTCCACCGTAAACTGGTTTCCCCCAAATTCCGAAATCGATGTCTGCGAGAATTCTCACATCCGATACCAAGAATGCTCCGTCCGACGAGAAGCTTGGTCTTCCCTTTGTTACCATCAGATTGGCAAGCGATTGCATGTACTCTTCCGTCACACTAGATTTCGCTTCTTTGGCTAGTCTCAGAGCAAACTCTAACGGTTTCTTAGTTAGTTCTCTGGCTGTTGCAATTGCGACCGGGAACGCAAACGCGTTTCCATAGTATCCTGGAGACAGCGGTAGGGTTTTAAGCTTAGGACGCGCGTTGACAATGAATATGAGTCGCATCTCCTTGTTTGGATCGGGTCGTAAAGCGACGGTGCGATAACGCCATAGAAATGATGTTAGCGTTTCCATATTGGTGCTGCGGTTGACAAGATTCGGTGGGAGGAGCCTCCGTATTGCTGACATCTCCTTGTGGCCGAAGAAGAATGACCGGCCTACCAGATTGTCTCCCTTGCCGCCATTTTCCGTACCAGTTACCTGCATTTCGTCATACTCGCGGTGAGCGTGTGACACACGCAACGGGACCCTGGCGCTCAGACGGTGACGTTCCCACACCGGAGCAACCGTAGGCGAGTGATAACCCCGCGCGAATTCGCACATCGTTTTGAGGAAGAGCGAGAGACCTGCGGCGTCGGACATTGCGTGGTTGATACGGACGGCAAAGATAAAACCGCCACATTTCAAACGCGTGACCTACACGAAATTGTATGACCGAACCGAATATTAATGTTACTATTTCGCTCCAACATTTTTTGGAATACATAAAAACTCAATAGTAAATTTTGAAGAAACGTAAACCAAACTTTATTAATATCTGTATTTATAATGGATACTTAGTGAAACAGACCTGCATGAGAATCAAAGGAGTGTTGAGCATTTCACTTGAACCTTGAACGTCAAACAGAAGTTCTTCAAAGCAAGGGAAAGGAGGCTTAAGAGCATCCTTCTCTTCAAACTCTATAAGTTTCACGTCAGCATCAGCCTCAATAAACAAAACGCCTTCACCGGTGCAGTCGACGGCGAGTTTCCGGTTCGGTCCTTCGCGAAGCCTACCGGCGAACGGGTAGTAGTAAACCAGCGTCTCCGCGAGGGCTCTCCGAATCACTGCGACTGGATCGGCGTAAGCTTTAGGGTTGTGTCTATAGAAGAAGATAGTGGGAATGTGGAATCTTAGTCCTTCTTGGTCGTCGATGTCAGAAAGGAGTTTGAGCTCTCTCGGTGTTGTCTTCGCCGGAGAAACTAACTCTGGCTTCTGCCGGTGAACCTTAAACGTAAATGACGCTGGTGCGGACATTGCGGGTGAAGGGATTTGCAGCTCCATTGGTGATATAGTATTATTTCATGATTACAAACTTATAATGATCTAGTATTATATATAGAGAGTGAGGGAAATCTCAGTGTGACATCTCAGCATCCCTGACACATCCCATGCATTAAAAAATAATTACTGCAGCACACATTCGTTTACAATTCTTTGATCACCTTTAGATTCAAGTAGACAAATGAAATAGTAATTAATTACTGCACACATTTGTTTACTTCTTCCACTATCTTTAGATTAAAATTTTGAGATAATTGTCCAACTTTCTTATCGTATCATTAAATAAGTCCAGGACGTTTGAAAATACCTTGTGTAGATTAAATTATTCCCTACACTTTTCTGTGGCGGCGTTTGAATTTATCTTCCGAGGTTAGAAAAAAAAACACAAATTTAAAATGTGTTGTGCTTGCGAGAAACTCAAGCCAAAGGGTCTGTTCTCCACGGGAATACTCTGCCTTGGCCCCTAGCTTTGGTTTTGAGAAGTCACTACGGATACCCGGTTTTAATAATTAGTAAAAATAATTAATTAAATTACAAAGGTGGCTTTGAAATTTGATATATACAAGATTATGAGGATGTACAATTCACTTTTGTGTTAGAGTTTTTGGACTTTTCAAACTGTTCAATTTACAATATATGGAAATTGATATGATCAATTATAATCTTGTTTCATTTAATAAGGACATGCATGGTTTCCTATTCATCAATATTCGTATTTTGTTTTTGCAAGTATGAATTGGAAAGCTTTGATGGAGCTTAGTATTTTTCATCAAAACCATATCTTTATTAAACTTAGGTCATGAATGTTTGCAAGTTAAGTGGTTTTTGGATTTTAGATTTTGTATTAAACAATTTTTTTAAAAATGAAAAAATAAAATAAAAAAATCAAGTCACATCAAAAAGTGAAAAAACCAATGAGACAGAGTTTAGATTTTGTGATTTTCTTTGGAAGGAAAACTATCAAAATCTAGATTCCCTACTTTTTAGAAAATTCATTTTTCTCGTAATCTCCATTGACTATAAAGTATATTTTTGGAAAAATTAAAACCAAAACAACTTCAAAATCTACAATGTTTACTTTGTGTATTTCGGATGTCCTGTATACAGATTACAATGGCTCTAATTAATATGTGAAAATGGAAAGCTTTGATGAATTGAACAGTAGTTTAAACCAGGTTTATAAGCTGGTCCAGACACATCTACAATTTTTAGTTAATATAGAACATTTGATTTAAACCAGGATCAGTTTTATGTAAGGTTTGAAATAGCATTTGTTTCGTTTCAGTTAAACATTTCGGACACATCTATATCACACTAAAAATGTTTGTATTTCTCTATGATTCTTTCGTTAAACAGTTCACATGTTTAGAACCCCACCAAAGAGTCTAGGACAAAGATACACATAAAGATTAGTTTTGGACCACCATGTCCACTCGTATTGTGATTATAACTAGTAAGAAGCATATAACCATACAAGTTTGCGGAAATCAGAAACACGTTGGAAAGTCATCATTACAACACTCCAACCGTACTACTTCACCTAAAAACCTAAAACCGAACAACAAATATGATTCTTGCTTTAGACAAAAAAATTTCTTTTTACCCTGATATTTTCATCAAAGGTCCGACGACTAAAATAAATAAATTTTGTGTTTTTTTGTATTAGTTCTGTTAGACCGTTTTTATAAAAGTATAATAGCTTAGCTCTTAATTCATTGTAAATCACCCTTTATCATTATTAAATAAATATATTATTTTTTTTATAAAAGATTGTTTTTGTATTTTTGTTTTTTTGCTCTTGTATTTGGGAATTAAGTCATTTGCTCTATCATGCCTCTTTGGCTCTATCCTCTATGAATTAGACGTTACAATTCATTTATTGAACACGCGAATTGAATTGGATGAAGAGCGGATTAAAACTTTTAGCATGAGGTAAACAGAGTTTAGACATTACTTATTTTTGAATTTTTAAAAGATATTCGTCTTATTTATAAATTTCACAAAAAAAAGTTGTCATCGGCCTGTTGGCCATACTTAACTTTCATATTATGTTTTTTTCCGTGTATTTATGAATTAGAGTTTTAAAATTATTCCCAAACTGAATAAACCAAAAGAACCTGAAACGAACCAAATATAGAATAACTATAGTATTCAAGTAGGAAAAAACTAAAATAAAACTAAAAAGCATGGTCTCCAGTGGCTGGACAAGGCCAGACAGTTCTAAAACTTGTTTCTTCCTTCACATTACACAACAATTTGGTGAAGACTCAAGTATATCCGGAGACCTGTGAACACATATATACAAAACTCAGTCCCCTTGGTCTTTAGAGATCACAGATGTTCCAATGAGGGAGAAGACTTACATTTGGCCTAGACTAGCGAAATCAAAGCCAGGATCCATCTCTTGCACTATTTCACTCGGTGGTTGTCCACACTCTTGCATTTTCTGCATAATCTCCATGATCTTGGTCGAATTGTTTGGTTCGTTCTCATACACCAAGTTCAGTTCTTTGATTAGTTCATATTGGCGCGTATAACGTTCAAATTCTTCCTTGTTCAGACTGGTTTCATGCTCTTCTAGCCACTTCGGGTATCTTGCGCCTATCTCTTTCATTGGTTCGTGAAGAATATCCTTCGATAGTAGTTGTTGCATCATCGTGTCCACTATCGACTCCAAGTCCTAAAACCAAACATGGAAATTATCAAACAAAAATCATAAAGAACAAAACTTCTTTCAAGTGGTTCTGCAAACTAATTTTCATCTTCAAGTGCGGTTTTTGGATATTATCTCATCTTCAAGTGCGGTTTTTGGATATTATTATCACAATCCCTCCTATGAACATAACACAGCCTTTAAAGGTACTCTGCAAACCTTAACTAGATGAAACTTTAGCAATAAATAACTTTACATCTCAAGATTCTCAACAAAGCTCAATGGTTTAGGATGATAAATAAAAACATCCAAACAATCAAAAGTCATATGGCTCCAAAGAATGCATTAACTTCAACAATAATATGGATAATACCAAACTTCAGATAAGATAGAGAACCAATTATACCAAACAATAACCACTTGATAAAGAATAATAATGATCAAATCAAACTGCCACCAGTAATGGCGAGCAGAACCAAACCTAAAGCTGAAATGAAGAAAAAAAAAAGAACAGAAGCAGGAACCAAGTAAACCTTGAAACACACAAGAAAAAAGATAATCAGAAATCGAATCTGCCCTGAGAAAACCAAATTCACGACAGACTGCACTACTAGGGGTCAAACTTATCTTTGAAAGAATATCAACCACATAATTAGAGCACTAGAAGTTCAAGAGAGTATTAAACTAGAAGTATAGCAAGATGGAGAGTGCAAGAAGTAACAACGCAGTTTGCGCATTCTTACATTAGATCCAGCAAGATCCTCGAATTGCTTGATCCAATCTTCGACCATAACATCATCAGAACCTGTCGGCTGCTGCTTCGGCGACAAGGAGTCGAGTCCCTTCACAGTTTCTCTGGTTTGTTCCCTGAGTTTATCAAGAGCCTCTGCAACATGGTCCTTTTTTGCAATCTTCTGCTTTCCTTTCTTCTTGCTTCTCATATCAGGTAACCCCATTCCAAGACCTTGAACCCCACTCGGCAATAACTCTGTCTCTTTTTTATCACCCTCCTCTTTTTTCACCCCTCCATTTCTACAAAAATCCAAAGCTAATCAAGACCCCAATTGCCACCAAAAACATAACAGAACCTCTAATTTAGTATCGATGTGGTGCAGAGCACTTAACAAAAGATTAACAATAGGAAACCACAATCTCAAATCTAGTGCTAAGTAGCTAACCACATGCCTTATATACAATTACAGAGATAGATTGTGAGGTAAAGGAGCAACCTTTGAGTAAGATTGAGTTCCTTGAAATCATCCAAGGCGCCTGAGAAAGTACACAGAGAAAACCCAGAATTCTCAATCCTAGAAACGAACCCACAAAGCAAAATCACAAGACAAAAACGTTTTCACCAACACCTAGAATTGGTGAACATGCTCATAGTAGGATATCAAATCAAAATTAGAATCGTTGGGGAATTTACTATCGAGAAGCTCGTCTAAGTCATCGGTGTGAGTGTCGTTGGCCATATTCTCGAGTCTCTCTTCCTCTCAACTGTGGAAGACACGCAGAATTGGAAGAGGAAGAGAGCAATTTCGGAATAGAGAAGAAACGAATTTACAAGGGCGGTGTTGTTCAATTTATCATTTCGATACGTCGATAAATCTAATGATTCCATCCAACGGCTGATATTGTCTTTCCATATATATATATATATATGATAAAATCACATTTTTGTAATAGTAAAAAAACATAGACAAACACACAAAATATGATTAAACGATATATAAACTCTATTATGTTAACCGGGAGAGGAACTCGGCTGCCGATCAACTTGCTCGGAAAGCAAATTCATCTTCTTCATCTTTTAATTCTTATTATTTTCCTCCGAACTGGTTATATCGATTTTTGTATCCCCTTTTACAATTTGAATATTAACAGAAGTCGTTAAAAAAAAAAAAAAAAAAACTCTATTATGTTGTTGTTGAAAAAAAAACTCTTTTACGTTATGATAGTTGGCTGGGTCCGGATATATGTGTCTAAATTATCCGAATTCAAAAATTCATTATTTGAATCCGGTTTAAACCATCCAGATATCCTATTTTTCGAACCGGATCTTAGATTCCGGATAATAATCCGAATCTCAAGACCTAGCTGATGATTAATTGTCGAGAATGTGAATTACTATATTGTTTGGATTTTTGTTTTATAACGTTTTTATCGTTTGTCTATAACAACATATTTAAATATTATTTTTGTGTTTTTGGTATATATAGAAAATAAAATATCTTAGAATGATTTGAAACCACAAAAGCCCATAACTTCGTTTGTGCTAATGTGTAAGCCCATTTACTCAACAACGTATTTCCCAAAAACAATTTTGTTCCTCTCTCTGAGTCTCACAGCAATGGCAAAGACCTTAATGGCGACAACTCGTCCCTACGTTCTTCTCTCCTCCACGAGAGCCAGCCTTTATCTCCTGTTTCAATCTCCAAAGAGACCCTTCGCTTCATTTTCAGTACCTCTCGTGAGAAGCACCAACTCGAGATGCGTAAGCGCCATTTTGTCTCGTGCAGAGACTGCGCCGTCGTCATCGATTTACAGCAAAGGAGTTTCTAGGGTTTCTGGGTTTGGTGTTGTGGACATCTGCAACCGTAATTTCAGTACTAGATCCTCTCAAATCAACGATGCTGGCTCTATTGATCAAACCCTTATGCAATCCATGGAGCAAAAGGTTAGATTTTTATATAAATCATTTGTGGTTGTTTCAGTGTCAATTTATCTTCTCTATGCGGAGATTTTATAGGTTATATTAGGGCAATTTGAAGGAAGTGATTGGATAACTTGTATTGGCAACACCTGTTACTCTCAGTAGCTCAAAATGATCAAAACTTAGTTGTATCGCTAAGCTAAGATCATTAATGAGGAATGAGGAATCATGTCTCTCATATGATTAAAGCTCGACTCTTTATTTTTGGGTTTATCAACACATGTCTCAACATACAGTATGAGGTTATTTTTTGGCTTGCTGTGCAGATTAAGGAACAATTGAATGCTGAGTCAGTTACTGTAACGGATATGTCTGGAGATGGACGTCATGTCTGGTAAGTGCTTTGATTTAAGTAATTTCTATCTTCCCATTATGATTCTCTATTACACGTAGCTACAGTTGTGTTAGGGGTAGTGTTTGCTGAAGTTGTGAGATATAGATAAGTTCACATTTGGGGATTCCTTTTCCTTTATTTTGATCTCAAAAACTTTCACATTCAACCCGTAGCATTCATCTTAAGAATTTGGGGTTTCTAAGTTAGTACTTAATCCAAATCGGGTCTAGTATCTGCGGTTGATGTATGCTGAATACTTGTATAAGCAAAACAGATCTTACTTTAACTTCTCATATTAGATTTGACACCAGATTTCTTAATGTCTGTTTTGGTAGCATCAATGTGGTATCATCGTCTTTTGAGGGACAATCTGCGGTGAATAGACAAAGAATGGTCTACAAAGCCATTTGGGAAGAGCTTCAGAACGTTGTTCATGCCGTTGATCAAATGACAACGAAGACTCCTTCAGAAGTTTGAGGACTCAAAGCCTTCAATATCTATTATTTGATTAGCGGACAATGCTGTTTGTTTTATCAAAAATAAAAGAATTGATTAATTTAAATACATTTTTGGTTTTTTTTTTTTTTTTGGTCTTGATTGATTCTCATCCAACTGGCGACGTGTTATGTATTGGAGATGTAGTGGTTACACATATTCGATGTTTTAAATCGCTCTTAAAAGAATGAAAAATTTTTTAGCGTTTGTGGTGGTGGTAAATTCTCTTCAAAATGTCATTATCTTTTATCAAATGTTATCATATCGAAATCTTTTAAAGTTGATTAATATATTAAATAAACCAACTTATATATGTAGTTGTGAAAAAATATTTTTATCTTAAATTTTGAGGAATTTTGATTGGTTCTGTTGTGACCGCCAACACGCATTGAAGCGATTGCGGTTACAGGTGTTGACATTCTAAATCGTTATAAAATAAGCAAAAACAAAATTAGCGTTTGTAGTAATGGACTTTTTATTCGATGAAAGCAGGTTTGATATATTTCTAGTTTAATATAATAGCAAATTAGCGTTTCTCTTTTTGTGGTGGTGGTGATTCTCTTCAACAAAACCTTATTTTCTTTTATCAAATGTTATTATATCAAAAAAATAAATAATAAATATATTGATTAAACTAGAAATACATTTGTAGTTGTAAAAAATATATTTATATGCTTGATTTAGTAATTTGTATATAATTTTATTTTCCATCAACTAGAAAAAATGCCTCGCAAACATATTTGTTAATAGCCATTATATCAGCCTTAACAATCACTTAATAATGGTTATAAGTTGTAACCCGTCCATTTTCTCAAATTCCCACATCCGTAGCTACATGGACAAACCAATTTTTTTGTCGGTTATTATATCATCATTAGACTAGCTGAATAATGTTATTTTGTAAAAATAGTAGTATAATTTTAATTAACAACTTGGAACATAAGTTCATTTAACTCCAATTATTACAAGTAGACAGCTTAAGAAACATAGAACTGATATAGATAACACAACCCATCACATGTTTTTTTCACACAATGATTGGTATTTTACAAGGTCTTGAAGTGAAAAGGAGAAAATGAAAGAATGAACAGTGTGTAAACACAAAGTACGTTCATGCCTTCATTTTCACTTCGAACATAGATATATATATATGTATATTCGTGTAGCAAAATCACTACATGAATATATTAAAACACAGCACCGTTTCACCTTGGTATGGTATTATGTCTTGTTGATGGACCTGAAGGTGGGACGAGATATACTCTATGACTACGACACGGGCCGCGGGTAGTGTTTGCTTTACGATGATGATGAAAACAGTTCAGGAACCGGACTGTTGCTCCGGCCTGAAGAAGGAGAAGAAAAAGAAGTAACGTTAGTAATAGTTGTGAGAGAGACATTGCTAGAGAGAGACCTCGTGGAGAATAGTTGTCTCTCGTTAGTGTATATAAATGATTACCAATTTTTTGTGATTTTTTTTTAGTTTGTTTTTGTAACGCTTGTTACTTTGGGCAGAGTTTTTGATGTTTTTTAGGGTTGCAAGTGTTTGTGTAACTAAAAAAGCAACTCTAATTAATGAGTGACTTATGTTATTTTGCTTTTTCATTCTCGAATCGAACCTTTTTTGACTTCTTATTCATAATTGCACTATAAATATTATTATAATCATTACTAGGAATCTAGTTTTAGTTCAAGTCACTAAATTTTTGAATTTTTGGTTTTCATAGACAATACTACCTAGTTACATTTAAATTGTATGAATTCAATAATCAATTTAGTACGGATAATTTATATACGTTTTAGTCTCCGTATGGGTAGGGCTTTTAATTAAGTACATTATGTACGATTATAAACTATTTATTAGATAAAATAGTTTATATTTTAGAAATCAATAAAGAAAATTAATTACATTTTTTGAAAGTTTATATTCATAATTTCTAATTTTAAGAAAATTCTATCATGTATTGTAAATGCCTCTCTAACCCCACTACAAACTACATTTTGGAGTAAAATCCTCTTCATTTTCAATTTCAAAAAGGAGTAATGAATAATATTACTCCAAATCTCACTCTATTATAGAGTTGATATTTTTTTATAAATAAAATAGCTTTTTAAATATGAGTTTTTTCATTTATAAGTAAACTATTAGTTATCTGGTAAATTGAACTAATTATTCTTTTTCAAATTGTTTTATATATTTTAAACTAAATATCTAGATAATTTTAAATTTACAATGAAACAATGACATAAATGCAATTACAGTATCTACGTTTTGTTATTGTATGTCTTTATTTATCTATATGTTGTGAAATGTAATTTTATTCTATAATACATTTAGTTAAAATAATAATTTATTTGAAACTAAAAGTAAAACAAGTGGGTAAAAATTTGTACTTTTGGAAAATTAAGGGTATTACCAGATTCTACTAATTAAGTCGAGAATACTTGGATTCTTTTCTTTTTATTGGAGTTAAATATGATTTCATATATAGAATAAGAATTCAACCCCATTTTAGAGTTGAAAATTGAAGTAATTAGTAGGAAATGCTCTAAAAGGCTTAAATCATAAATGCTAACCTATTAAACTTAAAGTCATAACCGTAAAATTTCATAAAATGGTCAATTTTCTGAGAGGTGACTTACTTTATTTTTTTAACTGAGATTTCCTAATAAATAATTTTCCCATACATTTTATTTTTTTAAATTCACCTTTTATTTATAAAAAACTTGTTTTGACTTAGAATTTTTGGACAACATTTAGGAAAAGTTATTGGTCCGAGGCTTTATAGATTCGAGGTTTTAGATATAAAAAAACTTGTCGTATTCGGATTAGTTTGTCGGCAACACGATTGTTGTCATATCCTGTTTCAACATTAGAACATCGGAAAAAAGTTTCTGTCAATGATTGATATTAAAGATTAGAATCTCTTACCATAGTAAATCCATCAAAAAATGTTGGATCCACGGTGTAAGCAAAACGTGCTGAAAGTTGAATCCTTTAAAAACATTGATTTTTTTGTCTAACCTTGAAGTTGTTGTCGTTACAAGAGAGTTTGAATGGTCTCGAGTGATTCATCTCTATCAAATAATCTCATTTGGATCACACCCAAACGGAGGCGGCATCCACTTGGCTCTCTAACATGTTAATGTATTTTCGACAGGATCATTCTTGTGTTGGTTGTCTCTATAGTTGTATTTATCCACAGTATCAAATTTTCAGCTATTTTTTTAGCTCTATGAGTTGATGATTTCAAAATTCGATAATTAAATATTATATTGTCATTGAAAACTCACTTTATTTTTCTGGATCAAATATTTTTGCTTTGATTTTATTCATATCAGTCCATTTAAGATTATTATATAAACTATAGTTTTCAAAGTTACTAACTCACAAGATCGCAACACGTGTCATATCCATCAATTCAAGATTTTGATACTTGTCAAGGTTGAAATAATATAAAAAAATATTATAAGGAAACTATAAAAAAATATAATTAATATCATTATTCAAAACATGGAAATTTTATAAAGAAATTAAACAAATTATTAATTCTTTAAAAAGTAAACTTCCATAATTCATAAAATTTTTAATTCTATAGAAAAAATAATTGTAAATATTGATATCTAAATAAACAAAAATAAGATTTTTAATTCTAAGAAAAAGAATTGTAAATATTGAACTCTATATAAACAAATAAATAATTTAATATTTTCTCAACAAACAAAACACTTTTTTTTCAAAAACATTTTTTTTTTCAAAAACACAATCATTCCTTAAACTTCATTCTATTGGTAATATATATATATATATATATATATTTTATTTTATTTTTGAAAGTTATTTAAATTTAATATTATGAGGTTCTCATAAAAAATAAATTTTTATGATTATTAAATTTTCATCTACTTTCAGTTTTTTTTCTTGAGTAAAGAAATTTAAAATAACAATACTAATTTTTTTTGTTCGATCTGAAAAAAAAAACTCAAATATGATTAAAAATTAATAAACTTATTCAAATAGAAATAAACCAAACTATATATAATCAAAATAAATAAATAATTATAACATTATTAGGTTTTTCTATTGGTTAATGATTTTGGATAGACGTTCTCAATATTTTATTATATATTTATTTTTACAGGTGATTTAATTCTATTTTTCAAATTTTTCTTTTTAGTGTTTTCTCATAAATTTTAAAATATTCAAAAAATAGAAATTCTATAAGAAAATTTTACAAATTATTAATTTTTAAAAATGTAAACTTCCATAATTCAGAAAATTTCTATTTCTATAAGAAAAATAATTGTAAATATTGATATCTAAATAAACAAAAATAAATTTTTTAATTCTTAAGGAAAAAGAATTGTAAATGTTGAGCTTTATATAAACAAATTAATAGTTTCTCAACAAACAAAACTTTTTTTTTTCGAAAACACAAACATACCTTCAACTTCATTCTATTGGTAATATCTATATTCTTTTTATTTTATTTTAAAAGTTATTTTAATTTAATATTATGAGGTTGTCGTAAAAATAAATTTTTTGATTATTAAATTTTCATCTACTTCGGTTTTTTCTCTTGAGTAAAAAAATTCAAAATAAAAATACTAATTTATTTTTTGTCGATCTGAAAAAAAAACTCAAATATAATTAAAAATAATAAACTTATTCAAATAAAAATAAACCAAGTTATATATAATCAAAATAAATAATTAATTATAACTTTATTTTATTTTTTTATTAGTGAATGATTTTGGATAAACGTTTTTAATATTTTATTATATATTTATTTTTATTGGTGATTTAATTTAACTTTTTATTATTTTTTCATAAATTTTAAAATATTAAATTATAAATCTTGAATATACGACGGACCTAATATAGTATAATATAAATTGAACACCGTGCATTACTATTAACTCTATACCCTTTTAAGCAAAATCTCAAATTTCATTTTGGTAACTATAGTATTAGACACTAGAGACATATGAAAGTTTTCTGGGTATATTTGTGAAATATATATAGTTCTGGGGCGATTGTATAATTAATACTAAATTATTTGTCAGGGAATAGGATTTGGAAAGAACACAGTAAATACTGTACATACATACATAGATAATCGAAGCGGATGGAAGAAGATGAAATTGTTCGACGCGCACTGTCACCTTCAAGACCCGAGGATTATCACCAAAGCTCCTCAGCTCATCTCTTCCGCCGTAGCTTCTGGCGTCTCTGCATTCGCCGTCAATGGAGTCTCCGAGGTAATTTTGTCAGATTGATAGCTTTCGAATAATACAAGTTTAACTATATACTTAATCAAATCTGGGTTTCGTTTGATTTGGTGTAGAAAGATTGGAATTTGGTCAAAGAGATGGGGGTAAAATACCCTTCTGTTGTTCCCTGCTTTGGGGTCCATCCATGGTACGAATTGTATAATATAGCTGCAAATTACTGGTAAAGTTTCAAACTTTAAGATCTTTTGGTGTGTTTGTGGTTGACTTTAGGTATGTAGCAGAGAGGAATCCTCAATGGTTTGAGACGTTGAAGAGTTTGTTAGAGACCACTCCTACTGCTGCTGTTGGAGAAGTCTATCTCTTGTCTCCATTAATCACATTGATTTGATTGAAACCCTCCATGATATGTGTTGGTTGAAACTGCTTGGTTTTTTGAACAGATTGGTTTGGACAAAGGGTCTAAGGGAAAGGAGATTGATTTCTCAGACCAGGTTTCAGAATTGAAAAACACACCTTGTGCTTGCTTAAACTGTTTGTGTTCCGAGTGATGGCTTTTGATGCTAAAGACAGAATTTTTCATTTCAGGTTACCGTGTTTCGTCAACAGCTCGAACTTGCAAAGGAATTGAATAAACCCGCATCAGTTCACTGTGTCCGTGCATTTGGGGATCTGCTCGAGATAATTAAGTATGATCTTTTGCTTCCTATTGCGTGTATTTATCAAAAGTGAAATTTGTTAGCTTTGTATCCTTGAGTGTTCCTAAAATGATGTCAATGTCTCTTTATGATGTGTTCTTATGTTGTGTGATGTGATACCGTAATACGCAGATCTGTGGGGCCTTTTCCTTCTGGGGTCATCCTTCACTCGTTTTTAGGTTCTGCTGAGATGGTTCCTGAGTTTGCTAAGCTCGGTGCATATTTCTCTTTTTCTGGTTTTCTTATGTCCATGAGTGAGAAGAAAGCCAAGAAGATGTTGAAAGTGGTAAGATTTCCATATTTCTCTATACCAAATCACAGCTTTAGGTGGAATGGAATCTTGATTTCAGTTCTTGGTAGGTTCCATCTGATAGGATCTTGTTAGAAACCGATTCACCAGACGCACTGCCAAAGGCAGAGTCAGGTTGTCTCTACTTTGTAGAAGGAGATCCTTCTCTACCTGAAGAAGGAAGTTCAGCTCAGGATCTTGATTCTGCTCCAAATGATAAGTCCAGTGACTCGATGAAGTTTCCAAAAGAAACACTTAATCACCCGGCTAATATTCATATCGTATGTTGTTACTTCATGGCTACTTAACCAATCTTCTTTTCATAGAACCATGGAAAGTTAAGACACTAACCAATTACGGTTTCAGGTACTTGGGTATGTAGCGCGGTTATTGGACATGAAGAATGATGAACTCGCAGAGCTAAGCTATCAGAATGCAGTTCGGTTATTCTCTTACACAGGTTCAAAGTTGCTGCTTGAGAGAGGTAAATGATTTCTTTTAGTTTGTCTCTTCACATGTTTTTTGGTCCTGAATCAAGTTATTGATGAAAGACAGAATGGATTTGTGTCTTTAGGTGCTGCTGATGTCCCTGGTTAAACTAGTCAACAACACATGTATCATGAGTTCTAAAGACATTGTAGTGTTTCTCATCAGTCTGTTACGAGGCTTTAAATTTGGACTTATTGTATCAGTGTTAAAGACAGTCACACTTTTCTTTGTACAAAGGTTATTAGAATTTATGTTTTTGTGTCATTTGGAAGAAGATAAGGTCTATTATAGTTTTTAAAGTATAATTATATATAGATGCATATATGACTTTTAAGAATTATTCATAGAAGTGATGATGACGGCTTTGCGTGATTAAAAAAAAAATCAGTTAATGATGTGATTAGAATATTTTGCGTACAGTTTCTTACCAAGAAACAAGTAAAATTGTTGAAAATTTTAATTTCACTGTAATTTGTAAACTAACTAATACATTTTCCCCGGAGAATCCTACTATATCTTAACTTAATCCTATATCTCGGGAAGAGCCATACTTTTCTTGATAAGATTTTTTGTGTTCTTTCTCATTTTAAATTTTAAGGTAGATTTTGTTTCTGAAATTTTCTTTTGTTGCCTTAGGTTCTCTGTTTCCTTCCATTGTTGCAGAACACATGAGAAACTAAGTACTCTGTGTCTTGGAGCCTAAGATACAGACCAACTCACAAATCTATTATCCTTCAGAAAATCGAAGAACTGCTACCAAAAATGTCAGATTCAGATAGAAACAACAACAACGAGAACCGGTAAAATTTCTTAATCTCTTCTATTTTAAATTATAATCATTTTTTCGATTTAACCGATGATCTCCCCTAATTATATTCATTCCTTGAAGAAATTTAATGACTGCATCATCTGCACCCGATCTTCATATCCACATAAAGGGTGTTCCATTTCATCTTCGACAAGTTAGTTTGCAACGATTCTCTAAAAAATTGTTTGCAAAAAAGAAACAGAAAAAACAGAGATATTTGTTTCCTGATTTTGTCGGAGGTTTTGTTTTTTGCAGGAAATATTAGCAAAAAGATCGTCGAGAGTGAGCTCGTTACTCGAGCGAAACGAGATGGATGAGCTGTGTTCGATCCTACGAGATTTAGAAGTCGACCCAGATACCTTTGAGCTCGTTGCTAGATTCTGTTATGGCCATGAAATCAAGTTTTCGTCTGATAACATCGTCTCTGTACTCTGCATAGCGTATTACTTAGGGATGAATGAAGTACAAAGCTCTAATAACTTGTTGACAAAGGCATCTGAGTTCTTACAGCAACGAGTTTTCCCGTGCTGGAATGAGACAGTAAATGCTCTTCGTTCAGGGGACAAGAGTCTTGACAAGCTAGCTGATACTGGACTCGTCGATCTCTTCTTTGATTCTCTTATTGCAAAAGCTTCATATGATCCAAGACTCCTCGGTGAACTTATCAAGAACAGCGAAGAGGAAAGTGATGTATATAGACCTAACCCTAGGAGACGGTTGTTTGTTATAGATTGGAAATCGGAAGATTTGATCACAATTCAGCTTCGGTTATATGAACCTTTGATGATCCAAGCAATTAAATCGCGCAGCATTCCCATCGAATACATCGTTTTATCGGTCTGCAAATATGCGAAGAAATGGGTTTTCGATGCGGAAGAAAGCCAATTAGGGCAAAGGAGAGAAGTAGTTGAAGCGGTTGAGCGGCTTTTGCCACATTCGAGAGGGCTACTTTCTTGTGAATTCTTATTTGAATTGCTAAAACATTCGATCTGGTTAGAAGCTAGCTCCGAATGTCGAAATGGATTCGAGATCAGAATCAGCAAACAGCTAGACATGGCTAGATCAACAGATTTCAAGATTCTATCTCGAGGATACAGAGAAAACGCTGAGAGTGTCGAAGATACCGAGCTCGTTAAAACCGTTGTCATGAGTTTTTACAGTAACTATGCCAATGAAGACTCTGAAGATATTTCACGTTTCGTGAAAGTAGCGAAACTGTTGGAAGAGTTTCTGTTCTTGGCTGCGAGGGAGACTTCTCTGAAGCTCGAGGCGTTTGTGGCATTAGCGGAGATAACAGTGGCTATTTCGCAAGGTATTTTAGAATACTCGGATGGGATTTACAAAGCCATTGATGCTTTCTTGGAGAGCCATAGATACTTGACTGAATCAGAGAAGATGGAAGTTTGTAAAGTTCTTGATTGTAATAAACTCTCTCAAGAAGGGTGTGAGGAAGCCGCGAAAAACCAGAGGCTTCCTCTTAGAATAGTTGTTCAGGTTTTGGTTGTTTCTCAGCTTCAGATACGTGATACAGTGGCTAAAGAGATCAAGGTCATAGAAGAGAAAGTAGATGAAGACGAAGGAGAGATTAGGGTTTCCAGCGATGAAGATGAGATGGAGAAGATGAGTAATAAGCTGTTGGGGCTTGAGATTGAGAATCATGAATGTGTTGTTCATCGTTGGAGGAAGACGAAGAAGAAGATAAGTGTGTGGAGACAAGTGAAGAGGAAATTTGGTTGCATGACTTCTTCTTCTTCTTCAGTTGATGCTTGCACCTGTGATGTCAAGATGAAGAAGAAGATTCATCATCACTACAAATAATATAATAAGAAGACTATGTTTTGTTTTATTACATTCGGACCAGTCTCAGATATTGTTCTTGTTTTTGCTCTCTTTGTTCTTGCTCTGTTTCTGACATTGGAGAAAATGTTTTTGCAGGTTATGTTTCTTTTTTTGGTTACTGATTTTTGTTACTTTTAATTCATCAAAAGCCATAAGATGAACAAAAAGTAAAGCTATAACAAAACAAATGCTTCTATGGGATTTTTTCACATGGTATCAAGTTCTTACTCAAAGAACAACATTCCTTGTCACACAAGTCAACGAGAGTTAGCTTTCTTCAAACTCTCTCTGTTCAATCTGGTTACACAACCCGATAAAAAATGATCAGGTATGGATCCGTGCGCTAAACAGTGATCATCCGGTATCAGATCATTTGTTTCCAACCGATAATCTCAGTGGAGTCCTATCGCAATCCTCATCATCGCTTCTTGAATCTGATCTACGATTCTCTTGATCTTCTTGTTCTTCGATTCGCATATGATTTTGAATCAGATTATTAGAACTACTCTCGTTCTGATCTTCCTCTTCTTCCTTTCCTCCTCCTCCTTCTTCTTCATCACCAAGAACCACCACATTCCCGAATTGCACGTGCTTCTCACCTTCCCTCGGCGAATTCCTCGGCGCCAGATCCGAAGTTGCGGTGACATTTTCAGGGATCTTGTTAACGTTCTTCTCCTCGCCTTTCTCCGGATCGAAATTGGCAACGCTCTTGCTAACGGAGACAGTACAAGGCTTGAGGACGCAAGAGTAAACGTACGCCAAGAACCAGAAGAGCCAAGGGACACCAACAAAGATCATACCCGCTTGTAGAAACAGAGGATTGGGATCAGAGAGGACAAGGTAAAGTCCTAAAAGGACTCCTCCTGATATGATACATGAAAGAAACAGAAGAGTGACTATGTATATTCTTGGATCACCTTTTCTCTGATCCATTCGATTTCCGACCACTGATTTTTGTAACACAATGACAAAAGCAGAGAATGTGTCTTTGAATCAGAATTTGCTTTCTCTTTTTTCTTTTTTGGGTGTAACAGAAAACTGAAAAGAGCGCTTAATGCGGACTCGGTTTTATTTATTAACGTGGTCTTTTCCCCTTTTGTGTCGTTAAAGCCTAAATTACTGCGAAGAGTTTTATTAGTGGAGTCGTTGTGAAGTTGTTCGAGACTTTTTTTACGCTCTACGAGTGAAAATAGGAACTGTAAAACTTATATATATGGTGAGATATTATTCGGGAAATATGGTTACTTTTATCTTTTTAGTATGCTAATATATAATATAATGTTTTGATTGATTATCTCCCGAGACATTTTGTTTGTTCTTGTATAACAACTAATTTTAGGGCTGGCAGTATACCATACGACCACGTTAATTTTTATTTTATTTATATAAATAAATAAGACTACAAATTATGCTTGTTTTTTCAAAAAACTTAAATTATCGTGCTATCAACCAAGATGCGACGAACGTTCACGATGTCTAATACATGAGCTCCACCTTAAGAAAACAATTATATAATAAAAAGAAATTTTTGTGTTACGTAGATCTTTTTTAGCCACAAGGCCCACAATCGTTCTTTTTCCTTGTTCACATTAAAATGAATTCAAAAACATGTGTTCTTTGAAATGTTCAGACCTATCAATCACCTGATGGACATACAGTCTTATAATGTAAAATTAAGATAAAGTTCCAATTTAGAGTAAAGGATTAAGTAAATTTACATTTTACTAAAAGCTTAGTAAATGATCATTTACACTTACTGTGAAAGTTCTCTTTATTAGAAAAAATATTAAAATGACAACCGGAACCACCCTAAAACCGATAAATGACTCGAGAGTCATATATGATATATTACTAACCAAACCTAAAGCAAATGGAACAATTGTGTCCTTCTTTGGAAACATTTATCCTTTCTTATAAATTACAAATTCAGATTCTGTTATTGGTCTCCTAGCTTGATACCTAGGTCAAGCAAGCATCATTTTTTCAACAGTCACGTTGACGAGAAAAATGTTCTTTTTAAGTTCCTGACATCTTCGGATATATAATTTTATGGCATCCTCTATGACTGGAAATTTCTGATCAGGCGACTTTTCGATTGGCCTAACTCCTAAGTTTGAGTGGATCAAAAGTTAAAAAATAAAAGAAGTTAAACGCTTATGTTTTAGCATGAAAAAAAAATCATTTAGTGTTATTGATGTTCGAGCTTAATTGTTAAAAATAGTCAGAGTTTCCCATTGATACATTCAAGATGGAGATGGGGCGTAGAACTCTGACCGAGTAGCAAATTTCTACCTCAAGTCTAACTTTGGAGCGTAGAAGTTTGTTTTTTCTATGTTAAAGATATCGCGTGTGTGTGTATGGTTTGTCTTGTCACATTTTGTGGTTATATTTGTTTCATGTAGACATTAGTCTCGCTTTTAACATTGCAACAGTTATTTGACAAAGTCAGAAAAACATAAAAGAATGCAATTCAAACACAACGAAAAAACCAAACCACTAGAAACGCAACACAATATTCAAAGAGTAGAACACACGCTCACAAAAAAAACCTACACCACTTATACGCAATCAGATTCAACTACGTCGAGAAGTATGACACTACCTCATTAAAATCAGTACATGATTCATATACATATACTTTGACATATATATATAGTGTGATTTTCTTATATAAATCTTATGTGATAATCTTCATAATTCATATCTTACTTTAATGTGAATAGGATTCTTTTGGTCGTATAAAAAATACGAGTGGTTTTGATTTGAGTAGGGACCCAAGGACATAGACCCGTGCACAATACTCTTCGTTTTCTGGTGCTTCTCTCTGATCCCCAACTTTTCATCTCTATCAACCACCTTGTTTTTTTTTTTTGGATTATAGAGTGAATTCGGTCAACATGTTCACATTTATCCTTTGATCTTCGACTTTTAAGTTAGCTATATTGGGAAAACAAAAAAAAACAAGCTAAAGTTTTTCACAATGTTTTTTCTTCTTCAAAAAAGCTCAACATATTCAATAAGTTCGATAACCCCATTTTAGAATTTTTTACTTCATATAAAAAAAAAATATCAGGATTGTTCAGATTTATAAAAAGACTTACTGAATCTGTTCCAAGGGGTTCCTTTTGAAAAAGTGGATGTTTCCATATATTCAGGAGGGAACCAATTACTTAAAATAATGATCTCTTTTTATCAATCTATAAGTCATTAAATACTAAATACAGTAAAAAAACAAAAGAAGGTATTTACTTTAATTGGGTAAACGGTAAATTCTAGCAGGATCATACCTCGAGAAAATAAATCTCCCCGTCGATAAACTCCGCCGTACCTGAAAATTCGAAACTCCGCTTCTCTCTATCGCCGCCGTCGCTGGAGGCGTCTTCCCATCCCCGGCGGTTTCTCCTTCGTCGTCCTCAATCTCTCGCAGTACTTCAGCTATCGAAACCACTACACCGGAGTCCAGCGACGCCGATCTCCGAATCGGTTGCAAATCTTCATCCTTAGTTTCCCTTTGCTCCTCCGTTACTCGTAATTCCGATCTACCGTCACTACTCCGAGATCCGATTTCCAGATCTTCGATCACAACGACGGAATCAAAATCACCGGTTTGGTGTTGATCATAACCGGCTACATTCGAATTGGTTTGATGATGAACGGAACTCGATTGGTTAGTTACGACAGAGCCAGCATCGACGGTGGTGACGAAAGCGCGGCAAAGAGGACAATTAGAGTGAGATTTGAACCAAGTATCAATGCAAGGAAGATGAAACGCGTGATTACAATTAGGTAACAATCTCAAGCTCTCGTTCTCTTCAAACTCACTTAAACAAACAGAGCAATCAGAACAATCCACGAAACCATCTCCTTTTTTGTATCTGTAAACCGTTATTGATTTTATCATTGACTCGTTCAGACCATCTCCACTTGTACTTGTATTATTCGAGACTCTTTGCGTGGAGGAGAAGACACCGTCATGACCGTTCTGATTATTGAGGTTGAGTGTTTCTGAGGAGGAGTTTTGGTGGTGGCGGTGGCAGTATTTTGAGATGAGAGTGTAGTAGCTGACGAGTATGAAGGCGGAGACGAGGATTCCGATGAGAGCAATGAGGAGAGGTGAGAAATCTGAGGAGGAGGAAGAAGAGTCGGAGTCGAGGAAGAAAGAAGGAGGAGGAGGAGGGAAGATGAGGTAACACCATTGAGGACAGTAGATGTTACAGATTCCTTGAGAGCAATCGTTGTATGAATCGTATGGTGACCATGGATTAGGGTTTGATGACATTGAACCCATTTTATTCCAATGGTGTTTCTTTGTGTTGCAGAAGAGAAGAGACAGAGACAGAGAGAGAAAGAAAGGAAGAAGAAGAAGAAGAAGAAGAGAGTTTTGAGATGGTGAGGTGAAGTGTCACACTCTCTCTCACCTTATCTTTGGGCTCTATGTGACAAAGAGTGTATTTTTCTTGAGTTGATTAGTATCTTTGTACAAAACTACAAATAAGTTAACTTTTTTTTTCTTCTTCTTTTCTTAAAGATATGTATGTATGTTTATTAATATTATTGTACATGTTTAACATCATTTTACAACTAACATTCTTTAACTATAATTTAAAACCGAAGAAACACAAATATATACATGTAACTGAAAGGTTTAAAGATAGCTGTTATATAATTTTTTTTATATATGTGTTCCAGATTAGTAAATTAACAGTGTGAGCATTAATTTGGGGAAAAGAAAATAGGAGTAGCTAATACAATTGACGTGTGTGTATATCTTTAAGCATAGTCGAAGGATATATGATAGGTCTGATACTTATCATATTTATTGTTTTGGTAATGGGAAAGTTACGTATATAGAGAGGTTAAGTACCTTTCATTTCAAGCATAACATTTGTTGGTACATTGTTGGTGAAGACGACTACCTAAAGGAGTCTTTAATTTGAACATGGGCCACCTGGAAACTGCTAATTATTCATGTATATGTTATTAATATATTAATCGTTTGGTTATATACTGTTCGTTGGTCGATAGATATATCTATATTCTGAGCTTGTAACCTAACCTACGAGGCATTGTGATATTCGTTTTATCTATATTCTGAGCTTGTAATCGACGAACCTTTTTTTGTTGGATCTTGATAATCACATGGCATGAATATATCTACTACAATATAACTCGATAATACATTAATATATATAATTTGCTGTCAAAGCATACCTACTTTTTCACATACATAAATAATTATGGTCACGGCTAATCGAATTGTGACTGATCATTCAAACAGTTACATATTGGAGCATCGGATCTTTGCGATCAAACTTGTTACTCCTGTAGTATAATTTATGAAACCGGAGTAGACCGGTTTCATCTTATGGGCTTTTATCTATCTTTAATTACTCCTGTAGTATAATCTATGTCACGTGGTGACGAAATCCAAAGAGCTCAATCTATTACACTATTATAAATGAGGTAAGAAAAAAAAAAGATTTTGATGCTTCAGCTTGAGTCCAAAGTTACTGTCTGGCACCATTCTATATTACATATATTACAAAATTATTTACTTAATATAAAAACAAATAAAACGACCCAAATAAACCTATCTTTATGAAATTCGTTTGTTTATTCTTTGATATAAGAAGAGCTTAATAAAATATGGAAAGCTAAGGATTGAGGAGGGTGAAAGAATCTAAGTCTGATACTCACATCGAGGAAGTGGTTGAGTTAAGACGGCATTAAAATTGTCTTCTTCCGCAGTAGTGTCTCTCGACATTTCATCATCCATAAGATTCGTCCACAATGCGTCACAGACTCGCAAATATGAATCACAACAGTGTGAACGAATAGCTCAGTCATTTGGTCTGAGACTTGCGCAACGTAACAAGTGTGTCGCCCAAATAAATGTAAATAGGCCCAATATAAGCCCACAAGATGAGACCGGAACAGACCGGTTCGGTTTTCTCTCAAAACCGTTTCTCTTAATTAATCGAAGCTGCTGCGATCGGAGAAGAAACAGTCCCAGCTCCTCGAGAGAGAGAGAAGCCATGGAAATTTCCCGAGCTCGTTCAAACTTCGTTTGTCTTCTTCTCATACTCTCCTTGTGTTTCTTATCCTGTGCTTTGGCTAAATCTCCTCGTCCTATCTCCGTAAGTATCTCTATGCTCGACTCAATCTAAGCTTTGTTGCAATATGGTTGCTGATTTTGCGGAATTATATTGTAGGATGTAGAGATCAGGAAGAAGAAGAGCGAATGCTATGCTGATATAGAGAGGTGAGATCAGGAAGAAAAAGGAATTGTTTTTTTTTCTTTTTCTTTTATGCTTCTGTTGAGAAAATTTCTTGATTCTACTGATGCGATTAGGTTAATAGGGAACACCATATCTTGAATTAATGGGGGAGCCTTTGAAAAACTTGTTTGTTCTCTGTATTATACTAAGCTTGGTTCTTTGTTATCTTACAGATTGGGCAGGTTTGTAGCTTCATTCTTGGTTTATCTTTAAAGATATTGTGAATCATTGTAGAACTAATTTGGCTAAACTAGTTGGTTTGGCTCATTTTTGCTCATTTTTGTGTTTATGTGCTGTGGAATACAAAACAGTGGGTTATGGGGTTGGCAATGCAAATCTTCTGCAATAGCAAAAGAGAATTGTGCGCTGCGATGCCTTTCTCCGGTTTGCTATGAACTCATTTATGAGAGTGATCCGGTGAGGCTTGTAAAACAATGATTATGATGATTTTAAGTTTTCTGTAAATTTTGTATCTTCTGTATGCATTGTCTTGTTTTGTTGTGCAGCTTGAAGAAGGCGAAAAAGATTTGATTAGAAGCCAAGAGTACAAGTATTGTATGTACAAGTAAGGTTAAAGCGACAGTTCTCTTTTTGGTTTTACTACCACTTGACAATCATTGTGGTTCTCACTTCTCAGTAGTTGAGGATAATAAGAATGATTGGTGATGTGCAAAGTTCCCTTAATCGATATGAAACATCTAAATATTGATCTGTTTTTGCAGGTCATCACTCGGGGAAAGCCTAGACGGTGTCCGGGGCAGCTTTTGATAGTATCAACAAAGAGTTTCTCAGTAAAAACTTTTTTCTTTCAGTTTTGCCAAAAGCTGAGCGTAGCTCTTGAGCTTGAGATCAATTGTATTCTGCTCTATCAGGTTTGTAGTCCCATATAAAGCTTTAATTGTTACAATCGTCAATTTTTACGTATATGGTTGTTTATATGAGACGTTTGCGTTTATGATTGATAAATCCATCGAATCTCAGATACCATTGTACAAATCAAAAGTCTTAAGACTTATATTAAGAAACAATGAGAAAATTTACTTTTAGAATGGATTTGGTTAAATAAGTTTGGCAACACAGAAACAAAAAAAAATGCTGAAAAGAGTTGCAATTCTTGAGATCAAAACACACCCCTAAAATGATTTCTAACA
Organism: Crucihimalaya himalaica; assembly: GCA_004349715.1. Lineage (NCBI taxonomy): Eukaryota > Viridiplantae > Streptophyta > Magnoliopsida > Brassicales > Brassicaceae > Crucihimalaya > Crucihimalaya himalaica. The sequence continues at coordinate 1,748,954 of SMJT01000009.1, forward strand.
AATACAAATCATCACATTCATGGAGTTGGATTGAATGATGCAATAACGCAGCCCCTTTTCAACTGTGGTCAATTTGTGACACTTATAGACGCTCACCTTGCTCACGAGCGATAGAAGCCGAGAGGATTCCAAGATCTCGATTGAGAACAGTCAATGCAGCTTCACACTCAGATACGATTCTGGTTACAGAAGAAGGCTCTCCAGCAACTGTCCCCGATGATCCAATAGAAAGTGCTGCATGTGAGTCTCTTAGGTTCTTCAAGTTCCCTAGGAACTGTTGCCAAACAATACACAAACCATTTCATTTCATCGTGTTATCAGAATCAAGTATAACTGAATAAACTTGATCGGGCTCTTGAACACAGTTCTCAACTAAAGTTACATCCGATGGGAGCTATTCAATATAGTCGATACAACCAAGTATTAAGATAGAAGGAGACAATGGGGTACCTTTAAAAGCATATTATATGCTTCCAGTAAACGGTTTGCAGCAGGACCAAAACCATGAAGCTGAGGCACTTCCATCATATGCGTCCATGGACGAATTTCCTGAAAAATCCAAACAAAGTGGTAAGGATACAACGACTTTGTTTTTCAGTTTCTGGAAGAAAAACCAGTTACTGAAGTTAAGCAATTTTCTTCCAGCTGATTTAGGTTGATAGAAAGAGAGATTAATGAGTTAGAATGAAAAAGAAATACCTTTGTGTAGATTGTATTGAACGCCCTAGCAGTTTCAAGAAATGATTCTAAACGAGCCCTTAGTTGAGATTCCACTTCAGTATATTCTTCATCTGGGTTGTAAGCATGCTGAAAGGAAAGGAGAAAAAGACATATTTAATCAAAACAATCTGGACCTAGCTGTTAAAAAACAAGACTGGCCATCTATCGACAAGTTAATAAGTAGTAGGAATTGAGTTTGCATATACATATTAGTTAGATTATGAAGTTCAAGTCTTGGCTACATCAGAACCAGAAAGCTACTTATAAAGAGAAATAGGAGCTATGTTAAACAATCGGTATATGCAGTTTACAGGTAAACGTGCGATAAGCAATAAGTTGAGTGAAATATTTCAAGTCTGACGAAACAGAATTGGTCCAATGAGTTCTTTACGAGTTCTTTACTTCAGAGTCTAAACAGAACACACCTTTGCTGCCAAGTCATCGACTTTCTGTTGAAGATTAGAGAGAATCTTGGCCTGTTCTGAAAGTTTTGTCTCCAGTTCTGAAACATCTGGTCTGCAAATAAACTTCCATTAAGGAACATAATGTCACTACATCTGCTGAAACATGAAGCGAGAATCTAAGGACCTAGGTTTGCACGTACAGTAGTATTATAACTTAAAGCTTGTTCGCAAATGGAAAACTCTAAGACCAGAGAGATCTGGAAGCATAAGTAAGAAAAAGGATATAACTAACTGCGCCAAACACACATTTACAATTAAGTTTTCATATCTTGATTTGGAAAACTAAGTTTACATTTACAATTCATCGGAAAAAAGTCCATTACCCACAATCACTAAATAATGACAAAAGGTGCAGTAACTTGGAGATAACAGGAGAAAATAGTTCTTACAATGGATATATCGACTGGATCTGCACATCAGCAGGGAAGAGTTTGCATTCCTCAGAAAATATAAGAGATTGTCTCTCTGCAATAGCATCTATGAGCTGAATATCTTTGGCAACCTGCTCATCAATACTGAAGAATAAGCAAAACCATTGTTATGCTCAAAGAACAAAACAAACTATAATGTAGACGGGAATAAGGAAGATAAAAGACTACAAATGCCACTCTAATGATACAAACTGGCGGATGATATCAGATACTAGAGACATTTCTACCTCCATTCTTGATTATCTGAGAAGAGGCTTGCCTCCACTAAATCAACAATATTGCGAAGCATTTCCATCCGATCTTCATAGGTTCCATGTCCCTAAAACAATGATACTATTATTGAACCTTGAAAGTTTGAAAATTTACAAAACAAAGGAAAGTTCAATGCTTGCATGTGGAACAAATTATGGAACTTGAGAAAATATAGGTAAATGCAAAATCCAGTAAGTCTAGATAAAAAAAAAGATAATCTAATAATTTAAACAAGCTTACTTGAATGGCTTCTATATCTACGGTTGGTGTAATCCCCAAAAACTTTGCGATCTCTGCCAAATCTGAAAACGAGAAATCACTTTACACATCAAAATTAATAGACATGCCGGTAATAATAATCACTAAAAAAAAAAACTCTTCCAGGAGTACCAAAATATCAGTGGAACTAAGCACCATTGTCTATCTATCGGAGCTCAAGCAATAATGGAAACATATTCCATATGATCAAAGAAACACTTACACTGAATACGAACAGTTTCTTCATCACGAACCCCAGCATCTCCTTGGAGATTTTGCTGTGAGAAAGGAGATTTATCACCTAATAACCTTCAAGAATAAGAAGAACAATTAAGTAAACCCCATATAAATCTCCATTCAAACTTTTTGCAGAAGAAAGAAAAAAAACCTAAATTTCAGGTTAATCAAGCAATTCAAGCAGACCCAATACTACATTTTGACCTGATTACACACTGTGCCAACTTTCCCACTGTGAAAACCAAAGCAACAAAAGATCCTTTGAAGTTTTGATTAGACACGAAAATTCAAAAAGTGCTAGTTCAACTGATCTTAAATTTAAAAATTTCCCAGTATTTTTTCTGTAGATGATCGGAAACAGACTCATAAAGTCGGAGAAGAAGAAATTTACTTGAAAAAAAGCCATTCGAGAAGAGCGTAACGTTCCATCCCGGCGAAGAGGAGAGATTGAGCAGGAGCATTTGCCCTAGGGTAATTAAGCAGCCCTAGCTTCTTCTGTATCTCTTCCATCTGCTTCGCCGCCATTTTCCTCCCCCACTGATTTCGGCGACGGCTTCAATACCGATTCAAATCTCGAGATCTGACACTAGCCTCGTGTCGTTGCTTTCTCCCTAACTCAAAAAAAAAAAAAAAAAAAAAAAGCCTTATTTACCACATTAGCCTCTTTTTCATCTCCAGCGTGTAAAAGGGTGAAAACAAAACCAAATTTAAAAAAAAAAAAAAAAAAACTATAAAATTAGAAGGTTTACTAGTATATTCGAAGGAGACACAAAGTCCAAGAACAGAGCTTTCAAAATTTGTTGTACTTCCCAACGGATCTCTGACGTTCGGTCCAGAGCCGACGACGACCCACAAGCGAAACCAAAGTTATCTCTTCTTTCTCTCTCTTTTCTCCTGCGTTCGTGCTTACTCTGTTGCTTAAGCAATGATCTCCCTGAATCTATCTCCTTCCCTAAATCCGGGTCTCCTCCACAAGACCCGGACCCGTCAACAACCGACCCGTCTCTCTGCTCTTCTCGTCCCCAACCCTAAACCCTTCTTTCACAGATACCCACTAGGGCTTTCTCCGGTTCGCGCCGCAACACCCTTGCTTTCACTCACGAACCCTATATACTCATCTGGGTTCTCGAGAAAACCCAGATCCATCGCCGCCGTTGGCTCATCGGATGACGGGGATTACGAAAAACCAGATCTTGGGGAAGCGGAGAAGAAGGAGAAGAAGGCCAAGACTCTTCAGCTAGGGATCGTGTTCGGTCTTTGGTATTTTCAGAACATCGTCTTCAACATCTTCAACAAAAAGGCACTCAATGTCTTTCCTTATCCATGGCTTCTCGCTTCGTTTCAGCTCTTCGCAGGTTCTGTTTGGATGTTAATCTTATGGTCCTTTAAGCTATATCCTTGCCCTAAAATCTCAAAACCTTTCATCATTGCTCTCCTTGGTCCTGCATTGTTCCACACTATTGGACACATCTCAGCTTGTGTCTCATTCTCCAAAGTGGCTGTTTCTTTCACTCATGTTATCAAATCAGCAGAGCCTGTGTTCTCTGTTATTTTCTCGTCTCTGCTCGGCGATTCGTACCCAATAGCCGTTTGGTTATCGATTCTTCCAATTGTTATGGGTTGTTCTTTAGCTGCAGTCACTGAAGTCTCATTCAATTTAGGTGGATTATCAGGAGCTATGATTAGTAACGTTGGTTTCGTATTGCGAAACATTTACTCTAAACGAAGTTTACAGAGCTTCAAAGAGATTGATGGATTGAATCTATACGGTTGCATCAGTATACTTTCTCTGCTTTACTTATTCCCAGTGGCTATCTTCGTTGAAGGATCACATTGGGTTCCAGGTTACCATAAAGCCATTGCATCTGTTGGGAAACCGTCAACGTTCTACTTTTGGGTTTTGCTCTCTGGTGTCTTCTACCATTTGTACAACCAATCCTCTTATCAGGCGCTCGACGAGATCAGTCCATTGACTTTCTCTGTAGGGAACACAATGAAGAGAGTCGTGGTGATTGTCTCCACGGTTTTGGTGTTTAGGAATCCTGTTAGGCCTCTCAATGCTCTTGGATCAGCCATTGCGATTTTCGGTACCTTCTTGTATTCCCAGGCCACCGCCAATAAGAAGAAGATTGAAGTGGGAGGTGATAAGAAGAACTAAAGGTTTTATGGGCAAATCCAAGGTTTCCTCGAGCTTTTTAGTTCTTTCCAAGTTTTTGTTTTTTTTTGCTGTTTTTGATAGCATTATGAGACTAGAATCATCATTTCTGTTAACTGGTTTAGTTCCTTAAAAGACTTTGATCTACTTTGTTCTTGACCTCGTCTACTGGATATTCTTCCATTAATATGATGTTGGTCTGATTCTGAGGAGAGTTAAATTTCTTAATCTTAAACCAGTTTCTTCCTAATACAATGAGACTTTGAGTCCAATTTTCAAAAAACTGTACACTAAAAACACACAAAAGAGAGTGCCTTTTTTTCACCAGGAGTAATGCCGGAACCTTCTCCTGCTCATTCTCCTGAAAGGTTTACAAGCCAGTATGCTAAGATCAACAGCTGCAGCAAGCGCCATGAAAATGGCTGCATCTTCCACACAAGTTACATGCCGCATAGCCAATTGCACCACGGGCTTGCTGCTTTTTCCTTCCCCTTGCACTCTTGAGCTCATTACAAACCCCCCTCCAGAGACACATTGTCCCAGACCTGAGAAGTCTCCGCTACTCTGCGGGCTTGGAATCGGGGTAGCTGCAACTGTTAGCATCTGTTTATCCGTGTCGATTAAAAATTCCCCGCCTTTCTCAGCGCTGATGAGAATTTCAGACATTAAAACATCTCCAACTTCTAGCCCGTTTGATAGAAGATGGAATCTGCAACACACAGAGTCTCTGATCCCGCGTTCCCGCCAAGCTTCGAGCTTTCCCCATGGCTGCCAGCTGTTGGGTCGAGATGGGTCAGGTCGAACCACGAGCCAAGCACCCGGGTTGGACTTGGCGACCCAATCACAGCCAGTGGATGGGACAAAAGGAGTTGTTATGAAAGCAGCAGCAACTGCAGAGCCAGAGAGATCATGTATCTTCACTTTCCAGCCTTTTCTCTCACGTCTCTCACTGCCAAGCTCAGTTCCATCTCCTGAACTTGACCAATATCCATTCAACGGATCTACCTGTGATACCCTGAAGAATCAATAGCCCCATCAGTAATTAAATAGATAACACAGTCACAAAGAGACAGATTTGTGCAACTATGAAGAGATCAAATGTCACCTGTCTCGGCTAAATTTGCAACTGAAGATAGGTTGCTTGACCGAGCCACGAAGCTGAACAATCTGAGGGCTCAAGGTAGTAACATCCTCGAACTGGAAAACATATCTAGGATCAGGATCGAGCTTCACTCTCAAATGAAGCTCTATGCCACCATCCCGCTTGTTCTTTCCAATACCGATCCATCCATTGAAGAGAATCATTGGTTTCCCTTCTCCCCATTCAGGACCTACCTCCAACTTAAATACCCCAATCTGCTGTCTTTTAGCACCAACCCCGCAGTTTGAACTCTTTTTACTCGTAAAAACTGAAATTTCCAAGTGAGCATTAGGAGTATAGAAGCATCCAGGGGTTAGAAGAGCTCTTAAATCAGATTCTTCAAGATAAAAGCTTGTGGAAACGCTGTGATGGTCAGGAGCTGCATCTAGGGACGGCATCAAAGGGACAGATGTTGTCTGAACAGGAAAGCCTCGGAGTTTTATTTCGCAAGAACATTGAGAAGAACAGTTCTTCTTCTCATCAGATCTTGAAGAAGAATTTAAAAGGATTTTTGGAATTCTCAAGGCAAGAGAGCCTACCGAAAGGCGAATAAAAGCTTGGGGATCCATTAAATGTCAGAAAATTTTCCCCATTGGATCACAGAGGATTGGTATGATCAATCAACCTAACAAGCCAACATCAGAGACGAAAGAGATTAAACCAAAGTTAAACCAATATCAACAGAAACAGAAAACACAATAGAAGTATGAACAATAACACAGTCTTGAGCTCTAGTGCCAAGAAACTAATAGATAACTGCTCAAACAATCCTTCAAACACTTCTACTGAAATTGAAATTTCCCTCTTCTTTTTTTTTATAACTGCTTTCTTAATAACAACACCATTAAGCTAGAGAATTCAATATCTTTCCTTTTTCCACATAGCTCTAATCTATAAAGAACAACGATCACATGACTTCTACCATTAGTAAACTTAAGCTACAAGGTCTAAGAAATTAATTTACTTAGATTAAACAAACAGCACACGACAAACTTCATTCCATTTAACAAACCTTAAAGCTGAATATAAGCCACAACCAATTGAAGTCAAGGTAAAAAACAAAGAAGCAGAGAGAGAATCAAATTAAGTGAAAAGAGCTAAAAATCAAATGAAACAAGCTTTATGGAATTAGGATTAACAACAAAAGAAAGAAACAAATTAGAATTCTGCTACAAACCTGTTTAAACCCGTAAGCATTATTTTCAAGACAATCTGATAGATCCCAAGAAAGTTTAAACCTTTCAAAATTCTCTCGTAAAACCAAAAAAAAAACTTAATAAAAGGAGAAGAATTTATCAAAAAAAATGTGAATAGTGGAATGGTAGAATCAAGAGAGAGGGAACATAAACATGAAATTCGTAGAAAGAAGAGAGATTTATGATGTGATTTCGATTTTTGGTTTTCACAGAGCCCCAAAGAGAGAAACTTTTCTTCTCTCTCTCTCTCTCTCTCTCTCTCTCTCTCTCGCGTTATTGCTGTGTAAGTAAATATTCTACACCCGAAGAAAAATTGTGATATATTCGATACGAAATTGACGGGGAGAATATAAACGCAAATAAAGGGTTTCTATTTTTGCTCCTAAATGCATTTTATCTCCTGTTTTATCCTTTTAACGTCAACGTACAAATAAATATATATATATATATATTTTTCTTTCATTGGTCCGAAACAAAATATAATGTGCTTCATTTGACCATTTTCTCTAAAATCAGGAAGTAGTGTAAACTCGAAAATATTGTATAAATAATAAAGTTTTCTCGAAAGTATATTACTTATGGAAAGTATAATAAATTTTTGACGACCTTCGTTGTATATTTTTACATAAATAATATGAGTTCACCCATCAAATTTTGGTTTATATAAAAAGATTTTATTCGGTATCAGTTATAAAATTTTACTAATAATTAAATATGATAGTAATTAATAATTACTCATTATGAAAAAAAAAACAAGTGTAGATTTTATTTATTTAGAAATGATTTGGTTTCTTAAATGTATACTAACAAACACGCTATGGAAATTAATGCTTTAAAAATTGTCCACTCAAATTCTATCACATCATATTTTAGTTCTTCTTATATTATATCGATATTTTTAGATTTTTAAACAAAATTCTTCTGAGATAGTTTTATGAATGTAAATAAAAACAAAGTAAATTTGAATAAAATAAATATTTAAAATACTCAGTATCTGACAGTGAGATTGTTGTCTAAGTTCGACATGATTCAAGATTTATACCTAGCTTTTACTATAAATAATAATAATCCCATCCTCGAAGCATGTTGAGGAATTATAGTGATTTATTAAATAAATGGGTGTCACTTATTTTATCAAACAATAACTTCGACGCACTCGAATTATTGAACTAGAGGTAGGTTAATAGTGTTTGGTGGAAAAGAAGGTACTAATAATGCAATGGAAGTCAATAACAAATGAAACAGTATTATATATATAACAAAACACAATGTTTATCTATTATTTTAAGAATATGGAAAAACAAAAATTTAAGAATATAAATAGATGGAAGGGTACGTGAATACAGCTGGAGCCATGTTTCTTCTATTCTTTTCCATTCAATATTTACATTCTAAAATAAGAAACAACGAAAAGCTTCAGAAAAATCTAATCACTTTCAGACACATAAGCCTGACTTCATATCCCAACTGTCCACTTTATTTTATTAGATTTTTCAACAATTATTTATTTCTTTTAATTTGATGAAATAATGCACAATAGTAGTCTACTAGACGTGGTCATCGAAACTTGTAAATTATTTTAATCATTTTGAAATCACAATCCAGATTTGTAGTGAATTGTTTTACATGCACCATAGATGGACAACTATTTGCACTACGTACGTTTATTATAAACCATATTATAAATCTTTAACACATATAAAATGTACATAGAATCGCTAAGTTTGTTTCCACTAATATCTCGTGTTCAAAATAATTTGATTTGCTTAGTATCAACTTTTATAATTGATGGAAAAAAAAACATCCAACTTTCTCTAAATAAGATAATTGAAATAAAAATCAAAGAAATTGATTAAAAATAAGAAAGAGCCGCAAAGGAGGAAAGGGATAGAGATGGGTTTTCGAGGAGCTGACATCTTCGACATGTGCCTCTTACTGTCATTTACTTCAGACTTCTTTTGCCCTCTTTCTCTTTTGAATTGGGACTATATTATAAAAAATGGTCATGTCTAGATTCTCTGGATTAATGATGTTTAAACTGTTTTTAGTCATTCAAGATATAGGAACGTTTAAACAAAGTGGAAATCTTGGATAAAAATTTAGAAAAGAGGAATAAAAATATAGAGATTTGTGGACTTGCAAAAGAAAAGAAAATATACAAACAATTTTCTATTTCAGCAAAAAAAAAAAAAAACAATTTACAAGAAGAGTTAGCGCACTAAAAGAAGCCTAAATGTGAGTAACACATAATATGCGATGATGTTACGGAGTTTATTAGTATAAGTTTTATTGTGTCTGCGAAATTGTCAATTATGATATTTTTTCTTCTCTTTATCTATAAAACATTCTTTTTATGATACTCTTTCTAAATGCATTTTGTGCATTAAACGTTTCTTCCTCTCTTTCTTTACTTTGCTTTTAGAGAGTTTTATTGCATCCATCATCTTGCCACTTCAGAATATTTGGAGACTTGATTACGAGAATCAATTAGCGACTTCTCTATCTAATATCTTTTGTTCGTCTTGATTTTTTTTTTTACTGACCCTTCATGAGCGACTTTGGAGTTTGTTTTGTATCAAGATGAAGAGAGTTCATAGCTAAGTTTATCAATACATTAGTTTTTATTCATCTACTCTTATCTCCCGGATTAATTTTGTTAAAGTAGTTTGTATTTATATATCCACTACTGTTGAATCTTTATTTTAAGGATAGTGATATTTTTTAATTAGACTAATATTGCATTATTCCATGTGAAAAGTTTTTAAATTAAGAGATTATAGTTGTTTCCTTATTTTTGTGATATTTATTCTCTAACGTTCTTTGCATTAAGTGGTGATTGATCTTTTTTTCTAGTGGAGAAAGCGAAGGAGACGTTGGCTTCTTTGCTATAAGAAAAAGACATGTTCAGTTTTCATGTATACACAAGACTGCGGTTCCTTATTGCATTTGTAGTATTATTACTTCCACACTTAATTTACAATATCTAGTCGCTCTAAAATTTCATTCACTACATATCCAAAATTCTTAATAATCAAGAACTTGTCATTTATATATTTGGTAAGCATCCATGAAAGTTCAGATAAATGAACAAGGTCAAAATTATGGTTAAACCAATCTTTTGTCATGTTCTACTTTTGATATTTTATAACATATATAAAACTTAAAATATTTTGTTATTCTCAAATCAGAACATCACTAAACGCTGAGACATGTTATGATCATATTAACAATTCATTTTCAAATTGTTGTGGTCATGTGAGTGAAAAACAATGTGTATATTAAGTCCTTAGTCAACTAATATATATCACTAGAGTCTAAACTAACACAAACTCAGTTCAAATCAAAGTTTGTGTACCCGCCTAATCCTTTATTTTACTTTAATAGTATACATTCAATTCTCATATGATTAATTAGAGGATCATTAAATATCACATTGCACATTAGATCCACAATTGATAAATTATTGAGAAATATATAAATTTAGTAGATAAAAAAAAACTAAAACTAGTGACAGGTTGGAGAGATAATGTTGTCTTTTGCCAACTTTTCTCTACTCTTTTGGCATTTTTGTCTTTCCACTTTGTAATCTAATTTCCTAGGTTGGCAAAAAAGCATCTAATACTCTCCTTATATACAAGATCCACATCACTTTTTTTTTTTTTTAATGTTTAATATATTCCTTAAACCAAACCAAGAAACAATTTACCCAATAAACAAAAGTGGATGAGTATTCACTAAACCAGTCTTAATCACACTTCAAGTCTTCAACTCCAGAAAAAAAGGAAAGAAGTTTACTGAAGGTTCCACATCAAATATTAAAGAGTCGATCGTTTTCAAACTAGTGGATCTCAGTTTCCAACTAAGGGAAAAGGAGAAAGCTTTATACATGCCAATGTAAATACAATAACACAAAGTTTCATAAAACCAAGCCCATAAAGAAAAGAAAGATCACAACTTTCTAACACCAAGGCTCAGTATAACTATGTAATGATAATGTCTTTGAAGTTGGATCAATCTTTTGGTAAAATATTCACTTCCATTTCTTGAAGAATTTACCCTTGTGCTTCCCAAACATGCCGTGTTTCCAGCGTTTTCCGAATTTTCCGTGCTTGAACTTGCCGTGTTTGAACTTTCCGTGACCATGGTACCCGTAGCCATAGCCATGACCGTGGTGATGACCATAGTGTCCGTGGTGAGACATATGGTGAGCACCAGTTGCTGCGGCTGCTGCAGCCGCTCCACCAGCTATAATCGCTCCTAGACCTCCGTGGTGATGTCCTGTAACATTAATTTGGTTTCCTCATCAAGATAAAGTTAAAGGTCTCTATTGTTTCAAACGCCATTTGCTACGTTTTACAAATGAAGTTTGTTTGAAGATGCTAAAGGTTATAGGATCATTTGGCGAAAACAAAATACACACTAAGCATAAAAGCAAACGCAAAACAACAATCAAAAGCCTTAAATGTCACCGACATCATGTAAAGACATTTGTAGGAGGGGAAATGTAAAAGTTGAGATTGAAATTACCAGAGTGAGATGGACCGGGATAACCGTGGGATGGGTAACCATGAGGAGGATAACCGGCTGGAGGATAACCAGCTGGAGGGTAACCACCATGTGGAGGATAAGCAACTGGTGGATAGCCATGAGGAGGAGGAGGAGGGTATGGATAAGGAGCTCCATAACCGTGACCATGATGACCATAACCGTAACCATTAGGCCGGTAGTGTCCGCCTGCAAATCCTGCTAAGTGGTGGAAGATTCCTTTGTCATTGTGATTATTATGATCCTCTCCCATATCTTTCACACTTCGGTTTCAGAGTAAAAGGTTACTAAACTGTAAAGAAGAAAACACATTGGCATTAGATTATGAAGGAAAACAGTACTTTGAAGTATTTGATACATAAAATCTGTGTGACGATCAGTAATAAGGGGTTAAGTGAGTGTTGGTGTCTACTCCTATTTTAAGGCTAATATTAGTAAAAGAACACCCAACCTCAAGAAACAATCTGATTTTAAGAAGAACTCGATAAAACATGTTTGAAAGTTAAAGAAAAGGATATAAAAGAGCAAAAGGAGTCATTTTTTTGTTATCAACAGATGGAGACAATTCATTCACAGAACTACAGAAGCATTAACATTATTTCTTATCCGATTTCTCGTTTCCACACATACAAATCCTTCTCTAAAGGAACAAAAGGAATCAATTTTTAAAAAGCATTCGAGGTTTATAGCACTGACTTCTAGAGGTTTCAAAATCACGAGATTGAATGCAATTCAACACACAAAACAAAACCCCAGACAGGAATCTAAAGAAAAGATTACAGATGTGTTTACCAAGCAAGCTTAAGGGTTTGTCTTGATTGCCCAGAACGAAAGAAGGAGACTTGATTTGATATCGTAAAGCCAAAGCTGACGAAGTCGTCTACATATATATCTTGCGCTTCTCACCAAGCAGAGGAAACGCCTGAGACGCTGCTAATGGAGCCGTAGTTTCCACGCCACGCGCTTCCTTCTTATTTCTTTCTATTTTTCAACATATGTAGAGGTCTTTTATTGTTTTTCTACACCAATTCGATATACTATTTGTAAAGATAGATAAATACGAATAAGTTCTAGATATTGAAAAATATTGCGATAGGTTCTGATTCCAGTCAAATTAACACACCACCAGATTTTATCATTTAAAATTCACGTTTCTTGTTTAATCAACCAAAAAGAAAAGCAACAAAGAAAATACCAAAGTCCGGTACGGTTTGGTTTAAAGGTTTCGGTTAGCATTACTTAAGCTACTAGAACTCAAACTCAACGACCAAATTGGGGAGACTTGGTTGTTTGAAACTAAAGGGAATCATGTAATAAGCTGACGTTTCTGGTAAAGTCTTCTGTAGATTTTTGCACCTTCGAATTCAGCGTGGATCTCTCGTTCGGTTCGTATACCCATCGGGTTTTCCATTAACCAACCATCCTTTGTGTCAACTGTGTCCAAATGTTGAAGAACATTTGATTCCTCGTCCAACTGATCTCTCATGTCTTGAGCCACATCCAGCACATCTGATTGCACAAAGATCTGTGGACACCCGAAACACATAAAAAAGTGTATAAAGCAAGTTGTATAAACTTAAAACAACCAGTGATGTTGGTAGGCATTGGAGGGCAAAGAAAGCTCTCAGAAATAAGCAAAACACTTACTTTTCCGCCGGGTTGTAGGTTTTGAAGAATGGAATTCACCAAAGGCTTTTGGACAACGCGTCTCTTTTGATGACGTTTCTTAAAATGAGGATCTGGACACTGCATTTTAACACGCCAAAAAAAAAGAAGTTGGATCATCATTATCACATCAAGACAGACCCTGGAAACATCTCTTACTCGAATGCTTACAACTTTTTTATCACTTACCAAGATTGAGACAATCTCCAACGGTCCAGGATAACTCGTAATAAGTTGTTCAAAGGAAACCATGGCGTTTGCAAATATGAAGTGTCTGAAACCCATCCAAAGATCCATCAAAGCAAGTTAGTATAACAGAGGCGTATTCTAAAGATCTTCCTAAGGTTTTGGAATGCAGAGATTACACGTTTGAAAGTCCGAGCTCATCCAGCCAAAAGTTGGCGCGTTTGACCAGCTGCAAAAAAATGTGAGAAATTGAACTTGTTTAGGCCAATGTAACCGAAACTACAACTAGCTAAAACAGACGAATAGTTAAGTGAATTTGAAACTGTCAATGGAGCTTGATGCCTACTTTCTGACGTATCTCCAGCCCCAAGTAATTTCTCGATCCAGCATTCTTATTAGCTAGCCATAGGAGAAATCTGCCACTACCTAAAATAAGGAAGTAACCACAAGATTAGTAGAAGAATCCAAATCCAGAAACCATTTATAAGGCAGAGAGGCAAGAACGGAAATCAAATACGAAAGTTTTGGTTTTTAAAGTCGAAACACATTTCAAGTATGAAAGAGGTGCAAGACCAGGAAAAATCGAATTCAGATTCCACGGAAAGATGCCAATTATGCAATCAAAAGCTTCCAAGAGAACTAGTGGGTAATGTAACTCATCAACTAAGAGAACAGGACTGGTGGTCAAATAATATTTCCCTCCTACGAAATCGTCTTTCACACATAACTTGAAGAAGCATAAATCAACTTTAGGAAACATAGTTGTATAAGTCCCACAAGTTCTAAGTAAGCTCACAAGTTACCACTTCCAATATCCACCATCAGAGGAAGTGATGGATCCTTATAAACTTCATCCCAAACAGGAACTGGAGCAGGTTTCTATCAGAAAGGAAGACCATTGTAAATCATTTATGCTGTCTCACATAGTCACATAACAAGGTAAAAAGCTGTCACAAACTTTGCAACATCATCAACTTACAGAGAAAGAGGAACTGAGAGGATTAACATGCTGTCTGATTCTTACATGACCTACTTCCTGAAAACAAAAACAGAGAAAAAACTGTAAGCAGAAGAAAAAACAAATGATAGCTCAATCCTATCCACAAATTAGAGATAGTGATAAACCAGCTCCTTAGTAGAAAGGTCTATGAAGATGAAAAGCTCTCTACTTGGAACAACAGAGAGAAAATAACGTTTATCCGAAATACGAGCAATACCCAGAAACCAAAATACTGGAAAAGGAAAACAAAAAATACATATCAAAGAAAGGAGGATACTTCAGATATCTTATAATTGAGATTTAGCTCTGCATACTCCAAGTCGACCAATTCATTGCTTCTCAGGTCCTTTAAATCGACACAAGCTGAGGTAGACGCAGACGCAGACGCAGACGCAGAGTTAAATGGTCTGAAGCTGCTACAATGGCGAGAGATTTTGTATCCGCTCGTGAAGATGTACGGCGATGAAGCTAGGGAAAACACCCTTTTCACCAGAAGCAATGGTGTAGTTGAAGACGAAGAGCACGCTTGACATATAGTAGCCATTTTTGTTGGAGGATAAAAGCAGAATTCGATTTAATTGGATTCGACCATAAAAATGTTTTTTTTTCAGTGTTCTTCTGCCTGTGTTACGAGGAAGAGGAGAAAGCTCAATCTGTAAAACTTTCAAGAGTTTTGTACTTAATGTGATAAAAATTTGAAATAGATGGGGTGTTTATGTAAATACATCAATATGTACAAGAACTTGTGGATTTTAAACTCTCAGCTTTCTCCGCTTGAGCTCTCAGAGCCACTAACCCAAAAAGATGGCCTCAGCGATTCTTCCATCGCTCAGGCTGAGGCCAAACTTCTCCGCCGCCACGTCATCCTCTTCCGCCGGTGAATTCAAACACCGTCCCGCCGTCATTCTCCCGGTAATTAACCTCCTCTTTCTGAATGAGAAAACTAGTGCGGAAAATGTGGTTCCACAGATACATAAGAGATTTTTTTTTTTAGTTTCACTTAATTCTCTGTTTCTTATAGTTTTAGGTTTCCTAAATTTTTCCTATTGAAACGTATTTAAAGTCCAAAACTTGGTTTCTGTGTTATATGATTCCATGGTGGGTTACTGGGTTTCATATCTCAATAAATGGTTCTATGGTTCTTTTGTGGAATTGGTTTTTAGGGTTTAGGGAACAATTCAGGAGACTACAAGAAGCTGGAGGTAGCATTGGGTGAGTACGGTGTCCCTGCGGTGGTTGCAGCTGTATCAAGGCTTGACTGGTTTAGAAATGCAGCTGGTTTGGTTGATCCAGCCTACTGGCGTGGAACGCTCCGCCCTCGTCCTGTTCTTGATTGGTACCTGTTTGCTTTATGAATGTTGTGTTTGGAGTTTTGGGAATGGTTTCAAATGATGAGTTTTGTTTATGGATGATCAGGTACTTAAATAGAATCGATGATGCAGTCCGTAAAGCCAATGTGTTAGCTCAAGGTAAATCTCACATTCGATTTGGATGCCGATAGCCGATACGATAGCTAAAACTTGTTGCTTTGTGTTCTTGGATCATACTTAGCTGCTAGTTTCAATTGTGAATCGCGGTAACCAAAAAACACGGTAGTTTTTCATCCCTTATAGGTCAAGGATTGTCTTTGATTGGACACTCAGCTGGAGGTTGGCTTGCTCGAGTTTACATGGAAGAATACGGAAACTCTGATATCTCCTTGTTGTTGACACTTGGTACGCCTCACTTGTAGGTAACAAAATGTCAATTTACTTTATTAGACCTCTCGAGAGATATTGCTTCGATGTTTTAACCATGTGGTTTTGTATCCCGTTTAGACCACCACCAAGAGGACAATCAGGGGTTATTGATCAAACAAGAGGTCTTCTCTATTATGTCGAAGATCATTGTGCCAAAGCTGTTTACACTCCTGAGCTGAGATATGTCTGTATCGCCGGGAGGTAATGCTTCTTCTAAAAGTCATATATGTGAGAAACCTGTGTCTAAACTGGAATCTCAATTTTTTACTTCATATGTAGATACATTCGTGGAGCTCCTTTGGTGGACAATGCAGATGTTGATTCTGATGTGACTGTTGGAATTGACAGTGGAGAAGCAATTTCAGAACTTGCTATAGCAAGCAACAAGAAGAGCGATTCATCGGTTTCTTCAGGGCCTAGTTTTCGTGCTCGTTTTGTAGGGCAAGGATACAAGCAAGTATGTGGAAGAGCTGATGTGTGGGGTGATGGAGTGGTTCCTGAGGTTTCAGCTCATCTTGAAGGTGCACTTAATGTTAGTTTCGACGGTGTTTACCATTCACCTGTTGGTTCAGACGATGAAAGCAGACCTTGGTATGGTTCACCGGTTATTTTAAAAGACTGGATTCACCACCTCCTTGAGTGATTTTACAACATTGATTAGAACTTCCTCAAGAACTTATGTCCCAATTGTTTCTATCTCTTCACCCACAATTCAAACTCTAATCGCATAATGTATTTTATATTTTACTCTTTTGAACCCAATTCTGTCAAATTTCATCAAGTGAGTATACTTTCTCTAAGATTTTGAAGATATTATGAAAGTGTTTTGGAGAAGTTATGATTTTTAAGTTGGAAATCCTCAAAGATCACTGATTGATATTCACCGTTAAAAAAGGTTTGGTTTTTTAATTTGACTCTAACTCTGCCACGCGTGGTTATAAAGTTGGAACATTTGACTTCTAAGTTGAGTATCATTTTCATGGTTTCCAGGTTTTGGAGAATACTGTAACTGGATGGTGATAATAGAAATCTGCTTATGCTAAAATAGTAAGGAAGGCAATAATTGTCGACTTTCTCACTTAAGAAGATGGAATCTTTGTGGTAGAGCTCAGTGAGAATCCATGGCTTCTCTTCCTTCTTCTTCTTCTTCTTCTTCAGCCGCGTGGAAAACGGACGTTTTCGTGAGTTTTAGAGGAGAAGATGTGCGTAAAACATTTGTGAGTCATCTCTTCTGCGAGCTTGATCGGATGGGGATCAACGCTTTCAGAGACCATTTGGATCTACAGAGAGGTAAATCAATCTCCCCAGAGCTTGTAGATGCGATCAAAGGCTCCAGATTCGCCATCGTCGTGGTCTCTAGGAACTACGCAGCTTCAAGCTGGTGCTTAGACGAGCTCTTGAAGATCATGGAATGTGAAGAAACGATTAATCAGACAGTTTTACCCATTTTCTACGAGGTTGATCCTTCGGATGTGAGAAGACAGAGGGGAGGTCTTGGTGAAGATGTTGAGAGTCACAGTGATAAAGAGAAAGTGAGGAAATGGAAAGAAGCTTTGACGAAATTGGCTTCTATTTCTGGTGAAGATTCTCGGAATTGGTAAGTTTCTAAGATAGTCTAATTGGTGTGTGTATTCAAAGTTATTAAAGTGTGTGAATTTTGTTTGGTAGGAGGGATGAGTCTAAACTGATTAAGAAGATTGTTAAAGACATTTCTGATATATTGGTTTCGACTTCATGGGATGATTCAAAAGGGTTGATTGGAATGAGTTCCCATATGGACTTTCTGCAGTCTATGATGTCTATAGAAGACCAGGATGTTCGAATGGTGGGGATTTGGGGAATGGGTGGAGTTGGGAAAACTACGATTGCTAAATACGTATACAATCAACTATCATGTCGATTTCAAGCTCATTGCTTCATGGAGAATGTGAAGGAAGTCAGTAACAGATATGGAGTTAAGCGTTTACAAGGAGAGTTTTTATGCAGAATGTTTCAAGAAAGAGATAAAGAAGCGTGGAGCTCGATTTCTTGTTGTAGCATGATAAAAGAAAGGTTAAGGCACAAAAGGGTTTTGATAGTGCTCGACGATGTAGATAGATCTGAGCAACTGAATGAACTGGTGAAAGAGATTGATTGGTTTGGTCCGGGAAGCAGAATCATTGTGACAACACGGGATAGACATTTGCTAGTTTCTCATGGCATAGATTTGGTATATAACGTCACGTGTTTACCCAAAAAAGAAGCTCTCCAGCTCTTTTGTTACTATGCTTTCAGAAATGAGATTATAGTTCCACATGGGTTTCAGGAGTTATCGGTTCAAGCTATTAACTATGCTTCTGGTCTTCCCCTGGCTCTAAGAGTTTTAGGCTGCTTCCTTTATAGAAGAAGCCAAAGTGAATGGCAAAGCACTCTTGCTAGGCTTAAAACTTACCCTCATAGTGATATCATGGAAGTTCTGAGAGTTAGCTACTACGGATTGGATGAGCAAGAGAAGGCTATTTTTCTTTATATATCATGTTTCTATAACATGAAGCATGTTGATTATGTCACAAAACTACTGGATATATGTGGCTATGCTGCTGAAATCGGTATCACGATTCTTACAGAGAAGTCTTTGATAATTATATCAAATGGATGCATAAAGATGCATAATTTGCTTGAACAGATGGGTAGAGAGCTTGTTCGTCAACCAGCAGTTAACAACCCAGCGCAACGGTTACTCTTATGGGATCCTGAAGACATCTGTGAGTTGCTGTCAGAAACTTCTGTAAGTTAAAGTGCATGTGCTTCTCTTCTCATTCAATCATTTCAGAACTTTCATGTAAATGATTTCAACTTTTCTTCTTCTTAATTTCTTTAGGGAACACAACTTGTTGAAGGAATCTCTCTGAACCTCTCTGAAATTTCTGAGGTATTTGCTAGTGATCAAGCTTTCGAGGGATTGTCTAACCTCAAGCTTCTCAACTTCTATGTTATTTCATTTGATGGAGAGACTAGAGTGCATCTACCTAATGGCCTCAGTTATCTCCCACGCAAGCTTCGTTATATACGTTGGGATGGATACCCTTTAAATACTATGCCTTCAAGATTTTGTCCTGAGTTTCTTGTTGAACTTTGTATGAGTAATAGCAATCTTGAAAAACTTTGGGATGGGATCCAGGTAATTTCTCTATATAAACTGCAGATAATTCTTCTTTTTGCTATTTTCCATTGGACGAGATACTAAAACATTTGGTGTAATTTGTTCAGCCTCTTAGGAACTTGAAGAAGATGAATCTTTCTCGCTGTAAATACCTTGTCGAAATTCCAGATCTCTCAAAAGCCACAAATCTGGAGGAGTTAAACCTTTCCTGTTGCCAAAACTTGGTTGAGGTTACTCCATCTATCAAGAATCTCAAGAGACTTTCTTGCTTCTACTTGACTAATTGCATCCAACTCAAGAACATTCCGGTGGGATTAAATTTGA
The DNA here is from genome assembly GCA_004349715.1 of Crucihimalaya himalaica. NCBI lineage: Eukaryota > Viridiplantae > Streptophyta > Magnoliopsida > Brassicales > Brassicaceae > Crucihimalaya > Crucihimalaya himalaica. Next base: position 1,768,409 of record SMJT01000009.1, read on the forward strand.
AGTCGCTTGAAACACTGGGAATGAGTGGATGCTCAAGTCTAATGCATTTTCCAGAAATTTCTTGGAATACTAGAAGACTCTATCTGAGCAGTACAAAAATAGAGGAACTTCCATCATCAATCAGCCGTCTCTCGTATCTCGTTGAATTGGATATGTCAGATTGCCAGAGACTCAGGACTCTTCCAAGCTCTGTAAGGCACTTGGTCTCACTTAAATCCTTGAATTTGGATGGTAATAAACATCTTGAGAACCTCCCAGACACATTACAGAACCTAACATCTCTTGAAACTCTTGAAGTGTCTGGTTGCCTTAAAGTCAACGAGTTCCCTCGTGTTGCCACGAATATAGAAGTTCTGCGTATATCTGAGACATCAATTGAAGAAGTTCCTGCAAGGATCTGTAATCTCTCTCAGCTTAGGTCCTTGGATATTTCAGAAAACAAAAGACTGAAATCACTTCCGGTAAGCATTTCTGAGCTAAGATCACTTGAAAAGCTTAAGCTTTCTGGATGTTCTGTACTCGAGAGTTTTCCACCAGAAATTTGTCAGACAATGAGCTGCTTGAGGTGGTTTGATTTAGATAGGACTAGCATTAGAGAACTACCCGAAAACATTGGGAATTTAGTAGCTCTTGAGGTGCTTCAAGCCAGTAGAACAGCAATAAGGCGAGCACCACGGTCCATTGCACGACTTGCCCGTCTTCAAGTTTTGGCGATTGGGAATAGTTTCTATACTCCAGAAGGTTTTTTGCATTCTCTTTGTCCTTCCTTATCAAGGTTTGATGACGTGAGAGTTCTGAGCCTAAGCAACATGAACATGATAGAGATCCCTAACAGTATTGGTAACCTATCGAATCTACTAGAATTAGATTTGAGTGGGAACAATTTCGAATTCATCCCCACAAGCATCAAACGGCTCACCAGGTTGAACAGACTGAATTTAAACAATTGCCAGAGACTTCAAGCATTGCCCGATGAGCTTCCACGAGGTCTCTTGTATATTTACATCCATAGCTGTACATCCCTAGTGAGTATCTCAGGTTGCTTCAATCAATATTGTCTGCACAAGCTTGTAGCTAGCAACTGTTACAAATTGGATCAAGCAGCGCGGATTCTCATTCACCGTAACATGAAGCTAGAGTCAACAAAACCAGAATACTCCTATTTTCCTGGAAGTGATGTACCCACTTGCTTCAATCACCAAGTCATGGGTCCTTCGCTGAATATACACTTACCTCAGAGTGAATCATCGTCGTCTGACATTTTGGGATTCTCTGCCTGCATCATGATTGGAGCTGTTGGACAGTACCCGATGAACAATCTGAAGATACACTGCTCTTGTATTTTAAAAGATGCTGATGCTTGTGAGCTGATTGTTATGGATGAGGTGTGGTATCCTGATCCAAAAGCTTTCACAAACATGTGTTTTGAATCAGATCACCTTCTCTTATTCAGCAGAACTTGCATGTCCATGGGAGCCTACAACAAAGCCCTGTTCGAATTCTCAATCGAAAACACAGAAGGAGATTCTTTTAGCCCGCCCGGAAAGATTAAAAAATGTGCGGTGCACCTTATATCATTTAAAGACATGATGCAAGAGTTCTCTAGTGACTCTGAGAAAATTCAGAATTCTGGTTTGGATCTTTCAGAGGCATTTGATGACGCAAGGGTTTTGAAAAGAAGAGCATATGAAACTGAGTTCTTGCATAAGGACCAACTAAGTCCCAAGAGGATCAAGTTTCGCCCAGTTTTTTTGGCTCGAAACCGACATTCCAAATTACATCAAACAAATGTTATCCGAGAGTGAAAGATTCACTTGTTGGCTTGTATACATAGTTATACATCGATTGATCCATATATTTTGATAGCATCAATACATCATGAACTTGATCTTTGAACAAGCAAGTACAACAAAACCTCCACTATACGAAGCAAAAGTCAAGTGACAAGATTTACTATGATAGAGAGTGAACATAACGAACCCGAGGAGATAAAATACAATCTGAAACCTCCCGGAGACGTGATACAAAAAGCCACTTGCCACTACCTCGACTCTACATGTTGTGTTGCTAGAAAGACAAACCCATCTAATCTTTTTTCTACCTACAAGTGCTGTGTACAAACAAATTCTTACCTTTCGGAATGATTTAAGATGTGCGATTGTACTTGAGATGTTGCTCATAGAATTCAATCAGCTGGTGTCGAAAAAAAAAATTAGAAAAGCTTATAAAAAACTTCCAAATGAGCACATGCAGAAAAAAAAGCTCTAAAGATAATCTTACCAGATGAGGATTGTGAGCCTTCAGAAATCTGTTGTCCACCATCACTTCCTTCCCATCAGACCTATGTGAGTAGCCAAATAAGCTCAGTTGTACTATGAAACCAAATTGCAAGAAATGACCAAAACGCAAATGAGACAAACCTCAGCGCTAAAAAGGTCACCAACACATCCTGGACATTGTCTGATACAGATGCTGAAAAGCTCATTGGTTTAAGTATCTTCGTGATGTCCAACTCCTCAATCTTTGTTTTCTGAGACAAATTATTATTTTCCATCACACCAGGATATTCATTCCCGATCCTTGCAATCCTACCAAAAGAGTCTAATGTAGTCACATCTGGTGTCAGATTCTGATCTGTAGGTGTTGTGTGATTGTTACTTGTGGATCCATCTTGTTTGAATCTTTTCACAGAACCAGACTTCCTCCGCTTAGCACCTATGAAACGACTGTTCTTATCAAGCTCCTTAGGATAAACCTTGAGAAGGCCATTGGGTCTTACATTATCACCTTCAGAACCAATGCCTCCTCCTTGAGAACATCCTGCACCATTACTATTATTGACTGGTCCCCTTAACTCGTTAAGTGTTGGATCATATTCTTTCTCATCTTCAATCAAACGAACTTGCCGGACCATCCCAACATTCCCGCTGTTGGCTTCAACTTGGCTGGATGCATAAGCATTCTTTGCTTCCCCATCTCCTTTTAGAAGACTTGAACCGCTTAGGTATCGTGGACCAGGAATATCAGGAAGGCTGGAGTTGTTTAGAGACGTAGAAGAGTCAGATTTCTCAGCAGATGTAGATGTTAAACGTTGTTGCTTCTTCTTCATCTGAGAATGAGGACCTCCATATTTGCGCTTCCGCTTCCTACCAGGCTTTCCTGGTCTCAAACTTTAAAACAAGAAGGCAAATCCATACATTAAACCAAGAAAATCCATGAAACAATCAATTGAATGTATCACAGAACTGCTAAATTAGATGCATTTATTTACCTTCCTTCAAATGCATCTATAACATCAGCAATAGACTGGAGGTTCTCTAGAGGCTCCCATGTGTTGGCCGTTTCGGGCCACCCGCGCCTTTCACAACCGAGTTTATAACTTATGTCAATGGAAAAGGATATGGTTGATCAAGAACACAAACTTAAAAATGAAACCGAGTATGATTTGAAGAACTCACCATTTAATTAGATACTGAACCTTGCCCTACAAATCAAAAGCACCATCCAATACACATTAGAGTTGAAGAACCAGTAAACTAAAAGGCAGAATCAATCAATCAATCAATCAAAAACAGAACGAAGAAGATATCAAACATTAAAGATCACAAAATCACCATCTTCTTCCTACAACATAACAACCACAGAATCTTAACACACTATAACCAGCTTTAAATTATAACCTACTTTGCGATTTCTTTCTCTCCTAGACATCAAAGACCAATCTGTTAGGATTATTACTATTTACCAAAGCAGCCAATTTCTGACACCAACGTGTAAGAAATGAACAATGTAAACAATGAGAAGTCGTAACCTAATCATAAACTTACAAAACCTAAAAAGTTCCATAGTTAATGCAAACAAGAAACCACATTTGCTGAAAATAAAACAAAACAAAGGAGCTTACTTTTCTAACTCTCTTACGACGAATAGCTTCGATTTCGAAATACCCTTCATCAAGCTTTGGCCTTTCCTCTTGCCCTCCTTCTCCTTCTCCTTCTCCTTCATCTTCCTCATATCCTCCATCATCATCATCCTCATCCTCTTCATCATCTTCTTCCCCATCCTCCGTACGCATATCATCACCCATCTCACGAAGAATCAACTCTCTACTTCCACCTCCACCGTCGTCACTGACAAACCCACCGTCTCCACTTAATTTACAGCTTTCTCCGACAGTTTCTACAGCCGTCTCCGCCTCACCAGCTTCGTTTAACAACTGGGTTTTCTTCTTAACACTTGCCCCTTTCATTTCCTGAGTATTCGAGCTCAAACCTGAAGGAGGGGCTAATCTACAAATCGCCTTCTTCTCCTCTTCTTATTCTTTAACAAATCAACGATTTTGGAGGAAGAAGGAGAAAGCAAAAATAGGGGAAAGATTGAAACTTTCCCTATTTCTGAGGTTTTGGAGAAGTTTGCAGGAAGAAGACCTGACCTGACCTGAAAGACCAGTTTTTTCACTTTTTTGGATTGTCCTTTTTTTTTTTTGTGATAACAATTAACACAAATTCACAGTAGAAGAACAGCAAGTATTTTAAGTTTATACCCTTTGTAATTAGAAGAGATAATTTGTAATGACTAATACAAAAGTAATAATATTCGTTCAGTCGAAAAACAAAAAAAATAGTATTGGTATGTTATGTCGTAAATACTGAACTAACTATTTGAAACAACACTAAATAGAAAATATCATAATACATACATCTTGTCATCTTGAAGAAGGAAAAAAAACAATTCCTCATAAATAATATTGGAAATTTGTTTTCCAACAAAATGGAAATTTTACTGTCTTGATCAACCAAAACAACTAAAATATAAAAATGGGTTTATTTTGCAATCTACCATGTCCGTACAAAGACATTGCCAAATATACCATTTGTTGGTACAGTGAGATCTACTAGATTTTAATGGTAGACTCGTTGCAAATAAGACAAAAATATCCTCATTTGATGGTAGACTCATTACATGTTGTCCATGAAATCATCTCTCTTGTTGTGTATAAAAAGTTGTTATTAGAGGTTTATAGCCAATTTGATAGTCACATATATTGTTGTCCACGAGATTTAATTTGATAAACATATATATTATTGTCCACGACATTTAATTATTGTCCATAATATTTATATATTGTTTTTTGTCCACGTCCTATATATCTATGTCTCACCCTCTCTCCTTTTTTTCTCATAATTAATTCGTCGTTGACAAAAGTTATTAGAATAGAATATTGTCCATGATGAAAGAGATCTTGAGAAAATATACAAAGATCATAAGAAAGTACGCATCGTGAGACATATATATATAGGATGTGGACAAAAAACAATATATAAATGTTGTGGACAATAATTAAATGTTATAGACAATAATATACGTGTCTATCAAATTAAATCTCGTAAACAACAATATATGTGACTATCAAATTAGCTACAAATCCCTCTTTAATGGACAACAAGAGAGATGATCTGGTGGAGAGATAAAATGAGAGAAAAGAAATAAAGTGTGTTTGGTCTTTTCAGTTTAAAAAATGGTAGATTTTGAGAAGTGGTGACGATTTAAGTTTTTTTAATAGTATATTTGACAATTTTTCCTATAACAATACATTTGAATTAATAAGTTGATATTCAAGAGAAAAAATGTAAGTAAATGATGGAAAGTAGAAGTTATGGAAATGCAAAAAAGGATGGCACTACTTAAATCCTGCAGGTGCGACGCTAACTATGGGAGCGGCAAACTTTCGACGAAGTCTTTTTTCTTTGCATATTGAAGTGGAATCTATAGTTTGGGCAATGAAGTGCATGATGGAAGACAATAAACGTGATGTCGTTTTTCTGACGGACTGTTCGGAATTGGTGAAGATGGTGTCCTCGACAACGGAATGACTTGCCTTTGCTATATACTTGGAAGAAATAGAACGAGATAAGAGAGTGTTTTCTTCTTTTACGCTTACTTTAATTTCTCGCCGATTTAATGAAAATATAGATAAGCTGATACGACGTGTTCAGGTCATCCCACGATATATCTCTTTTGTAAACAATTTTCTTTTTTAGATTATATCTCTTTTGTAAACAATATTCTTTTTTGGATTGATTTATTTGAATCATACTAATTAATATATGAATGTTGACAAAGAAAAAGGTTAGAGCATAGAAAAAAAATAGTATAATTTTGATCATGATCAATAATTAAAAGACCTTATGTGGTAACTTGGGAAATTTTTTACTTGCCTCAAAATCATCCAGTAGCATATTACACATAGAATCAAAGAACATTAAAAACTATATTATTCATTTTATTATAATGTTTAAGTCCAAATTTCATTAATTAATATAACATTTTGTCAATATTTACAAATAACGATATTCTTCATGAACATGAGAAAGTATGTTCTTCAGTACAATACGATAGATCAGTTGACATTTGTGTTAACCGAACGATGCGATTCTTGCAGTCGAACAGTATAGTTCTCTTGATCGTGACTACGTGATTATTGCTCAAGTTTTGGAATCAATTTATTGGATACTAAACCACTCAACGAAAGACACTTTCCTATTGAATATGTACTATTAAATTTTGCAATTGAGTTAAGGATTCTTTATAAAATGATAGCTCGTATTATCTTATATATAAAAGTTGAACAAGTCTCTCCAAAAAATGCCACGTACGCATATCAAGTGATATGTGACAATATACTTTTAGAAAGTTTTTTTAAAAGAAATTTGAAAAATCTACGGTTATTTTTTAATCTCTTTAAATGTTATTTTTTTTTTAAATATGAAAGATTTACTATTGTTTTCTACAAAATAGCTAATGTCTCTTCAAATTCCATCCTCTATATATACGTTATAAACTTGATCTTTTAAATTTTAAGTGTTTATTTAGAAAAAAATAAGAAATAAAAAGATTTAAATTTGTTGATGTTATATGTTTTACAAAAAAAACTCATGAATCAAGCTTAGAAGCATAGAACTTTGATGCTAATATATTTTAGACAAAACTATGTTTATATGTTAGTATTTTCAGAAATAATAAGATTACAAACTACTCATATTTAGAAGAGTTTTGGTTTTCAAAGAGATTTCGAAATCAAAATACGTAACTATTCTATATATAAAATCACAGTTTAAAAAAAACAACCGGTCACGACGAATGAAAAAGTTAATACGTTTAAAAGTAAAATAAAATTTGAAAAAATATAATTGTAAAGCTATAAAGATAGTTTATTATGAAACTTTGAACATTTTCTCCTAACTAATATATATGTCTATCTTTCAAATGTTTTCACACAATATAAAGTTTAGGTTAATTAAACAAAAACATATTATCTTTTAAAATAATAAATGAATGAAAAATTAAAACAAAATCGAATAAATCAAACCAGCGTGTATACACGGCTACTCATCTAATTATTTTAAATTTAAAATGGTGATGAATGAAGAAAAAAGGGAAAGCTTTGACTAACATAAATACATGAGTTTCTTGTTAAATGGTTACCTGATGAAAGTGTAACATTTTCTTCTTTTTTTGTTTTGTCAACAATAACATTTTCTTAAATATATAAATAAATAATTTAAAAATTCACGATTACAAGCACTCAAACAATTCGTTTCTTGACAAACAAAATATACATCCAATCAAAAATCCTAAAGTAAAACTAAAATTTCAAGCCTCCCCATATAAGTTTTTTTTTAAAAAAAAAAAAGAAAAGAAAAAGGAGAGTAAATCCGAAATAATAACTTTTTAGGAAACGACCTTTTTCTCCGACCAAAAGAAAAAATTCAACAAACCCATTTTCCTAAAGATTATGAGAGTTGCGTTAACCTAATAATGCAATCTCAACACATGTACTTCATTTTTTAAAGCGAATGTAAAAACACAAAATAACACATATTATTTTTTCAAAAGACAAAAATAATTTTTAAAACTTCTTTAAATGATTAAATATTATATATACTGTATCACTTCCTTTCTTCATCTCTTGTCGAAATAGGACTCGATTCCTCTAACGTTAGAGACCACGTTTTCATACGCTCGTTCGTCTTCTTAACCTGTAATTAGACAAGATTTAACTTCTAACATATTGAAATTTTTTATTAAAAAATTTGAATTAACTAAGAGTGAATGTTAGAGTAAAATACCTCCACTTCCCATTCAGTTTTGTAAATAACATAACACAATATCAACGTTTGTATAGCAACTCCAACCAACATTCCAGACCAGAGTCCCTGTAAATTAAAGCATACAATATAATTGACCAAAGTTATCATTAGTTCTAATGATAATAATTAACTAGCGAGTTTGTATTATTGTACCTTAACACCAAAATGGAAAACCCAAATAAGGAGGACACCTAAAGGAACACCAATTGCATAATAAGATGCTAAGTTCACCAATGCTACCATACTCTGCATCCCTGCTCCAATCGCTACCCCTGTTTATGTTCAAATGTTAAACCTTTTGTGGTCACAAAAAATAGTAAAATTATGTTATATATGCCTAAGAAAAAGGTTTAATCGTTTAACCAGAGAGAATGGGCTGGGCGATGTTGAGGAGTATAGATATGCTAAGGACGATTGAGAGATCAGCAACCGCGTCCGAAACTGCATGGCTATCGGAGAACAAATACGAAATTTCACCACCAAACGCTAGGCAAAGAGCGGAACATATCACACCGATCACAGCTGATACCGTAAGCACCACTTTTATCGAGAACCTCACCGCGTCAGCATCACCTTTCCCCAGTTCGTTTGCCACTCGTACGCTGCAATATTTTGTTCATGTACATTTATAGAACAAAACTCACTGGAGTACTTAAACAAAGAATATATGTATAGATGAAGATATTGTAAATGAGTGTAGATATATAGATGCATACCATGCTGCACCCAAAAAGCCAAGGCATATGTTCAACTCCCAGGTGTAGATATATTGGCTGAAAATTTCAATTGAGTATTAAGTTTTCATATGGTATAAGTAAAACGAAAATTAAAGAAAAAAAAACACATTACAAAATGCTTATTCAAATTTTTTTGCATGGTATATTTAAGTAGTACCATATGGCGAAAGCAGAAATTGCGATATTCGCATCCTTTGCATATCCAGACATCAAGACGAGGATGCTCATATACCAGTACTCTAAGCTGTTCAAAGCAGGAAATACAAAAAACAAAACAAAAAAAGAGAAGCAGATGCAAGAAGAGTCATTAGAAATTTCTAAAAGCCTACAGGCCGCTCCAGCCTTAAGCTTCATGTATTATCCCACAAATATAAAGAAGTAAAGTACCAAAGCATAAAGCCGGAGGAAACAGATAACTTGAGCATGGGAATAAGATCAACAAAAGCAGCAGTGCTAAAGCCGGTCCAAGTATGCGGGCACCAGCCTCCAACTACATACACAAACTCGGCTATTACCACTGACCACGAGCTTACATTAAGCCCTAGAAGCGCACCATGGATCCCCATCCCCATCACGCTAACACACCACCACGTCAATGCAATGTCCAAGACCAGGGCTATGATCGAGAGAACGCCTATGATGGCATTTTTCATCTGCGCTTGGAGGTACATTTGCATTGTCATTGTGAACACGATGCTGTAGAGATAAGGGATGACCCAAACGTAGATCTCATCTACCGTCTCGGTGATCTCAACGTTTTGGCCTAGCGCCCGGAGAATGGGACCCGCGAAGACAATGAAAGGTACGAAGAGAGTGGCTACAAAGGTGTCCACTATCCAAGAACGTTGTAAGTATATCCCCATCATGTGGTATTGTTGTGCTCCGTATGCTTGTCCACATAATGTTTCTGTAGCACTTGACATACCTGCCTGTAATATCACCATGAAATCCATTCACGTAACCTTATATTTGTCACTGTTGAAGTGACACAACTACGGAATTAGCACAAACCATTAGGCTACGTGTTCATGTACGTGTTATCTTCAATTATATAATCTTAGCTCTATCATCAAATATATATATAGCATTTCATTCACTGCTTTATGTCTTTTTTTTTTTGAATGGTTAATTTATTCAACCCAAAACCTGTTTTACATTATATGCATCCTTTATGTCGTATGGGTTTATAATCTTAGCTCTATCATATGATTCATATATATATATAGCATTTCATTCAATACTTATTGTCGTATGGGTTTATGCATTAATGTCAATTAAAACAGTGTGAAACCACAACTTTATAATTAAATCTGATTAATTGTGATTTAAATCTAATAGTTCCCTTGGTAGTTTAATCACAAAAGACAAACATAAAACAAAAAAATTATCTGCGTTTTGCGTTATATAATAGAAAATTGTTGACGAAGATTATAGTATTACAATATATAATATGATGGATCGTAGAGAGCTTACCATAATACCGTAGATGAAGCGCATAAAAGTGGTTTGAAGGAGAGCATAAGCAGCAATACCAGTTTCACTGGAGTGACCAATGAAGGCCTGAGCCACCACAACGCATCCAAACGACATCACTCTGAACAAAGTTGATGGTAAAGCTATTCTCCACATCTTCCTTACTTCAGTCCAGATCTTCTTTCTCAGGTAGAGAATTTCCCTCCTCTGTTCTGTCTCTGACTCATTTAGTAGTCTCTCTTCCATTTCTCCATCACCTCTACTCATTTCTCGCCCTCTTTGATTTTCTCTAAGCAAGAAAAATTATGATATAGTTTTAACTTATTGGTCTTTATTATTTCACATTCTACAAAGATAAAACGTCACTCTATAAGTTTCATCCAGGTTTATGAAAGAAAAAAAAAAACTAAAATGTAAACGCGACTATCTCCACACACGCGTCAACGATTAGAGAAGCTAAGTGCGTCCTAAATTCCGGAAAGATAAAACTTTTCTTGGAACAATCTGCTACAAATAATCCATCCTAATATATGCATGTCATATTTTCTTTAAAGAAGTTTTGTTGAAGTATGAGAGTTACTTACCTCTTAAACTTACTTCAAGTGGAAAAAGTCGGAGAAACCAAGAACAAAAGGATGTTCTCCAGAAAATTTAAAAGATCATAAAAGAAAAAAAAAAAAAAGAAGAAGAGGAGAGCTAGGCAAGAGGGAAATAAGTATGATATTTTCTTTCTCTCTCTCTCGGAAATGTGGTAGACGAAACTATAAAAGCTTGTCTATATATATAGTGAGAGAGACAAAAAAAAGAAAAGAAATGGGTTGCATACAATTTATTTATTTTGTTAAAACGGCTTTCTTAATTAAATGTTTTGTACATATAGTGAGAGAGAAAAAGGGAGCACGAAAATAATCATTCGACCGACTTTAATTTAGGGTAGTGTGACTGCTCCGTGACTGAATCAGCGAAGTTATTTGAGTGCGACACAGTCCAACTTTTCATACGAGAAATGGCCGTGACCGGTTTGCGTGTGAAAGATCGCCGATGAAAAATAAAGGCTTAGTAAGGGCGTGTTCGTTTCGTAGTCGCTGGCGACTGCGACTGTGACTGCGACTGCGACTGCGACTCAGAAATCGCAGGTCGTTGTTCGTTTATCAATCGCGCGACTAGTCGCTGCGACCGGTCGCTGAATCCTGCGACTGCCAAACGAACAACACAGCGACTGCCAAAATAATTTTATTTTATTGATAAATTTAAATTTTTATAAAATTTTTATAACAAAATTTTAACAAATTTTATAACAAATTTTTATAAAATTTTTATATTTATTTTTTATATATTTTTTATAAAATGATATTTATAAAATTTATAGTAACAAATGATATTTATATGTAATAGTAACAAATAATATTTATAAAAATTTATAGTAACAAATGATATTTATATGTAATACTAAATTTTTAAAAAATTTAAAAATTTATTTTTTATATATGTAATAGTAGTAAATGATAAAAAATTTTAAAAACTAATCATAAATAAAATTTCTTCACTTAATAGAAAGGTTTCAAAATTACTGCCAAAATAAATTTTATAACAAATTTTTATAAAGTTTTTATAACAAATTTTTATAAAATTTTTATAACAAATTTTTATAAAATTTTTATAACAAATTTTTATAAAATTTTTATAACCAATTTTTATTACAAATTTTTATAACAAATTTTTATAAAATTTTATAACAAATTTTTATAACAAATTTTTATAACAAATTTTTATAAAAATTTTTATAAAAATTTTATAACAAATTTTTATTAAATTTTTATAAAATTATTTTGGCAGTCGCTGGGTTGTTCGTTTGGCAGTCGCAGGATCCCGCGACTGATCGCGGCGACTGGTCGCGCGACCAGTCGCTATTTTTTTCAGCGACTCGAATTTTCAGTCGCTGGTCGCCGCGACTGCCAAACGAACAGGGCCTAAGACAGGATCGACATGGATTTCGACACTTGGATACGTTCTCAGCAAGTCATAGATAGATATGTTACATGTATCTAGTAAGTGTGAGGGAGAAAAATGGAGTTGAGTGTATATACAAATTAACAACGTTAAAGCATCTCCATCAAGAGGTTTTTTATGGAATTTTTAATTGATGGAGTTTTTAATATAAAAACAAATAAAGAATACTCTTACGTGGAAACGATTAGAAAGGAATTGTGTCGTTTTGTTTGTTTCAGGAAATTAACAATGTGCAATTGTTTTGAAAAAGTGTTGTGAATGGCTCTTATCATTTCAGGAAATATATGTTAGTATGATTTATCTGGTTGAATTATACGTTTTGTAATATAAATAAATCATGCAAAAATGACGTATTTACAAAAGCAAAAAAAAAAAAAAAACGATATCTTGTAGAAAACCTAATCTCGAATGAAAAGTAGTTTATTTCAACTACCAAAAAATAAATCTGTAGTAAAAAAAAAAAAAAAAAAAAGGAAGAAGAGAAATTATATAATTAAAAGGGTGAGAAGTATAATAAGATAGACTTATAGAGAGAGAACCAATCGAGGGTGAAGTGTGGAGGTGTTGTCGTCCACGACTCCACGTGCTCAAAAGATTCATCTAATCCATGCATCCTCACATATATCAAAGTTTGGACTTATTTTGGAGTAAATGAGCATCAAGATGAGAATCTCTCTCTTTTATTCATGCATCGAGCTTGAACTTTTGTGTAAATGAGAAATTAAAATAGTGGGTACATTGCTTTAGCTCATCCACCTACTAAGAGATTTTCTTTTAAACCATTTTTTTCTAAAATGTTTTTTCCGGTAATTAATTACCTTATTTAAAACTTGTTTACTTTATAAACTGAAACTATAAGATCTTATGGGTGTCATATTTTGACAACATGATCCGCTAAAGACTAAGATCCTCCCTTTGTAGCGGAGGTTTTGCGGATAATTCCGCGTATTATTTAAATTCATTTTTTGTTTATTTTTAAGACTATTTCTATTTTGTCGTTAAAATATGATAAGTAAATTAGTAAATTTAAATAAAATAAGTTATAGTTAGTAGATTGTATATAAAAATTCATGTCTACAGATCGATTGTTTCATGCGCAGATTTATTCTATGGTCTATAATGAGCTACCGACCTATAATTTTCTTACATTTAAATTTACAATTCTGTTCTGCTAATTAGAAAGCGGTTTATGCCCGACCAATCCCTATTGTGGCAGTAAACATGTTTAAACTACGTGGAAAATTTTGAACAAACTAGTTAGGGCCCGAAGTCCCTGACCAGATTCGTGTTTACTATTTCAATATCAAACTTAAACAAATTAGGTCCTGTTTTCTGAGAAGAAAAATGACTACGCGATATTTAAAAATATCTTCGGCGAGTTAAGATGATACTAAGTGTTAGTATTTGTCGATTTAACAAGAGTAAAATGAGAGAATCATAAACTAAAATGAAAAAATAGAGAAAATCGAAAGAAAATTTTATATTAGATTTTAATAAAAAAAAGTTTGTACTTTTTTTATAGGGAATCAACATGGATATACGAAATGATCTAAAAAGAGAGAAGGTGATGTTCCCAATAATCCAAAATTTGAACTACCACTTGTGCACTTAGGTTCCTAGCTACTTATACTAACTTCTATACATCATTCGTGTACACAGATTCGTGTACACATATTCACAAGTCTGACATTGCTTTGCAAATTTTTTTATTTTTTGTTTTCCCGTAAACCAACTCTTGTAAATCAGTGAAGTACACCAGATTCACAAGTCTGGCACAATCTTGCTAAATCAGGTAGCTAAGTCTCGCACAATCTTGCAAATCTGGTACTCCTTATTTTATTCACTTGATAGACTTAATCAATACTCACCCTCGAGTTTAGCCGTAAATAGTTTGGAGGCAAAATGTGAATTGCTCGTGACACATCACGTAATTAAAAATTTTAACATAGAAAACCTCATGGGACAAAACTTTGTTAAGGGTAAAATGAGTATGATGGCCTCTGATGAGGGACATGAGATCAAGGACGTAAAAGGTCCACAAGTCCTAGTTTGCTATGAATGTGACCGCAAACTTTAAGATTTGCAGTCTTGGTGACGATGTCTGCCAATTGATCTTTACTTCGAGTGTAGTATGGAAGGATCATGCCTTCTTCAATCTTCTCTCGAACCTTGTGGCAATCAATCTCGATATGTTTGGTCCTTTCATGGAACACTGAGTTGGTTATTATGTGGATGACACTTGATTATCCCAATGCATGGTGATGTGTTGTTGAATGGGTTGGTGAAGGCTAGGATTTTCAACAAAATGTGGCTCTCACCAACCCCCACACTTCCTATAAATACCAAGGTTTTGAGAAGAAGAAATCCATCCCAAAAACAAGAAGAAACACAAGAGAGAAGAAGAAGAAACGTGAGAGAAAATTAAGAGTAATTTTCTTGAGTGTATTTGGGTTCGGGTGTGAGTTGAGAGTGGTGTAAAATTTTCCGAGTTGATAATAAAAAGATTTGTAGCAGGTCCGGAGACGTAGGCACGATTGGCCGAACTCCGTTAACAAATTTGTGTGTCTTATCTTTCTCATCTTTCTGATTTATCGAAAATTTGACGACAGGAAATTCAGCGATATTTCCTAACTACTGGTATCAGAGCCTTGTGCGTGATTTTTTTTTTTTTGAAATTCTCAGTATGCTCTGTGGTTGCAGCATAGACTGATCTTCCACATCAGAAACAATTTCTCAAAAAAAAAAAAAAAAACGATGGGTGGTTGCAAGGTTACTATTCATGTGAATAGTGAATTCGTGAATAGTAAATTTTGTCGGCAACATCGGTTTGTCGACGGAGGTGTTCAAATACACGTTGGTTCGCAAAATAATCAGAAACGATGGGAGGCGAAGATGGTTCGGCACACGGTATTGGGAAATTTGACTGTACAAATTATGCATTTTGGAGAATGCAAATTGAAGATTATCTGTACGGAAGGAAGCTTCATCAACCACTGAGCAAGAAACCTGAGAAGATGGATCAAGAAGACTGGGATCTCCTTGATCGGCAGGTTCTAGGTGTTATCAGGTTAACACTGTCGAAAAACGTTGCTCACAACGTTGCGAAGGAGAAGACCACAGAAGGTCTCATGAAAGTTCTTTCGGATATGTATGAGAAACCTTCGGCTAATAATAAGGTGTTTCTCATGAAGAAACTCTTCCACTTGAAGATGGAAGAAGGTGGCCATGTTGAAACACATGTGAACGATTTCAACACGATTGTCAACCAACTGTCATCCGTTGAAATCGAGTTCGAAGATGAAGTGCGAGCATTAATTTTATTGGCATTTCTGCTAAACAGCTGGGAGCCAATGAGGGCAGCGGTTAGTAATTCTGTGGGTACTCAAAAACTTAAATTTACCGATGTTCGAGATCGTATCCTCGCTGAAGAAGTTCGTAGGATAGACTCTGGCGAAACATCGACGAGCTCTGCTTTCAACGTGGAAAGCAGAGGAAGAACTCAAGATAGAAACAACCGGAGCAAAGGCAGATCGATGTCACGGAATGGAAGAGGTCATTCCAAATTAAAGCAGCCCACTGAATGCTGGAATTGTGGAAAGACAGGCCACGTCAAAAAGAATTGTTGGGCACCACCAAAGAAGGAAGACAAGGCAGGCAGAGCCAATGCAGTTACGCATGAACAAGGTGATGCATTGTTTGTATCTGATGATCCTCAAGGGAAAGTGAAGCTCATTTTGCAGCCGTAAACACTGCCAAAGCATCGACTTCCTATGTTGATAGCCCGATCGATGCTTGGGTTCTTGATTCTGGAGCTTCATTCCACACGACACCAAACCACAACATTATGGAGAATTATGTTGCAGGAAACTATGGGAAGGTATATCTAGCTGATGGTTTACCTTTGGAAATAGTTGGTATTGGAGATATCAATCTGAAGCTGTCAGATGGACGCGTGTGGAAGATCACAAAGGTTAGACATGTGCCAAAGTTGATGCGAAATCTAATTTCAGTAGGACAACTTGATGATACGGGGCACGATGTTAACTTTGGTGGTGGAGCCTGGAATGTGAAGAAAGGCTCCATGGTGGTTGCCAGAGGTCATAAAAGAGGGACTCTCTATATGACAACAAGTTATGAAGACACGGTTGTTGTCGAGAAGGCCAAACAAACTAAGTTATGGCATTGTAGGTTGAGAGACACATGAGTGGGAAAGGGATGAAGCTTTTAGTGGCTAATGGCGTGCTCCCAGATTTGAAGACGGTGGATCATGAGATGTGTGAAAGTTGCATCCTTGGAAAGCAGAAACGGGTTAGTTTCTCAAAAGGAGGTAGGGAACCAAAATCTGAGAAGTTGGAGCTGGTGCACACGGATGATATCTGTATGGGGACTCGCTCTGGTCACATCGCTAGGGAGGTTCGTACTACTATGTAACCTTTATTGATGACTCCACAAGGAAGGTGTGGGTGTACTTCATGAAGAATAAGCGATGAAGTATTTTTGTTTTCAAGAGATGGAAAACTGGTTGAGGTTGACAACAAATCTCAAGTTGAAGTGTTTAAGGTCTGATAACGGTGGAAGAATATATCAGCAAGTGAATTCAGAATGATATTGCACTAAGAATGGGATCAAAAATGGGATATTACTATTCCTGAACGCCAAAACAGAACCGGAATAGCAGAAAAGGATGAACTGGACCCTAAATGAGCGTGCAAGAAGACTGAGATTCGCATTGTGGACTGCCTAAGCACTTTCTGGGCAGAGGCAATTCAATACCGAACTTTTCTTGATAAACAGAGGACCTTCTGTTCCATTGGGATTCAAGATCCCTGAAGAAGTGTGGAGCGGTAAGAAAGTTAATTTTTCTTTCTGAAGGGTTTGGTTGCTTAGCTTATAATCTACATTGATGATGCTGCAAGAAGTAAACTTGATGCAAAATCTAAGAAGTGTTACTTTATGGTTATAGGTGCCACGCGTTCGGTTATCGATTTTGGGATATCAAAAATCGGAAGATCATCCACAGCAAGAATGTTGTGTTCAACGAAGGAGCGTTGATGGATAAGCTATAGAAAGCTATGAAAGGAAGGAGTCTAGAGCTGTTTGATTTGGGAGATATCCTGCACCAGAGTTGCAACAGGATACGCAGCACGAGAAGAACAAATTTCTCAAGAAGAGAACGAGTGAAGCAAATGATAATTATGCTTCAGAGATGATCCCGCATACGCCAGTCACAGAGTTACGACGGTCAAGCAGATCATCAGCCTACATTAGATATCTCTCAATCACTCAATCTATATTCTGCTCACAGATAGTGGTGAGCCTGAATGTATATGAGGAAGCAATGCAAGTTGATGAATCCATTAAGTGGGAGTTGCAATGAATGATGAGATGGACTCGCTGATGTCCAATCATACATGGGAGTTAGCTGAACTGCCTAAGGAGAAAAAGGCATTGCATACAAGATGAGTCTACCGGATAAGAAGAACATGACGGAAGCAAGCGTTATAAAGCAAGGCTTGTTGTGAAGGATTCCAACAAAAAGAAGCATTGACTACACGGAAATCTTCTCTCCTGTAGTCAAGCTGGTGACTATCCGCAACTATTCTTGGGCTGGTAGCAAAGGAAGATTTGCATCTTCAACAAATGGATGTGAAAACAACATTTTTTCACGGTGATTTGGATGACAGAATCTACATGAAGCAACCTGAAGGCTTTGAGATCAAAGGGAAAGAAAAGCTAGTCTGTAAGCATTAAAGGAGTTTGTAGGCTTGAAACCAAGCTCCAGACAGTGGTATAAGAACGTAAGAGACTTTTATTAAAAATGCTGGTTTCTTGAGTGTGAGCGCTGACCACTGTTGTTACTTCAAGAGGCTTGAGAATCCTACTTGATATTGCTCATGTATGTTGATGAATGTGATAGTGGGAGCAGACTTGCAGAGATCAATAACTTGAAGACGAAACTTTCAGAAGAATTTTCGATGAAGAACTTGGGAGAAGCAAAACAAATTCTTGGGATGAGAATTATAGAAGCAAGGAGGGTCTCAAGTTATCACAAGGGGATATGTGAAGAAACATCACTAGAGGTTTAACATGGATGACGCGAAGCCAGTCAGTACTCCGCTGGCAAGTCAGTTTCGGTTATCCAGGTCAGTCCGTGCATTGAGAGAGACATGACAATATTGGATAACGTTCATATGAATATCGGCACTATATAGGTGAACTAGCTGTACGCTATGGTATGCACAAGGCCAGACATTGCACATGCAGTGGGAGTCGTTAGCAGATATATGAGTAATCCAGGCAAGGAACATTGGGAGGCTGTTAAGTGGATTCTGAGGTATCTGAAGGGGAATCCAAGTTTATCGTTATGTTTCATGAAGTCTGAGATGGGATTGCAAGGATATGTTGATGCTGACAATGGAGGTGACATCGACAATAGGAAGAGCACATCCGGATATGTCTACACTTTTGGTGGTACTGCAATTTGTTGGGTTTCAAAGTTGCAGAAAATTGTAGCTCTATCAAGCTGTGAAGCTGAGTATGTTACGGTGACAGAGGCGACAAAGGAAATGATGTGGTTACAATCATTTCTACAAGAGTTAGGCTACAATCAAGAGAAAAGTGTGTTGCACTGTGATAGTAAAAGTGTCATTGATTTGGCGAAAAACTCGGTATACCATGCTCGGACGAAGCACATACAAATTCAGTATCATTTCATCAGATCATCTTTGGAAGATGGAGTGTTGGTGCTTGAAAAGATTCAAGGAAGTAAGAATCCGGCAGACATGCTAACGAAGATCGTGCCGTATGATAAGCTGAGGTTGTGTGCAACCTCAGTTGACTTGCTAGAGTAACAAGCCTAGAAGACCTGCTACATAGATCGAGGTGTGAAGACAGATTGAAATCAGTCTTCAAGTGGGAGATTGTTGTTGAATGGGTTGGTGAATGGGTTGGTGAAGGCTAGGATTTTCAACAAAATGTGGCTCTCACCAACCCCCACACTTCCTATAAATACCAAGGTTTGGAGAAGAAGAAATCCATCCCAAAAACAAGAAGAAACACAAGAGAGAAGAAGAAGAAACGTGAGAGAAAATTAAGAGTAATTTTCTTGAGTGTATTTGGGTTCGGGTGTGAGTTGAGAGTGGTGTAAAATTTCCCGAGTTGATAATAAAAAGATCTGTAGCAGGTCCGGAGACGTAGGCACGATTGGCCGAACTCCGTTAACAAATTTGTGTGTCTTATCTTTCTCATATTTCTGATTTATCGAAAATTTGACGACATAAAATTCAGCGATATTTCCTAACATGATGGGACTTGAAGACTCAATGTCGAAGTCATTAAGGAGTTTTGGCTGGTTTAGCTCCTACCTTTCCTGTCTCATTTAACAAATAAAGAGTGCACTTCCTTTGTGAAAGAAAGACATCTTCCGAAGAACGACACACTCCAATCTCTAGAAAGTATTTTAGGGCACCTAGATCCTTGATATCAAAAGAAGACTTAAGGAAAACTTTCGTCGATGCAATACCTTCCGTTTTGTCTCCGGAGATGATTAGATCATCAACGTAAATAAGAACAACAACAAATACCTTTAGGTCCTTGTAGCGTGAACGAAGTGTGATCAGCTTCGGATCTCTTGAACCCTCTTTTCTTCAGGGTTGAGCTGAGCTTTTGGTACCAAGTCCTTGGAGATTGCTTTAGACCGTATATCACTTTTCTAAGTATTAGAACCATGCCAGGAGCAACCGTATCTTCAAGGCCAGGAGGTGGTGTCATACTGTCATGTACGCTTTTTTTCAAGTTCTCCTTATAAGAAAGCGTTCTTGACATCCATTTGCCAAAGCTCCCACGTGAGATTGGTGGCCAATGAGAGAACCACTCTAATCTTATGGAGTTTGGCCACGGGAGTAAATGTTTCAGTGTAGTATTCTCCATGGGTTTGGGTGAAGCCGCGAGCTACCAACCGAGTTTTGTACTGTTCAATGTATCCATTACTTAAATACTTGATAGTGAAGACCCACTTGAAGCTAGCCGCCTTCTTCCCGGGAGGAAGGTCTGCTTCATCTCATGTGTGGTTCTGTTCCATAGAGCCTACTTCATTCCCAACTGCATTTCTCCATTCCTCCTTTTTAGCCTCCTTATAGCTTTGAGGTATCAAATTGAGCTCAATTTTTCCAAGAAATGCTCAATGATATATTGGGAAAAGGTCAAGAGAACACACTACTTGAATGGGATGAGCCACAACTTGATTCTCATAGTAGACCTCTTTGTTTACCCATTGGGAAAGTTTACGGTTTCTTGTATTTTTTCTAAGTGGTGGAGGATTTCTCATTGCATCCTCGAAATCCTTAGAATCCGTCCATGCATCCTCCTCTGAATCATTTGAGGGATCCTCATTGTTGGTTGTTGGTGGATGATCTTTCCAAAAATTACATGTAATTCCATGTACATGGCTTGGTGTCGGATCCGTGTTATTGGTTGGTGATCTTGGAATGGTTTTTGTAGGTTTTCTGGATTGGAGCTTTGATATGATTGATCAACCTCAACCTCTTTTTCCACATTTTCAAGATTTTTTGGTTTTCCCCTTTTTTCTGTGATCTGTATGTGGACCCTTGGTGTTGAGGGGCTGGATTACCAAGGTGATAAAAAAGAAACCGCAAGCTTGTAGCCTGATCGGATGGAGAATGAGATAGATCCTTTAAGTTCTATCAATCCTTCTCCCCATAGTAGCCATGGTCTTCAATGAACTTACACTAAAATCTGATTGTTAGAGGGATCATAGCACTTGTATCTCTTTTGAGTGGTTGAATATCTGAGTCCGAGGAACACTCTTTGCGTCCAACTTGTTCCTTTGTTCACCAACACAAATCAAACACACCTAAATACACATAAGTGATCAATCATGGGTTTTATCTTGTTAAATACTTCAAAAGATGAGGAATCTTTTATGATTTTTGTTGGAATCTAGTTGATGAGGTAACAAACTGCTATGACTGCATCTTGCCAAAAATGTTTTGCCACTTTAGTGTGAAACATCATTGATCTTACCACTTCCATTAAGTATCGGTTCTTTCTTTCCGCCACTCTATTTTGTTGTGGTGTATAAGAGCAGCTTGTTTGATGAATGATGTCGTGTTTGGGTAGGTGCTCTTTAAACCTATGACTTGTATACTCTCCACCATTGTCATACCTAAGTACCTTGATTTTAACATTGAACTGATTAGTAACATAGTTTTTGAAGCTAAGAAATGCATCAAACAAACGATCCTTAGATGTAAGCAAAGTAATCCAAGTATATTTTGATTTTTTTATCAATGAAAGTCACAAAATACTTGTTGTTATCCCTATATACGCATGGTGAGGTCCAAACATTCGAATGAATTAAGTCAAAACAGTTTTCATAAATAGTACTAGATTTAGGAAATACAATTTTGCAAAATGTTTACCAAGAATTCAAGTCTCACATCTAAGATGATCAAAAGAGACAATAGGCATCATCAATTCCAGTGCACGAGAAATAAGGGAAAAAGAATATGTTGACCTCGGATGAGGGGGCATGAGATCAAGGACGTGAAAGGTCCAAAAGTCATAGTTTGCTATGAATGTGATCGCAAATTTTAAGATTTGCAGCCTTGGTTGAAGATGTCTGCCAATTGATCTTTTCTCCGAGTGTAACATGGAAGGATCATGTCTTCTTCAATCTTCTCTCGGACCTTGTGGCAATCATTCTCGATATGCTAGGTTGGTCCTTTCATGGAACACTGAGTTGGTTGCTATGTGGATGACCGCTTGATTGTCGCAATGCATGGTGATGGGACTTGAGGACTCAATGAGGTCTTTAAGGAGAGTTTTAAGCCATGTTAGCTCATTAGTGAGCTTCCGCATTGCCCGATATTCTGTCTTGGCACTTGAACAAAAAATCACTTTTTGATTCTTTTTCTTCCAAGTTACCAAGTTTTCTCCAATGAATGTGTAATAGCCGGTTGTAAACCTTACATCCAACCTATCTCCAGCCCAATCCGCATCAAAATATCCAACAATCTTGGTGCTTTCATTCTTTTCCATCCAAATGTCTTGTCCTGGACTTTTTTTAAGGTATCTTAGGATCCGTTCCACCATGCTCCAATGGTATACCGTAGGAGCTTGCATGTGTTGGGTCACCTGATTCACGGGAAAGAAAATGTCAGGTCGGGTAATGGTTAGGTATATCAACTTACCTACAAGACGACGATATTGTGGAGCATCCTCGAACCGTTCATCTGCTCTCTCCCCATTTCGATCGACCTTGTAGCCATCTTCAAATGGAGTCTAGGCTGGTTTAGCTTATAGTTTTCCTGTCTTATTCAACAAATCAAGAGTGTACTTTTTTTGTGAAAGAAAGAAGTCTTCTGAAAAACGATATACTTCATTCCCTAGAAAAACATCTGTTAATCTAACATAGTTTGTAAATAGTTTATACGATACACTCTTTAAAAAAGACTTAATTTAATTTAGTTTGTATATTATATGTGATTATGGTTTTGGTCCAGAATTTCTTAATCACTAAAATAAGTAAAAAGACTAGAGTTTGTAAGTTTGGCAATGCATGTAAATGTTAGTATACATTTGTACGCAAGAATACAGTCGTTTTGTTTTCTCGTTCACCGTGCAACTTCGAACTTCCTATCCTCTTCTTTTCACTATTCTCCTTTCTCTTTTTCGTTTTCACTATTTTCAATTTTCCTGCTCCAGTCTAACTTGCTTTCTATAATTTTTTCTTTTTGGTCACCACTTTCTATAATTTTCATGAATATAAATAAGCACACCTAACGACTGACAAGGTTTGGACGGCCTTTTTAGCTAACATCACAAAGAGCTATAACTTTTATGTTTATATAATTATTTTAACTTATATAAGTTTTTCTTTATTAGAACATGCACACTCAAATATAGAATTCCAGCTGTACTTGTAGTTAAGTTCTACTATCGAGATTATATAATTTACTTTAAAATTTATATACGAATGGAGAACGAAAATCAAAATTTTAAAATAACTATAGTCTGCTTCAGTGATGTAGAACGCATTATTAATGTGTGTTCATTTTGTAATTAAATAGATATTTGGTATTCGGACGGATTTACGATTAACTTCATAGAAGTATGAAAATAGTAAATAGTTATAGAATGTAGCAAAAGAATTTGCGACGACATCCTAGAGACGTTACTTTCCGATTAAATAGTAATGAAGAAATTATAAATAACTAATGATTTATCGGAACAAATTTTCTAGTTATACTATCTATATGATTTGCTTAATTTTTAGTGATAATAAGTTTTAATATTTGTTCCACTTGATATAATTGAATGATCCAAGCGAATATCAATAATATTATTTCATGCCACTGTATATATATAGCAGGAAAAAGGTAAATTTCGGGTTTTGAAAAGCTTTTCATTATATATTTTTTGGATATTAACTATCGAGATGATGACAAGATAAAGATTTTTGCAGTATCTCTAAGTAATTGTTGTGTTATGTGAAACTTCGACCGGTTAGTATCCTTCGTAAAATTGCTAAACTAAGTAAGGTATATATTAAAGAAACAAAAGAAGAGATAACACCTCAATTAAAAAGACGATGAGTATCGAAGATCAAATCTAACATGGACGGTCGATTGGTGGTAGATGGTGGAGAGTCGAAGATTTGTGTGGATGGTGTCTACTATCGATATCATGACTATTTATTATCTTCATTGATTGTTATTTATTATGAAAATGGTATATTTCGCTCGTGTCAATAAAAATGGCTGGACCGAGTAGGTGGTTTCATTGAAGAAATGGCCGATCATAGCTTCGTTAGCAAATTCTTGGGCACAGCTTCATGTATACATCCATGTCACCTAGTTTTTTGGTATCGCAAAATAAATATTGGCACCTTTAAATGTGATTGTGATCAAAATCAATTTTTTGTTTTTATCTAATATTATATAGCATACTTTTCAACTCTAATTTGAAATACTTTATCTATAAATCGAACTCCAAATGACAAAGAAAAGCCCAAATGTAACTTTTGGATAAATATTTCTTAATCATGAAATATATTACACCTGGGTAAGATTTTAGAACTAGTGGATATGACAAATTAATTGCGGATTAAGCTATTTTCCCATTTCTCCATTCACAAATGTTACTCCCTTGGTGTACCTCGCCTTGAATGGCAAGGTCTTCCCTTGGTGTACCTCGCTTTTTTTTACGACCTTTTGTACTTTAGGTTTTTTATGTTTATCTTTTAATTTCTGTTATGTTTTATTGTTTGTTTGTGTTTGGAAATCTTTGTGCCCGATGCTTTACTTTCTTATGTTTATACTCGTTTCGATTTTGGACGAACTAGTCTTAGTGGTAAACCTTTTGCGTTGAAAATCTTAATGAATGAAGTTTAGTTGACAGAAAAAAAAAGTTACTTTGCACATAATCTAGAAAAAATGAACTAGAAGAAAAATTGTTTAAATCATTATCCGCTGATAAATTGATTTGATTGATGGTACTCTCACTATTCTAACTGCAA
The DNA here is from genome assembly GCA_004349715.1 of Crucihimalaya himalaica. Lineage (NCBI taxonomy): Eukaryota > Viridiplantae > Streptophyta > Magnoliopsida > Brassicales > Brassicaceae > Crucihimalaya > Crucihimalaya himalaica. The sequence goes on from SMJT01000009.1 coordinate 1,793,317, forward strand.
GAAACAATGGCATTCTTATTTTTTTCATTGCTAAAATAATACAAAAAAATGTATCATTGAAAAGTTTCTTTTATTAGCCAGATCAATATGTAGGTCACAGAAAGTTGTCACAGATTATTATTATTTTTTTATCATTTTTTAGAGGTATCATAAGGTTTTAAATTAATAGGTTGATCCAACCCAATCCGATTCATAAATTCTAATAAATTAAAAATAATATATCAATTGAGTTAATGGATTGATGGGTTAAATGAATTATGTTGAAATAGTTTGGTAATAATGAATTAATTATTACCCAATAATTTTTTTATAAATATTTTATTATCATTTTTAAATATATAAAATATAAATTTATTTTTTAGGGGAAAATTACAATAAAATTTTAGTAAGTATTTAAGAACGTTGTTGTGGTGCAAACGAGTATTTAAGAATGAAGATGAAACGTCCGTAGGTTCAGGACCATTTTGCGTAGCCACTGACAACAGTCCTTCTTACATATATTTATATTTAAGTTAGGTGTATATGATGAACATACTTAATTAATTTTCTTTAAAGTATAGGTGAGTAGGACCAATTAGTCGTCAAAAATAAAGTCCTGATTCATGATAAGAATGCGATGTTTTTTGCATGAATCATGATTAGTCCATTAATAGTAGAAAGTTTCAAAAGTCTCGTAATTCTGCCTCACTGACAAGTGTTCGGTTTCGAATTTGTATCGTGTATACTGAAATGTTAATTTAGTATACACAATACAAATTCAAACAACTATAAACATTCGCTGAATTTATTTTTTTAACATGTCACATTTTATGATTTGTTTTCAAAAACAACTAAAAACAAAAAGTAGCACCAGTTAATTAATATTTTAATTACTAAACTTCTATAAATTAATTGGCTACCAATATTAAGTTTCTAAAACGATTACTAAAAAATTATGAACCCTTTTGGATTATTTCAAAAAACTTCCCAAATGTGGATCGTACTTTTAGAGCTAATAATTGTTTTTGTGAAATGCTTTTTACTTACATACACGGGTATAATATTTTTCTTGACGAAAACAACGTCAGATTAATTATTTGAAATCGGTCCCTAAGATTTTTTTATAATGTTCATAAGATATTATCCCTTAGTAATCCGTAACCCTAAGAATTACTAATTATGCTGATAATATACTTTGTTTTTTTTTTCGTTCGTCCATAACTTTTAGGTTTAACGAACGAAAAAGTATGGCTCATCATACAGTTTTTTTTTTTTAAATTAATTCTCATCATACACAGTTGTGAGCAAAGACTTGTCATATAAATTTCTATGACCTTTTTTTTGGGTCATCATATTACGACAGGTTTGGTAAATTTTCGGTAAAAAGGTCCGGAAAAGACTAAAGTATGTCCCTAAATCAATTAATTATATCTTGCATTGATTAACGTTTTCAGAAAGAATTAATGGTTGCCAGTTCTATGTGAACTACTTGAGTTGCAATTTGCCAGTCCAAATATGAATAAACCATTCAATTCATTTTTTGTGACTTTATCTTAAAATGTAAACTGTAATTCAAGTTTTTATCAACTTACTGTCTCTCTCCATTTCTGTAAAATAATCAGTAACTAGCTTTTTCTCCCTTGCAGCATCACAAACGCCGTCCTTTTTTTTGTGATTTTTACACACAAAACGTTGTCTTACATTGCACTTTCTAAATTCAACTCGTTTCTCTCATTGCATATGCAAGAGGTATATATGATTCGAATCTCTTTAATATAGTAAATTATCAGAATAAATTAATACATTATTTTTCTTTTTCAACAGTACATTACTTGACAATATATCACAATGCGTTGATGTTTTGTAATAATAATTGACTATCTATATAGTTATTCAAATGGTTATAATATTAAATACGAAAATTGAAGATTTAATTATATATATATATATATATATATATATTAACTGATAACTAAATTTCATTTTCAGAAAGAAAAACCTATGCTTAGAATTTCTCTATTATTTTATTTACTAATAATTGTGATTACTAGAGTGTTAAGTTTTTCCACAAATCTCATGGACCACATCCCCCCTAGTCATATGAAAAATATAAACAAAAACTATCCTTAAAATAAAGTGAAAAAGGAATTTGTAACAATAATTGACCGACTACTAACTAGCGTTTTATTCCACGTGTTTCACGTGTCAGAAGGCCTTGTTTAACGTCTTGTATTGGTTATTTTGTTTTCATAAAAGAATTAATTTTCCTTGTAAACTGTGAAAGTCGTAACAACAAAATACTTCTATAACATTTGTTAAACCAACAATCGGATACAAATATATTCGGTTAGTTTCTCAAAAGCAAACCGGGACAAAACTGAAACTCACTTGGGTTGATTTCCTAACATTCATACCTGTTAGTCAAACATAACATATGCAAGCCGTCTTGTTTGGATAATAAGGAATTAATTATGATAATTGTTTGAATACATAGATATAAATTAAAATATAAAGACATGTGTTTCATTAGTAAAAGTTTTTTATTGTTTTTTCTTCCAATAGCATTTCATTTAAATTTTTATAATTTTAATGACTTCTTTCATATTTTGTCTTTCCCAACTAATAGTATAGATATCCAATTCATAAACCCAACCTACGTGGCTAAAATTTGGATACACAAAATGAGCAAAACTTAATGCTTAAACATCGAAAACCCAAAGTAACAGACATTGGATAGACAATAGCCTGAACCCATAGTATTTTTAAACACAAATATTTTGTATTGAATTTTTCTTGGTCCCACTTATATACATTTTTCTTAATGCTCTTTAATTTTGAAGCTGTATACAGATTATAATCCATGATCTCCACCGGTATCAATTACTCAAAATTTAAGAGTTCTTTAAAAAAAATTCTCGTTCTATTTCCTCTAGACTCTGTAGAAATGATATAACGTATCAATAACAATAACAACAATTAATGGTCAAACGGACCTCGCCCTCTTTCTCTGTATCGTTCGGTCACTCACGCACACAAAACTGCCGAGTCTTGATTATCTTCAATTTTCAAGATGACGAAGCTTCTTCTTCTGAGTTTCCTTGTGCAGTGGCTTCTTCTCCTTCAGCTTCACGAGGCTTCTCTGGTCCAGGTCCAGCTGATACTTTCACCATCGAAGGACGTAAAAGCCTTTCCCCTAGCAAGAAACCTTTCCTGTATTCTTCAAGTACTATACCCTCTTCATATTCTGCGGAATCTTCTCTCATTATTGCCTCATGTAGCTTTTTTTACACAACAAAGAGAAAAGCAAAAGATGTCAGCTTTTAAATATTTGGAAAGACCAACAAACAAAGGCATTAGATAAGGTTAACTACCAACTCACTGAAACCTATCACACCATCTTGAAAGGTAACAAGCGCATCTAAAGTCTCCAAAACTTTATGAGATGTATGCTTGGTACTAGATGCATTAGTGGTTATGTGCTTCAAATTTTGTGATAACCAAACAATATCTAACTGGAATAAGGGACCCTCAAACCTAGAGATTCCGTGATCATTTGCATCACAAAGTATCATTCAATATAATTTGTTCCATCCATCTGATCTAGCCATCTTTCAAAGTAACAACCACATCTAGGTTCTAATCAAGATTATTCCAGCGGCACTATACCATCGAGTTATCCTAATCTCCAAAATACTTTGATTTTAAAGATCACCTCCATAGTTAACACCACCACCAAGCAGAGCAACAAAAATATGTTTCTCGATCTCCGTAAAGAAGAAAAGATATACTAGTAACTTACCATTGGATCAAACTGCTTGCCAACTGTCTCCACATGGACAACACCAAGTGAGCCCAGAATTTCTACAAACTGTTTGTATATGCTCTGATAGCTATTCGTGACTTTCTCTTCTCCCTCAGTCTCCACCTTAATTTGGGATTTAGCTCTCTCGAAATTATCCAAAACAGCCAAAAGATTCTCTACAACCTCTCCTTGAGCATTTGAAACAAGGTTAAGCCTTTCCCTCTCCGTCCTCTTTCTGAAATTGTCGAAATCTGCACTGATTCTTACGAGCCGATCCCTCTCAACCGATAATTCATTGGATAACGACGCTACTTTATCCTCAAGTATAAATTTTTCATCTTCTATGGACTTTAAAGATGCTTCTATCTCAGCAATCTTTCCCTCGTTGTTGTCTGCTAAAGCTTGTTTATATGAATTCAGCAATGCTGTGATTACAACAGCCGCTTCTTCTTCCTCAGCTTCACCCTCCTCAGCACCTACAATTTCGCCCTCAACACCAACAGCACCATCTGTCTCCTGCTCCATGATATCAGAAGGAAGACAGAATCAGAAGAAAGCAATCGACTTTATACTGACATTTTCACATCAATTCCTGATAAACGCTGAGACAGAACATGATCTCAAAACAAACAACACCAACACAATCTATTGACCTAAACAATGGGATTAACACCAAAAAGAATCACGGAGTCAATTTGATTTCGATAGTACACACCATGGTCCTGAAATCCTTGTGAAACTCCTTCATTTTGGGAATACATCATGCCCAAAGAATCTAAAATCTACCAATCATCAGACTTGATGTATCCTTAGAAACATTAACATCGACAATTTGACGCCTGGGTAGACTGAATACGAATCCTACTCATTGCTCTTATTCATGTATAAGTTCCTTAAGAGGAAAGCAAAATCAACAAAGTTTAAAACTTTACGCAAAGAGCAACAAATTCTGCATTACTATACCCCAAATTCTCAAATTTTATCATAAGATTCTCATTAAGTACATAAGTGTCCCAATTTCGAAACCCTAAAACCTAAGCCCCAACCAACATAACCCCAAAAAGTAAACAGAAGTTAGCCGAAATCGAAAAACCTGGACTTCAGGTTCGTTCGATTCCACCTCCGTCTCCGTCGTCTCAGCTTCTCCCGAAGCAAACGGTACGAGGTTCAGTAACCGAAGAGGATAGCCGCTAGAGACAGACCGGAGAGAAGCTCGGCGAGAGAGTGAGACGCTAGTATTTCTTCCTCCGGCGAAGGAGACACAAAAGGGCTTAAAGGGTACAGAGGGAGCATGAAGAAGCGTTGGTGTGAGATGTAAAGACGGCGTTTTGAGTAGACCGGCCATTGGAGAGTTCGCAGAAAGAGAGAGAGCGAGTGTGACGGAGAGATAAGGATGAGAGAGGGCAAAGAGTTCTTCTCTCCGTCGGATGTAATGATCTCTCTGTTTTGTTTGGTTTCCTAAACCGTTGGATTTAATTTTTACTATATTGATCGGACGGTTGTTATTTAACAGAACTATGTAGCGAGTTCTTAGATTTTCTTGTGATAGAAACTTCTGGAACTTGTTAAAGTATCTTAAATAGAATAACCATTTTCACATTATAGATTTATATCATTTTCTTGCCAACATTTTCACAAATATGTAATGTTTTCGGAATTATCACTATCGATGATTGAACTACACACTACTATTACTATATTTCTTTTGTTCTTGCCATCATTTTCAAAATAAGTAACATTTTATAGAATTTGGAGGTTTGAAGTTCGTGGAACCATAGATTTTTTAAATCCGTTGGGCCTATGATACTTTCAAACAGATTCGAGAATCAAATTTGCATGTGTATATTATTTCGAGGTGTTTTAAGCCGACGTAACATCTTTTAATTGCAATACAAGTCTAGGCTCTGTGTTTCGTCTTTTCTTGATAAAACCTGAGAGCTTTGTTGTAAATTGAATCGCACGATATATAGATTTGCGGCAGCCACAACAGTACTTATTCAATTTACTGGTCAAATAATAATTCAATACACATATATTGACTTTTCTTGTTGAATGTATGCAATTCTTGAACATCAAGTGCCCGTAAACATTTTGAGAATCTCTTGCAACATTTCCATCCAGTTACCGAGCAGAGACCGCAAATTAAAGTCATCAAAATCATACAAGAATGTGACCTTAATTTTGTAACTCTTTCAAATTGTAAAACGTATATAAAGAGCATCGATGGCTCTGTCAACTTCATTATTTACTCAACAACAATTCCTACATAGTTTCAACTTAAGCAATGACTAGTGCAAAGTTTATGATTTCGGGTTTACTTTTACTGCTTTCTCTTGTAAACTCTGTTTTGGCGTCTAAGAAGGGACCAATATGTTCTTCCACATCTACATCTTTTAGTCGGGATATTTTCCCACAAGGTTTTATTTTTGGAGCTGCTTCTGCGGCATTTCAGGTATTGTAATTTTCCCTTAATGATCTATACCGAATATATTAAGTTTCTTTTTGTCATGCTAGCTTTTTTCTAATATTAACCAACAACTAAACTTCATATGTTGATCAATCAAAATCGACGTATATATGTAATATGCAATTCGTGTTTTAGTATGAAGGTGCGGTCCAAGAAGGATGCAGAGGTCCAAGTATGTGGGATTACTACACTCTTAAGCATCCAGGTAATTAATCCTATATATGTATCTATAATCATAATTCATTTTTACAGTATATCCTTTTAATATACAAAACCATACATTTCTAACGGTATTTTATAGAGAGGACAAACAATGATAATGCGGTTGTAGCAGTTGATTTCTACCATCGTTACAAGGTATGTAAATATGAATACAAAACTTGCATAAACTACGTACTAGCTTTATATCTGCACAGCAATATTACACACACACACACGGATATTCTGAAAGAAAATTATTTTTAATATGCTGCAGGAAGATATTCAGCTATTGAAGAAACTAAACATGGATGGTTTCAGATTCTCTTTTTCATGGCCACGAATATTTCCTCGTGAGTATATATAAAATATACATCCATAGATCCAAAAATATGTAATCATTTTATATATAGCTCTTTCGATAATATTCTGTCAAATCATCAGATGGAAGAAAGGATAAGGGCGTCAGCAATGTGGGTGTCAAGTTTTACCACGATCTTATAGACGAGCTCCTTGCAAATGGTACGACTTTTCCTTATAATTATTCTTGAAAATAAATAACATATATATGACATTATTTTATTCATATTATTGCATAATGTGTATTAAGGTATAACTCCTCTAGCTACGGTCTTCCATTGGGACATCCCACAAGATTTAGAAGATGAATACGGCGGTTTTCTAAGCGAACGTATAATGTAAGTTGTTCTCTCTCTTTTTTCCGAGAAGTTAATCATACAAGTTATAACTTAACCTAATTACATATATACATGCGCATGTAGAGAGGATTTTGTCGAGTTTTCCAACTTCACGTTCCACGAATATGGCCACAAAGTGAAGAAGTGGATCACGTTCAACGAGCCATGGGTGTTTAGTAGAGCCGGTTACGATATTGGGAAGAAAGCGCCGGGACGTTGCTCAAAATATGTCAACAAGACTTGTCTTGGAGGGAGCTCAGGGCACGAGCTTTACATTGTCAGCCACAATCTACTTCTGGCTCATGCCGAAGCCGTTCAAGAATTTAGGAAATGCGCAAAGGTACATATGTATAAATGTTTAGCTTTAATTACTAATATTGAACCTGTGTTTTTTTACTTGATAAAATCTACTAATAGTATATCGAATGATATTCTGATATATATCACTCCTAACCAAATATTATCACATATATATGCATGTAGTGCAAAGGTGGGAAGATAGGGATTGCGCATAGTCCTTCTTGGTTCGAGCCCCACACTCTTGAGTCTAGTCCACATGCCAATGTTTCCGTTGAACGAGCCCTAGAGTTCATGTTGGGATGGTAATTTACAAATATCTATAGTGATACAAGATCCTGCTTAAACTTAATAGTAAATTTGATATGAAGTTATAAGTTTGTTTTTGTAAATATCTTAAATATATTTTCAGGCACATGAATCCAACCACGTATGGTGATTATCCACAGATAATGAAGGATCAAGTCGGAGATCGGTTGCCTAAATTCACAGAGGAACAAAAGCAGAAACTGAAGATGTCATACGATTTTGTAGGGATTAATTATTATACTTCCACCTTCGCTGCTTATAATGGACTCATTGATCCTTCAAGGCCAACTTGGGAATCTGACTCTCTTGTTAAGTGGGATCGTAAGTTTTCTACCAATTAAAAAGGATATTCATTATGAATTTGAGTTCCAATATCGAGAATAAATCATCTCTCAATATGCATTTTCTCACTATTTTTCCTTTTCCTATTTTTCAGCCAAGAATATATTAGGGTACAACATCGGTAGCAAGGTAGACAAAATTTTTATCTTAGATTTCAAATTTAGATAGATTTTTTCCATTTCACAGAATGTCATATTTTTATAGCTAATTTTGTTACCACACTTTTATTCATAGAAAACAACGCTGGCAATGATTCTATAATATCAAATATATTATTCAACAAAGTTTCAGAAAATATTATGTACTCAATATTTTTTTTTTCTTTTTCCAGCCTTCAACTGCTTCACTCGCCGTTTACGCAAATGGATTAAGGGAACTTCTGAAATATGTTAAGGAGAAATACAATGATCCAGAGATCATAATCGCGGAGAATGGTAACTACGTAGAAATAATACAAATAAATTGAAACCACTACTTGGATATAAGAAATTATAAAACGAATAATTTAGAGACTATTAAATTAACAAATATTGATTGCTTCAGGATATGGAGAGAGTTTGGGAGTTAATGATAAGCTTCCCAATGCACTGGCTGACTACAACAGAAAATATTACCATCAAAGGCATCTTTTAAGTCTAAATGAGGCAGTTTGGTGAGTTTATTTGTGAGTCTTTATTTAAAATATCTTTTCTTGTAGAAATTTTCATCTTTTTGATAAATAATTTGATTGAATCTTCATGGTGCAGTGTGGATAAAGTAAACGTGACAGGATACTTTGCATGGTCATTGCTAGACAATTTCGAATGGCAAGATGGATATGAAACGAGATATGGACTCTATTACATCGACTACAAAAATAATTTGACTCGTCACGAAAAAGAATCAGCAAAATGGTTCAAAGAATTTTTGAAGGAACCAATATCTTTAAAAATCGTTGGGAATAGCTACAAAGATGAGCTGTGAACAGATATATAAAGAAAAAGGAACATTGAAAGAATACGGATCAGCTGATAAATACAGTTAAGAAAAACATTTATTCCGCAGCATTTAATTTCTTTATTGTATTCTTTATTTTATTTATTTATTTTCGTTGTATTTTTTGTAATCCATAAAATTATATTACGATTGAAAGATTTAGAAATAAGTTCCGACTCTAGTAAAATTTTATATTCAGACATTTCATCCACATTCTTTCCATTTTCTCCAATAATAGAAGAAAATATAAGTTTGACAAAAAAAAAGAAAAAAGAAGAACATATAAGAAAATATGATAAACCGTCCTATATATAAGAGGAATCTAAAGTACAATAATACGATAGATACATTTGTTCACTCATTGCCAATTAGTACATGAATAATAGAATCACAAAACAAATAATCCTCAACATTTAATACCATTGACAAGTCTAAGCTAGTGAAAATATTTAGTACTATTTTGGTTAAATGATCTCCACCTATTGACATAGGATTCTGTTTGTTTGTAATACTTTCTCAGCATGTTTCAAAAGGGAAGCTGAATATTGTTTGTCAATTTTTCATAAATCCAAACTTACAATTTTCGACAATTGAATTCAAATATAGAGTTTTAATTCTAAACTGATTTTAGAAACGGTCAACATCTATGCATAGTATCAGTACTTCCTTGAAGCTTAAAATCTATATTGTGTAGTATTGTTTAATTAGATCAAGATTATAACTCAAAAAAGATATTTATATTCCGGGTTTGATATCTATGAATCCTCCTCTTCCAGTTTCTCTATCTTTTCCTTAAATTCACTATCATACTTTTCCAACTCTGACCTCTTTCTTATGAGAGCCTTAACCAAACCCTCGAGCGCCACATCAGCATCCTCATCTTTCATTAGCTCCTCTGCAACTTGAGCTGGAGTCAACACTTCTCCTTCAATCAAACGCTTGATTTCCGGGTAGAGATGGTGAGGGTCATCGTGAGACAATCCCAAGTAGTTATACGCCAAAGTCTTGAATACATCAAAACAACAATGTCCCATGTGAATATGCATATCCATACGCCCTGGCCTAAGCAAGGCCGGATCGAGCCTCTCCTTGTGGTTTGTAGTGAAGATTACAATGCGTTCGTCTCCACAGCTCGACCATATCCCATCTATGCAATTAAGGATCCCTGATAACGTCAACATTGCTGATCCCTATTTACAGAGGATCCTCGTATTATTTAAAAGCATTTGATCATGATAATCTATAAATTAGTGGTAGTTTGTAATGAAAATAAAACCTATGTGAAGACCAAACCTTAGGATCTTCATGAGTCTTAGGTTGCAACCTTGTATGCAAATCCACGGCGCAGTCTATATCTTCTACCAAAAGAATCGAGCTGTTCGTAGTACCAAGAAGTAATCTCCTTAGATCAGCGTCCTCCTTCACGCTTGCAAGCTGGAGATCATAGATATCAAACTTGAGGTAGTTAGCCATGGCCGCAACTAGGCTAGTCTTCCCGGTCCCAGGTGGACCGTACAGCAAGTAACCCCTTTTCCAAGGTTTCCCAACTCTTTTGTAAAAATCTTTCCTTCTAATGAACCGGTCAAGATCTCCCATCACAGAACGCTTGAGCTCGTCTTTCATAGCCATGGTGTCAAATGTTGATGGGTGCTCGAGGTTCACAGATTGCCATTTTAGATACATGTTACAGTAGGAGTACATCTTGATGATTTTCCTCTCGTTGTTGATCACCTTTGCCTTTCTCTCCACGTAAGGTATATAATAATTCAAGACCAAGTCTCTGTGTTTCTTTTCAAAGCTAAGTTCAAAACACTCCCGATCAGGGTTAAGCTTAAAGTGTTCCCCAAAATCGTGAACCATATTGCTCTTCTTGCTGTTAACACAAAACCGCCACTTGAGCTCAATGCCTTGGTAGACATCCGAGACAACCTCTCCTACGCTGAGGTGTAAATTGACGTTTTTTTCACTGCGGTGTCTAGAGATCCTTAGCCTTGCCGCGTTGGTATTGATCTTGGTGGACAGATAAACCTGAGCAGCTCCGTAGAGCTCGTTGTACATCCCATTCTTGATCTGGTCGTCGATGATGAGCGTGAGAGTCGATGGAGTAGAGTGCAAGAAAGAACTGAGATAAGAGATGATGTAGTTTTGTAACGGAGGTGGAATTGTCATCTCAATAAATGGTTTGATCATCATGATGTATCCCGTCAATGATGCGTAGGACGAGACAATCGGTGCAAGAGAAGGAAGATTTCTTAGAGAAAACATCGTTGATGATCTGGGGAGGCACTCAAAGAAGAAGAGGTTGTTAATACAGATGTGGGGAGAGGAGCTATTCATTTAATCTTGAATAACATTGTTGGTAGCTGTTAAAAATAGAAAAAGAATTATATTGTTGGTAACGTAAATATGAAGTTAATATATGATAGATCTTCATACGAAATTCCATTTCTTTGTGTCTCTTCACTAGTTGACAACCCCAATATATATTGAAAATCTTATTAAGTTAAAATTGGATTTTTTTTTTAATAGCGTCATATACATCTTATTCTTATAAATGATAAAATCCCATGCGTGTCAAAATAATAATGTAATTTTAATTACAATTTAAGTACATTGAAAACAAATATCATAAAATGTTTTAGAAGATGTTGTTAACTAGCACTAGATTTGGTTTTTATCAATTTTAGATATGCATATGTAATATAATGAAAATTTGTAATATGAATTTCTCATGCAAGAAAGTAATTTAAAGATAATAGAGTCGTAGCAAGAAATAAAAATAATCAAACGAGTAAAATTATAAGCTAAGTAAGTTGTATAAACCAAAAAAATCATTTATAAAAGTTAAGAATATATTTATAACAATATAATGGAAAGAAATACATAACTATAAAGAAATTTTTAAATTATAACTTTTTAATGTTTTGTTTAACAAAATTACTAATATCTAAAATTCCAAAACAAACTTATAAAAATTAATGAAGAACTCTTAAGTAAAAGGTTGTGAAATTATGTATACAATTTTTTTTTATCGTTTACAATTTTATATAATTACTTTAAAATAATCTAAATAATTTTTTAATATGTGTAAAAATATTTTTCTATTTATCAGATAAAATAACTATTTTGATTTAAAGTTATACTAATATCATAATTTATTTGAGTTTGTAATAGATTTATTTATTTCAGTTGGTAATATCACTAATTCATTTATATTTGTAAATATATACTAAAATCTATATCTTGTACCTTTTTTACATTTTTACCGTTCAAACATGTATACCGCATGTTGTTTATTTCACCATTCATATAATGTTTTGCATTGTTTGGTATGCATTAACCATATTTGTTCCGCATGATGCATTCTTTCAACTATATCGTACAAAAACTGCACTGCACTTTGTAACTGTTTGTCCCACACCATTTGAAGCCTAAGAATATACTCAAACACTTTATCATAAAGATAGAAATAAAAGCTTCAAGTATATGATACTCTTTTCCTAGTTTATAATGTCATTGATCAAAAATCTTATAATTCTTGGCTTAATGTCTTGGTATCAAAAGTGAAAGGATGAATAAGTCTCAAATTTTCCCAGTGATTAGTAGTTGAATTGGTATGCATCATGATAATTTTGTTCCTAGTCCTCGTCTCAACGGTTGTGATCTCTGCGTAAGACAAGCAAATGTCTACCGTGAAATATGTGTTATGCTTCAAATTTAATCTCAATATAGTCATTACCATATACCTTCCCAGGTTCATTCCTCTCGACTTTGCAATACTTGCACTACAAAAAAAATCACGAAATCTTACGAAATTTCCTACTGAAAGTTTTGTAGCAAATATTTTCTTACCGTAAACCTACAAAATTTTAAGAACAACATATATCGTAAGAAATTCGTAGGATATTTATCTACGAAAGATAGTCGTAGGAAAACGTCTTACAAAATTCCTACAACACATAAAGACGTAGGAAAATTGGTAGAAAATTCGAAGGAGTTTCGTAGGAAAAATAATGGTAGGTAAATGGTAAGAAAATTTTCTACAAACAAAAATTTGAAACCAACCCTACTAAATTCCTACCATTTTCCTACAAAATAATTTATTAAACCTACCAATTTTCTACTAAATAAAATATATATTTTTCAACAAATAATGTTATTTATCAAACCTACCAAATTCTTACCAAAATTGTAAAATCTAGTTTTATACTACTAGTTTCGCCTCTTTATCGTTTTATCTCTATCGTCGTTGGTTTTATAGATGACTTTAGATTTGAGGTCATCGGAGAAAGGCTCACAATTTCGATTTTTTGAAACCCTAAGCTTTTCCGGCTTTGTAGTTTCTCAAATTCTCGCGATTTTGCTGTTGGTGGAGCTTATGGGATTAGATTCTGCTCAAGAACAAGCTGAATCCTGTGCCAAAAATAGAAAATGAGAACAACAGTGGTAAAGTAGACGATGAGGAGATTTTGGAGACGTTTTTGAAATTCTTCAAACCAGAAAAAGAGAAGGAGAAGGAGATGATTCAGAATTTTCCGAGGAGACGGTTAGAGTCATACGAAATAGGTAAAACCTAGAATTTATCTCATGCCTCAATTTGCTTTCGTTTTTGTATTCATTCGGAGAGTCTATGATGGAGGAGGCCATGAAAACAGGATCTGGGTGTTTGAGTGAACTAATTTCGATGCTCTTGACCACAAAGTTCTTTAGTCATTCTCATAGACTTATTGCTCTTGACTACACAGTTCGTTGGTCATTCTCAAGGACTTGATTTTCTCTAGTCTATAGCTTGTTTGATATTATACAAGTACCGATTTTGGTAAATCCGATCTATTTGTTTGTTTAATTTTTTGTCTAGTTTTTGCTCTGTTGTTCTAGTTTGTCCATAAGACTCTTTCTCTATGTGAGATTTCTTACTTACTTATGTACTCTCCTGCATTTTGTTTATGTTAGCTACACGAGATCTGGAATCGAGAGTGCTTAAGTCTTCTTGCTTTGATTTCACATTTAATGGGCACTACAAAAAAAAGTGTGTTTTACATCATTTATTTTTATTATTTGTATCAGTTATAAGTGATACAAATGAGTTTTACATCATTTATATAAGTGACGCTGGAAGTGATGATGCAAATATTTTGCATCGTTTGACATAAATATTTGTATCGGTTGTTGTAATTGATGTTAATCATACATCACTTAATTTAAATGATGATAATATTAGTATCAATTGTTATAAGTGATGTAAATATTAGTGTCATTTTACTTAAATGGTACTAAATATTGTGTCATTTACAAAAACCGATGTTAAATATTTATATCAGTTATGCTTAGTCGTTGTTAATATTAAGGTCAAATTTTATAAATGATTCTAATCATTGTAGTATTTCTAATAGCCTTGTATTGGATCCGGATATCCGGATTTTTTCGGATCTAGATCCGCCATATATATGTTTCTCCTATCCGTATCTGGAACCGGTGGATCTCGGAATACCCAAAAATTAGATATCCGCCTAGAATTTCAAAATTCGCCGGCTATCCGGATCCGTCTTAAGATCTAAAATATTTATTAGTTTTGAACTTAATTAGACTTTTAAAAATAAAAGTCGAATGAACTTTAGAAATGAAAGCCCGGTCCAAGAACATGTTTATTTTGGGAAGTAGGTTTCATTTATAGTGCACTCATATTCAAAAATATATGCTTAACACCGACGTGGGATAAATGACAAAGTTTCATATACATCATTTGTTTAAGTGTATAAATTTTATATCATTTTTTAAGTGATGTTAGTAACATCTAGTAGATACATCATTTGTTTAACTGATGTAAATTTATAATTTTGTATCAATATTTTTAAAGTGATACAAACTTATATAGATTTGCATCAATTATGATGAATTGATGTTAAACAATCTAATATTACCATCAATAATTGAAACTGATGTTAAATTTTTTTTTTTGTATCAATTACTAATAAATATCACTTTGTTTTCTGATACAATTTAACTGATATAACTATCACTTTTTTTGTAGCGGGGATTTGAATTTGTTCATCTCTTGGTGGGTTTGGTTAGTTTTTTACTTACGTTTTAATGGTGTCTAGTTGTTGTATTTTCAAAATTGGTAGGTCAAATTTCCATTGTTTAATCTTTGTGGTTTGATTGAAGCACAGTTGGGTCTGAAACTTAACCACTGAGGCTAAAGTCTAACTTGGTCTCTCCTTAGCAAAAGCTTACCTTTCCAACTTCTGCTAGACAATCAAGTAAGTATGTTAGCTTTATGACTCCATTTGTTTAGTAGTTGACATGTTATATGGATATCACAAAAAAACTTTGTAATTAAAACAGACAATAAGTTTGTTTTAGAGACTTGTGGATTCTGAAATCAATGGTAGTACTTGTATAGATGGTAATAATCTTGTAGTAGCTCTGTGTCATGATTCCAGTCCAATTGGCCGTATGTTCCCATGTTACTAATTGTTTGGTCGTATATTAAATTAAGCCTTTGTTTATTTAAAGAGATCACATGCACATGAAACTAGTTAAAATGGTTGCTTTTCATTTTATTTGAAAGGCGTAACTTTAATAGATCACATGTATCATGGTGGTGGTATGCTTCTTTGACGTAATGTTAGGCGTAACGCATAACTTTGAAAGCCTTTGTTTATTTGGTGGTGGTCTGCTTCTTTGTTCACGATACTTGGGCTAAATATATTGTGATCACTTGCACATGAACATGATCCGTTCTAAACTTCTAATCATATGGTTTTCTTTAAAATGCATGATAGGCAACTTCGTTATTTCTCATCCCGTCTACCCGAGGTGAGCAGGCTACAAGGAGATGTTTGCTTTATTAAATTGTTAGGGCTGAAGCATGCTTATAAGATGTTTTGATTCTCTATCTCCTGCTTAAGGTCTTCTGCCTAGCATATATGCAAGCGCATCCGAGTCTACATCCTTCAATGCGCCACCTGTTTGGGACTTGGTCAAGTGTTTTCCACCGCATGTACTAGGCAAGATTGAGAAGGAGTTGCAACTTTCATCTGCATCAAACCAACAACTTTCATCTGCTACCTTGAAGTTATGATGTGTTCATGTTCTATTACAATACTAAGAAACCAGGTTTCAGATTAGTCTAGCCTCATTGTGATCTTAAAGTTATGATGTGTAAACAATTATTTTGATGTTCTGTAAAATAATTTGATTTATATATATTATTATATTTGGATTAATAGTAATGATTATTGTATAATTTTTAATTGAATTTTCAAAATTAATATAATATTGAAATCAGATTAATTAATTTATTTTTTATTACGTTCGTAGGAAAATGGTAGAAAATATTTTCCTACAAATATTTTGGTAGGAAGTTGGTCAAAAAAATTTCTTACCATTTTCCTACCACAGTTTTCTACGAAATTTCCTACCAACTTTTTCGTAAGAAATTTCCTACGAAATTTCTACCATTTTCGATTTTTCTACAGGATATTTCCTACGATATTGGCCGTAGGAAATCGAGAATTTTCTTGTAGTGTTGCACTAAATATGAATCCTCTTGACTTTGAATCCCTTGCAATTGATCATCATTAGCAAGTAACCCCTCTTCCAAGCTTTCCAACTCTTTTGTAAAATTCTTTTCTTCGGATTAACTTGTCAAGATCTTTCATCGCAGAATGCGAGATCATAGTTCATACTTCATAGCCATCGTGTCAAATGATGAAGGGTGCTCGAAGTTCACGGATTAGTCTGAGCAACGCAGGATCGAGCTTCTCCTTGTTACTAGTAGTGAATATTACTATGCATTCATCTCCACAACTAGACCATAACCCATCAGTGCAGTTTAAAAGTCGTGATAATGTCAATGGTGTTGATCCCTATTCATACAAACTTGTTTAGGATCCATGTATTAGTTGCACAAAATAAATTATATAACATTTAACCATTGTGAAGGTCAAACCTTGACCTTAGGAGGACCAAAGGTCTTGGTTGCAGGTTGCAATCTTGTAGGCAATCCACGGAACAATTTATATCTTATATAAGAAGAATCGAGCTGTTATTAGTGGCGAGAAGCAACCTCCTCAGATCGGCGACTCTTTGCACACTTGCTAGCTGGAGATCATAGATATCAAACTTGAGGTAGTTAGCCAATGCTACCACTACTAGACTTCCCGGTCCATGGTGGCCCGTACAACATGTAGCTCCAAAGAAACTATTGAGATAGCCTTTGGAGCTACATTACTAAGAATGTTACACAACACACATTATTACCCTATCTACATATAAAGGAAGAACCAAAGAGTTTCTCTTTGGTTTGTGTAACATTCTTAGTAATGTAGCTCCATAGGCTATCTCAATAGTTTCTTTAACGAAACATAAAGTTCCATATTTCTTAATGCCTCTTACAATGGTTCACATGCAACCCTACAAAATAAAAATATAAGAAATTTCTTAATAAAACACTCAACTTATACCATCTCAGAGATTTCCAAACTTTTGAACTTTAGAGTTGTAATTAACCTCTTAAATCTATTTTTCGTTTCCTCGTAATCTTATTTGAACTAATGGATCATACAACACACGGTTTGGTCCAAAACAGAACTAGTTTCTTAATCCTTTTGCTGTTCTTCCTCGGAGAACCCTCTGTATCACGCCTTAATCTCATCTCTTCCATCTCCAATCTACTCTCTTTCTTCTTCATCATCACAGGCTTCGATTCCTCAGATTTTAACCTCATTTTCTCTAAAACATTCACCAAACCCTCAAGCGCCACGTCAGCATCCTCGCTCTTCATCAGCTCCTCTGCCACTTGTGCCGGCGTCATTACCTCCCCGTCGATCAAACGCTCAATCTCCGGAAAGAGACGGTGTGGCATTGTGGCATCGTTCAAACCCAAATAGTTGGAGGCTAAAGTCTTGAATCCTTGAAAAGAGCAATGTCCCATGTAAATGTGCATATCCATACGACCCGGACGTAGCAATGCCGGGTCAAGCCTATCTTTATGGTTTGTTGTAAATATTATAATCCGCTCGTCTCCACAGCTTGACCATAATCCGTCTATGAAATTCAGCAGCCCTGACAGCGTCAATGGTCCCTAAACACACATTTTCATAGAAAACAAAAAAAAAATATTTAAATATACTAAAATTATCTAGACTAATCAGATTTAGTCTTGCTACACTAAATTTGGATTCGGTTTTTTTTAAAATAAAATTTGGGTGGTACGGATTTTAGTTTGGTTCGATTTGGTAATTTGGTTAAAACCCAATCATATACCAAAACCAATAATAGTAAAAATCTAACCTGAGACTCGCCACGGTTCTTGCCATCAACTGGCTGCTCCACCCTGTTGGGCAAATCAACTGCGCAATCGATATCTTCTATGACAAGAATAGAGCGGTTACGTGTCGCTAGTAAAAGCCTCCTTAGATCAGAGTCACGCATCACACTTGCTAGCTGAAGATCATAAACATCAAACTTGAGGTAATTAGCCATGGCTGCAACCAGACTAGACTTCCCGGTTCCAGGTGGTCCGTACAGCAAGTAACCCCTCTTCCAGGCTTTCCCTACTCTCTTGTAAAACTCTTTCCTTCTTATGAACCGATCAAGATCTTCGATGACGTCACGCTTGAGGTCATCTTCCATAGCCATTGTCTCAAAGGTCGAAGGATGTTCGAGAATAACTGATTCCCATCTTAGGCTGTTGAGAGAATGCAGCATCAAGATTCTCCTCTCGTCTCTAATCTCTTTAGCTTTGCTCTCTATGTAAGGAACGTAAGAGCTTAAGATCAAATCTTTATGTTTCTTGTCGAAACTCAGCTCAAAATACTCGCTTCTACCGTCATCGTCCATACCGCCTCTTCTTCCTCCTCCTCCGCCTCTTCCTCCTACTCCTCCGCCGCCGCTTTTCTTGTCTCCGCCGTCTGTAACGAACTTCCATACTAGCTGGACGTCTTGGTACACATCGTTGACGATTTCTCCGTCACTAAGATACAAATTGACATGTTTGTCCTTATGGCCTTTACTGATTCTGAGCCTGACAGCGTCAGGACTGATCTTGGTGGAGAGATAAGTCTGAGCGGCTCGGTAGATCTCGTTGTTCATGCCCATGTTGTCGTCGTCGATTGTTAGAGTCAAGGTGGAGGAAGAAGAACGGAAGAACAGAGACCGGAGAGTCCTGTAAATGAAATCTTGGATTGGAGCTGGGATTATTTCGTGAGCCATTGATCGTATCATCATCATGTAACCTGCCATTGATGCGTAAGCTGTGAAAACCGATGTAGGTGAAGGAAGATCCTTAGAGAAAAACATTGTATCTCTCTGTTTTTGCACTTTTTTTGTTTTCTCTGTTTTCTCACTGTGTTACTTGAAGATGGAGAGAAGTGAAAGTGAGAGGTGAAAGAGATATATAAAGAAGAAGAGACGCTTAAGGAAGAAGGTTTCATTTGGGGTTAGAAGACATTATTATTAGTCTCTTATGTCTTAATATCTTCTTGTCTTTATTCAATGGATGTGTGTTTTTTTCCACAATATTATTAAAAAAATTTGAGAATGGAAAAGTAAATAACAAAGTAGCATAAGATGACAAACGAAACTCATGTAAATTTCCACGTCTCTTTCCACGAAGAGCATGTCCATTCATTTTCCATTTTTATCTCATATGAACAGTCTTATTTTAATATTTATTGCTTGACCAATGAAGACTCGAAAAATACTGATGTTTCTAACTTTTATTCTATCCACTTGTAGTGTAGCCATTTTGTAGATTTGAAATCGATGTTTACGAGAATCATGTACCGATCTGAAGTTAGCTTGAATTTAAACATCTCTTAACGTTTATCGAATCATCATTAATCTGATCTATTAAAAATTTGAACATTTAACAAATTATATATAGAAATATACAATCAACAAAAGTATCTAATTATACACAACGGAACCGTCTTCATACAAAACCACAACGATGTAAAAGTTTTTATACTAAAACATAATATATACACAGAAAATGAATACAATACGAGGTAGAAATATTAATCCATTAATTGCATCAGAGACGTTTTTACAGAGAAACAATGTCCTATTTAATTTATGTTATTATTGGAAACGTTCATTGCTTGACACAAGAAAAAAAAAAAAAAAGCAAATTGTAGTGATGATATATTTTTTGGATTTTGTTTGTTGGAATGTGGAAGATGACTTGTACAATATACAGTTACGTAAATAGTCATTATATACTCAAAAATTGTTTAATTTTCTAAAACTCGATTACGAAAATAACCCAAAATGTTATTTTATCTTTGTACAAGAACAAAACCTATTACACTGACACTTTTGTCTTCCAAAACAGTTTGGGAAGTTTTAGTAGATGTGTTTATGTTAATAAGTTCAGATAGTGCAGTCACTATTTATGGTTTAGGATATAAACTTTTAACTATGGTATCAATGAGATATTAGATGACTGACCATAAAAGACCAAAAGCAAAAAAGATTCCGCTAGATTGTCGCGACGTGGCATGTTGGATGGCCAAAGGCAATTGCGTGTTGTAATTCAACAAGTTCAGATTTGTGAAAAGTAGAAAGTACGTGTCAGAATATCATTGGATGATTCGACTCATAACCCAAGAAAAAATAAAATTAATAAGTGTACTATGAGTCATGAATTCATCGTTTCCTTCATTTTGGACCGTGGCGTTATATTAAATCAAAATGCTTTCTTTATTGAATATTCAAACCACGCAAACTCTGCATCGTACACCAACGCTTCAAAAGTGAATTTAACCAAATATAAAATATATCCAAATATAAAATACTAAAGTAGCTTTTTTTGTTTTTTTTAGTCGAGAAACGTCTCAATCTTAAAGGCAAAAATTAAAACTAGGAAAAAAGAAATTCTAAATGGTCAAGCAATTGAGTTTCTTTCGTATCATTTTCGAGCCGCTTAACATAAAATGATAGAATTAATAATCTTAAATCTTATCTGATGTGGTCATGTGATGCACATTTTGAACATAATAGAATTTAAGATTTTAATTGGTAGCATTATAAAAACATATTTTTATTTAACTACATCTCATTTAACTATTTTCGTTATTTACATTTTACATATTTGTTCTCATTTTTTTTACTAGCATCTCATTTCACAATGTCCTTAGAATGAATCTGACGGCCAAGGAAAAAACTTTACAAAGATGAGGATAGAAAATAGACAAAATAATCTTGTATTTATGCATGTAAAATATTAAGGTACTGCCAACTTTATCAAATACCTACTAAAAAAATCATAAAGCCTTGTACGTTTCAAAAAAAAAGTTTTGGAAAGGAACAAGCCGACTTGTAAAAGCTGTATTTAAAAAATTATAATTCTGTTAATCATTCTACCAATATATGTCAATCATCTTTTGTAGCTATGCTTTTTAAAAGTGGATTGATGATTCACGTAGCCAAAGTAAATAGCAACATACCAAAACAAGTAGGGGTAGGTCACGTCAGTGTGTCCACCACTCACACTATCAAGTATCAATGCGGTATACGTTAACTGTATGTCTAACCAATTCGTAAACCTATCAATTGAAACTTCAGTTGGGATAACAAACACATAAGGGACAATGGTTTATGAAGCTTCCAACACAAATACAACTCTCACTCAGTTAAGACAAAAACTCTTATAGTTGGGCTAAATTATTAATCAGACCAATAAGTTCCATTGTGGAATAATCAAACGCAGTGATGTAGATCAGAACTGGAATTGCATCTCCGGAGAGTATCCCAGAGCTTCAAGGTTTGCAGCCATGGCCTTGTTCATTGGCGGTGGCCCGCATCTTAGGATCTGTAACATAACGTTGAACCGTAAAAGGATTATAACACACCATCGAAACATGGCATGTTCCTCACACAAAAATTACTTCTTTGTCGATTTTCATTCTCTTCAGTATTCTTGGGTTTGTTTCAAACATTTGACATATTTTGCGGTTTTGTTTCACACATCATTTACAAGATTTACAAGATAATGTTTTCGAGATTAGATTTAGAAACCGTGATGCTCGGGTATGTTTAAGATCAAGAACAGATGAGGATTTACCTGAATATCGGATGCTGGTGCAGGGCAATGAGTCTGAATCATTTCCTTTGTTACAAATCCAACACCACCATCCCATGTTTCCGGAGGCTAATCATTGTCACAGAAAATAAAACAAAACACCATGAGCAAAAAGGTATCAAGATGAGTTTTTTTAAGGTAGTTACATTAGAGTAATGCAAGAACATTTGGATTTCATAGCTAACCTGGTTCAAAACATAGTAGATTTTGAATTGGTCTGGGTAATTGGCGGTAAGACCCTCCAATTCTTCCTGAAAAAAAAAAGAGAATTGATTCACATAACATATAGTGTTTGAAAATAGCCTATGAAAACGCAATACTTGTTCTCGACTTATAAGAATAAGCAGGTGAGAAGCATTATACCTTTAAGAGAATGTCTTCGTATGTGACATTGGCATAAATGAGGTGCACCTTTGTCTTGTCTGTTGGGTTTTCTAGAATTGCTCTAGCGACCTTCACAAATACGAAATTAAACGCGCTTAAAACATATACATTGGCTTCAAAAACGACATTAGACGCAAAAATGTATATGACATACTTGGAACATTGGAGTGATGCCTGAACCTCCAGCAAGCATTCCAAATGCCCTAAACTGACCTGGTTGATACTTGAACCTACCCTGACAAATAAAAAGTAATAAAACAAAAAAGTTTGAGATTCAAGAAAAATAAAGAATAACAATTTGATTGTAACATCAAGTTAAGCAGAACATCTGAATTAAAAAGTACCTTGGGTCCCTTTACGGCAAGATGGTCTCCAACACGCATCTCCCTGAAATGATGAGACATCCTTCCTTGTGGATACATCTAGTTTCCAGAAATTTTCCATTTAATTAGAGAAATCGAGCATCCAAATAAAAAACCATGCAAGTTGAGAAGTTGTTTTTAAGAATATACCTTAATTACAAGTTCGAAACGCCCAACGTCTGAATCTAGCGTTGTTGGGGTGTATGGCTTAATAACATCTTCTCCTTGAGCATCTTTGCCCCTATTGAGAAAGTCACTATCATCATCACAACATCCAATCGAAACTCTCTATAATAACAGAACCTAACATAAAGTCTAGAAATGAGTATGTTCATAGCCATTTCTAAAAGGTTATCGTATCTAGCAACTTGTAGAATTTGGAAATTTGATCTAAAAATTCAGAGATTATGAACAAAATACAGAGAAGATACTAAGAGAACAACGATTCCCAAACCTGCAACTGATGTGTTGTCCAATGGGAAGACCCAACACAGAGATAGGAGTTGGGAGTTCAAAAATGAACTTGGCCACATTGTGACTAAGTTGATCTTTCTTAACAAGCTTGAACTCCTTGAAATTCTCTGGATCCAAGCACACTATAAACCAACCAAAATCACAAGATTTACTCAAAATCTTCAAGTAGATCAATTGAAACAGAAATATCAAAAAGGCTCAATTTTTTTTCATTTGCTGTGGCCTAATTCAACCTCCCAAACAGATGAATTCAATCGGTGTAAGCTACGCATTTGTGAATTGGAACCCAGCAAAGACGAATTGAAAAGTTTTGAAATTGAGATCGAACCTTTGCGTTTCTTGGAAGATGAAAGAAAATAAGCAGCACCAGCACCGGCGGCAACGAAAGCGACGAAGACACCCAGAAGAACCTGACGATCTAGGGTTCGGAGAAACTCGGTATCCATGGCTAAACCCAAAACTAAAATCGGAAGAAGAAAAGAATCAAATAGCGTAAGAATAATATAAAAATCAGTGCTTTTGGTTTGGTTTGGAGTTAGGAGTTGGAGTTGTCTCTTTCCCTTGTTATCTCCGCCACTTAAACGAGGGGGATGGAATCTGGTAGACCTACCCCCATCACGTTGTTGTTAACACTTTCAAACATTTTGAAATTATTCCATTAACAAATATTTGATATAAAAAAAAAAAGTCAATTTTTTCTATAGTTTAGAAAATATTTTTCAATCACTCATCTACCACAATTATCAAATCATATAACTATTCATTTCTTTTGTGAAAAAAAAACAAACACTACATTCAAGGATTGATACTAGTATGGTGGTTAGTGAATTCGATCGTTACTAGACTCACATGTTGGCTCTGACTGACTGGTGCAATTTTGTAGACTATGAATACAGTTTGGAATCCATGGTTAAGACAAACGAGATGGATAATTGAGTCTAAGAGGAAGCTATTTAAGTTCTACGGGTTAGGGTACGATACTAGTAGACCCAATATTGAGTACAATATCTTCGGGTTTCGTTATAGTTTAGGTTGTCCTGACTCGGTCAGGGTTCACCCCAGTATTGGGTTGCTATAAAATTTGAGACTCGTGAGTATTTCATTCAAAGTTTCGATTTTTCGAAGGAGAAGTTGAACCCTTTTTGTGAAGTTCAGCCGTGCAAGAATGATTTTGGGAATACTCAAGTTCTTGCCGGTTTTAGAGGCAATGCTGTTGTTGTACAACAAAGAAGATTGAGATTTGGGTGATTAAAAGAACTGGATTGATAATGATAAGGATCAGGAGAGGTGGTGGTTTCGATACCTAATATTCCGGGATTACAACACAATATTTACTCTGCGTCTCAGCCAAGTTACTTCATCGACAATAAGGGTCTCATCGTACGTAATTGGGCGAGCTTGCATCTACGTTGTGAGGGGAGATGCATTCAAGAAGATTCCGATTTATTCTTTGCTTGATCCATGGCACTATCACGTTGCTTATGATCCCAGTTTGGTCTCCATCCCTTAGGTCAAAGAGAATAACAAGTATTAGCACTTTAGTTTCATACATTTCGGTTTCTTGTTTGGTGTTGTAGCAAACTGAATTGATTTAGTGTTTTAAGTAACTGAACCTGTTCTACATGAACACCATATGCTCTCCAATTTCTCAGCAAAATCTTCTCTTCTTCCGCATATCATACTATCATGATCAGCACCAGCTACGATATCTACTTCCACTACCGGATGATTCCTCTTCATGTTGCTGGAGCAATGTGAAGGAACTATTTTATCGCGGTCACCTTGAATCAAGTGTATCTTAACGCTAGAGTTTATTAGAGTTTGTAGATGTTTATCAGCAACTTTGGAGCCACCGCATATCACATTGTGCATACTATGCCATGCCGAGTGATGTGTGTGTCTTGTTATGTCCTTTATCTTCCAAGGAATCTCCCTAATAAAGATCAAACCTTTATTGAAAATATTTGATAGTATTAAACCAAAACAATCACCAAAAACGGTTCAAATGTTTTACCTTTTAAAGGTACATAGCTTTATTAGCCACTCCCATATCTTGTGATGCTTGCAAACTATGAAACAAACGCATCTACCGATATGTTCATACCAAGACATCACCGCTGTTCCAAATGCAAGTGGCGGCCATAAACTCTTTCGAGCAATCCGGTTCAAGACCGATCCTTCGACCGATGAAGGAAAATAAGGCTGAAATGTAGAAACACATGCAAACATATGTTCGCCAATCAAATCTCTGCTGATTAGGCTACAAACATAAGATTAGAAACCAAACTTATCTCTCACCGGTGCAACAAGAGTGACTGATTTAACAATGTTGGAGTGTTTAGCAGCCAAAGCAAGAGCAATTAAGCAACCCATAGAATGTGCAACCACATGAAATGAATCTAATTGGTAAGGCTTAATGACAGATCTATCTATCGTCTCCACATGATCTCTTAATGTATAAAGACTATCACTTGGCTTAGGACTCTCTCCAAATCCCAAAAGATCAACCGCGAAGAGCCTATAACGATCTTTCTTAATGTGTTCAAACACAGTTTCTGTCCAAAAATGTGATGAACCCATAAAACCATGTATGAATATTACATTCTCGAACGATTCCAGAACAGAGTCCTCTGTTTCTTGAACAAGAAACATCAAAGCAAATTGTAAGCAACATTAACTAATCAAATGATGAAGAGTGTAATACTAAAATTTAAAAAATGTTAAATCTTTGACCTCGAGAAGTTGAATCTTTGACCACGACGTGAAGATTCCCATCTTCGTTCTTAGTCCAAGAATTACAAGATTGACATCCACAATCTGACCATCTATTCACAGACTCATGAATCTTAGATTTTCGCATTTTCCGAGAAAGCTTGGAGTTAAATTTTCTCGCCAACCCCAGAAACCACATTTCCCGGAAAATGTTTCTCCTCCGAAATAAAGTCTCCGAAAACTCATTTTCACCGGTGGTATGAAGAGGAGACGACGTACAGTAACAGCCTCGGAACTTTCCCTCCAAAATCTGGTCGACGAACTCGTAAACGACGCAGAGAAACGCGTCGATGAGGTCGAAGAAGAAGAAGACGATTGAAGATAAGGCGGCGTGAATGGCTGTCCCGAATCTTCTCGGAAAAGACATAGAAGCGGAGGGAATCTAGAGCGCCAGAGAATTTGAGATGAGTGGTTAAGCCACGTCGAAAGAGACAAGTTTTGAATTTATTACCAAAGCATCATGCAAGCTTTCTATAAATTATAAGTTTTTCTTTTCTTGTCGGCAAATCTTACGTATATGTGTAAAGCCCGCAAGCTTACCCGGCCCAAATAGCAAAGCCTGATTTACCCGCGGGTTTTAGTTTTTTGTTTCTTCTTAATTTATCGTGTCTGAAACGTTCACTTGTTGCCTCTAACAACAAGGTTCTTGTGTGCATTTCATGTGGGAAGTGGTAACAGTGTTGTTTTGGTTGTGTGCAGGAGGAGAGAAGAAGCACAATGACTTATTAAGAGATGCTTTCGTCGCTATAGATGGACAATGGAGTTCTAACCCATTTTGTGTATAATTTGAAAAGGATATGATATAACGAAGTTGAATTAAAGAAATACAAAAGACGTAATTGTGTATTACTCCGCAAAAATGTTATGCTACAAGGTCATTTATCTCCTTCACCAGCAGGATCATAGTCGGTGATCTGATGATTTCTCTGGTGTCGTTGAGAAGCTAGACGCCGTTCCAAGGGGGTCTTCCTCTTGCTGACAACAAACCTATTCACTCCTTTCCTCATCGGCATTATCGACGGGAAATCTTCGTCTGGGATCTGACTTAGCTCGGATATGTTCTTAATCTCAGCCACCCTCTTAAACCATCTCTCTGCTTTTGCTTCCTCTGACATGTCCAACAAGTCAGGCTCCTTCACTAACGAACCCTCCAAGCTCTTTCTATTACTGCTCCTCCCCGCCATTGTTTCCGGATTGTTGCTTGAAGTTTGTTTCGGTTCTTCTTCTACTACCTGAGAAGTGTTTTCTGTCGCCGGAGCTGGAATAGTATCTATTTTTTGCTCGGGTTGTTTCTCTTTGGCGAAATAGTCAGGTGGGAAAGGGACAAAGGGGACAAAGTCTGAATCTTGTGGTCTCTTGTATGCTGGAGAAGTCAGTGAACGGTCTTTCTTCCAACTCGCCACAAACTGATTCTCTCCTTTCCGCATTGGCATTTTGTCAGATGAAATCTCTTCCGGTATCGTGCTTTCCAAGTCTGAAATGTTGTGCAGTTCGGTGACCCTCTTGAACCACCTCGCAGGTTTCTCCTCTGATTCTTCATCATTCTTTTCAGGGCGATTTGTTTCTTTGCCAGAAAGATTCGCATTTGACTTGTCCTCTTGGAAGACATTACGACTGTCACTCGAGACACCATCCATTTGGTTGTTTTCCGTCAGACCTATCTGTGTTTCCTCCTCAGGTTTCTTGGCAAACATGTCTGAAGGTAGTGGTACAAACGGGACAAAATCGGTGTTTATTGCCTGAGAAGATCCAAACCTCCTGGAAGATACATTCTTGTCATCAGATCGAGAAACCAAAGAGGATGAAGAACCGAGAATCTCATTCAAGCTCCTATGTGTTTTACTTCCCAAAACCTTATTATCGTTCCCATTCGAGTTTCCATCTGTAGCTACATTGTTCTCAGCATTAGCCAACCTTCTCACAAGAGGTGTTTTTCTGGTGCTAACAACAAATCTGTTCACTCCTTTCCTCAAAGGCATAATCTCTGGAAAATCTTCATCTGTATCAACACTGTTTGCAGCAGAACCACCCTTTGCTACTTTACTAAACCACCTCTGTGCTTTCTCCTCATTTTCGACCAGTCTTCTCTCAAGTTCAGGATCATTTGAATAACCAGAGTTGGCTGAATTGAGTGAGAAGTCCCTGGGTCGCTTGCAGTCACATCTTAAGCAAGCTACATTCCTCCCGTAGTTGTAGAAATCACACCTGTGGGTGAAACAACCAAGAAAGAATGAAATTGTTAAACTCATCATTCCTCATCGCGTTAACCATAAAGCAGTAGAGAGAAAACCGATTAGTTGCTTACTGGGGACACTCCCATTCACTACCAGTTAGCTGTCTCTTTGGTCTTGCTTCATCACATTGGAAGCATTTGACATTTCTCGCAAAGTTCATGCCACTGCACCTGTTTCAACAAATTCCCACATCATATATAGGTTCCAAAACAACAGTAAGACAATTACAACTTACTGACTTCTTAGCTCTAAAGATACCAGCTCTCTACCACAATACTAGTCATGTACTAATTCAAGCTCAGATCCTGAAGAATTTTTTTATGGTAACTTATTCCTCTATCTTTCCATAGAAGAATAGCAACCAGCAGGCCATAGGAGATTTACGTCAAAAGGCTACTAAGAATCCAACAAATTCATACCTCGAGCAAATCCAGTCACCACGTTTCATCTCAATGTTTTTCTGAAAAGACCCGAACGCTTGTCCATTTCTATCTGACAACTGATTTTGCATTGTGCCATGAACATTCGAGTCAGGAGTACGGACACTCATCTTTGCTATCTGGCTCAAGAGGCTTCGAACCGAAGACGCCATAATATCTTGGTTATGGTCTTTGCTGCCTTCAGAAGAAGCAACATCCACAACATAACTCAAAAGAAGCCTCATCAAATCAACTGTACTCGCCTTATCACTATCCAGTATCTAATATGAAACAAAACAAAAAAGATCAAACCATTGGGGCAGAAATCACAATTGAAGACGAGAATTCAGCATCCACCATAAAAAGAACTTACCTTACCAATGCCCTGATGACCACTTCTTAGGTAAAGGCTCATCCTTTTGAGTGAATCTGGACCCGTCCTAAATAAAAATGGCTTCCCATTGTCCACCACCACTTCAATGTCTCTCCTCGAAAGCATTCTAGTAAACATTAACATCAAATTGAATAATCAATCAAGAAGAGAAAGAGAAACCACGAAAGTGCAGCTAACTTACTCAAGTATGTCTGGTCGATCACGAGCTAGAGCTAAGCAAGCGAGAGCTGGACGGATAAGTTCATCAGGAAAACCGGGGAAGAATTCGTTTTCTGAACCGGAAATTGAACCGGAATCTGAGAAGTAACCAGCCTGAGAGAGAGATTGAAGTAGCTCTGTCCATTCAGGAAGCTGGTGGTGGTGATAAGAAGGAACAAAATCGGCGGCGGAGACACGGACTTGGTGAGTGTAGAATCGTCCGATGGGAAAAATGGGAATAAGCGGCGGAAAAGAGACGAGTGGACGGAGAGAACGGAGATTAGTTGAGCCAACGGAGGAAGGAGTATACGCCCGGCGGTGGAAACGGCGGAGATTGGTCAAGCGGCTGATGTAGAGGCCACGGAGTAGGAGGAGAGAAGGAGGAGGAGGAGGAGAAAAGAGAGAGAGGAGTCTGGTGGAGTTGTTCATCGTCCCTCTCCTTCTTCGACGGTGACCGCTCGGCGGAGGATAGAAGTGTGACGGGTTTTATTTATTTTTATTTATTCTTTTATCCGACGGATAGTGTAATATTTTTATCGGCGAGGATCATTTCAGTAATTTGTAAAAAACTCAAACTTTATATATATCCGAAATACATACAGGGTGGGTTTATTCATCTTTTATCGTGCGTTCTATTTTCAGCTGTAACAATAGAAGGCATATGTAACATTTTCATTTTACCTAGGTTAATAGCTATGCATTCCTTAGCATCATGAAGCATGAAGATCCATTCGCCAATTATTGTGTTTTTTTTTTACTTATTAAAAAACATAGTTTATTAAGAACTTTTTCGAATTTTCCAAAGAATCCAAAACGGTAGTTGTGACTTCAATGGTTGGATTTCAACATGTTTATTGTATTCAATTATGGCTTTTATCTTTGTTTTAAAAGACACATACTATTAGACAGTTATCGTATATGTAAACACACAAAAAAAAGATTAAAATTGCAAAAAAAATTACGAAAAAAATATGATGTGTTTTATGAGGGTTTGACTCATACATTATACGAAATGGGATGGATTCTTTTTATTTTATGAATGAATTTTTAGAAGAAAAAAGTATCAAATTCTGCAATTACAATTTTGGAACGGTGAAATATTAAAATGTAAGAATAGTGCAAGAAAAAATAAAACCCAACAAAAAATAGAACTACAAGTTTTTATCCAGTTTTCCTTATGGCGATGATAAATGGGCCGACATCGGCTCACATAGGCCACAAATTTTATAAAGTAAGCCTATGTGTTAATTTGTACTACTTGGGCTTATCATTATGAATGTTTGGTTACTTTGGTACTTATAGGCCTGCGAATTCGGTTTTTTCGGACTGTTTCGGTTCGGTTAATCGGGTTTTCGGTTAGTTCGGATTTTTGTAATTTTGCCGAAATTAACCGATTAAGTCATCGGTTCGGTTCGGTTCGGTAACTGGTTAGTTCGGTTATGAAGATTGTTATCGAAATAAACCGAACTATAATTTTATTTTGATAAATTGGTTAATTTGGTTTCTCCTAGTCGGTTAAGATTGGTTTATTTTGGTTATTGCGGTTAATATCGGTTATCTCGGTTAACTATTACACATGACACATCATAAATATCGGTTATCTCGGTTAACCATTACACATGACACATCAAAAATTAGGGTTTTGGTTTTATCTCAATAATTCGGTTAACCGTTCGGTTATCCGCTGCCGAACCGAACCGAATGGTTAACCGGTGCTAATTAATATGTGTTCCGATCGGTTTATCTTCTATAACCGAACCTAAACCGATTTACCTAAAACTCGGTTCGGTTCGGTTCAGCCGGTTCGGTTCGGGTCCAATTCCCAGGCCTAGGTACTTATTTGAGGAGCTCTAAGACGGTCTGCGTTGTTAGTTTCTCGTAAAAATTCTCAAAATTAAAATAAATAAAAACTAAAATAATAAATTATTTAATAAAAAATAGTTGAACGTTAGTCAACTTAACCTCGGACACAAGTACTAAGAGTTGAAGGTTTTTTCTGGGAAAATTCAATAGTTCAAGGTTTTAACTGGAAACAAAAAAAGTTTAAAGTTTAAATTAGGAATCATTTACAACATGAGATTTTTCCAAACTAAAATAATAAACTATTTAATAAAAAATAGTTAGAATTGTTGAAAATCAGTTCTTCTTTGAGAATTCTAAAACGAGAGATACCCACATCTCACACATAGCACTTTATAGTTGGTTCAGACTTTTTTTTTGTAATAAACCAAAACCCACAAAAACTTTAAATTTTAATTAAATAGATTATACATTATTGTTTATATTTTTAGTTTTTATGTAAATCATAAAATAAAATTAGTATCTAACAAGCTCTATTATATATATTTTTAAATTATATACAAAATTATAATAAAATTATAATATTATATTGATGAGATATTACATTGGTTTCTCACCAATAGACACATAAAATCAAGAAAAATTGCTTAAATTTCTCTATATCAAAAGTAATAGTATTATATTAATGATAGATTCATCAATGTGAATGCCATAGAGAAAGCTGGGTCGGAGGCATGTTTATTTATTTATATAAGAAAATCTATACGAATAAAAGTGTTTCATTTAAATGGGGATGTCCCTTGTAGTTAATCGTACTAATAGTGGAATCAACCAACTGATAGTATTTCTTCTTTCATTAATCAGTAGAATAGCCATAATTTAAAGATTACGTGAGTTTTTATCTTGAAATCTTCAATTTATACAATACAAAAAGGGGTCTAATTAGGCATTTTAATAAATCTCAATTCGATTTGTCATCAATTAACTTGAGAAGTTGAAGTGTACAATGTCATACGCATGCAAACGTTTTTTTTTCACTTAAAGCCGTTAAAGCTTAAAATGATTTATTCCCTTATTGAATTTTCTATTTTTTAACAAAATCTCTATCAATTTTAAATTTATCCTTAATTATTCAGCTTATTAATTAGCTATTATTTGAACGTGAATGTTGAAAAATCACTTATAAGATCCTAAAGAAGAAATTTATCCTTAATAAGATCCTAAAGAAGATGCTTGATTGCAGATAAAGAGACTAAAATGTATTTTTTGATATACTGCTCTGACTTAGTGAAGATGGGGTATACACCTAGAAAGGGGTTTGCATTTGACATATGTCTTGAAAAAATTCTAAAGAGTAAAGAAGTTTTCTCCTCTTTTTCTCTCTCTCTAATTTTTCGTAAAGTTAATGTAAAAACAGATTTATTAGCACGGAGTGTCCGTCTACTCGCATTATATAATGTATGTAAACAGTGTACCTCCGGTTTGGCTCTCCAAATCCTTCAATTAATCGATTGTTGTTGACAAAGAAAAATATTCAGCTTATTAATTAGCTAGAAAAACTGTTTTAGTGTATTATGAAAAGATATAACAGAAATTTTCTAACTTGTGTGAAAAATGGTAAAATAATAATTTTTGTGAAATATTGAGAATATAAAAAATCTAAAAAATAGAAATTAACTAAAATAAATTATGTTTTACTAATAAATTACGTTTTACAATAAAACAAAATAAATCAAAATATTAGTGGTAGTGAAAAGGAGAGAATAATATTTGTGTTCTCTTGAACGTGGGAGTCACTGTGAGTTAAAGTTGGGTGTGGATTAGTTGCCGATCACTGCCGTAAACTTTTGACTAGTGTTTATTTTGATTAATACTTTTGCATACATTAAGCTATCTCTATTGTAATAACTAAATTTTTTGTTTGGATTTATGTGGAATAAAATATTGGTGAGTACGTGGACAATTAACTGCCTTGATAATGACTTTAATCTAGTCCCGTAAGGTATAACCTCATTAATTCCCCTAACAATGTATTTTATCATAATTGATTACTATTTATACGCTGATGTGATATGTTTAGTTCTATGCCACAAGTACAATAGACCAGCTAACAACTTTGACATGATTTGTAATTAAATTCAATATAATTAAAGAGACTTTATGTCATTACATCATGAGATAAAGCCCTAAATTCCTCAAATTAGTTAAAGTGTCTTCTTTAAAATTAATCAAGAAGTTTTAAAGAAACTTTCTCTAAGTGAATGTAATTAGTGTGGCTTATCTCATGAATCATGATTACACGAATAATATTTTAGAATTTGGAGTTTCGATTTTACCTTTCCTCCCCACCTTTTGTGTTTCTGGTTCTATTTAAAGAGTGTCTCAAATATAAAAAGGATAAGAAAAACACAATTCCATTAACAAAATTGGTACAAGTGCGAGTGTTAGAAATTATGGTTACCAATGATCAGATTCTTCTGCCATATCTTTTGCTGGTCGATCAATAGCTTCGATCGATGAAAACCACTAACCATTCCGGTTGAGGTGATATAAACTTTTTTTTGTTGTCAACTTCACATAAACATAAAGCTGAAACTTTATTTTAAAAGAGAAAAAACGATTTTCGTAAAACTCACCGACGACTTTTATCAAATGACGAACATGATCCGATTGATCCACGCAGGCCTGGATCCACGAACTACGTAGAGAGCACAAAACACCGAATTATGTAGAAAAAGCAATCCTATTATCCATTCAAATAAATTCAATAAGCAGCTGGATCTTTTGGTATAGTGATTTCCATTAGATCACCGTGTTAGTTCTTACCATATTCAAGCCTATATCAGGATATCTGCAATATATTTACAAAAAGAAAAAAAGAAAAAAAAATGTAAAATATTAACATAAGCAAGTTATTCAACATTTTTTGTGTTACTTAAACTGAAGTAATTATTGGGAACTAGTGACGTTGTACCACTACGATACAATGTACTGTTTTTTTTGTGTGTAACAATTATATATATATATATATATATATATATATATATATAAGTGAAGTGATACAGAAATAGTGGTAAAAAAAGACAAGTACTAAAAGAATTTTGGCTGTTCAAAACAAGCGATATATTAACAAATTTTACCCACAACTATAGGCTGTAAGAAAGTGTTAAAATGCATTCAACTTATTTTTTTCTCAAGTTAAAATATTTGTAAGTGTAAATGGAAAATAACTCATTATCTATATTTCTATTCTTTCTAATTCTATCTTACTACTTTTTAAATATATGCCAATTATAATAATAATTAAACCGATAATTCTTATCGTATATCATGTTTCATCAATTTTATCGTTTTTAATTGTACTGCTAACTCTTATTACCATCAGTTAGAAGAATAAACAACTTCAAATTTGAAATTTTCTAATAGACTATATTTGAATTTAAAACGTCAAATTTTTGATAATCTTAATTTTAACCCCTAAAATACAAGTTATGGCATTTGATGAAACAAACTCACATTAAAAACCTATTTTCAACTAGCAGTAAAATAAATTGAAGGGAATACAATCCAAATGAAATGAAAAATATCAAGCCCCCGAAAACAGAATATATATATATATATATATGCACAACATCTTTCATGTTTTTTTTCTGTTTATGGGTATATATTTTGACTTTCATATTATCATTACCCCTAAATATACGATCTTTCAAATTTACAGTCCAAAAAATCGTGGTCGTTGGAGAAAAAAAAACTTCCATGGTCGAAAAATATGATTTATAAGAAAACGTCATTAAATAATATTATAAAGCAAGTCTTAATAAACAAAACAAAAAAAAGTGGAATTGGTCCATAACGGTTCGGGAACTTTTCTTTGAACCGGAAACAGAAATGCGTGAGGACGGTACACGTGTTAGGTAAGGACACGATCCGCTCGTGTGTAACAGCCAATGATGTCGTCATTACACGACCTTTTTTTTGTCGTCAACACAAGTTTTCAAAATTAACGAAACCGTTCCCATAACCGAAACTCACATAAAAACAAGACACAATAAATATAAATGCTGGGGTACTTTTCTGTCGTTTCTTTGGTTTCTAACGTTTATTCGTGTTTTAAGTATTTGGTTTCTTCTTAATTTTTTTTTGAATAACACGATTTTTGTTCTTCATTTATTATTTTTGAATTTAATTCTAGTTCGAGTTCAGTTACATGATTTCTCTTTTATCTCTATTTTAATCCACCATAATTCTGTGGTTGGGATACTCGAAAATATTAGTTTTGTTTCGTCATTTAAAGATTAAAGTAAGTTGTTACGCATGGAAGATAATTATTACATTTATATGTGTAACATAAACAATTCAATTCTAATAATTATAGATACAAGGATCGAAAGTCAAAAACTCATAGGTTTAATGGAATTGTAACGTAAATAGTACATATCATCAACAAATGTTTTTTCAGTAGAGTTGGATTTTCTTTTACTTTTCATCGATATTTTTGTGGTGTTCAGTGTACCCTGAGTACAAGATCGAAATTGTGTTTATTAAATCTTAATAATTTCATTATTTTCTTTGGTTTTAACGTTTTTCCTGTTATATATTTGTTTAGTTCGTCGTTTATTTTGTAAAATTTAATTATAGTTCGACTTCACTTACATGATTTCTCTTTTATCTCCATTTAAATCAATCATAATCATGTGGTTGTATATTCGATCAAAATTTACTATAATTTTTAAAAAAAAAACTCTATGATTTATTCTAAAGATATATTATTGTTTTGTTTCGTCATTTCAAGACTAGACTAATTAAGTTGTTACGCACAAAATAAAATTATTACGTTCAAACGAACGACCACTCAATTCTAATATAAAGAGATGCAAAAATCAAAAGTCTACAACTTAGAGGTTTAATGGGAGCATAAATGGTCCATACCATTGAATATTAATGGTATTCAGTAGAGTTGGTTTTTCTTTTAATTATTTGGTTCTTAAGAATTAATTGAACCTTTTTTGTCACCATTCACGATTTGTTTTTACTTTCAGGTGTCTTAAACTAGGAAAACTATTTTAATCACTTAAATAGTTTTTTATTTGCTAAAGGGGTTTAAACCAATTTA
Organism: Crucihimalaya himalaica; assembly: GCA_004349715.1. Classification (NCBI taxonomy): domain Eukaryota; kingdom Viridiplantae; phylum Streptophyta; class Magnoliopsida; order Brassicales; family Brassicaceae; genus Crucihimalaya; species Crucihimalaya himalaica. The sequence goes on from SMJT01000009.1 coordinate 1,829,627, forward strand.
ATAGGTACAGAAAAGCTTACAAATTAACTATGATATATTTCTTTTTGGGGAAAAAATTACAGCAAAACTATAATTCAAACTATACCAGAAATTATTTTCTTTATACCAAAATGAGGAATCAAATTCTTTTAATCTCTGAAAAAAAATATATGATGTGCATATATTTTCCTTCTGCCACGCTGTATTTCCAATAAATGTCGCACAACTTGGTTTGAGAGTTCGTTTCAGTTATACGAAAAAACAATTGCTTGAATGTCACTGAATATATAAGTAAAAGTATATACATCGTTTTATAAATAAAAAAAATAGGGTATACATACAAAACGACGTCGAACCCTTCATTCAAAAGACCTTGAACTACTTGAACTAGTTGTTGAGCTAATCATGATCACTTTAAAATTTAACTACACAAGACCAAATCTTTGAAACATGCGAATATATATATACACATATATACGTTATGGAGAACAGAAAGCTCATAAAAGCAATTTATTTCACTCCCTTTAAGATCTTTTCTTGCTTTGTGTCCGAAACAGACAAATATTGATTCTGTTGTTTTTTCCCATAATTAACACACACACACATACACGTACGTACGTGCAATATCTGTATGTGTGCATAGTAGAGCCACACGAGCGGTTCAAAAATGTTTTTGGAGTTTCCGAGACTGTTGAGACTGTGGGACCTTTGGTCATCGAACCCTCCACACACACGAGCGGGTCTCGTTTTGCATGCATCAACACTACACGTACCACCGACTTTTCCAAAGCCTTACTTTTGCACGTGTAGAGAGAGAGAGAGAGGGAGAGATTTGTACTAAAACTCTAAAAAGTATCTCATTATTCGAAAATTTTGTTCAAGTAGATAATAAAATGCAACGTGAAGGAAAACGTGAACCTTAAATCTTTCTAATTCATTTCTAATTATCAGAACAAAAATTAACACGTAGGGCATACAAATATAATCATGGTAATTTGTTTTAATTAGACCTAGCTTGAAACTTGCAAGATCGAATTTCACCACCATCGACAGTAAATACAGTTAAAATAAAATCGTACGTAATTCTATAACATTGTTTTTTTATTTGATAAATATAAACCCATTGTTAAAACCAAGAAAACGAAGATAAAACCATTTGACTGGGATCATTAGGCCTAAAATGAGAATTAACACAATATTTGGTTGAATATGCTATTTCTATTAAACAGCTTCAATTTTGTTTTCCATGAACATTTAATAACCACTCATCATCATTTTTATTAAATATTCTTGTCAATCAAATATAATTGAATAAAAAATTAGAGAATCTCTCTTTCCTCTTCCACCATATAAACAGTGAAAAGCCATTCAAGTTCTCTCTTTATCTCTCTCCTATTCTTAGTTTCTCCCTTTAATCCCTAAACCCAGAGAAAAAATGAATCCAAATCTCCTTGAGAAAGATCTAAGGGGTAATGAAACTATCAATGTGTCAAGAAGGTTCGAAGATGCAAACAACTTTGGATCTCTACCAAACTCATACACTGCTTCTTGCAAAACTTCACTCACCAACCTCTCTCTCTCTAAAAACCATCCTCACAACAAATCAGCCGCAGTCGTAGAGTCGGAAGATGAACATGAGAAAGAGAAGGGTGAAAACGAAAGGAGTATAAGAATGAGGGGTAAAAGTGGAATTAACACAAAAGCATGCTCACGAGGACACTGGAGACCAACAGAAGATGCTAAACTCAAGGAGCTTGTTGCCCAGTTTGGTCCCCAAAACTGGAACTTGATTGCTCACCACCTTCTTGGTAGATCAGGTACATTTATTTTACTTTTCTTTGTTTACATAATTGATTATTTCACTTTTCTTACTGAAAATTCCGTAAATGTAAGTAATTAAAAATAAAAGTCTTAAGTAGAAAGAAATTAACTACATATGTTAAGAAATCTAAACAATTTGGTGAATCGAGTTTCCAAAATTACTAAGCATTTTTCGTAACCGTGTTTTTTTTAAAAAAAACATAGGTTTTAAATATGTAATTAATAAGTTAGAATAAATTATACATATATAAGTATTTAACAATATACATTGGCTATTGACATAATGCTTGATAGTAGCTAATTTATATATTTTGAGGGATACGTAACTAATATTGCTTCTTTGGTTATAGGGAAGAGTTGTAGATTGAGATGGTTTAACCAACTAGACCCAAGGATTAACAAGAGAGCCTTTACGGAAGAAGAAGAGTTTAGGCTTTTAGCAGCTCACCAAACATATGGAAACAAGTGGGCTATGATCTCACGTCTCTTCCCGGGTCGTACCGATAACGCCGTCAAGAACCACTGGCACGTCATCATGGCTCGACGGACTAGAGAAAGCCAACGACAACGTCAACAGCCTCCTACAGCGCCGTCAAGAGGCGCTGAAATGACGGTTTCATCCTCGTGCCGCTATGATCACGGGGAGTTCTTCGGTAACGTAGCCAAGGGTAGTTTCATCAATGAAGAAGACGACGACGATGGCTCAGCTGTCTCTACTTGTACGACGGAGCTCTCTCTCACTCCACCTTCTTCGGCTTACCAGCCTCGCTTCTTGATTTCCAACAATACCCTTGCCTCAGGTAACACTTTATTTCTTAGCTTGTATTATTTCTTACTATGGTTTTTTGTCTCTGTTGATAAGAACTAATTTTCATGACCTTGAGACATTAAAAGTACAGTAACTTGGAATGTTTTTTTCGTTTTGGTTTTCTTGAGAAGTGTTTTCGTGAATCTAACTATAATGATTTCTGTCGGTTGGTCGAGATCAGATTGCAATCTTTACTGAGTGTATCGTTGATCATAATCGGTTAATACTTTAACCGGTTGTACAAGATATGATTTTGTGGTCTAAATTTAGCTTAGTTTCCACTTTCCAGTCTTGTTAAGATTTTTTTTTTTTTTTTTTAAGTTCAAAGCATATTTAATGATAATTTTGGCATACATGTTGTATAACCAACGACGAGTGACCACATCCTAAGAGTTTTCATATATACGGCAATAATTATAAATTTGAATGACAAGAAAGAAAGAAACAGTTTTTACATCGTAAGAGTACCTATAGGCTTAATAATAAAAGGAGGTGAAGTACTCTTGTCACGTTACTATTTCAATACAACAAAATTTCACGTGGGGGCTGAAAAATTATTTTTCTAATCTTGCAGGTAAAGATGGTCAGTGTGTGCAGAGAGCAGAAGTAAATGGCATATATGGTAAAAAGATGGACCATCAAAATCACTACACAATCACAGTCAGTGAAAGAAAGGTGGAGATGAAGATGAAGAGTGGCTTTTACTTCTTTGATTTTCTTGGAGTTGGTGCTTCTTGATTAATTAGTTGCAGAACTAGGGCTCAATGATGAGGGAATTGTGAGATAAAAAATGGTTTAGTTTCTTCTATTTTTCCTGGTTAATTTTAGGCATGTTTGTTTAACATCTTAATTTGGGCTTTGGAAGAAATTAGCTGGGGGTATGATGGAAAACTAAAAAAAAATTATTAATCTCCTAGAAGTTAATAGTCAATGAATAAAAGTTAAATATAATTAATCTCTTTTCAGTATAATTAGAATAAGTTTACAAAAAGTTGCTGTTTTTTTATCTTGACTCACACACACAAATCGAAGAAACAACAGCACGAATTAAAACCACGGAGTTACAAGGTTTGGTCATTTTTGGTAGTAAATTACAACCTATTGCATTTTATAGTGCATTTATATGGAAGATGTTAGATTTTATTTTATAATGTAATTTCTTATATTGATTGTTAATTACTTCTAAAGTTCTGAATATTATTTTATAGTGCATTTATATGGAGTATATGTAAATAATATTCAGAACTTTATAAGTAATTAACAATCAATATAAGAAATTACATTATAACCTTTATAAATTAATACTTAGATAAAACTAAATTAACTTTTTAGGCCAATAATTATATTGAATAATTATTTAAATTAATAAAATATCAGAATTATTAATTTATAGAGGTTTTACTGTATATCAAGTATTGTATAAAGTAAAATCTCAATTACTCGGCTCGGGTCGGATCCCTAGTCTCCGTTCAATAATACCCATACACATAGTTTAGCTGCGCATAGAAATACAAAAGAAACTCATATACAGACTTATCTTTCACTTACTGAGGGCCCAATAAGCCCACTTGGTTAATTTAGACTTACAATACCCAAAGATATTTCATTTTGTGTAAATGCTTGGGAAGTGTTTTAAATTTTATCCTTAGAAAATGTACCGAGTTCTAGTATATAAATATAAATTTACATTAAAAATCAAGATCAACATAACCTTTTAATTTAGTATTCTTGGATTATCGTTACATATTTCGAGTTCAAGGGACATATTTTTCCACAAACTAGATCTCAAATTAAGATTTGGCTTCTTTTGTTAGTTAAGGTTTGTGTTCAGGCGAGCAAGAATCGACAAGAAAACAAAATATCTGTGTTCAGGCGAGCAAGAATCGACCAACATTTATTTAATCTAAGAATACACGATAGACTCAAAATCAATAGACGTAAAGGAAAAGAAAAACACAATCGACCGTATACGTTGCCACACAAGATATATAGCCAGTTCATGTCTGTCTCGGTACCTGTCGATGACAAAATAAAAAACAAATAAAAACAGATTTACAATTAGGGAATAATTACAGCATTTAACTATAATAGTGATAGTTGATTAATTAATGATAATGTTGAAAAACCCTAACGAGAAACATTTTATATTTCTAGAAAATCTGAAACTGTTGACACCGTCATTGTATTTGATCAAGAGAAGATATAAATTCCCAAGGTCTCTTTTGCCAATGAACTCAATAAAATATTCAATAGTTTGCATAATTACTCGGATTTTATTGGTTCTGGTGTTCTTACTTCTTAGCTATATTCTTTAAATTTCGAAATAAAATACTAGTACGGAGTATACATTTTCATTTAAAAAAAAAAACTTCAAACAAACCAAAAAGGTGATGTACATATATAGCTGACATCAATCCGTAAAGCTTCGTTAAATCACAAAACTTCAGTTACAGATATAAATTTCTACAAAAATGATATCCATTAATTTATTACAGAAACCGACAATCATCAAATTGATTTATATTTTATTATATTGTCTGCAGAAATATTTTATGTTATAGTAACAGGGTGAGATGGGTTCTTGAGATTCATTTCTGCAGACATTTAGGACTTGACCAGAGAATTAGGTTTCAGGCGCCAGCCCATTTTCACATACCAATTTGAAGTACGCATTATCTCATGTAATATAGAATTTATTTTACGAAATATAAAATATGGTAACTAACAAAATGAATTTATAAATGAGAAAATCGTCTTCGACGAACAAAACAAAAGAAGGTCTGGAAATCATATATGAAAATATTCATCAGCACTTTTTTAATAACACATATTAATTAAAAAAAAAGTGAATTAAAAGTTTAGTTACCAGGAAATAAGTTTGGCCATGTTGTAAAGAATGCATCAAGAAACCAAACTCATCAGTGGGAAGAGGAAGACCAGAGGAATGAAATAACACCGAACCTTCACCGAACGTTGCTTTCATGTCTATTGTTCCTTTTGTTACTTCCGTCGGAACTCCGTTTATGAACACCGTCATTAACCCTTTAAGGGAAAGAATAATAATAATAATTTATATAAGAACAAAAAACAAACAAAGATTTGAGAATTAGCTCTCACAACACAAGAAGAAGTGGCTTTTTTCTCTTACACTTTCAAATATTAGTTTATAAAAACATGAGCCATCCAAAATATTTGTAACCTAAATAAATGGTTAGAAAAATTTGATTACTGGTTTCAAATTAATCTAAAAAACCCAAAAATTTACGGTGTAGAAAAATATATGAGCCATGCAAATGAATGATTCACCTTGTTGGTATTGGAAATTGGAGGTTTCATCAGATGGGCTTAAAATCGATGGAGCATTTGAGCTATGCTGATGATGATGATGAACAGACTCATGGCCATACATTGTGAAAAGATTCTCCATGCCATTGTTGCTCTCACACCCACCATTTGAAGAAGAGAGGCCGAGTAAAAAAGAAGAGACTTGAGATGACGAAGAAGTTCCATTAAGTAAGTAATTAGCTGATGAGTTGCTACTACAACTTCCAAATCCCAAATCACTCTCCCTGTTGCTGTATGGATACTGATGCATGCTCATGGCCGTCATGTGCTGATGGTCTTCAGCTCCTCCTGAGGTGGCTGCGGCGGTGGCGGCTTGAAGCTGCCGCTGTCTCCGGCGAGATCTTGACCGTCGGTTTTGAAACCAGTAGAAGACGTTTGCGTCTCCCACTGCACCGAATTGCTCAAGCATCTTTCTTATCCTCACCGTCTCGTCTTTTGGTGGGTTAACAATACCACTGTTAAAGATGGATTCGAGTATCAAGATTTGCTCCGGTTTAGGTGACCAGCGTGACCGGACCGGTTCGGTAGAAGTCGAGGGGCTCTGCGATGCTCCTTCTTGATCCATTTGTTATCAAGAATGCTTGATTTTATTTTTATTTTTTGGAACTATGGATGTTAAGTAAAAACAAAGGAGATTGTGTGGTGCCTTGAGGGAAGATTTGTGTAATGGATTTATAGGGGAGAGATTCGCAATGAATCTTCGTTTTGTTTTCCTTAAATATTAAGTTACACTATTGGAGTGTTCGCTTAAATATATAAATATTATTATAAATATAGGGTACGGTCGAATTGTTAACACGTATTCCCGAGAGGCAGACGAGTTAAAAACTGGGGTTGCATATCATCTGATGTTATAACAAAACTAGCAGAGAAATGCTTCCACCATCACATTAATAGACCAATTCACAAACAAACCTTGGTTCTCGTTTTTCTCAATCTTTAGTTGATGACAAAACTTTTTGTTTGTGCTCTCTATAATTGTAAATAAATTTCAAAATATATTAAACGAGAAAAGTTGATATCTAATTAGGTTATTGAAAAACGACGGGTGCTTATCAATTATCTTTTCGGAATCACGTGTACATAATTTATTGTGTCATTTTGCAAGATTAACGGAATATATGGAAGAACTATGTAATTTTACTGTAATTTTTTTTTCTTGTGGTCATTAATCATTTTTGATCGGATGTCTCCGAAGGAATTGTTTGTCATTAATCATTATGCCATCTCATTGTACATTCTTCAGTATAATTTTGTCATTTTCAACATTATCAGTGAAATTTAGATCTAACTCGAAAATTGTGAATTATAAATTTATACTCTTTATATTAGAATATGTGAATCCTAATATTATTTTGGGAGTTAATTACAAATCAATACTAAAATTTTATGGAAATTATTTGGAATTTTCTTTTTGTTTTCTTGATTGGTTTTAAAATTATAATATTGCAGTACGCAAAAAAAAAAAAAAAAAATCCATACACAATCTATCATGACTAACAGACCCACAGATCTTGCATTCTTGCTACTGGGCAGTCAGGGCTCAAACATATAATAACAAACTACGCCATACATATATGTTATAATAACTAGTTTGTATCTTATATAATGCAAATTCTAAGATAAATAACTATTAGTTTGGTACAGTTCCTTGTGATTAAATTTGTGACCATTAGAAAAAAAAATAGATGTTATCGTAAGATCATCTCCAATTCCACTTTATATTTATTTTAAATTTTATTTTGGAGTAAAAACCATTTTAGTTCCCTTGTACATGTAATTTTGTTTTATAATAAATTTAAAATAAAATAATCTGTTAATTTGTTGTTTATCGCTTTAAATAAATTAAATGGGTTGAATGTGTAATTTTAATAAATAAAAAGTCATCCTAAAAATCAATACTTAAATAGAAAGAATATTTTAGGAATAGGTTGGAAATGCTCAAAGTTCCAACATTTATATACATATATATCTAATAATAATAAACTACGCCATACATATATGTTATAATAACTAGTTTGTATCTTATAATGCAAATTTGAAGGTAAATAATTTTTAGTTTGGTTGTTATTGTATGCATTTTTAATTTTATTTTTGGAGTAAAAATCTTTTTAGTTCCCATATATATGTAATTTTGTTTTATAATAAATTTAAATAAAAATAATATGTTAATTTGTTGTTCATCGCCTTAAATAAATCAAATGGGTTGAATGTATAATTTTAATATATAAAAGGTCATTCTAAAAATCAATACTTAAATATAAAGAATATTTTGAAAAATAAAATTAAAGTAAAAAATGGAAAAATCGGATATTAAAGTATATATATAACATTAGGAAAATAGTAATGTGAAAAGTTCGTAGGCCCAAACCGGATATTAAGTACATGGGAAAGTACCGGTTATGATTGTCCTGCTTTCTGCTGTAAATATGATCAAATTTATTAGTTATTTATAAATTTATTGATAGCAAATAATTTTCGAAACCTTAGGCGACCTAGTTGCTTTAAATGTGGAAAAATGATTATCGTGACGTCATGCAACAGAGGCCAAAAAGGAATTTGTTTGTCAAGTAAAAGTTGTCTTTGATTGAGATTTCTAGTGATAAGACATAATACAAGTTTTTGAACACCTCACGCACATATATAACAGCATTAGCCGATCAACACTATCTAGACTATAGAGTCGTTTTAAAATATTCTACTCGAAAAATCTCGTATAGTTTTTTTTTGTCAAAGGAAAAAGTCGTATAAATGAAACAATTAAATCCTGTCAGAGGAAATAATCTATGTAATTTTGGTAATTCTTTCTGTTAAACAAAATTCTTTTTAATTTTGGTAATTCGTTAATTATTCTTATGTTATTATATCCGATCTAAATAATCTCGATTCTTATAGTACCAGACTGAATCTTGAAACGTTATTGTATGTAAATCATAGTTGGTCGACAATTTTATAAACTATTAATAAAATGAAAAGAAATATATACTTAGGATTTTGTTTCATCTTTGAATTAAGTTTTCCAAGGTAACGTTTGCATTGTTAAGTGTCACGCAAGAGTGTTACTTCTACTTGACAAACTAAATCTTTTTTTTAAGTTTCATTTTAGGTCAACATCTACGAGAGTTACTTATTAGATCACAGAGGTTACAGGTACATCAGTTAAGGGAATTTTATATTTTAGTCTAGTTTGTTTAGAATTCACATCCTGGATTAAACATGAATCTTAACTACTCGTGGAGGAATAAAGATACAAAATAGTACTCCATTTGTTTCACTTGAAAAACATCTTAATTAAAATAAAATAAATTTCTATAACATTACTCAAAATGCAAGAAGTAATATTATTTTAAAAATACTTCCTTTTGATTGTTAACAAAGTTGTCCGTGTACTGTATGCGATGTATTGGTAAAGGTGCATGTACGTATGCAAATATAATAATACTATACGCTAAAAGGTAAGAACGTTGATAGATACAATAGGCGACAATCTGTTTCTTTCAGATGCATTCTGGTTTTTGACGATCTATGTTATTTGCTTAGCTGTTTCAGCTTTTCTTTTTGTTTATTACTACCTCAAAATACTACATAAAATTCCATTTCTCTGTACTTTCTCTTGCTTCTCACATGGTCACCTTCTAAATTATAACCGATCAAGTTAATAAGCATTTTTCCTTTTCCGAGATTCCCTAATCTTATTTCTAGTGTTTTTTAGTTAAGATTTATATATATATATATATATATATATATATATATATATTAAAGTAAATTTTACATATGATTTTTTACATAGGAATTTTTGGGACCACATATGAAATAAAAGGATAATTTATTAATAAATCCAAGAATAAATTTAAAATCTAAGATTTTAATGATTTCAAATAGAAATATACATCATTATAAATATTAATTTGTTTCATTATTTTTTGAAACAAATTAATAATAATAAAACCAAAATATTCAGCAATAATTAAGAATAAATTAATATTTAATGTATTTCATTCATAGTTAGTTAGTTAGTCCCTTAATAATTGATTTTCCTCTACAAATTATATATTTACTAGTTTGTTCTAAAGAGAGGTCTTTCAAACTCGGGGTTCCATACAATTGCATAATAAGCATGTTCGAATTCAGAGGATCGACTCTGGTTTTGAGAACTAATTAAAATTAATGAACTAAAAAGCTACACGTAAATTTGAAATTCTAGATCGATAATGAAAATGAATAAAAAGATTTTAACAGTAAGTTTGACCGTGGTTTGAATACGATTTTCGAGACAAAAAAAACACACACCTAAGTTTCCATGGATAAACATTCAAAGGACAAATAATTCATGTAATTTTTTATTTTGTCGCAATATATACATGACATGAGGTTGGAACGTTGAGATCCCAACTCATTACACGGTCTCTTGTTGGAAGTCTATCCTAAAACAAGAAGGCATGATTTGGTATTCGGCTGGAAAATCATATTGAGGAATGTTAAAGAACAATTGATGGAATGTAGTGAAAGATGATTGTTTTTGAAATAATTAGAAGATGATTGTTAGTATATTGTAATTTATTTGTAATATACTGTATATGTTGTTTTTTTTTTGTGTGAACATTATGCATATATATATATATATATCTACAATGTTATTTTACACTTTGTAAAATCAAGGTCGGGAATAACTAAAACACCGATAGTATTTTATGAAAAAAAAACTCCGATATTTAGATTAAATATATTGATTATTTCATATGATAGAAAGACTCGAAAGACCTTAAGTTTCATGCACAGCCGAAAACAGCCAAACTAGGAGTAGTGAAACAATATTAAGCAATTCATGGTCTACAACACTGGCTCCGATCAAGAAGCTAGATCATGGTTTTCCAAATTCTAAAACAATTATCTAAACTTTTAAAAACATTTAAGATAAAAGATGCATAAAATGAAAACTTTTTTTTTTAGTTGAATAAATTTCATTGATAAAAAAATAAAATTCAAAATTCAAAATAATAAACAATCTCCCGTGACTTGTTACATAAAAGGAATTTCAACAGCTGCATAACTTGCGTCTGCTGTACAGCTTTTATTTTTCTTTTCTTTTCTTACATCATGTATTAGAGGTAAAGATTCTGCAATTTTTCTTTTTATTTCTTTTATTACTGAGTGTGACTGATTTGATACAACTGGGTATTACTTGTCTGTTATAACTTCACAAGCTGTTTGTCCTTTTCTCTTCGTTTTTATGTTTATGGTCTATTAAATTTTTCACGGGCTTTTGTATTTATAGGCACACATTTTACGATCTCTATCTACTTCCAAAACCTCATCCCAAAGTTGCTTTTGGGACGTTTTAGGTTTGAACTAAAGCCAAAATATATACATGATATATATATACACACATTGATGCACCTTAAATCTCTTTGTTAAAATATACAGATAAATGCATACACCGATAAAGAAACCTCAAAACAGAGTAATTATAATTATCATTATAATTAAGAGTCATTAGACGTCTTCGATTAAAAAAGAAAAGAGAGTCTCTAGATGAATTATTGTAAGATACTGACCTCTACTGATTATGCCCACAATACGTCATGAAGTATTGGAAAAAACAACATTGACAATGGTAAAAGTCTTATAGTAAGAATAAAATAGACCCCTAGGGATTGGGCAAAGACAGTACGAGGATCACAGAAGTTATCCTTAAGCCACACTCTTTGTGGTCCTGAAGACCAAAATCTTGTAAGACTTTGAGGCTTCTTTCTTCTGAAATCTTCCTTGTGTGGTCCTGCTCTGTAACATGTACGGACTCTCTCTTTATCTACATACACCTACATATATACACAAAGAGTACATATATATATAAACGAAGACATACCATTATTAATGAGTTGAAAGTTGATCACATTACGTATTTTGGACATAATTAAAGTGTAAATAATAACTATATAAGGTTTGCTTTTGTACACTTATTAATTGTTTAGCAATTCAATTAAATCATTAATAACCAAAAAAGACTAAGGTTGGTGGTCACTGAATAATGACCACAAAAATTAATTTGATCTCTTTTCGTACTTTGGTGGATCTCATTTTATGAAAATCGGAGATTTTCTTAAGTGAAATCTCAAATTAATCTTAGATTCTATGTAAAACTTTTGGTATAAAGTATGTCATATGTGCATCATAATGTTTCGTAAAGAAACTAGAGCCAGTGGATATACTGATAAACACAAATTTGATTCGTAAAAACTGAATGAATTTTATGAATGTGTCGTTGTTTGAAGCCATGCATGTAACAAAAAAATAATATGTCGTTATTTCTTTAATGAACATTGTGAGTTAGTTTACAGCTAATAATAGGGCTGACGCATACGAAGCAAGTTGAGCTTTATTAATCTGGGCGATGAATCTGCAGAGCACTCATAGGGACACTAAAAATAACTAGAAAGAAGACAACAAATATTAGTGAAAAGAGAAAACAAATATATTACAATAATATTGTTTTCGATATGCATGTATCCTGACAAAACACATGACGATCGCTCTTCTTTTTATTCTATATAAATAGAGGGAATAACATTTTACTCGTCCTATAATATTTATAGTCCAAAACCAAATTTTTTACTTCTCAATCCATTATGTTTTAATTGCATCCAATCCTTAATCCCTTTTATTTCACGAACGAATATTTGACAGAGCGAATGAGTGATCCATCACCTAGAATATTTATCTCACCCACAAACATAATATTATGTTCTTTTTAATTGACACCTAGAAAACACCTAGAAAGAGTTCCTTCACAACAAATTAAAACTATTGCTTTGGTCCAAAACGCACACCAAACAAACGGCGGAAGTGTTTTTTAAATTACTATAATTGTTTTCTTTTTGGGTTTTTAATGAAATTTTAGTCCCTGATCTAATCTGGTATAAGTGCATCTGATGTGTCACGCACTTGAATGATTAGCAATCACCAGAAGTGCCAAAAGGCTAAACTCTAATTAACCTTTTCGTTTGATTTGTATTATATAAAAACCTATAACGGTCAGTTATTATACAGATTCATGCATTTATCATTTATTTTGAGAAGATTAGTGCAAACATTAGTATATGTAGGATTTAAGGCTTCTTGGATTTTTATTAAGACACGTGAGTTTCAAGTAAGTCTTTTCCTGAAATGCCGACTGTTAGTATTTATCTGACATTTAGTCAAAAGAAACAGTATTCATCTAAAAGGTGTTGGAGCCGACAAAAAAATATGTTGGACAGTAAAGAGGCCCATTTAGAGCTGTGTTGCTTTACTTATTTATAACACTAGCCCATTTTAAAGCCCATATACTATACTCACCGAAAATGCATGGTATATATATTGATAATTACTTTATATTTATATGATGAAAAATAAATCTAGCTAAGTCGATAATAGTATATTGTAGTTAACTAGGGATAGAATATGCGTATTTTACGTTGTTAATGTTTTACTTATATTTTGCTTATAAAGTGACCATTTCATAACTACTAATATATTATTGTTATCCTATTATTTGCATCAAATGCCCATAATCACCCTCTTACTACAGTTGTATCAGAGAACAAAAAGATAGTATATAGAAAAATAAATTCATAGATATATAGGATTAATAACCTTGATAAAGAAACATATGAATATTGTCAATAACACAAAATATTCGTATAGTTTAAGATACATCCTCCAAATGCAGAGCAACATTAGAATATATAATAATCTTTCTCAGAAATCGAAACCATCCAATTTAAGAAAAGCCTTATTTATGCAATAAAACCCGAACCAAAACCAAAAAATGAATTAGAAAATATAAAGAAGATGTGAAACTATATTTTTCAAATGTAATATTATCTCCACACTTTTGTAGTGTATAATTCAAGCTCATCAGTTGAATCTCCTGCAGTTCCTCCTGATCTCACCATTACGACCGGTAAGCACATCAACGGCTCCCATCTTCACCATTGCTCTAACGAACTGACGCTTAAAGAAGGCGTTATTGTTAGCATACCTAGCCACAATCCCACGAGTCTGTGGGTCGGTTGCGAGCCGTTGGTCAACCTGCAACACTCCTCTTCTTTTACGGATTTGCTTGAAGAACTGGTTGTCGAACCTCAATGGAGTCGACTGGTCTAGGGCCGCCGACGCACTGTTTCTGCATGTGTTCCTTAGGCTACATTTACAAAAAAAAAAAAAAAAAAAAAAACTATGAGTTATATAAAAAGATTTCTTATTGAATGTGAAACTCAATTTGCTTAGGTTTTCATGGTTCAAAAAGGTTTTCTAAGTTTATTAGCAAAAATGATTTTAAGATATCCAACCTCTTGGAAATAATTAACCGAAAAAACTAATTAATGTGCAACATGGACTATATCATCTCTTAAATTTTCTATTGTTGAAATATTTTTAAAAATACATTTTTGTTGAATTATATCCTCAAATAATTTATTTATAAATCTTGAACCTTGGCTCTAGTGGATGTATGATTGAACCGGGCCAGTTAAATTACCTGGTAACCAAAGCAGGGTCCATGGACGAGTCAGGTCGTCCGGTTCCTTGGAAGTTAGTGATCCGGTCATTGAAGAGACCACAATTTCCCTGACCAACAGTGTGTGCACCCAAAAGAGCTACAGCATCGAACGTGTTCAGTCCTTTGTTGGTGAAGAAACTCACAGCTCCGGAGACAGAGATTGTTGGACCCGGTAAGGCCACTTCAGCATTGTTCGAGACCCTACCGTCGCGCCTTCCCGTGGGGATGCTGTAGCTCGGGCCTCCTGCTAAGGCCACCGAGTCACGTGTGGCTAATGTGACGATGTCGGCACATGAGACTGTGGAGGGGCATGCGGCCTCTAGCTGAGCCTTGATCCGGTCGATCAGGTCAAATTCCCTGACGCTTCTGTTTGGTCCAGCGGCTTTCTCGGAATTGGTTGAGTCAATGAGGAGAGAAGCGTCACAGCCCTACCCATACAAAATATTACAAATAAGATTAGCCAGACAAAATGATATAAAATTTGCGTAATTTTATGAACATTTTCTTTAAAATATGCATTTTATATACAAGTATGCAATTTTGTCCTAGGACCACTCTTATATTAACCACATTCGATTAATGCGTAATCTGTGTAATCTCTGCTCACCTCTTTGATAATTTGTATTTCTCGAAGTTTTGAATCAATATATATCTCTAAGACTACACCTCTTCAAATTAATTGACATGGAATGTTTTGAAAATGTTGAGCTATATCAAAATTGTTATACTTACCCTGACGAAACAGTCGTGGAAATGCATACGGAGCAAGGCGGCCGTGACGGTTGGGTCAACACCAAAACGTTGGCGCACCAGATTACGTACGATAGTCTCGGCTTGTGGGCATGACTGGCTATAAAACCCAACCCTGAGTTGAGCAAATGCGATCGGGAAAATAAAGAAAAGCACAAGAAGAGAAGAAAACTTGGCACCCTTCATCATTTTTTGGGGTTATGAGTTTTCTTCAATGTATTAGTTTATATCTTCTTGTGGAAAGGGTTGTGAGTCCTTTGAGATCAACCATAATGTATATATACACGAGAAAATCAACCGTCGAAAAATAATTTAGAGACCATATAATTAATAATACATCTCATATAATACATAAGAAAGTCAAAGGTTATATTATTCTTTAGATAATTAAGCTTAGAGACGTTTGTAGAGGCGTGCGAGCGACTTTGTAAACATGCCTTGCCATGTTGTAAATTTAATAATGTATATACAATATGTATGATGATATGCTGAAATTTTGATCCAGCTAAGTCGATAATAGTATAATTGTAATTAATGTACATGGTGGATAAGGTGCGCAATTTCATTTCGATTTCATTTTCTTGCCTATTGCGATTTTGAAAGAAATGTAAAAGTCAATTTCATGCAATAGTTATCACAAATTATATGACAGAAATACAAACGGGGTTTCTTTTAAAACCACTTGGTTATAAAATATTTATATTTTGGACTTTTATTTTATTAACAAGACTTACATATGATTGAGAATGTTTTCAAGGACTTAGGAAAAAAATGGATTAATTTAAGTTTTAGACATTATCTTTAATTGTATATGTTTCACTTAAATTTAGTTTATGTCACATGTACAACAACCATATAATTGCGCCATAACAACTTATCATTAGAGGCAATATTTTAATTTTATTGTAAACTATTTTAATGAATTTTTTCAATAAGACAAATACTGTAACTACATAATTAAGTATACCTCAATATATGGACATCATGACAATTGCTCCAAGTAGTCATCTATCTAGAGGCTCGGTACCTGATTAGTTTAGTCGTCAAATTATCTATCCACTAATAGTTAAAACTACTGATCAAATTATTTAAAGTAGTTGGTCCATACTATATACGATAGTCTAGGTTCCTGATTTTTATCGTAAGTTTTAGGTACACAATTTAGTTACCATTTTAATTTTGGATGAGTTGATAGCAGTGCCATCCAAAATGAAAGTTGTTACTTGAGGAAAGCGACTATGAGGTTTGGGAATATTATTTTGACGCTTTCATTATATGATTTTAAAAAATTACTTTTAGTTCGGTTTCGTGGCGAGTTGTGTAAAGAAGCTGGCACAGCACAAATGATTTGCTTGTAATAATGTGACATTCTTTTCCCTTAAATTATACTTGCATTGATTGTATTAAAATATCCAGTACTATTTATGCATTACTTAAAAAAAAATAAGACATATAAAATAACAATTTGTGTTAGCATCGTCATTGTATCACCATCTAAGTTTAATTACGCATAATACATATTATTAACTTTTGAATTTCTTTTTTTTATTTTCTAAACATTTTGACCTTTTTCCTTAAACCAAATGGGTAATTTTTCTAACACTGCTACAGAAGATGTTTTCACAAGTCCTTCCTCTCAATCAAAATCCTCACAAAAAGATGTGGCTTGGGGTGTCCTTGACAGTAATCGTTTTGTTATCTTTGAAACTGGAGTTTATGCATGTTTTGAATCTGTTTGCGATATAGCTTAGAGATCTCGAAGAGGAAGACCAATAAAGGCAACTCGGAATGTTCAAAAAATGCAATAGACTACTGTCGATAGACGTAGAAACTGTGGTCGTGAAGACCGAAACGGTCGTGGATCGGACCACACAACTAGGAATCTCTAGTGAGCTATTTCTTTTCCAGCTCTTCACTTTAATCTCTTTAACTTTTGATGTTCTTAAAGCTAGCAAACTCTATGCCTAAGCTTCTCTCTCGATTGCTATGACTTTAATAATCATAGATGTGTAATGTCTTTGCATTTTAATAGAATACCCTTTAACAAAAGAAACGTTTATCTATCAGCTAATTCAGTTATGTCTTACATTGTTAAGGTTATTTCCAATAATAACCTTAACAATGATTGTAGAAAATAAACTCAAAGAGAAAAGTTTACCGGGGTAGCACTTATATGATTGTAGAAAATTGTCTGGTTTAGGTCCAAAAGGTCTAAAGGGCCAAAAGGCTGAGTTCATTTCCTTAGGATCAAAACTTGTATTGGACTTGTAGATGACAACAAGTTTTATCATTGATAACTGATTTTTGAAACGATAACATTTATGATACTTTTTTTTTTATATCGAAAACAGTTTAATGTTGTTTCTTATGTTCTGTTTATAGGTTTAAGTAACACTATAAAACTCACGGATCCCACCTCTAGTTCTGATATGCAATTCAGGCACATGTGCTACGATTACAGCATACTAGCAGTATGAAGTATGAACTAATTCCTAAGAAATTAAAAATGATTATTCAAAAATTTTCTTCGCTAATTATATACAGATCGATATTTTTCTTCTTCTACATCTTATACAATGTGGCGCTTTTTTTTGGGTAGTTCTGAAGTTTAAGAGTGACAAAAAAAATAGTTATGTAATTTAAGAGAAAAAGTTAGTTACATTCACATACTCACATGTAGTTTTCTCAAAACAATTAGCTCATTCTAACTCAATAGATTGTCTTAATCTCTCAAATTGACATATTATTGATTTATTTTCTATATTAATGCACCAAGTATAAAATATGTAAAATTCATCAACGACTTCAACTAAGTTTTAGTTTTAGTTAATTTGCTTATACTATATTTTCAACTAATATGCAACTCGGTCATTCTACCGGTCAACTAAATTTAAAACTCGTCAAAAATCGATGTCAATTAAAGTCAATACTTCGAAAAGAATTTAAATTAAAATACGAATTCATTAATATGAAAAAATTACAGCTTGTTTGCCTTCTTGGATTAAGTAAAATGTTAATTCGAAATGTTGCAGTCCGATCTTCCACTTCATTACATTCTATGTAGGAACTCAGCTAGCTTATAACGACTGAATTAAAAGTTCTCCGTTAATACGAAATATGAACAAGACCAAATGGTTATACGTCACATATTACCCATATTAATTGGAAAAACATATACATTATTTGATTTGTATACTAGTAACAAACAAGTGATGAAGTAGAGTGTGAAACTTGTGTTTCAAGGAATAAAAGAAAACGAGTAGAAAGCTTTCGAGAGAGAGGAAGAGTTAAATCAATTTGCAAGTTAGGGAGATTTTAATAAAGAACTGCCCATAACAGCAAGCAACGGCCTTTTGCGTCTCACGTGAAGATTTCAAGAACCAAGATCAAGAAGATCTCTCTCTCTCTCTTAATCGACCATTCTTTTGCCTCTCACAGCGAGTCTCAACTCTTTCTATATATATCTTCATTTCTCTTTCTCTCCCTCTCTTCATCTCTTTCTTTCTCTGTCTTCACTTTCACTCTTTCGCTTCTTCTCCTTCATCTCTCTCTCTCGTCTCTTTAATCTTTCGTCACCGTTTCCACCGCAAGATAACCGTGACCCACCTTCGTCTCCCTCAACCGTGACGTGACCCACCTTCGTTCTTTCTTAATGGTACTTACTCTACTTCTTCTTCTTCTTCTTCTCAAATCGACTTCAATTTTAGGGCATTAGCGTCGATTCTTTACACGGAGATTACTGATTCTTCTGCCTCTTACCTTTTGCTTTTGCTTTTTTTTTTTTTTTTTGCAGGAAATCGAACAACCCGTAACTCCTCCCGCCGCAGAGCAACCACAACAAACAACACTGACCGGAAGATTCTTCAGATGCCTCTTCACTTGTATCTTCTACACGCAACTAACCCTAATCTCGATCTTTGTGATCTTTCTCACGCTACGAGGTCTTGTCTTCACCAAATCACCTAACTTCCACCCCAAGGAATGGTACACTCCTCTGTTATCCTCTGTTGCTATCTCTGGAATCGTCTCTTTAGCCTGGAATTGTTTCTTCGTCTGCAACATAAGAGTCACAGTCAAAGCAACGCTCTGGTTCACACCGATACTCACAATCTCCGCCGGGCTCTTCCTAATTCTCTATGACAGATACGTGGTTCTATGGATCGGTGTACTTCTTGTGGTGTACAGCATCATTTCGGCATTGTATGGCTTTTACGTCAATAACAAGTATGAATTCACCTTCAAGATGATGTCAATCGCCACAGGGTTATTACCTGCAAGAACCAGAGCTATAGCAGTTGGATCAGTGATCATAAGTGTGCTCTACTCGGGTTTCTTGGTCGCTGGAATCGGTGGAGCTACTGCTACAAGAACACGTCTAGATATTCTTTTCATCTCCATCCTCGTGATAAGCTTTGCATGGACAATGCAAGTTCTCAAAAACGTACAAGAAGTCGCGGTTTCGAAAGCCACATACGTATACTTTAAGAGAGTTGAATTCATGAATGCTTGTGATGCTCTTGGTGCCACTCTGAAAAACCAGCTCGGGAGCGTTTGTATTGGTTCAACACTTGTTCCACTTATTGTACTTATTAGGGGAACGATTCGGAGCTGTAATCTGCAGGATAGTTGTGACGATGACCAGGACATCTATACAGGTACTCGAGGCTGCTTTTGGATTGCCAATCATATTATTTTGTGCGGGAACAGATATGGATTTGTTCATGTGGGAGCTTATAATAAAGGATTTGTGCAAGCGTCGAGTGATACATGGAGGAAGTTCAGAACAGTGGCTGGATTTGAGCAATTGATTGATTTTGACATCACCAGCTCCATCTGTTTCTACAGCGCCATGGGAGTTGGTGCAATATCTGCATTAACTGCAGGAATATGGGAGCTTGTGATACAAAAGGATCACTTCTTTGAGCTGACTATCTATGCTTTCATCATCGGATACTTTGTGGTAAGATCTTATTATCAAATGCAGGCAAAGAATCAAAGTTGGCTTTACTATGTAACCTTATGTATCTGTTTTTGTTGGTGTGTTTCAGGGGAGAGTTTCTTCTGCCTGGCTACAAGCATGTGTAATGGGTTACTATGTAGCTTACTCTGAGGATCCACAGAGCGATAACTTTGATAACACAATTCCACAACGTATTGAGCGGCAAAATATCGAAAAGGCAAAAAGAGAAGCCGAGAATAGAGTGCAGGAAGATGATGAAGAGGAGATAACACACTTGTAGAGAGCTCACTTACGGATTGTATCCACTTTAAGGTTCAGAAAAAAATACTTTCGTTTCATTTTTTTTTCACTATTCACCTAGGCTTTTTAAAGCTAGACTAAAGATTGAGAGATTGTTTAGTTTCATATTGCAAAATGCAGCTAGATAAGGAATGTACATACAGAGTGAGACGAGAATGATTCAGTTCTGATCCTTTTCCCTGCTTTATTTTCTTGATCTTTGATCCGTTGTCTGTTTCTGATTGCATAAATAGTGAAAAGAGCAGTATATAGAATTATGGTTTCAGCCACTTGGAAACCATTTTATATAAAAACAGAAAATGAATGGACTCTGTTACAAGATTGTGAATGTTTCAGCTAGAGATTTGTACATCAGTACAGGAACACAAATCTATATATGGAACTCAAAAAAGTAGGATTTTACAATAAGATTAGAGAGAAAGATACAATGTATAAAAGTGGCGAATAGGTAAAACAGAACCATGACTGGAAACAAGTGAATCTAGGAGTCATCAGTGTCCTACATGACCACGCCCGCCACAACTATTGCACATAATGTTACCAGTTCCACCACAACCTACAACAGAAGCAACATATAGTTAAAGATGAAGACAAAGTAATTTGCATAAAACAAGTAGAACATGTAGGGTTAAAGGCTTACCTAAGCAACGCACTTTAACAATGATGCCTTGGCTCTCCATAATTGAGTCTACATATAGACCAGTTCCAGAGCAAGTGGCACAGAGCAATGCACCTTTAGCTTCACAACAAGTGCAACGCCGATGATCACCAATTTCCCTCTCAGACATAGATAATCCTACAGGCTCTTCGATTATTTCCTCCGGAATCGGTTTATCATAACAGAACATTGACTCAAGACTGCTTCTTTGTCGGTTCACGTCTCTTTTTAAGCTTGACTCAGCCTATGAATTTAAAGAATTGCCTCAACTTAGCAAACAATGTTTTATTTTATCCCTCTCATAAGAAATAGGATTCACTTTCTTTACTTTCTCAATCACCATAATGTATAAATGTTTCCCCAAACATTGAAAAAAAAAATCTTACAGCAACATCATATTCAACCAAGCTACACTAAACTCTTTCCATCAACATGTATTTGCCATTTACTAATGCTAGTAAATCATCATCATGACACAAGTGTGTGAACAAGTACAGAAGGTTTCTAATTTGATACAACAAAAGAAGTGTTAAACTTAACAGGACTTGGATTTGTGGAAGCAACATAGAAATGTTATATACTCATACACAGCCAGAATAACTAATGCAAGTACTCACAATCATCACCATGATTAAACAAGACAATACAATTGCATTGGTATGAATCAGATTTCCATGAGAAAAACTTGCTTAACTTCACAAAAAATGCTTAATTTCAGATACAGAAATCTCGAGATAACAAGTCAAAGCACAGACAACAACACGAGATAATCTTAGAGATAGGAGATAAGTGATTATTAACCTTGAGAGATGAAGAAGGAGGAAGAGAGGACAATCTAACGCGGGAACCGAATCCAGAAGAAGGAACCCCGCGTCGGATTCCTCCAACAAAACTCGATTTCGCCGGAAATGTAGACGGAAAAGCAAAATCTAAAGCCGAATTCATCTTCGGATATACGTAATTGTGAGATAGAGAAGATGGAAAAATCGAAATCGAAGAGAGATGGAGAAGGTGGGTTGATAGCTTTGGAGGGATCGCCTTTCATCATAAGTCTGTTTGTACGTGGAGGTCCCTTAACCGGACCGTACCGGAATACTATCCGGTTCTCGATTTTTAATTATGCTAACCGAAATTTTCAGGAGTAGGTATGTTTTTTGAATGGTTGGAGTGATTAATGTGAGACATCTCAATCAATAAATTTGAATTGGACAATGGATCCATAACCTCTGAAGAAAACAATATGGGCCGACTTTAACATGACTAGCTCTTATAATACGAATGCCCATCATCAATTATTTTTGGGGACATCTTTTTGGAGTCAGCCTCTTCTTGTCTAATGATAAACAATTAACAGATTTGTGGTTAATGTTTATGTTATTTAGATTGTATCTCCATGAGTCATCGAAAGTTTTAGAACGAGTAAAATAAAAGTAGATCAGATCTCTCCGTGTTGATTCTTGTGTCTACTCACTTAGCTATCAAGCAATCAATTACATCACAAAGCAAAAATAAAGTAAAGCAAAAAAACAAACGCGTTTGAAGACCGTGTTGCTCTAAAGACTCGGTACTTTTACTATTTGCAATTCACACTCATAAGTCCCCCTTATCTTCATATTACGTTCGGTATTAATTGAAATTCCCTAAATATTATCCTAAGCATTTAAAAAACTTATCCTAAATCTTAATCCCTCAACCGGCTTACTAGTTTTAGTACTTAAAAAGAGTCGACCTCATGTTTTTTTTTTCTGCCGACTTCATTATATACAATTATAGTTTGTGTGACTGAGGGAATAGTATATAAATATTCCACGATAATTTATATTAACCCTTTCTACTTGTATCTTTCTGTCCCTTTTTCGCAACTTTCTTTAATGCACCAGACACTAATCACACCCATGGCCCATCGTACTAGAAAACCACTATTCTATTAATTTTCTTCTTAATACATTTTCAAGTTATCATCATGTGAACTGGAAGTAACAAAATATAGTCGGTGATTTAAGCTCAATTACCAATAACATTTTTTAAAAACAAAAACCAAGAAACAGTTCACAATTAATAAAACTCGATAAAACAAGCAAAACAAAATGCAGTATATCTTTCATAAAAAAAAAATCAAAATTATGTAATAGATTAGAACTCTACATGTTGATAAAAAAAAACATAAATTCAGCACTGTCTACATCCTTACTTCTGAGTTAAACTTGAACCGAACCAAACCAAACCTGAATGTTTCTGTTTATCATATAGTTAGTGCTTAAGGAATAAGCACTAAATAATATTACGGGGTCCGCATCTTTCAATTATTATTTGATTAAAAGCTTCGAATTTTATGTATTTCTATTCTGAGAATACGTAATGGAAAGAGAAAATGACGCACAGTTGATCGTGAAGCCGACACATAAGCCATTCCCAAAAACCAAGTCACCATAACCCAAAACGGCAACGACAAAGTGACAAACTTATTTCGAATTCTTTATAAAAATAAACGTATCAGATCCTCTGTTTTGTTTCCGACGTTTGTCTTCGGCATGTCTTGTTAAAAGTGTTTGTGTGTTTGTGGGTGTATTCTTCTCTTCGTTCTCCATTAAAGCTTCGATTCGAATTTGATCACTTATTTTTGCTTTTTCTTCTTCTTCCAGATATTTCAAAAAAGGTTAGTGCTTTATCTCTCTCTTTCCGCGTAGAGTTCGTGTTTATTTAATCTCTTTCTTCATGATCTGTTGTTGAGGAAGATTACCCATTTATAGATTCTCAACAACAAACCCAAATCTTTTCTTTTGCTATTCTGCTCTCTGATAAAAAACCAAACTTTATCTTTGTTCTGATTTGGTTCTTCTCGTTTTTGAGTTTCCAGGTTTTACCTGATTGATGGGATTTTCATTTTCTTCAACCCGTTTTGGTTACTTGACGACAATCACATTCCTTCTCGTTATCTCTTGCCTTCTGTTGGGTTTCTTCACGAATCCTGTTGATTCAAGTGTCCTAAGACCTAAATCTGAGCATGATTGTAGTGCACTGAAGCACTTTCATGACTACAAATCAAAGTGTGCTTACTTGAAATCTATTGATCCATGTGCAAGTCAAGGTTTCTTCGATTATCTCTCCTTTCTCTATTGTAATTTCGAAGGATTCCCAATTTTGGGTCAGTTTCTTCTTTTCCTCTGGTTGCTTCTCCTCTTCTATCTTTTGGGCCATACAGCTTCTGAGTACTTTTGTTCATCTCTAGAAAGTCTCTCAAAGCTGCTTAATTTATCACCAACTGTTGCTGGTGTGACTCTTCTATCGCTTGGTAATGGTGCTCCTGATTTATTTGCAAGTTTGGTCTCTTTCATGGGAGAATCAAAGGGTACTTACGATGTTGGTCTCAACACAGTTGTGGGAGGTTCTTCTTTTGTTACCTGTGTTGTTGTTGGGATCATTAGCATTTCGTTGCATAGGAGACGTGTCAGGATCGAGAGAGCTGCTTTTATAAGAGATATTTGTTTCTTCTGTGCGGCGATTGGTTCTTTGGCCTTGATTTTGGTCTATGGAAAGATCAATTTATGGGGTGCTCTTGGGTTTTGTTCACTGTATGCTGTTTATGTTGCCTTTGTGTATCTCTCTTGGAGATTTGGTGGAGAAGGTTCTGAATCTGATTTTGAGTCAATCCATAAGCGTGGTAGTCTTAGTGAACCAATCTTGCAGAGGGATTGTCTTGATCTTGAGCAAATTGAAGATGGTGTTGTTAGTGGAGAGGATCAGATTGGCGATGATGATCATCACCAGGGATATTATTACTGGAAAAGATTGGTCATTTGGGTAATCACCCTGCCTCTCAACTTGCCAAGGATATTGACAATTCCTGTTGTGAGTGAAGCCAACTGGTCTAAACCATTAGCTGTTGCCTCGGTCACATTTGCTCCGGTTCTGTTGTCGTTTCTATGGAATTGGAAGCGGAAACCGACGAGTTTTGAAGCGGGGATCGTTTATCTTATCGGGTGTTTGATCGGTATAGCGCTTGGATTCGTTGCAGGAGCCACAACGAAGAAATCAAGCCCACCAAAGAAATGGTTATTACCTTGGTTAGCAGGAGGGTTTGTAATGAGCATGACATGGAGTTACATATCGGCACAAGAGCTAGTTGCGCTTTTGACTTCACTAGGGTACATTTTCGGGGTAAGCCCTTCGATCTTAGGCCTAACGGTCCTCGCTTGGGGAAATTCGATTGGAGATCTAATAACCAATGTGACAATGGCGCTGCACGATGGGAATGAAGGTGCTCAAGTAGCTGTATCGGGATGTTACGCTTGTCCAATCTTCAATACATTATTCGCTCTGGGGATTTCGCTTGTGGGATGCGCGTGGGACGTTTATCCGTCGAGTGTTGTGATTAAGACAGATCCTCGTTTGTTGGAGAGTCTTGGGTTTCTGGTCATAGGACTGGTTTGGTCGTTCTTGGTTCTGTTTAGTAACCGTATGAGGCTTGGTGGAGTGATGGGCATAGGGCTTTTGGTCATATACTTGGCTTCATTGTCTCTAAGAATCATGGAAACAGTTGGAGATGCTCACTAACTTTGTTTTCTAACTCATAGTGTTTTTATTTTACATAACACGGGGTTTGTATAATCTTCTTCTACAATGTAAAAGTAATCGATTTTGTAATGTATAGATTTATGGATAACTTGTGTAGATTGTAACGTAGATTTTCCATCATATAATATGATACAATTTCGGTTTCGTGGAGGAAATTATACAAAACTACTGTAACTGTATCAATTGATTTGCAATCATTATAAATCAAGTTGAAACAAGAGAAAAGTTTGATTTACTATGCAAAAGAAAGTAGTTTAAGTAAGGTTCCAAAAAAAAGTTCTATAGAGTGATTTGAATATTGCAAATTCGAAATAAATAAGAGTCATGGAATTTAAATCGAGTAGCTAGATTTTAATAGGTGTCACATACTGGACTAGTCAACAATCTCTGCTCATACATTTAAGTAAACACATACTTGTGCATATATTATTCTCATAGAGATAATGTATTTTTTTGCCAATATATATATTTATATTCCAAGGGAGTTACTATATTCTATTTAATTCCCAGTATTGTGGGAGTTGCTTGACGCGACAACGCTTGTCTCTTTTTGCCAATTTGCATACGAACTTAAGATAAGATGTGTTTTTTGTATTGTTCAATTATTGTTAGTTTCATCATCTCATGACTCGTGTACATTAAAAATTGGCACATTTTTCTTGTTTGTCTGCAAATTGTTTCTTTGGAATTAGGCTTAATCCAATTTTGGGCCTTTTTCTAATAATCTAAAATACAATGGGACACTTAGCAATGTCCATTACCACAATAAAACTGATTAGGGAATAAGGATTTTACATCTAAGAGAAATTTGGCCGTATTTGCTACATTCCGGTTGAATTCACCTAATTGAAACCTTTTTTTTTGTTGTAAGTTTTAATCGAGAGTTATGTTTTCTGGAATTTGGAAAAGGTATTAATGGTTGAGCTAAAACCACAAAAGAACCAAACAATTACACGTTATTTAAATTCATTGATTTGATTGATTTGGTTCATTGATTCATTGATTTGTAAATTCATATAAGATTTGAAAATCCTTATTGAATTTAAAATCAATACATATAGATTTTGGAATAACATGTTTTATCCACGAATTTTAATCCTTCTATTCTTCACTTTCAAATCCATTAAAATCTATTAAAAATATAATATAGATTTTGAAATCCAACAATGAATCATTAAACGAATAACACATGATTTTAATTAGTATTTATAAATGACAGAACCAATAACACATTATTTAAAAATCTTTTGAAAAATTTATGATTGAATAACACATGATTTTACTTGGATTTTCAAGTCGATTAAAATTCTTGAACCAATAAACCCCTTTGAAAATCTATATTTTCCGACCAAAAAGTTGATATCTTTTATTTCACAATGAAGGTACGATTCACATGTAAGATAATTGAATGAACAATCACTTACAACTTTATTTAGAGTGGTAACTGAATTTTGGTATTAATGATGTCATATATATATATATATATATATATATATACAACCCATGGACAATGAACCTAGAACAACAATCCAATGTTTTTTTAATTTTAGTGAGGTACTAAGTGAGCTTGACAGAAATTTAGTGTTCAGCAACAAACAAATTTGGCCATCCCTCTCATTAGTATTCACAACGTTTTCTTAGAATCAAAGGAATAAGATCCACAAATATGATCTATTTGCAATTTTCTTCTTTAACTATTACGAAAACAACCCAAACAAAACTTAAAAATTTACAATAGTTTAACTTCATCGGTCGATATCAAGGACTCCGAAAACCCTAGCCAATCTCAAGGACAAGAAACAGAGGTAAATAGCAAGTAGGCCGCCACCGACAAGCTTATCAAGTCTCATCTTCTTCTTTGGCATTATCACAAGTGCCCAAAGCAAGCCTACCATTAAGAATCCTAGTGTCTCAAGCAACGAATTGTCACTAGGAATGATGTAGACCCCAGGGTATTCGCCTAAGGAGGAAATAACAAGTGGCACACCTAGTCCGATAACCGTGATGAATAGTGGACCCGCGTAGCAACCAGAAAGTGCTATCTGAGCACCGTCGTTGCCTCCGTGAACTGCCACGGTCACATTGGCAATTAGATCGCCCAAAGAATTGCCCCAAGCTAGGACGGTTAGTCCTAGCACCGAAGGGCTAATTCCAAAGATATTCCCTAAGGATATTAACAAAGAGACTAGCTCTTGTGCTATGATGTATGTCCATGTCACACTCATTGTGAAGCCTCCTAGAAGCCAAACTAATGAGAATTTCTTCGGTGGACGTGATTCTTCTGTCGTCAAGTATGCTAAGATACCGAGGATTAGCCCGATAGATCCTGATATTATGTACAAGATTAGGTTCCTTTGGGACCCGCTGTAATGAGAACAGTAAAGCTCGGTTAGTAGAACAGGCGCTATGGCTGTGGATACTACCGCGCAAGGCCTTGACCATTTCTCTTCGCAAATCACGGGAATAGTGAGCCGCCGGGGGAGGTATAGAGGTAGTCCTACGATGCTCACTAGCACCGAGAGGCAAGACCGGTGCCTTTTTTGCGAATCGAGAAACACAATCTTGAATTCTTGAGCTGGTTTTTCTGACAAAACGAGCTTCTCGTCAGCTATATAGTCTAGCAACGGGACTCCCATCTCGGCTAAATCCTCTCTGCTACGAAGATTCTGATCGGAAATACGTTTCTTGCGCTCAAAGAAATGTGAAACCGATAAGAACCCTACGTAGAGGAGATAAATGGATAGGTAACAGAGAGCAACCCAAATGGTTACTTTGCCGACGAAGATGATCAAACTGAGACAACACAGAGCAACCAGAAGAAAAACCACGTCGCGGATAAAGCTGTTTCTGTCAATAGAGACATCTCTAGATCCAATCAAAACGCAAATCGTCCCGACAACGAAGCTAGAGACGAAGAACGCGCCGCCTAATATAGAGTTGAGCCCAAAATCACCATTATTCGATCTAGTGAAGGAGACAACACTAGAGAACAAATCAGGAGCACCGTTTCCTAGAGAGAGAAGCGTGACTCCAGCCATTGTAGGAGACAGCTTCAAAACCTTAGATAAGCTGTCCAAAGAAGGACAGAAGTAACTCGCGGCCGTGTCTCCGAGCAAGTAGAACAGAACAAATAACCAGATGGATAAAACTAGATGGCCCAAAACAGGGGATTGTCCGAAGATGCAGAAGAAAATCTTGAGATAGTCTATGTAACCTTGTGAACCACATTTTGATTGAGATCTAATGTAAGAACACTTTGAACGGTGGTCGTCGAGGGCTGCGAGTCCTCCGCTGCAGCTGTCACTGTCGCCGCCGACGAGAGAATTTAAGGCTTCTATGGATCCGGAATGAGGAGAATTTTGTGAAGCGAAATGGAGATAGATGAGGAAGACGAAGAAGAGGTTGACGAGGAGAGAGAGCGAACGAGAGCTGAGACGTGAGGAGAAGAGACTTGCCATTCACGGAAGCAGATTGGTAAGTGGGAGCAATAATGAGAGGTGTTAGGTTTTTGATATAATAATGAGAAAATTGTAGTTTCGTATTTTAATTTTTTTGTGTAGAATTTGTGAATTGTTAATACATTTCGGAAAATACAAGTCTTATTTTCATGCGGATGTGGGTAGGGGAAACTATTGTCTTTTTATGCGAAATATTAAGTGGGGGAGGTTACATTCAATTATTCACACAAGGAAGAAAAATCGAAGTTGATAAAGTGTTTTTTTTTTAATTTATAAAACTCGTTATCTTTTATTGGTTTAACGAGATATTCATGTACTACAATTTGTATGTAGTGTTTTTATTTTTCTATGGTCCAACTTGGAGTCCAATTTTCTAGTGTAATAGTTGTCTCGAGGCATGAAAATCACACGTGTATTTTTGTGTCAGCATATAAGGAGTTAAGGATTATTGTAGTTGAAAATATTGCAGTTAGTTAATCAATCAACTTTAATACTCGATTAAAATACTAATAGTAGTCAACGGAAAATACTACTAATAGAAAAGAAACACATAACTTAAGTGAGTTAGAAAGCTTGTGTTGCAATGGTTTTCGACTTTTCGTATAATGGTTGTGAATTAATCACCAACTTAGGTCATTCCTTGCTTTCTTTAAAAATAAAAAAAGGATATATTTTCTTATAATTTTCGACGGCCATCAATATCTGGACATTGCCTAACGTTTTAGGCCGAAAAAGAAATTGATCTTTCATATATAGTTATCATATATAGACATATGATTGATACAATTAATAAAAATAGGATTCGAAAAATAAATAAAAAATAGAGAAAACTCCAAACCTAAAGGTCGATTGTATATGATTAAGAAGTATTTTGGAAGAGTATCAAAACGACCAATTTGCAACGTAATCCCAACCGATCACGACTTTTCAAACATAATCATATCCACATTCTTATGATTTTATTGTATTCATTATAGAATTTATGAATGGCAAACAAAATATGATATTTGATTAATTTTGGACCGCCGGCGTCTTTTATTTTCAGTGAAAAAACTTTGGCTTCTTTGTATCCATAATTTGAGATGATTGAAAATACGTTATTAGTCTATTTTCCATATTCGTTAAAAGTTAATTATTCCTTTTGTATTTTTAGCAGTTATGCCATTTATTTATAGTCACATGAATTGTTATGCAACGTAACTGATTTTAAAATTGTAATCGTTTTTTCATATAGAAGATATTAATATCATTTTTAAAAAGTAATTTTTTTCATATAACAAATTTGTTTTCTATATTTTTAAAATTTCGAAAATAAATACTAATATATTTTCAATTTTCCATCCAGGCTCAGTATCTTTTAATTTTGGGTCCGAATTTAAAATATTAATAAATAAAAAAGAATCCAAAGATTCCTGGTATATTCATCTAGCTGGCATGGCAGTGCAGTGCAGTACAAAATATAAACTCTAATTCCAATAAAATAAAATAGTAACGCAATAATGCAGAGGGACGAGAACAATCGATTCAGATGGTTCTCTTCTCGATATACCAAAGTTTACCCCAAAAAAAAAACACTCACATGACTAAAACTGGCTCAAATTAGGCCTTTAATTTATACAAGACACTTACCTGTAAATAGACTACTATTTGCTTATATAAAACCATAAAATGATATCGTAATATATTTCATATATTCTATATTTGTGTATAAAACTATTTAACTGTCCATGGCTGATGGCTTCTCTTTTTTTTTTTTTTTTTTTGGATTTCATGATTTTAAAAATGATTGAAATTTATTAATAATTAAATGATAGTATGTTTAGAAATAAAAAAACAAATTGGAGAAGTTTATCTGGCGGTTATTATTTCAACGGTACAAAGATAAGGATAAGGTTTGCAGAACTTGTACAATAATGCAATGGGTACCATATGTTTGGGATGCCTAATATGATATAAGTCTAACCAACATAATCTCTTCGTACTAGTAATCGAGTGGCTGAGCTGTTGATATAGAGATACGTAGTACTATTATTGTAAGTAAGGTTACTAAGAATTATTCGCCGACAGCACAATAAGGTGTGATAATCCGATGCACGTGGATTAATTGTGTATGTATTGGATAATGCTAGTCACGTAGAAGAAATCATTCTCACTCTTGGCCATAATTTTAGCAAAAATTTCGAGTCTACGTAAAAAAAGAGTAATTTTCATGGTTATCGCAATTTCCGCTCTTAATTGATTATTGTGTTATAATGATCATAAAGTGATTAGAGATGGAGAATGTGAAATTTGGTTAGGTTGGTGATAGTAGCTAGTTTGAAACCTAATTTAGGCTTGTTACTGAATTAATACATAACCATAACGAGTAGACAGGTTTTGGACAAAATATATTCATTGTTCGCTTTGGCAGCATTGTAAAACCCTAATAGCCACTAAAACCAAATGAATGTATTTAATTTGTATCTTAACAATTTCACAAACTAATGCAAACAATTAGAAATAAGGAAATTCATTTTTGTTTTAAAACAACCTGATCATAAAAATATTCTGAAAACTCAAACTACTTCATTATGACTAGATAAAAAAACTTTGGAAACTCTTAAAGATCAGTTTAACAATCTTAAGTAATAATATAATATATTGGAATCATAATCCTAGTTTTCTTTTTCTTAAGTCTTTAGTCCCATTAAAAAGAAGTTTCCAACAGAGATCAGTAGAGGTAGTTGTTGCTACTTGCACAAATATACAAAATAATAGAACCCAACTAACAATACTAAAACATAGAAAGACATGCATAAATCAATCATGAGTTCCTATGATCGATTTTTTTTTTTCTTTTTGTTTTGTTTTGTACCCATTGCAGAGATCTTTAGGCTTTAGCATAGGATTGTATTTACATGCGAGTATATTTTAAAATTCATTTTTATAAACGACATAAGCCAGATTTATTATTCCAACTCCAAGCATAACACTCGATGAAATAATCTCTTAATTCATCATATATTTTAATCATTCTATAGTTGAAGGCTTGAAGCATAACGAGTTAGATATATACAGACGGTTGTGACTATGGCTATATTACACTATATACACATCATACATACAAGGGCCCAATAGATACTTAAAAGCCCAATAGGAAAAAAAAACCCAATAGGAAAAAAACTCAGCAAAAAAATGAAAACTTGAACAAAGATATGAAGTGACGCTAATCCAAAGCTAGAGGCTCATACTCACTTCTCAGCTCTCACTTGCACAAGATAAGGAAACAATGTCTGTGTCAGCGATTTTTGGCACCGGAATCGTCACCGTCGCTGCTTCTCCGGCTCTACGCCTATTCCAAGCTCCGAAATTGGGGAATGGAGGAGGATTAGGGATGGTGATTGAGTGTTCGTCGAGACCACAGAAGAAATCGACTGCGCATCACAGGAAGACGAGGCCGAAGAAGACTCAGCCTTGGGATATTAAGAGAAAGCCTACTGTTTATGCTCCTCTTCCTCCTCTCCCGGCGGAGTGGACTCCGTTCACTCTTGCTTCTGACGACGGTGGTGCCACCGCTGCTGCTTCTCCTGCCGGAGATTTGGTTTCTGGCGCTACCTAGTTATATGAGTTATCTGCTGGTTTGGTTGTAATCTAGTTTGAGAAACTTTTGTTGGTGTCTGTTTCTGTTAATGTGTTTCAATTTTTCTGCTTTCTGTTTCTTCTTCTGAATGGACCAAACTGCATTTTTTTCAAAGGTTTAAGCTTTTTCCTCTGTTTTTGGTTTAAATGTCTCAGCTTTATGCCTATCATTATGGAGATATGGATATGATGAAATGACAAGAACCGATGAACGCCCAAAGGAATTGTAGTAACTAAAGTAATATCTGGATTAAGTTTGATCTTGAGGGTCAAATTTGTTTCAAGGCCAAGCAAATCCAAGTAGAGAAAGCATAGTGTGACAGTTATCGTTTTATTGATTGCAGAAATGTAGCTCTCGTTATTCATGGTCATCAATTATGTTCTTGCTATTCTTTGTTGGGATAGTAAGACTTTGGTTTTTTGTTTGTTTATCTGGTTAGATCTATATGTAGCAATAATGGTTGGATGATAAGGCTAAATGGTTGCTATTCAGCTCTCATATAATAACGTTTGAGCATCTGTTCACTCAAATGCTCTATTTGACGGCACAATGGGAAAGGTTTCGAAAACGGAAGAATTTGGTGGTGATGGATCTTTTTCCCCTTATCATCACAATAGCTTGACTTTGTCATATATGTTGCTTCTAAAGAGTCAGTACCACATTAATTATCGTCGCCATTTGGGAATTGATTTGTCCTTAGGTTGTTCTAAGGAGAAATTGAAAAGTGCTCATCTCCTTAGTGCAACATTTGGTCTTAATTCTATAGTAGAGTTTAAGCCAAGTGATGCAAAGTGGTTTGTCCAAGTATTTTACATAAACGGGGTCAATTTCTCTTCTGTGGTGTCATTGTTAGAAATGTCTTACTCACTTATAGCTAATTGTTCTGATTCCCATATCTATCTTGGTCTGTTTTTGTATCAGAGTAGTCCAGCGGCAATATGGAGATCAATTTATTTTGAATTTGGCAGAGTCTGTTGGTGACTTATTCATTCTGTGACTTTGGCACTGGATGGACGTTAAATATCATAAGCACGCTGGTGTGATGGCTAGGTGGCGAAAGGTCAGGACCAAGCTGGACAGCAGTTGAGCTTAGGAGGCTAACCATAGAAATGTAAGGTATGATCTTGTGGGTGAAAACAGAGAGAGAGAGAGAGAGAGAGAGAGAGAGAGAGAGAGAGAGAGAGAAAGAAATTCAAAGTGGAGATACCAATACAAAAAATGAATGAATAAATTACTATGAAATCAGTGTAAAACAGAGATACATCGGGTTAATGAAAAAGTATGCTTTTGGGAAGATGACTAGTTGTTTGGGAAGAATTTGATTCACCATAAGATCAGTATCCCTCTATGGAGATATTCCTTCTTGGAGCTAGACAACATTTTGATTAATGTTGGATATTATCATCCTGCTGAAGTGTGGTGTGAGAATGAGCTTTACCCGGTCTGCCATTCGCCATTTGGTGTTTCATCACACCATTGGCTTGTACCATGAGACAACCATTAGTTCTCGGAGTTTCGTTAATGATTGTTGCTTCACATGAGACGTCGCCCCTTGGTCTTGCATCAGAGTGTGCATCCCAGAGCGGATTTTTGTTCTCATCAGGTTCAAACACAAAACTGAAACCGGATTTCAACACCTCAAACCTAGTTTCCCCACTAGTGTTGCTGTCGGTCACACTAAACTCAAGCAATGCCACAATCGGAGAACATTGATTAGGGTGCTGGCCTTCAAGATGTTTTCTGAGGTGTAAGCAGTTGGTGTAGCCAATAAAGACATGATCTGACTCAATCGTGTCTATTTTATTTCCCTGTTCAGTCCAGCTTCCAACTTTCCAAGTCGTTTCGGTGCAAGGCTCCTCTCCATTTATGGATTTACAAGTGAATTTCACTGACAAGTTGTTGGTATGCTCTCGTTCTGTTCTGGTTTGATCTTCACAGTTTTGGAATGAGACAACAGCACAAAAGGCTATCCCAGAGAGCTTATTGTACTTCCAATGTTGGGGCGATTCAAACTTTATCTTACATCCAATTGCTTCGTGATAAAACCATAAAGGTATTTCACCTCCAGGAAAGCAGGTGCTGAACAAAATCTCAGGAACAAGATCCTGCAAAGTTGTAGAAGAGATAAATCAGTAAATCTGGGGTTCTGAAAGATAGAGAGGGTAAAAAACAGGGAGAGATACCTTATTGCAGAGTTTAAGTGCATTTGGTAGTAGCTGACATTTCCTTTGAGCATAGGATGAAATTTCCTCCTTTGCAGCTTGTTCCAATTTGTTGCAGTTTGTGAAAATGAAAGTCGAATGAATATGCTCTGTCACCATAACATGTGCAAGTGGTTGTGCAATACTTTTCAGTGAGCTACATCCATGTGCATCTAAGCACTGAAGGTTTGGTGGAAGCTTAGGAAGATATGTAACGCTTATACAGTACTTCATATCAAGCCATTTCAGTCGAGAAAATTGGCTGATGTCCTCTGGGAGGCGACAAATTTTTTCGTTTCTGCTTAAGCATAAGCGCCGCACTGAGAATATATTTGGCATCTCTTTGATAGCTGTTTCATCTAAAAGTAAAATCTCTAGACGGTTCATGTTATCCCCAACTTCTGGAAAAGTTTTGAGCTTTGAACAGCCAGAAAGTATCAGTTCTTGAAGAGCTTTAAGTTCGCCAAGACTGTCAGGAAGCTTTTTCAGCTTCTTGCAGCCTTTCATGTTTAATAAGGCAAGTCTTTGGAGATTCCGAATGTCTGGCGGAAGTTCCTTTATCGCAGTGCCATCTAAGTATATTGCTTCTAGCTTTTCTGAAATCACCTTAAATACCTTAAATTTTGAACAGTCACTCAGGATGAGAGTTTCCAGAGATATCAAGTTAATCTCCGGAAGATACTTAAGACTTGTGCAGCCTCTGAGGTTCAAGAAAACAAGACACTTCATATTTTCCATATCCTGGGGCAATGTGTCCAACGCTATGCAGCCTTCAAGGTTCAACTCTTGAAGATTTCTAGCCTCGGCTAATCCTGACAAGGTACTCAACTTTCTTGAGTGGTTGAAGTCGATCCATTTAAGTTTAGATACATCCTGTTGTGAATGAAAAGAGAGTCAGCCATCCGTTAACACGACCCAAGTTGATTCTAGCCACAACTTAACTAACTAACTACCTTGGACCAAAGAAAAAGAAAATCAACTGATTCAAACAAAAATTCGATTCTCAAAAAAGTTGAAAAAAAATCAACTAATTACATACCTTGTTACCCTCCCAAACGCGTTCAATCTCGCTGTAATGAAGCTTAAGGTCCACAAGATTTTTCGGGTTGAAATCTGGTGGAAGTTCTTGCAATGGGAATTTCAGCCAATGGAGACATCGCAACTCATCCAATGGGAGCTCGAGCCCATCCGGGAAGTTTAGCATAATGTCACGATCACATTCTTGAAGACAATAAGTGTTGTAGATTTTGAGGTACCACATATTGCGCATCAAGACAAATGCTCGACTGTGTAAGCTCTTCTTCATGTGAAGATCAGCCAAATCAAGGAAGATAGATCTGACACTAGAAACTCCCTATTAATCAGTAACAAACAAGACATGAGCTAATAACACCAATAAAAAGTACTGAAAGAATGGTCTTATTCATAACAACTTGAAAGTATTATAACATATGCAAGAAGTTAATATTACCTTATTGTTCTCTAACACATCAATTATCGTATGATAGTCCCACAACCTTCGTCGCCCTTTTCCATCCGGAGCAGTGGCTTCCCTACCAACTTCCTTAGAAAACATATGTAGTGTATCATGCATCTCTATTTTGCCGGCAGATATAGTAATTAGAAACTTGTTCATTAGTTTCTCAATTTCAATCCTAGCGTTAGTGGAATTTGCATCATGTGGATCTAATAAACTTGCTACATAATTCTTGTCCAGCGACCTGAAGCAAGCTATATCAAGAAGTGTATCTTTTTGTTGCTGACTAAGACCATCATAGCTCTCTTTCCAAACATTTTGAAGCATCTCACTAGAGCTTTGTGCTCGCATCTTGCTAGAGCTTCTTGCTCGACCTTTATGGTGCTGACTCAAAGAATCCAATTTTGAATTCCAGAGAGACTCATCTTTCCCCAGAAGCTCAGCACCCAGTACCTTTAGAGCTAGTGGATTTCCTTTAGTGTAATGCACGAAATCTATCGACAGCTTCAAGAAACTCTGAGCATTGTTTTGATCAGCAAAGGCATAATGGTTAAAGTGTTGTAAACTGTCTTTATAGCTTAATTGAGGGACTTGGTAAATATCATCGACCAAATCATGTATCAGCGACGTATCACCTGTTGCAACGACGATCTTGCTTCCCTGTTTAATCCAATCACATTTTCCGAGTATAGCAGCAAGTTGTTCCCTGCTACTGACGTGGTCAAGAATAACAAGTGCTTTGGTTTTGAGTAGTTGATCCTTGTAACCTTCATGAGCAGCCTGGATGGTCTCAAACTTGGGATTCTTAACCTTCAATAAATCTTCCAAGAGTATTGTGGGCAAGTAACTTAAGCCATGTTCCTTTGAAGTTTCATGGATATCTAGGATTAACACGTGGCTCAAGAAATCATTTTTGAGTTTCTCGTATAACTTTTTAACTAGAGTGGTTTTACCAATTCCAGGCATCCCAACAACCCCAATTATACGAGTTGTGTTCTCAAACCCAAAGCTTAACTTTTCTTCTAGTTGCTTTAGTCGTAATTCAACTCCGCAAGAACTCTCAAGTTTTTTCTGGTGTACTGTCGAGGAAAGAACAGTACCTTCTGGGGGAATGGGAGACACCCGTGACATTTTATCCAACGCTTTTTTAACCTCCTTGACAACTCTGAAGATGAGATCGTCCTCGTCGCTGTGAACAAATATGAGTAAGATGATATGAGACTCTACCTTTAGATTTTGATGTCTCTAAGTAAACAAATGAATGTGTTACCTTTTCTCGTTTAGCACGAATCCCGTTAAGAGAGGAATCGACTTTAAAGCTTCTGTCCATTTGTTCTTGGTCTCCTCATCAATACACTCCACTAGATCTCTGAACTTGTCACCGAACTCTCCTCTCTGTCTTTTAACAGTGGCAGGCTCAACCTTGTAAAAGATTGGAATCACCACGAGCTTGCCTTGCTCCCTGCATTCCTTCATCCTCGCCAGCTCCTTCAAACACCACTCTGACTCTGTGTACCTCGGGGAGAATATCGCTAGACCTATCTTTGAACCTTCGATTCTTTTTAGTAGAACATTCAGTTCTTGGCCCATATCTTCATCTGTGTCTATGAAGGCATTGATCCCATTCCTTTTTAAGCTCTGCTTGAGATGACTGACAAAGTTGTAGCGAAGTTCCACTCCTCGGAAGTTAATGAACACTTGGTCTTGGGATGGCTTACCGTATGATTTGAACTTCGAAGAGGAGAAGTTTGCCATGGGAGGCTCTCTCTCTGGCTTTAGTTTTCTCAAGATTGGAAAGTGAAAGTAGCCAAGTCAACCCATACACCAAAAGGATAGACATTTTTTTTATTTAAGAAATGCATATTCTGTCAATTTATTTCAATAATAATATAGATAAGGATTACAAATGGTAATACTTTTGTGGAGGGCATTGCTTGAGATTTAGAGATGCAGCCTCCATTTCTGACTAATTAGTCCAATACATATATTTATATATTTATATATTCACAATATGGTTATTAGTTATATAATAATACGTGTTTTCTTAGTATTTTAATATATAATTGTAAATTTGTTAGATTTTAATAGTTTAAATATATCATTTTTTCAAATATTTTTAAGAGATTGACAACATTATAGTTGACAAATGTTACCAACTATTGGTAGTTTGGTATGTATAATAGGGTGGAACAGATCCGAATCTCGTAAATCAAAGTATCTGAATCATTTCAAAATTATATTATGCAGAATTTGAATCTGTTCCTTCTAGGCATGGCCAAAAAATCCAGAACAAAAGAATTTAAACCGGAATCGATCCGAAAAAAAAAAAACTGAACAGAATTGGAAACCGACAAAATACCCGAACAAATTCTAGACTTTTATACCAAAGAGAAGAACACGGGAACTGAACCCGAACCATAAATATCCAAAATATAATTATATACCAAATTATTAATTATATTTATATTTGTTACAAACTAATTATCAAAAATTACAATCATAAACAAAAAAAATCAATTAATTTTATACTAAAATACTCAAAATAACTAAAATATCAAAAAAATTATTAGTTATACAGGTGTTAAAATTCAACCAATTTTATTTAAATGTATAATTTATTTTTTCAACTATTTTGGTACCTGAAACCGAACCGAAACTTTAAGGAGATCTAAACAGATCCTAAACTCATCCACCCGAAGGACGAAGACCTGCATACCGATATCCGAATGCTAACGCCAAGCCCCATCCTAATATCAAAAATTTCAGAGACTTTTGGTCTGGATTTCGGATCCCTAATAATTCTATCCCTAAAAGCATGCTT
Organism: Crucihimalaya himalaica; assembly: GCA_004349715.1. Lineage (NCBI taxonomy): Eukaryota > Viridiplantae > Streptophyta > Magnoliopsida > Brassicales > Brassicaceae > Crucihimalaya > Crucihimalaya himalaica. The sequence goes on from SMJT01000009.1 coordinate 1,868,938, forward strand.
TGATGGCCTTATAATTGAAATTTTGATTGACAAATTATCAGAAGTAGGTTTCGTGTAATCGGGAGAATTGACAGAGCTTGGTTTTTTTATGAATCCACCAATTGCTTCTGACTCGTAAGCTCACGATCATGGGGGATAACGAGACGAGTAGCCGCAGCGTCAACATCATCTGCGAGGAGACAGTACGGTACTCTTTTGTCAGCCACCTCTCCGCTGCTTTACGCCGCGAAGGTATCTCTATATCTGTGTTTACGGATATAGATCTCGATTATCGAAATCAGGGAGCTACGGTTTCGGTGGTAGTTTTCTCCGAGACCTACGCGTTCTCCCTTCCTTGGGTTGATAATTTCGCCAAAGTTCTTGAGCTTCGAAGGAACAACGGCCACAAGGTGATTCCAGTGTTCTACGGTGTTGATCCATCGGTTATTGATCAGGAGTGGATGAGAATGCTGCTGGAAACTGGATATTCAGCAGGACACCAATCAAGGTAATTCTACTTTCAACATTGGATGCGTATCTTCATGTTATCAGGATTTAAGCTAATAAGAATACTATCATATTTTCAACAAGCTAAAACAAAAGCACCATAGCTGAGCAATAAACTAAACAAAATGAATGAACGAGTACTTTACTAATCTTTATTTTCCTTTCGAATCTTGAATTGGGGAAGAGGGTCGGCTTTTAATCTCTTCTGTTTGGTAGGAACTCAAGTAATGTTATATGCAGCGACTCTCAACTCGTGGAAGATATCGTCAGAGATGTTTTTGGGAAGCTATGTCCTACAGAACGAATTGGAATTTACTCGAGGCTAAAGGAAATCGAAAACCTGCTTTGCGAGCAATCTTGGGATGTCCGAAGCTTAGGAATCTGGGGCATGCCTGGCATAGGCAAGACGACACTTGCTAAAGCAATATTTGACCACATGTCCAATGACTATGACGCTTCTTGCTTCATCGAGAACTTTGATGAACAACTTTGTAAGGAGGGACCTCATCGTTTGCTTGAAGAAAAATTTGGTAAAATTCTAGAAGAAAAGTTTGGCGTAAGCAGTTCGTACATGACAAGACTGAGCCTCCTTAGGGATAAGCTATGTGATACAAGGATTCTTGTTGTTCTAGATGATGTGCACAATCCTCTGGTTGCAGAGTCTTTCCTTGGAAGGCTTGATTGGTTTGGTCCTGGAAGCCTAATAATCATAACCTCTAAATATAAACAAGTGTTTTCCTTTTGTCAGATCAGTCAAATATATGAGGTTCATGGTTTAAACAAGCACGAGGCCCTACAGCTGTTCTCTAAAATTGTCTTTGATAAAGATGTGCCAGAGCAGAATGACAAGGAACTGTCGATGAAGGTGATTGACTATGCTAATGGAAATCCGTTAGCTCTCTGCATTTATGGCCGAGAGCTGAAGGGGAAGAGGGCAGAACTGGAGGCTGCATTCCTCCAGCTAAAGCAGTTCCCTCCGAAAAAGATTCAGGATAGGCTAAAGAGTGTATATAATGCACTTGGTGACCACGAGAGGGACATCTTCTTGGACGTTGTTTGCTTCTTCAAGGGAGATAATGTCGACTATGTGGTGCAGCTGCTTAAGGGGGGTGGTTATTTTCCACGTGTTGGAATAGATGTTCTTGTGGAGAAGTGTCTGGTGACTATTTCAGAAAACACATTGCACATAAATGACCTAATCCAGGACATCTTCCTAGATATCATGGCTGGCGAAAGAATACAGATGGAGAGGTGCACGACGCTTTGGCAACCTTCCATTATCAGATATCTACTAGAAGATGATGAACTCAGAGCAGAGGGAGAGCCCAAAGAAAGTCCTAAATGTCTTCTGGTTTGTTTAAATTTTGCTACAGTCATACATAACTTAGTCGTTGAAGATGAGCCAAACTTCTTGATCTATCGGTTTCCCTTGTCCTTGCAGGTCGCTGGAGACATCGAAGGGATATCTCTGGACACATCAAGCTTGATATTTGATGTCAATCCTGATGCCTTCAAGAAGATGGTCAGTCTGAGATTCCTAAAGGTATACAACTCCTACTCTGAAAATGCTCCGCAGCTCAACTTTCCCAAGGGCCTCAATTCTCTGCCTTGTGAGCTAAGGCTCCTCCACTGGGAGAACTATCCTTTTGAATCCTTGCCTCAAGGTTTTGACCTCCGTGAACTTGTCGAACTCAATATGCCTTATAGTCAGCTGAAGATACTGAGGGCGAGAACCAAGGTAGGCAATATATCCATCTTTCACCCACATAATGCATTACAGCTGTTATTAATTTCAATTTTTGTTCAGAACCTTGAGATGTTGAAGAGGATCAGGCTTTGTCATTCCCAGCAGCTAGTTAAGTTTAGCATACATGAATATGCCCAAAATATCGAGCTGATTGATCTCCAAGGTTGTACAAGATTGGAGAGTTTTCCAGCCATGACGAAATTACAGCATCTCCGAGTTTTAAATCTCACAGCTTGCAAAAATATTAAAACTGTCCCAGGGCTTCCACCACATATCGAGGAATTAAATCTCCAGGGAACTAGCATAGAAGAGATACCAATATCCATTGTGACCCACTCCTCCCAACCAAACTGCAAAGAGCTTATGAATCATATGAAAAACTTCCCGGGTCTTGAGCATATCGATTTGGAAAGTGCAACAAATTTGATTAAAGTTAGCTCATATAATCAAGGTATTTGCAAGCTCGTCCGCTTGAATATGAAAGATTGTTATCATCTGCGAAGTCTGCCTGATATGTACAATTTAGAATCTCTCCAAGTTCTTGATCTGTCTGGCTGCTCTCACCTTGAGGAAATTAAGGGTTTCCCAAGAAACATGAAAGAGCTATATCTTGCTGGAACAGGCATACGAAAATTGCCATATTTCCCGGACAGTCTAGAGTTCTTGAATGCTCATGATTGTTATCTTCTGGAGTCAGTTTCTTTGGACTTTGAGCAGCTTCCTCGACACTACACATTCAGTAATTGCTTTAGTTTGTCTTTAGAAACATTCATTGAATTTCTAGAGAAAGGTCTGGCTAGAGTAATCAAGTTGGTCAAAGAACAAAATCAGGTATTTCTGAATTTCTTGTCACATGTGCCTACACTCTCACTTATTGACTATCTGATTGGATATGGCCTTTTCTGAAACAGGAACACATTAAAGCACCTGCATTCAACATATGTTTTCCTGCACATTTGTATCCGGGGTCTTTATATTGGCAAGCTAGTTCATTTGCTATGGTAGAGCTTGCTCCTTTCATGCGAAAGGCTCTCTCAGGTTTTGCTATGTCAGTTGTAGTATCATTTTGGGATGATTGCCACAATGACGTGGGTTTGAGCATTAGGTGCATATGCACATGGGAGACCAAGGAAGGCCACTTTGATAAAATAGAGAAAGTTTTCAAGTGTTGGGATCCGACAAAAGCTCCAAAAGTTGAAAGGGAGCACATATTTGTCCTCTATGATGCTGAAATACATCCATGTGCTGGTGAAAGAATGGATCAAAATATGTCAGCTGATGAATTCAAATTCGAATTTCAGACAGTAAGTGGGGAAAACAAGCCTTTAGGTGTTAGTTGCGAGGTGACAGACTGTAATGTTGAGGTAATTATGAATTCAAAAGGTATTACAAGTTTTAGTGCAGTTTCAAGAGGAAGTGAGGATATTGAGGAGCTTCCTCCTCGTATTCCGAAAGAGCCAGAGGCAAAGATCTGTTCTTCTCCATCCAGCCAGCCACATAAGCTTTCTACTGTCGCTATAAAGGTAAAATCTAAGCGGAATGGGTTTTTGGGGTGGGTAGGTTGTGTTCCGCGGGTGAGGAAAATTAAAAGAGACAACAAAAAATATCGAGAAGATCTGATGGCAATCATTTGATCGGCAGTAAAGGGTAACGTTTGTTGGATTTTGCTTATATCATCAATTTATAAGCTTTTTATTTGAACTTATCTTTCTTGGAGGCATGTATCGTGGATCAAGTCTCCCAAAAAAGAGAAGCGAAATGTTTGTTATAATGTTTTAACGATTGAAATAGCAGTATCTTACTGTTCTACGATTATACTATACGGTTTACACTGATAATAATATTTGTACTGTTTCAACCACATTGATTTTACACTTTAACTTCATTATTTTCATAGCTTCCAGCATCTGGATCAGAAATGTGATAACTTATAACATGTATGATTAGTTTTTCTTGAATGTTGTTTTCTCCGGTTTTAGCATTGATAGAAGGACGAAATGGAATGATAATGCTTGTGTTTCATCAGTTGGGAAATCAACAATAGCTATACTTGCGTCATGTTGGATCTATGTTTTAAAAGAATGAAATAAGTCATGAAGAAGCCTATTCTCATGAGTCTACCTTAGACGAAGGCTAATTAATTCTTATAAATAATGGAGTCTAGGCAATGTTGCTAGTATTTTCATATTATCTTGGTAGGAAACGGTTGCACAAACTGATTGGCATGTAATTTCTCATTTTTTTTTCTATTTTGTTGCGAATCTTTGTCTTTGGTATGACTTAATGAGACATGTGAATGGAGGCAAACACCTCAAATCATATGTTTTGAAGGAATTTGTACTGCAGTGCAAAATGAGGAGCCGGTACTATCCCAATGATGGTGGTAGATAGACCACCAGGACCAGGTCACTTCTGGCTGGATGTTGAACGCTACTCTGCCTTGGGAGATTTTCATTCATTTCCACTGTCACTTTTTCTTCAGACCAGGTGGTGCTGTTTCTTGTTTAGATCTTCCCAAATTAGCCTCATGCAATATGACTAGTCTCATCAGCTGTTTGATATGTTACTTAATATATCATCTCAGGAAAATTATCTTGTTGAAATTTCTGCACGATACCCTGCTCCTAGCCTTACAATTATCTTCTTCATGTCGATGTGTCTTCATCAGTTCCTGTTTACAAGTATCGGTTATATTATGTACTTCTTTATGTGCTGCGATGGAGCTTCTGGTGTAAATGTAGAATCTAATAGATTTGAGGATTGATCAATCTATCTTATTCTTGTCACAACAGATAAATCTATTTTTTACTGTGATCATAGATGAATCAAGAAATCAAGATTTCTGAAGAAACTCGGGTGTGAGAGTAAGTTGCAGAGAGTACTCAATATGGCAATGGCCATGTTACTTCATGTCTTATACTTATTGCAGATAATAAGCAGAGCCTTTAGGTTACCTTGGTCCATGAGGAGGATACATTCGACCAACGTTTTATTTGTGTGTTCATTTAGTCAGAATTATTTTTGCAATTGTTTACCTAAAAAGCAATGTTTTGTTTACAAGAAACACAGAGAGAGAAATGCAACATAAAGATACTAATACAAAGAGTTCAATAAATAAAGTCTGGGTTGAAGTGAATGATTTTAGCACAAATTAAAAGAGTGGAACACAAACCAGTTTTTAGGGAATAATGTGCTTCAACCTGGGATGTAAGTTGCCAGAACTTTCAAGTTTCAATGTAGGTCTGCCACTGGCCCTTTGGTGATTCATTACCATTTGCTTGATCCTTGAAACAACCATTAGAACTTAGAGTTCCGTTGATTTTGTTTTACCTTTAACTTCATCATTCCTTGGTAACGGAACTCTGTTCTCTTCAGGTTCAAAGACAAAACTGAAACCGGATTTCAAAACTTCAAACCTAGCTTCTCCACGAGTACCAGTTGTTACACCAAACTCAAGTAATGCCTTGGTCGGAGCACATTTACGAGGACCATGGCCTTCAACAACTTTTATGAAGTCTAAGCAGGTGGTATAGCCAATAAAAACATGATCTGACTCAACCGTGTCTACTTTGTTGTCTTGTTCAATCAAACTTCCAACCTTCCAAGTAATGATGGTGCAAGAACCCTCTCCATTATTTTGCTCACAAGAGAATTTGACTGTCAAGTTGGCATGATTTTGACAGTCTTGGAATGAGACAACAACACAAAGGGATATTCCAGAAGCCTATTGTGATTCCAATGTGGGGGTAATTCAAACCCCACCACAGATCCAACTGCATCGTAACCAAACCATGAAGGTATTTCACATCCGGGAAAGCTGGTGCAAAACAAAATCTCGGGTACACAACTCTGCAAAGTTATACAAAGGGAAACCATTAATTTGGGCTCCAAAAAGGTTAAAAGGCAAATGAAACCTAGAATGATATACAAGGGACATTGATCAATCCACTTGGAAATCTATGAAACAACAAAGAGAGATACCTCATCGCAGCGTTTAAGTGCATTTGAGAGCAACTGACACTTTCTTGCAGCATGTGCGGATATTTCCTCCTTCGCAGCTTGTTCCAATTCATTTCAGTTAGTGAAAATGAACTTGGAATTCATATGCTTCATCGGTATAGAACATACCAGTAGTTTTGCAACTATTTTCAGTGAGCTACAACTATGTACATCTACACATTGAAGATTTGGTGGAAGCTGAGGAACATGTGTAAGACTCTTACAATACTTCAAATCAAGCCATTGAAGTTAAGAAAATTTCTTGATCTTTTCATTCCTGCTTAAACACAAACGCCGCATTGAGAATATTGTTGGTATCTTTTTCTATGGATGTCTCATCCAAAAGCAAAATCTCGAAACGGTTTAAGTTTTTCCCACTTTTGGGAAAATCTTCGAGCTTCATACAACCAAAAAGTATAAGTTTTTCGAGAGCTTTCAGCTCACCAAGACTGTTAGGGAGCCTTTTCAGCTTCTTGCAGCCTTTCATGTTCAACAGAACAAGTCTTTGGAGGATCCCAATGTCACAAGGAAGTTCCTTTATTGCCGTATCATCCAAGTATAGAGCTTCTAGCTTATCTGAAATAACCTGAAAGGTTTTAAATTTTGAGCAGTCACTGAGAATAAGTGTTTTCAAAGAGATCAATTTAATATTTGAAAGAGACTTGAGACTTGTGCATCTTCTCAAGTTCAAAGATACAAGACACTTCATGTTTTCCATATCCACATGCAACTCTTTCAATGCCGTTCAACCTTCAAGATTTAATTCTTGAAGATTCTAACCCCGCCAAAGTGTTCAACTTCTTTGAGTGTTTTAAGTTGATCCATTTTAGTTTTGATGCATCCTGGGACAATGAAAAGAAAGAAATGGAAAAGAATCAATTGATTATACAAAGAGTCAGACAACACCTTTAGAAACTACCCTAGTAGATTACATTGATCAACTACATGCATTGGAGTATTGGACCAAGAAAAGAGAAAGCAACTAGTGTATTGTTACACACCTTTGTTATCTTAGTCAGGTTGAAATCTTGTGGCCCTTCTTTATTGTCACCTTTTCATTCTTGAGGACAATGAGTGTTGTAGATTTTGAGATATCATAAATCTCTCATATTGGCAAAAGCATGGGTGTAGAAGCTCATTTTTCTTGTTATATCAGACAAGTCAAGAAAGATGGATCTGACTTTGGAAGCTCCCTGTTAATCAGTGGCAAAAAACAACAACAACAACACAAATCACAATTGGGTTTTAGACAACCCTGAAAGTATAATTAGTCCTAGAAACCTTAACTAAACATGTAAACATAAAAGCAAACGCGAACATATAAACAATAAAATTCAGGGCCTTAAAATAGCCCTAAAATACAAAGTCTCATGCATCTCTACTTTGCCACCATACATATTAATCATGAACTTGTTCACGAGATTGTCTATTTCATGCTTAACGCCTTTACGTAATTCTCATCTAGCGACTTGAAGCACGCTATGTCAAGAAGCGTATCTTTCTGTTGTTGACTCAATCCACCATAACTCCCTTTCCAAATATTGCGAAGCACCTTGCTAGTGCTTTGTCCTGGTGATCCAAATGTGATGTCCAAGTAATTACAGTTTCAACAGATGATACAAGTCTTAGTGGATTACAAGAGAAAGTGAAGCTACAAGTATTATTGAGGAGCATTCTCCTAACATCTTCCGGAGTGCTAGAGCCACAAAGTCGTTCTCTTTCATCCAGCGGGTCACGTAAGTTTACTAGAGCAAGGGGTAGGTCGTCTTCCATTGGTGAGTACAATTAGCAGAAACAAAAAGAAAACGCTAAGAGATCGTCAAGAAAACGATCCCAGTGTCCTCTAATTGAAAATAATGCTCTACAAAACTTTAAAATGTCCAAGTAGAATCAACTTTTTTTCTTGCTACGTAGAATCAAGTTTTTTTTTTTTTTTGTTTTTTTGAAAGATTCATCTTTAATCTAGGACTTTGCATAGAAGTACACTCATCTCTTTTATACTTTCCATTTTCAGAGACCACATCGTCGATGATGTCAAAACTTAGAGCATGATTATTGCAGGGTTCTAAAGGGGTTCTTAGATATTAAATGAGTTAAAAATAAAAGAAAAATCCAAATAGTTTAAGAACCGATTCTTAGAGAAGAAATTTTTGAATCGGTTCTAAAGAGAAGTTCTTAACAGGTGTCTATCTCTTGTTTCTCCACGCTTCGCTTTCTCCTTCCATTTTCTTCCAAACTCTCTCCGCTTCGTCCTAATTCTCAGGGTGCTCGTCGAGGCGGTGGAGCTCGTCGTGGTGGACGCGGCGGCGGCGACGGTCGTGGCGGTGCTGGTGGTGGCCGTGGGGAACAGCGATGGTGGGATCCAGTGTGGAGAGCTGAGCGTTTGCGCCAGCAACAAGTTGAGGTATGGATACATTGTTCCACTTTTTACTCACTTGCTCCATTTTTATTTGAGAATCCGGAGTTTAACAGATTTAGTTGATTTCCAGAGTTCCTTTACGCAATCGTGTGAAGCTTAATCATTGGTACTTAGGTTTATTATATAGGGTTTACTCGTGTTAGTGAAACATAGCTACAGCATAAACTTAGGTTTAGATTCTCTTGAGACAAATTAGAGTTGAATTGTGGATGCTAATCTTTAATTAGGAGTATTGGTTGGATGAACTTAAAGAAGGCTAATAGGAATCAATTCATTTTCAGATGGATGTTTTTGATGAGAATGAATGGTGGAACAAGATTGAGCAATGGAAAACAGGAGGAGAACAAGAGATGTTATTCTTATATATAGCTAGGTTCAATTGCTTTGATTGATTATGAGTTAAATGGTGTTCTTAGCTAAAAGTTTGAAACTGGTATGCTTTGTTGTTGATGAGTTCTTTCAAGATCTCTTTTGTGCATACAGTTCTCTAAAATGACAAAAGTTTCTATATTGTCATACTATACACAGTCTTGACTAAGTGACTGTCTTGTGTAGGATGTTGGCGGATCCTGCATTTCTCTATAAACTTCTTTTGGAGCAAGCTGCTACGGTTGGATGCTAGGCTTGCTGAATCTGTTTGATATTTCATTGAGTTTGGCCTTATGATCAGCCATTCGCAAAGGAAACGACTTTGTGATGATCATCTCTGTCTCTGGCTTAGCTTCTTGTGTTGATCTGCCTTGGAGATTTGTTCTAAATGGCGAGGATTTAGGTTGTGGTGGTGGGGGAATTAGAGAGATGAAACTTGGTTTTTTGTGTTGATTCTGGGTTGATGATAATGATGATGATGATGAAGGTTCATTGGTAAATAGATGGATCTTTCTCAATCTCTCAATCAACAAATCCTTGTTTGTATCTTGTTGACTTGTTCTTCTCCATTGGTTTGTTGTCTCTCTTCTTCTTACTTCTTTGGGTTTAAATCTTGAGAGTACTCTTGCTACTGCTTCTTGTTCCTTTTCTTCTTGTGAATCCAAGCTTGACACTGCACACCAGAAAGGAAAAAGAAGGATGGATTCAATTAGGAACAGTGAGAAGCTTCTTGGGGTTTATGGAACAATTTGGAACTAATTGGATGACAGTTTTTGAGTACTTATTTTCAAAGAGGACCAAGCTGCAATGGCTGCGTTTTTCTCAGCTTTTTTCTTTGTCTTTGTTGATTCTCCTGTAAAACTCATCCCAGCAAGTTCCACAGTGCAAGAGAAACCTTGGAAGTGACAAGAACCTGATCTCACATTTGTGTACATTGGTAGATCAAGACCAGCTCTATGTGCTGTCTCTTGAAGCAGATTTTTGTAAATCCCTGTCTCATCCTTGAATATAAAGTGACATGAAGATATAAGATGTTACACTTTTAACAGTTTTTGTGTATGATGAAATTTTTAAGAATCCTTATGGGGTTCTACCATTGGAGGAGAGAAAACAAAAATTTCTTAACAAGAGTTCTTACATAAATTTTATAATTAAATATTAACTAAGAACCCCTCATGGGTTCTTGCATTGATCATGCTCTTACACAGCTCAAGTGATTTCTTAACCAAAAGCATTACTAAATAACAATTCAAGATGTTAAACTAAAGGCCCAAAACACACACAAAAATATCAAAAGCCCATTAAAGTTTTTATGAGTTAAGTTTCTCAGAGCCCATTTTAGGAGTTTTCGAGTTGGTGTTTCCGGTTTCAGGACGTCCTCCACCGTCTTCTTCTCCTCCGTCACGCACTCACGCCACGATTTCTTAGGGTCTCTTTCGCCGAATTGGAATCCTCTGGTTCTCTGTTCTTCATATTGTAAGTTCGTTTATTTTGTCTTCAATTTCTTCTCGATTTGTATTTATGTTTACTTTCTCTCTCTTACAGAACCATCGAGTTTCGTGTTTTTGGTTTTATCTGTTTCTGATTTGTATACCATCCGTCTTCGGTTGTTAATTTGTATGCTGATTTAGCTTTCTACTCCGTGAATCAAAGCTTTTGACAAAAAAGAAACTTAGATTTTATAGAGATCCCTTTTGCCTTTTATTTCGTGAAAAATCCTACAATCTTCAAATTTTCTCGAGTTTCCAATGTTAGGAATTCGATTTCCATGTTTCTGCATCTGTCTTCTCTCTATTGCTTCCTCTGTTCTGATTTTAGTTGCGACAAAATCAGAATCACAATGGGTTTGTGTACGTTATGACACTATGGGTTCGTTTGCTTATTTGATACAATCATCCACACTTTTTGTTAGTTGTCTCATTAACGATTTTAGCTTTTCTTTTCGTGGTGAATACTAATGATGCAAGGCTTGAATCTAATCCCTGTATTTTTTTTAATGCTGCAGAAACAAATAGCTAATATAACTGAATTTGGTTACTCGCAAGTGCAAATATGTCGGTCACAGCTGGAGTGAGTGACGCTGCAATTGCTGTTAGGGAAAAACTACGAGGTGGTATTGGACAGACTAGAGTGAGAAGGTATTGGCCAGGAAAAGCTCCGGAGTGGGCTGAGGAAGCCGAAGAAGATGAGGATGTTAGGATGCAGACAGTTTCTAATTTGGATAGAGCTTTTCCAAAGCAGGATGATCCGGGGGTTGCTAGAAAGGATGATCCAAGGCTGCGCCGTTTAGCTCAGACCAGAGTTGAAAACCGTGATGAAGTTAGAGCCGATCATCGACGAATTAGAAAGGCTGAGATTATATCTACAGAAGAAGAAGAATCAAGGAATCAAGAGACTAGAGACGAGGAAGATGATGAAGATGCCCTGGAAGAAAGAAGAAGAAGGATTAGAGAGAAGAATCTTAAAAGAGCGCAAGAAGAGGCTGCTCTACTTCCTGTAGAAGAAGAAGATGAGCTACAAGAGGAAGAAGAAGAGGAGGAGGAGTCTGAGTACGAGACTGATTCAGAAGATGAGATTCCCGGTATTACCATGATCAAGCCTGTTTTTGTACCAAAAGCTGAGAGAGATACAATAGCAGAGCGTGAGCGGCTTGAAGCTGAAGAACAAGCTCTTGAGGAATTAGCTAAGAGAAAACTGGAGATACGAAAAATAGAGACAAAGCAAATAGTGGTTGAGGAAGTTAGGAAAGATGAAGAGATACGGAAAAACATGCTATTGGAAGAAGCAAATATTGGAGATGTGGAAACTGATGACGAACTCAATGAAGCTGAGGAGTATGAAGTTTGGAAGACAAGAGAGATTGGTAGGATCAAGAAAGAAAGAGATGCAAGGGAAGCTATGCTGAGAGAGAGGGAAGAAATAGAGAAGTTGAGGAATATGACAGAGCAGGAGAGGAGAGAATGGGAGAGGAAGAACCCGAAACCTTCATCAGCTCAACCGAAAAAGAAATGGAACTTTATGCAAAAATACTACCACAAGGGTGCCTTCTTCCAAGCAGATCCTGATGATGAGGCAGGTTCTGCTGGAACCGATGGTATATTTCAGCGTGACTTCTCTGCTCCAACTGGAGAAGATAGGTTGGACAAATCGATTCTGCCCAAAGTTATGCAGGTCAAGCACTTTGGTCGTAGTGGAAGAACTAAATGGACTCACCTTGTCAATGAGGACACAACAGATTGGAGTAACCCGTAAGTTTTTTGCTTTCAGCGTTTCTTTTCTTGCATTTAGTTAGGCATAGACTTTTGATAGGAAAATATCACTCATTTAGGCTTCTGAAATCTCTATTTAGCATTTGAGTAGAAACATTAAAGCTGAGAGCTGAACTGAATCTTTGCATGCAAATGTGAACTGGGTTATGTTTGGAGAATCTTGCATCTGTTCTTCCGTTTAATGAGCTGCAGATTTTGATATTTTGCTTGCATAATGAATGATTGTGCAGGTGGACTTCCAATGATCCTCTACGGGAAAAATACAACAAGAAAATGGCAGGCATGGATGCTCCTATTGCCAAACCAAAGGGGAGCAAGAAGATGAAAGATTGGGAGGCTTAAACCGCACCAGCATTTATTTGAGTTTTATCCAAAAACGATGCAGAAGCCATATGTCGTAGTCAAAAACATCTTAACATCTTACTCAGTTATGTCTTGAGTTCTCTAAATCACAGTAATAAAAAATATTGCTTTGTGACTACTATAAGCTCTCGTGCCAAGAGACATCTCTAGTCTTTTGTATTGGATCGTTTATGCATCAATCAAGATTGCCTGCTTGTCTTACGAAAGCATATTTATTTATTTCCATGGTAAAGTCTGATGGAAGAGAATTATATGGCTTTCGATTTCATAAGCACACCATAACAAGAATAAAATTTTAACATTAGCCATAGATCGGAACAAATCAAAGGAATGGCATATATAACATTCTGATAGTAATGGTCATTAAAAATTGTTATGAGACTCCACGTAAAGATAATCTTTGAACTCATATATAACATGTCACATGTAGTGTTTGTACTTATAAATCAAAAACATTACACGATGGAGGTTTAAATGTGATGTTTTCACTTTCATTAAACCATTATTACAGGATGGAGGTTAGTGTCATGCCTGCCCATATTACACTATGGAGGTATAGTCTCTTTGAGTTTTCCCAATGTTCACTTCTATATAAATGAACAATTCTATTCACTTATACACAACAATCAAACAAGTTTCAGAATACATATATTTAATTTCGCACCCACATATACTTATATGTCCTTAAACTAAAGAAAAATGTTCACTTCAACTCCAAATATAAGGGAATCGGAGCTGGGTACGAAATGGTAATCATCAGAAATTGTGAAGAAAGCAATTTAAAATCTACACATGGTATTTTTATCACGATTTGTTTTTAGTTTAAGCACAATTTTAAAAATATATGTATGTGCTTGACCTTGTAACTCGTAAGTACTAATATTAACTATCTTGTTTAGTTTAGGGATTAGCTGTTTAGGAGTAGATTCATGTAAATTCTATCCAAATTAGTATTTGTAAGAATTGAATCTATATAATACGGTTAAATACTTCAATATCATTATTAACTCATTTTATTAATTAATTTAACTCATTTATGTTACTATCAGAAGTAATAAAGAAAATATATACTATATAATAGAGTGTAAGTTAAAATTAGCAATAATAAATTGCAAAATTAGAATTGAAAACTAAATAATTGTGCCGAAAGTGAAAAATTCTGCAGACACAAAAGAGCCCAATGTTTTATCATTGGTTTTGCTGTAAAGGAAGGAGCCAACAAACAACATTTACATTAGCCCCTTCTTCATCTTCTTCCTCTTGGCTCTCTCTTGCTCGTCATCTTTTTTTGTTAAGTCAACTATTTTCTGCTCTCTCCAATTCAACACCTCCGTAAAGGTACATCCTAGTAATATTATTATTTTTGCATATGTACACGCTGTGTGAGTTCCGTATCATTTCAGACAAAGATTTTGTAGTATTTTGTGTTAGTCGATTTCTGGATCTGATGATCGATCTGATTGCGATCTCTTTGAAATGATTCACTTTCTGGTCTCATGAGCCTTAGGTCCCATTTTTTTATATATATCTGAGAAAATATTTAATCGTTCATGTCTTTATTTTGTGATTTTATCTGAAGTTTTCGATTTTGATTTGAATAAGACTAGGCTCATCATCTTAAATACAATTTAAAGCTGTTCAAAATGTTTCAGTTTTTTTTTTTTGTAGTATGAAACTTCAACATCTGAATCTTAATTGTTGTTCGTTATTCTTATACAGAGACAACCTAGAAAAATAAATAAAAGAAGAGATGATCAGTGATCGGTCGGAGTTGAGAGTTCAGATTCGGAGATTATTTGTCGTTATGATAAGAATGTCCTACAGATGGATTTGCAATCATCCCTTTCTTCTGGGCTTCGTTGGGTTTTTGTATTTTCTGCATAGATTTTGTCCTCTTTTGTTTTCTCCGTTGGTGACTGCATCTCCTGTTTTGGTCTGCACTTTCGTTTTGCTTGGCACAATTTTGAGTTTTGGAGAGCCAAACATTCCTGAAATCGAGAAAGAACCGGAAACTACTGTCCACGAGGCTGCTCTTTTTAGAACAGAGGTTTCGAGGGATGCTAATGCTACTGTTGTTGAGAGAGGTGATAAGAGTTTTACGGTAGAGAGTTTTGTGAGCACTGGGAAAGACGTAGTTGAAGATGGAAATGATGATTCGGATAGAGTAGGGGAGAACCAACTCAGTGAGGTTGAGGAATATGGTCGACCGTTTGATTATAGGCCTTTAGTTGATGAAACTCTTGATGAGATCAAACGGGATACTCAGGTAAGGTTTGAGGAAAAATCATTTATTTCGGAGTTGGAGAAGAGGGGAGAAAGAGTAGAGGAGAAACTGATTGAAAATGATGGGATGCATGGTTCGGGTGCAGAACAATCAAGGGAAAATGGTGCATCTTTAGATGAAATGATAGATGATTCCAAGGAAGATCAGTTGGATATATCTCCAGTTTCACCTTGGAGACCAATGAGGCATGAGGAGGATGAGGATGATGATGCAGACCGTGATGACTCGCTGGATTCTGAGTCTGATGGTGCAGAAAGCTCTTCACCTGACGCTTCTATGACAGACATCATCCCCATGCTTGACGAGCTTCACCCGCTTTTACACTCAGAAGCCCCAAGTCGTGGTATCGCAGATGGTGAAGGATCAGATGCAGCTTCAGAGGGGCCACATAGGAGTAGTAGTGATGAAGGGATGGAGTCTGATGTTGACAGTGAAAGTCATGGAGAAGAAGGCGACAACGAGAATGAAGAGGAGGAAGAGGATGAAGAAGAAGAAGAAGAAGAAGAGGAAGAGCAAAAGAAGGAAGATAAGGACGATGAAAGTAAATCAGCAATCAAATGGACAGAAGCTGACCAAAGAAATGTTATGGATCTAGGAAGTCTCGAACTTGAAAGAAACCAACGGTTGGAGAATCTTATTGCCAGGAGAAGGGCTCGCCACAATATGAGACTGATGGCAGAGAGAAATCTTATTGATTTTGACAGTGCTGATATTCCCTTTAATATGCCGCCAATCTCAACTGCAAGGCAGAATCCATTTGATGTTCCATATGATTCATATGATGATATGGGATTACCACCTATCCCTGGATCTGCCCCGTCCATTATGTTTGCGAGGAGAAACCCCTTTGATCTTCCATATGAGCCAAATGAAGAAAAGCCAGACCTCAAGGGTGACGGTTTCCAGGAAGAGTTCTCTCCTCAACAACCTAAGGATCCAGTGTTCAGAAGACATGAAAGTTTCAGTGTGGGCCCATCAATGCTTGGAGGTCCCAGGCATGATAGGCTACGACCTTTCTTTGTGCTAGAAAGATTAGCAAATGAGGGAACGAGCTATTATCAATTTGAAAGGCAGCTCAGTGAAGTTAGTGAATCGAAAGTAAGTTCGGTTCCTGATACTGAATCTGTGTGCACAGTCCTAGAGGATGACGAAAAGAAGGTGGATGAACATGACACTGATCGAGAAACCGAAATCGCTAAAATTGATATTGCTGTTGACCATGATGAAGGAAAAAGCCATTCAGCTTCTGACCATGATGAAGAAAAAATCCATTCAGTTTCTGACCATGATGAAGAAAAAAGCCACTCGTCTGAAGATTCCGATTTCGATGAACAAGCTGATAGCAGAAATCTTCATCATGATGTGGCTGAGATAATACTGGGACGTGGAGAAACACACCACGAGCAATCAAACATGATGGAAGGAGAAACTCCTGATAAGAGAAAACTTGATGAAGAGGATTACAGTGATAGTGATTCATCTTTATCAGAGAAAGAAGAAAAGATACCGGATATTAGTGAAGATGAAGCAAAGTTGAATGCGGTGCGGAAAGTTGATATTCATGAAGAATCAGGTGCTTCTTCCCATCCTTCTGTTGGAGAATTAGAAATCCATGGGGCAAGGGGGGTGGAGGATGATTATCACCATGATGAAGCCCATGCTGAAGAATCTTTCATTACTGCGCACCCCTCGCTTGATGAGTCAGCAATTCATGCTCTTTGTGATTTGGTGGACAGCCACCACGAAGAACCTGTTTACGATTCGAGTCCTACCTCAGGCAGTAGATTCCCATCATTTTCTTCTGTATCGTCTGATTATAAACCAGATCTACCTGGAAAGAATGGGGAAGAAGTAGAAGAAAATGAAGAGAAAGAACGTGAAGTTTATTCTGAAAGCATTGGTCCTGTGGAAATTCATTCCACTTCTGATGAGACTGAAACAAGAACAAGGGAAGTAGGAGAGACTAGCACACATGTTACAGGAGAGGCAAGCATACTCATTGCGGAGGTTGGAAGTGATCGTCAAAATAACTCAACTGTTTCAGGGTCTGAATTTGAGGATGCCGTACTTGATCCATCTTCTCTGCCTTTAAATAAGAACGAGAATGCTGATCACCAGGAGGACGGCCCTTTATCTGTTTCTAGTCAAGAGGACCTGGACGAGCTGCATGAAGACGTGAGAGAGGCTGTAGATACCAGAACGCTAGATGTTAGCGCATCTTTGGTGGACTTGGTTTCTCCTACAGAAGAGGAAGTAGTATCTACAGGGATGGTTGAACATCTCCCAGTTGAGAATACGTGTTCACCTTTAGGATCTGGTGATACGAGGGAGCATGTGGCAACACTGGAAGAATCACCTGATGTGGTACATGACATAGCTGAAACTTCAGTAAACAGATCAGTAGCTGAAGAGATAATGCACGAGGAAGAGCAAGCCGGGAAACAAAAAGATGAAGCCAGTTCTCAAACATTTAATGCAGACATCCCAATAGACAGCTATGCCACTTTGTCTTCTGGAGCAGTTGAGTATGTTGAGACACATTCATTTAATGACGAAGATGTTCTGCATTTGGAACAAAAACCAGTTCAGTCATCAGTTCCTGATACAGAGGAAGAAACTCACCCCGACCAAACAACGGATATCGAAGTAGACTCTGTAAATGCTTGTGCCCAAAATGTGGAATCAGAAGAAACAACTCCATCTGACTCAGATAGAGAACTGACCTGGTCAGATAAATCTGTGGTAGAACAATCATCTCTTGAACCTGGTGAAGATCAAGTAAGTCATAGAAACTTATCTTTTCTCATAGATGCACATGATTACAACATTTTTCATATGAGAATGTACTATCTTCTGATGCTATCCTCTAAGTCTAAGATAGTCTGTGATGTACTTAACAACATACAGACTTAATAGAGGGAATTTACGGTATACATGTGCAACAACATATTTTCTAAACAATTTTATACTTATCATGTTTCTTATTTGATTATGGTATGTCATCTAGATTTGTGGTTTCTTAGCTGGAACTGGAAATAACAACAGGCTGATACCTCCAAAACGTTTGGACTTCTTTTTCTTTCTACATTATGTTAAGCAGGTGATCTGTTTCTTACCGCAGTGCTGCATTATTGCAGGTACCAACTCGTGCAGGTCCTGTTAGTGTCGTCTTTTCCCGCAACATCACTTTCCATGAGTATCACGATGCTCCTGAAGATACAGCCGAGTTATCTTGTTTGACGTCTGACTCATCTCTAGCAGAATCTCCTGAGTACACGACACCTATGGTTGGTGAAGGCTCAAGGGTGGAGTTCTTCCAAGAGAATGTTTATGAGGAGTTTGACCATGTGTTGGAACGATTAGATCAGCTTACAGACTTACATGCAATATCTCAAAGTCCTCCTGAAGTTATCACTGAAGAGGCAGACGAGATAAAAGAGATTGATGAAGGATTGTTGTCTGAACTTGACACGATTGGAGACTTCGGTGTTAAGGAAGTTGTGACAGATTCTGAACCTGGGCCATCTTCAATAGGACCAGACACTGCCAACGAACTGAGCGAAGCTCTACCTGTTCTTGAAGCGAGATCGGTTGAAGACATAGATTCTGCTTTCCAGCAGATCCATGAAGGCTCTGAGGTTGAAGATGTTATTCTTCCAAGCGCCGTTCAAGATCAGTTGGTTGAAGAAAATTATGGAAATTCAACAGAGACCAAGTCAGATTTACTAGTTGTTGAAGCTACATCGAAGGAAGATCTGGATAATGCTATGAATCAGGCTGTTGTAGAGAGCATGGGCATGCAAACAAAGTCACCTGAATCAGATGGTGGGTCTGGAGAAATCAAGTGTGCAGTTAAAACCGAACCATCAGAGTCTTTGATTGAAGAAAGATCTCTTGATGAAACAACCGTTCCTCTGAACAACACACACAAGAAAGAAGAAGAAATAGAAGAAGAGGAAAGTAGACCAAAAGAGTTAACAACATCTGATGTTTTGCCTGTTGAAACTCGATCCCTGGAGGAAATTCCCAAGCCTTCTGAACCAAAAGAGGGGATGGCAATGGAAGTAATCTCTGAAATAGTGGTGATTCCCACAGAAGCCGCTGGTCCTAGTAATGTAACACCAAGTGATGAAGTTATGACCGAGGAAGCGAAAGGTGAGACTGAGAGCAAAGTTGATGCGAATTTACCAAGTCCTGAGTCCAAAGAAAGTCCAGAAAACTTGGAGGAAAACATTGCATAGCAAAAAGGAAAGGAGGAGAAGAAGACGAAGTCCAATTCTTCAAGCTCGAGCTCAAGCTCAAGTTCTAGTTCGAGTGACTCAGATTGAAAAATCAAAGGGTAATTGATCTCAACTCAAGTAAATATATCTTTGTTACATGGTAATGATAGGCACTTCTGGGGTTTTGTTTTGTTTGTTTGTTTTTATCAGACTGTGTGCTCTGTTTTAAAAAGGGCAAGAAGAAGCCGTTAATCAAATTTTTGTGTCAAGTTTTCTCCTTTGTGTTGGTTTTTTGTTTGTCTGTTTCCTTTTCTCCTCTTTCAGATTTCATATTTATTGATTTGATTGATTTGTATCCCTTGAAATTATGTTTTCAGGTTTTTGGTTTGTGACTTTAGATATCTCCTCCTTATTTTGGGTTGTTCTAAATTATTTTGTATTGAACATGAGCAATGAGAAGTGTACTGCCGTTTGGATTTTTCTATGAGCATTGTAAATAATGGACTCTTTTTAAGACGGTACTACTACCGTTAAGCTAACAATTTTTTCTGGCGGTTCACATTTTGTAATAGTTTCAGATCTCTTGGTAACATGAAGCCATGTATTTGAAATTTATGTAAATAAACTTTGAATGTAAATTATCTTCATATAACCAGTCTAAGCATGTCGTGTGCGCATGTAGCTTTTATTAATTCACATGTCTAAAAGCATGCCTTTTCATAGTTTAAGCATAAAGTTTTATAAGCCAGCAATACGAATAGTTTTGGATCTTGTGATTCGTGTATAATATGATTTACCAAACTCAAGATGGCCAAAAAAGTTGGTAAACACGTATTTATTGATCCAATAATTCGTTATAATACACATACGATTTAGTTCAGTAATTCTTATAGATAAGTGTTTTCTATTTTCGTTTGGACTTTTAAAATATAATTTTTTCTATCGTACACCAAGTAAATAAATAAAAAAGTGAAAGTTTCACTTTCAATAAATGCTTGTGTGATTATCTTTATTAACGAGTGTACATACTAGATCTACATCCACCGACAAACCAGTGTCGAGGAAGCATATGCAACTGTCCTTGCAGACTTAAAAGTCCCATGTAATTAAATGTTGTTCAATTTATTTGTTGTGATTACCAGTTTGAAAGTTAAAGTTATCAAATATACTCAAATAGTAATACGAATCATCAAACATATATAGTTTATATCCATGCTATGTCACCTAAGCATTTTTTTGTTTTGACAATGGATTTCACATAAGCTTTTTTTTTTGGCGCCGATATATATATAACCCACCATGTTGACAAAAAAAAAAAAAATTAACCTAACATTTTGTTGACTTTTTTGTTTTGATTGCAAAAACATCTTCTTGATTAATTCCTTTTTAAACTCAATATTGACCTACACTATCTCCCATACAAATAGGAAGTTACTCCAAAATTAGTTGTGAAAGTGGTTGGAGACAATTTTATATTCCAAACTTTAGAATATTCCTGTTAGTTTCACAAAAGAGCTTATAGAATTCAGAATTGATAATTACTACGTGAAACACATAGTTACCTCAATTTTTTTTTTTTTTTTTTTTGTCACGACATAGTTACCTCTATTATAAATGTAGAATTGAGAACAAAGAAAATTTAAAATATGTCAACACAGATTTTTTTTAAACATATGGGAACCAAAAATTTACATTTAGGATATACATAGCAGGAAAGCAAAAGTAACCAAGGGCACAAGTGAGGTTGATAAAGGTCAGGAATCAAAGTTTGGTAGCCAAATTTTATCAGCAAACAAAAAAGATTAAGACCAATCATCGCGTATACTCATAGGCTTATGAATCTTAAAACAATAATATAAATACACTGTGGGGCCATTAATCTCTGTTTCTTTACCTACTCTATTAACCAAACGTGTACCAACCAAGTGTTTTTAGTTTTTACCAAACTAGACCCATCCGACACAGACACAGTGGACTAATGGCCAGACAAGATCGTCCACCGGTTCTAAGTAAAAATTGTGTTACTGATTCGGCCACCAGCACAATATTCGAATTATTTTGTCACAAAATTATTCGTTTCGTTCTCCAATTAGGTTTCCAAAACGCTGTGGAACAGGCCTTTACTCTTCGTGCTGACACACTCAAACGCCGTCGTATCGTTTATTGAAACTTAACTGTGAAAATCAAATGGTGAATCTTCACCAACCTCCGTGGGTCCCATTGCCACCCACTAATCCCCCCACGTACACCAACTCCCCTTCACGTTTTTAATCGTATAATTTTTAATCTCGTAATTAATACGAGTGTACTTTTATTTATACCTTATAATTAAACCTTAATAGTCGTTATTTAGTTTTGACCTCCGAAATTTTAAAATGTAATTTTGATTAAGATATTTCCTCAATTAGGTAATATATTATTTATAAATTTGTTCTTCGAAAATAATCCTTAACATATTCTTTATTTTCTTATGACGAAAATCCTTAACAGTTTCATAATTTGATTTTTCAAGCTAAAAAATTCACACCAACTATGAAAAGCTGATGAAAAAAGGCATTTGGTATTTTACATATTCTATATATATATATATATATTAGGCAAAGAAAGGAAAAACTGGAAATATTAATTCAGGTTTTTGTATCATACCAACTATAATATATATTAAAATATATATTTTCCAATATGATAAAATTGTATTTATTACTGTACTTGTTAGATGTAATCATGCGCCGACAAACAAAAAATCTTTACAATTTATCTGTACACTTGACTTATTTCTACATTTCTAAGAAATACTGAACTGAGTGTTGAAAAAAAAGTGTACTCATTACTCAATTTGTTGAAAATATCATTTTTTTTTTTGGAAAACCAAAAACATGAATTATAAAGGGTGGCAAATTAAAAAATGGAATAAAAAAATAAATACCGAAAATATCCCACCACCAGATCTACACGCAGAGAGAGAGAGAGAGAGAGAGAGAGCCCAACGATCTATCAACTTTTAAAGTGTTTTTGGCTATAAATAAACTCACACAGCCCACTCTTCTTCCTCGCTCTCTCTTCCCTTTCGCCCTCTCTTCTCTTAGCCAACCCTTTTTCTCCGATTCTTCCTCCGCGAGGTTCGTTTCCGTGTTTCTATGGCTTCCCTACGTCTCTCTTATTTAGCTTCGTTTCCTTTTCTTCTCTTCTTATTACTTGTTTTCGTGATTCGTTTCATTCTCGTTTTTTTGATTCCGCGATCTGTTTCATTTGCTGAGATCTATTCCGTGAGTGAGCTCATTTGGACTCAGATCTGGATCTTTCGTGTTGTTCGATTTGTAGATCTGGTTCCGGATCTGATTACAATCTATTGAAAATGATTGGTGTTTTTGTGTTCGTATTCGTTTAGATCCGCTTTTAAACCATCTCGTTTAGATAAATGTCGCATGTGATTTTGATCTAAAGTTTTCGATTCTACTTTGAAGTAGTAGTGGTAGACTCATCTTTGTTTCTCTCAATCATTGAGAAACGACAAAAGCTGCATAAACTTTTCAACACGTGATTTGTAATTCTATCAGTTTCGTTGATGCTTTATGGTTTTCTTGGAGTATGTTAATTAATCATTTAATATTACCAAGTTTATGAAAAAGAGAGCGTATTTTTAGTTTGATTTATATATTGATTTTTTTTTTTTTGGTTTTGTTTAATGCAGTAAAAGAAAATCAAAATGGCTTCACACATTGTTGGATATCCACGTATGGGCCCTAAGAGAGAGCTCAAGTTTGCATTGGAATCTTTCTGGGATGGCAAGAGCACTGCTGAGGATCTTCAGAAGGTGTCGGCTGATCTCAGGTCAGCCATCTGGAAACAGATGTCTGAGGCTGGGACTAAGTTCATCCCAAGTAACACTTTTGCTCACTACGACCAGGTTCTCGACACCACCGCCATGCTTGGTGCTGTTCCACCAAGATATGGATACACCAGTGGTGAGATCGGGCTCGATGTTTACTTCTCCATGGCCAGAGGAAATGCCTCTGTTCCTGCCATGGAAATGACCAAGTGGTTTGACACCAACTAGTGAGTCTCAACCGTTACTCTCTTGTGCCCCGTTGCATTGACATTGTCTTTTTGAGTTGTGTACTAATGTAATAATGCTTTATTGATGCAGCCATTACATCGTCCCTGAGTTGGGCCCTGAGGTCAAATTCTCTTACGCATCTCACAAGGCGGTGAATGAGTACAAGGAGGCCAAGGCAGTACGTATCATTCTTTACTATTATCTATTTCGTAGGAGATGACTGTCTGCTATATGATTATTTATTAGAGATCATAGGCTTTGGTTTGAGGATTTATTGTTTGAGCTTAGATTCATTGAGTGGTGTTTCACTAAGTATGCTGATATGTTATGAATATACTCAGTTGCATAATCACAAACCACAGTTAGTTGATATAAAAGTTGTTAGAAATTCATCTGACTCTGGTTGTCTTATGTATATCTAAAGTAGTTTTTTTCCTACTCTGGTTGTCTTATGTACTCTGGCTCTGTTCTGATATACTTGATTTTTATGCAGCTTGGTGTTGACACCGTCCCTGTCCTTGTTGGCCCAGTCTCTTACTTGCTGCTTTCCAAGGCTGCCAAGGGTGTTGACAAGTCATTTGATCTCCTTTCTCTTCTCCCAAAAATCCTCCCCGTCTACAAGTAAGATATCACTTTGTTATTTTTCTTTATTATGCCACCCATATACTTGATGTTATGAATGATCTTTTGACATACCACTGATATGACGACTTTGATTTGTGTACAGGGAAGTGATTACCGAGCTTAAGGCAGCTGGTGCCACCTGGATTCAGCTCGACGAGCCTGTCCTTGTTATGGATCTTGAGGGCCACAAACTCCAGGCCTTTACCGGTGCCTATGCTGAACTTGAATCAACTCTTTCTGGTTTGAATGTTCTTGTAGAGACCTACTTCGCTGATGTTCCTGCTGAGGCATACAAGACCCTAACTTCGTTGAAGGGTGTGACTGCCTTTGGATTTGATTTGGTTCGTGGCACCAAGACCCTTGATTTGGTCAAGGCAAGTTTCCCCGAGGGAAAGTACCTCTTTGCTGGTGTTGTTGATGGAAGGAACATCTGGGCCAATGACTTTGCTGCGTCTCTAAGCACCTTGCAGGCACTTGAGGGCATTGTTGGTAAAGGTAATATGTTCCTCCAGAATCATCTGCTTTTTATCCGACAATACTGGGGGATTACTCAAAAAACAATTAATTGAAATGTGTATTTGTTATCGTTTTGTATTGATGCAGACAAGCTTGTGGTCTCAACCTCCTGCTCCCTTCTCCACACTGCTGTTGATCTTGTCAATGAGACTAAGCTTGATGATGAAATCAAATCATGGATGGCATTTGCCGCCCAGAAGGTCGTTGAAGTGAACGCATTGGCCAAGGCTTTGGCTGGTCAGAAGGATGAGGTATTCTTTGCAGAAACTCTTCCACATGCTTCTCTACTAGTGGACCCTTGAATTATGTGTAGAAATGATTTGAAAACACTAGAAATCTAATATTTCTTTTCTTTCAGGCTCTTTTCTCTGCCAATGCTGCAGCTTTGGCCTCAAGGAGGTCTTCCCCAAGAGTTACCAACGAGGGTGTCCAGAAGGCTGTAAGTTTAATGTCAAACCTACGCACTGTTCTCATTCCCTAAATTATTTCCTGATCTTGTATTGATTGAAATGATTTTTTCTTCTTGTTATCTCAGGCTGCTGCTTTGAAGGGATCTGACCACCGTCGTGCAACTAATGTTAGTGCTAGGCTAGATGCTCAACAGAAGAAGCTCAACCTCCCAATCCTGCCCACCACAACCATTGGATCCTTCCCACAAACCGTAGAGCTCAGGAGAGTTCGCCGTGAGTACAAGGCAAAAAAGTTAGTCTCCTGAATTCAATCCTTGGGCATATGTGTCACATATTTCCTTAAATTGTTGTTATGCTAATGGTTTCTCTTATCTATCGTTTACTAGGGTTTCAGAGGAGGATTACGTTAAGGCCATCAAGGAAGAGATCAAGAAAGTTGTTGACCTCCAAGAGGAACTTGACATCGATGTTCTTGTCCACGGAGAGCCAGAGGTGAGATTCTTTTAATTATTCTATGTTATTGCCTGAACCTTTGAACTTTGAAGTGGAGGGAATGTACAAAAATTATTTCTGGTAGTCCTTGTTACTGTTTCTGATGAGACATGTTATCACAATTTTGTAGAGAAACGACATGGTTGAGTACTTCGGGGAGCAGTTGTCTGGTTTTGCCTTCACTGCAAACGGATGGGTCCAATCTTATGGATCTCGATGTGTGAAGCCACCAGTTATCTACGGTGATGTGAGCCGTCCAAAGGCAATGACCGTCTTCTGGTCCACAATGGCTCAGAGCATGACCTCTCGCCCAATGAAGGGTATGCTTACCGGCCCCGTCACCATTCTCAACTGGTCCTTTGTCAGAAACGACCAACCCAGGTACATAAAATTACGATACTTTGAAACAAACTATGCTACCACAAAAAGAACAAAACGGTAAAACAAGCTCGTAAACATTGTAGGCACGAAACCTGTTACCAGATCGCTTTGGCCATCAAGGATGAAGTTGAGGATCTTGAGAAGGGTGGAATCGGTGTCATTCAGATTGATGAGGCTGCTCTTAGAGAAGGACTACCACTCAGGAAATCGGAGCATGCTTTCTACTTGGACTGGGCTGTTCACTCCTTCAGAATTACCAACTGTGGCGTCCAAGACAGCACCCAGGTTTGCTTCCAAAAACAACATACCAAGTCTCGTGTAGCGAAATGCTTTCTCAGTTGCTCATAGCTTGTGTGCTTCTGGTGGTGTTTTTTTTTTTTGCAGATCCACACTCACATGTGCTACTCCCACTTCAATGACATCATACACTCCATCATCGACATGGATGCCGATGTCATCACCATTGAGAACTCCCGTTCTGATGAGAAGCTTCTCTCTGTGTTCCGTGAAGGAGTGAAGTACGGTGCTGGAATTGGTCCAGGAGTCTACGACATCCACTCTCCAAGAATACCATCTTCGGAGGAAATCGCAGACAGGGTCAACAAGATGCTTGCTGTTCTTGAGCAGAACATCCTTTGGGTAAACCCTGACTGTGGTCTTAAGACCCGTAAGTACACTGAGGTTAAGCCTGCCCTCAAGAACATGGTTGATGCCGCCAAGCTCATCCGCTCCCAGCTCGCAAGTGCCAAGTGAAGAGAAGCTTGATTTGAACAAGGAAACGTTTTTTTCTCTCTATAATGGTTGTGTTTTGTTTGGCTTAATAACTTAAAAAAAATATTTTAGACGAAGTTAGATTCGATGCGTATGGTTTCCCTCTCTCGTAGAGGGAGAGAGAGAGGATATAGCATCCTTTGGATTTGTTGCAATGTTTGTGATTTTCTTTTTGTCTCCTATATTTTATCAGATGGAATGTCTTTTTTCTAAAGTCTCTTGAAAAGGAATAAGGATTGATTCTTATACAAATAGTTTTGTTTGCGTCGTCTTCATTTGTCTACACTACTGAAACAATACTAATGGATCATAAGTAAGAAATAATCTTACATTAGATAATTGAGTTGGTGAAAGATCAAACTGTAAATGAGACTTGTTGCAATCCCTGGGGTGAAAATTAGTGAAAACAGGAACATTAGAGGATGGACAAAGAAAGTAATAGTGCGGAGTTTTGTGATAAACAGACACTCGCACCAATGGCGAGTTTACGTTATAGTCGACAAATTGTCGCCGTTCTCTGAATGTGTTTTCAGTGTAGCCGCTTTGTAGGAGGCCAGTTTGTATTTATTATAGATGGGTATCAGATTTTTCTTTGTCTTCAATTTCTTTATTACGTTGGCCAAAAAAGAAAAAGGCAAATCTTAATTGCCCCCACAAAGAGAGTGGTGGCTGATGTTCGGTTGCAGTCTCATTTCCTCCCATGAGGTCCACCACTTTTGCTTGTAGAAAGGACTTGTCGTATTATTAAAATGATAATAACTAGAAAAAAAGCAAACTTTTATGTACCACCGAATGATATAAGATTGTAGCTAAGTACAATAAAAGCCCGGATTTATATTTATTAAGCTTTATGAATCTGGCATTTTGTATGTTCTCGAGTTTTCTCTTAGTAAATCAAGTATGTTTGAGTTAAAAGAAAATAAGATTGTAGCCCAGTCTCTAAGAAAAAAACTTGCGCACTTGCATATAAATTTTAAATTCTGTTTCTCTCTCTAGGATATGTGTGAATTCAACTAAATTAGTAAATAAAATCAATTAGTGTAAGAGAACACCAACCTTTTAAGATCGTTTTCAGGAAATCCTTATCTTAGAAACTTAGAAACTTTAATTAAATTAAGCTTCGCAAAAGTTACTGCCGAAAGAAATTGTATACAAAAGAATTATGACATAATCAGACTGAACTCTTTAAGAGCTTCAAAATTGTTGGCCTTTATGGCAACAGAATCACATGAGCAATCCTTCTGCATTGTTAAGAGCTTCTTTGGCTTTCCTGAATTTCCCATAGATTGCCTTATTGTTTTTCACAACATATTCCTTCACAAAGAATTTGATTCCGTCGCGTAGAGCTTCATAGTCCGGATTCAAGGCTATGCGTGTGAACAAGTTCCACACAAGATTCTCGGGGTGCTCAAAGATGGCCTCAAACACCATTCGAAAGTGCATGATTCTTTTTGGAGTTAACTCCACTGGATTTGCCAAGTCCACTGATTTGAGAACCGCAAGAGAAAGATTGAAGGATACAATTATCTCTGCCACAAATTTCGCCAGATGCATCGATCTCTGGAGTGACATTGACTCTAGTTCTTTGAAATGGTCCCAAATGCAATACTGCAGGAGAATCGTGATTAAGATATTAGCACTAGATGAGTAGAGAAAACAAAATCGTTACATAGTCGACTTCAGCTATATAAGATAGTAGAAAAGTACCTGCAGTGTAAATTTATGATTCTTGTCGTGCTCGCACAACTTTGAAGCAAGAACTGTGTAGTACTTGTTAAATACTTTCTCCTGTAAACAGCATTCAACTAGAACCCTCATGATCTCTCTGTCCTGCTTTCCTGGCAGATCCAATCTAAGAAGTTTCTCAAATGCATCAATGTAGTCCTCACTACTCATGATCACACAAAATATAGCTTTTCTGGAATCCGTATTCATCCTCTGTGCATCAGCTAGCTTTAACATTTTCTGGGCCTCAACAACCTCTGCGTCCATTGTTTGTGCTACATCTTCAACGGTGTTAGAGTTAACCACCAAATCGCCAGATAACCACCACTGACCCTTCTTCTCAGGGTCAAGCAGCTTGCTCCATGTTAGCCCTCTTAATAATACTTCTTCCACTCTCAACTGTGTAAATCATAAGAATATAACAAACTGAGTGCATTTTAGTTGAACTTACTCATCCAAAAGCGACGGTAATAAGCAGAAGCATACATATTTGTGATTGTCATGATGGTATCCATTAAATATCACTTAGGAAAAGAGAGCTGAAATATTACCTTCTGAAGCCACTTCTTTACCCTCGTGTTCTGGACGGAATCCTCTTTGGATCTCAACTTGTTGTTCTTTATTGCAGAAATGGTTTCAAGCATCTTTTCCATCTGCAAATTCATTGTAAGAAACGACTCTTAAAAATCATAGAACATTTTCTTTCAGAAGACAATATTTCATAGAATTCCTACCATCATGTTTTTCATTTGTGCCTGGCCATCCGAGGAGGTTTTCATTTCATTTGCCTTGTTCTGGATGCTGATGATGAATGTTTTCATCGCCAGAGGATCATCACTTCTTATCTTCATTCCACAGCCTAGTCAGAGCATAATCAAGAACTGAGAGACGGAACATAAACATCTCAAAACACCTAAAGCTACCATCGAAAGATGATAATAATAATAATGATAATTGTAGTAAAATCTTACATTCTAAAACAGTTGTGATAATGGAAGCATCAACTTTAGTCAGCCGTTTCCCCAATGTCATTAAGAAATCATAAATAAAATCACTGCAAAACAAATATAGAAAGATTCATATTTCATCCGAGAAAATAAATAAACATTTTTGTTTGTTACATGAGAGGACTAGAGATTGCGTTGGGTGTCTGGGTAAAAATATATAAATCATATTGCTGTAAAAAAAACAAAATATAGGACAATCACTCGTCAAGATTCTGACTAAAATATTTGTTTAGATTATCGGTTTGACAACCTAATAAGTAAACAGCATTCTTAATTCAGTTCTAGAAAATTCAAAACAGTGAAGAATAACTACACTTTCTTATAGCGGTAGATTAAATATGATATAATGTGTAGTTGCAGAAAATCTTACCTGGAGCAAACTCCCAATATGCAAAGATAAGAAAGTAAAAGAGAAATTCCATTTAAAGAGAGACTGTCTTCTTTCTGATATTCATCCTGAAAAATAAATTTAAAGATTTGTGGGTAAAACATTATTTCAAGAAAGATGGTGAAAAGAAATGTAATTATGGAGAAGTAAATCTTAAGGACATGACTGGATATTTCTCAGAATTTAGCTAACAATTCATATACAAAAAAACTCAGGGACATACCTCGAAAGATTTAGCAAGTGATTCAATAAGCTTTGCACTAAAATCCATTCCAACTAGACACGCCATGCCAGCTATAAAAGAAGCAAATACAGAGTACCTTAACAAGGAAAAAAAATGTTCAGACATATATCGAGTAATATGGACGTCAATGAATCAAGTAGTTCCACGCATGATTATAGGGCTAGAAGTATCATGAGCGGAAACTCAGAAAGTTGTACAAATCTTAACTGTTCATTGCCTCTGGCATAAGTTGTCAAAACCTCTTCACAGAAAATCTGAGAGGACACACTTCTCGCAACAGTCTGCATTAACAAATATAACAGGGGTTACTACAGAGCGAAGCAAGAATAACATGTTAGAACAAAAACAAAATGGAGTTGAAGCAACTCTGACAATGAAATCTAGGAAGATTATGATGATCACAGAATATCAAGCATGCAACTACTGGAGGAAAAACTGCGAAGGATATTTAAGCTTACACGATAGATTGTGGCAAGTTCTGCTGTTATTGTTTCTACATTAGATTCAGCCATCTTATTAAGAAGACCTGTAACACAAACCACGCATATCAAACTAAGATTACAGAATTAGAAACACAGAGGATAAACAGCTTTCGTTAGCTATACCTTTTATCCATGTACGCAGTTTAGTGTGCTCTTCAGATTCACTTTTGGTCTGAGATCTCAAATGAGGAGCAACGTACTTGCTGCTGCTCTCTGGCTTATACTCATGCAAAGGAGGTTCTACGTTCTCGAAGCTCGACGGTGTAATAGTCTCTGACTCAACATTATCTGTGATTTCCATAGGATCACTTTCTAGTTCTTCATCCATAGACTTCATCTTCTTATGCCGTTTACGGTCTCTTTTTCTTGTAGGCTCTTCTTCGCTCTCCTCATCAGAAAAATCAGATTCTTCATGCTCCAAATCTTCATTTTCTTGCATATCAACAACCTCATGGTCCTGTTTTTCTTCGGATCTCTTTTTCTTACGTTTCTTACGAGAATCACCAAGTTCAGATCCCATCGAATCAAGTACAGATGGAAGTCCTTCGAACAAATCATTCATCCCATCATCCAAGCCCCTTAGTTTTCCTTTCTTTACCTTGAGCTTCTTTGCGAGCCTCCTCTCAAGTTCAACATCCTGGTCACCAGACATCACAGTTGGTGTATCCATTTCAAGAAACTCTTCAAATTTCGTCTTCTTCTTTGGTCTATTCAGATCTTTCATTCTCTGTACTTTTTGCATATTCTTCTCCTTTGATTTGACCCTAACCTCTTCTTTCTTATGTATAAAAGACTTTCCATCAATTTTCTTTCCACTAGGACTGCTTGATTGTAAACGTTCAGTTTCACTATCACTTATCTGGTGAAAATCTTCAGAGTTGATCACGTCACCAGTCTTCTGAACAGATGATGATACTCGTTTCTCCTTTTGCGACTTCTGAGATCCAGCAAACCAACATTACTCATCAACAAACCATTAAACAGGAAACT
This sequence comes from Crucihimalaya himalaica, assembly GCA_004349715.1. Taxonomy (NCBI): domain Eukaryota; kingdom Viridiplantae; phylum Streptophyta; class Magnoliopsida; order Brassicales; family Brassicaceae; genus Crucihimalaya; species Crucihimalaya himalaica. The sequence goes on from SMJT01000009.1 coordinate 1,900,181, forward strand.
ATACCGTAGTTACAAAACAAAGATTCCCTCATACCTGACGCTGAAGCCAAGATTCATGTTTTTTCTGGTTCTTCTGTAAGCGAGCCTCTTTTCGTTTTTCATGACGTGAGCTCCCTGCCGAGCATCAAAACCAAATAAAAGGACATTCTTTAAAATCCTACCTCCAACAGACAAATAGCTAAGAGCATTATTAATATCAGCTTACCCATGTTAGCTGAACCAACAGATTCTGCAAACACCAAAAGAAGGGAAAAAAAATCAGAACTTTAGCTTACTGTTAAACCATAGAAGTGTGAGAACACACAGAGATAAGTAACCCATATAGGTACCATGATTTGAACCGAAAGCATTGTAATTGTATAGAAAACCCTAAGCATTCGCAGCAATTCAACCAAACTATTGGTTATCAAAAAAAAAAAAATTCCACCAAACTATGAAACTACGCCGACAATGTAAGTTGCAGAATGTATAATTGCACTTAGACGTGATTCTATTGAAACAATGATAAGCAGACTAATGTAGAATGAAGCAAAGAAGAAATCGACAGAACCCAAAGCCTAAAAAGCACATCGAGAAACTCGAGTTGAAATTCAGAGGAGAAGAAGGAAGAGAAAAACATGGAGCAATACTTGAACACTTGAGTGAACTCTTTCGAATCTTGTTCGTGTTCGCTCCCGAACGCTGCTGGGATTAATGCAAGTAGGAAACGAAAGCTGGAAGGATTGAATAGTGATTTAGGATCAACGAGAAGGAAATTGCAGAAAATTAGGGTTTTTCTTTTGTTGAATTTTAAAAAATTATAACGAAGATTGAGAAGCAAAGCCCGCCGCCAAGTTGTTGGGCCTATAAACCTTCTCGATAATTAGATATAACTAAAAAAAAAAAAAATGTGTGGGCTGATGATGTCATTTTTAAGCCCAGGGTCACTAAATTAGTGTTTTGTGAAATTTACTCCTTATCTGGCTGAGCTGGGACATCATGAATTCATGATCTAAACTTCAATGTATTGCATAAACCGTCATTTAACAAGGGCTGTGCCTGATGATCTTAAGACTCGAAAATTTCAATTCTCTGCTTAAACTCTATATTGTGCTGAACTGGGACAACATGGTATAAATTTCAAATTCTACATAAACCGGCCTTTAATAAGGGTTGTGTTCTATTTCTCTACACTTTATGTTTGGTACATAAACTTCAGTGTCTGCATAGACCGTCCTTTAACTGGGGATGTGTCTCATGATCTTAAGAATGGAGAATCCTTTTAACTGGGGTTGTGTCTTATGATTTTAAATAGAAAATTCATTTTCCTGTTTAAACTCTATATTGTGTTGATCTAGGAAAGCATGATACACATTATTCAATATATAATATTGATGGGCGAATAAATGCCATTTAATAAGGCTTGTTTATTCATGGCGAAAAATTCAAATGTCTGCTTAAAGACTTGTGATAACATGATAATTTGCAATGATCTGCATATTGATGGAGAAACAAATGTCCTTATTATTCCATGAATAAGGTTTGATGGAAATGGGACAAAACAATAGCGTAAGCTATTTAGTTTGATGGGTTGGGTAAATTATTCATTCTTCTGCGTATCTAGGGGGAAGTCAATCTTCTGCATCCGACTATAATAAGGATATGACTTTTGACAAGGCTGCTCGAATGAGAAAACTTCAATATTTTGCATAAAATGTATATTATGTTGGACTGAGACAACATGATATACATATTTTGCTAAGATCGGCCATTTCAAATGATGTCTCAAGATTAGAAAATTCAAGTTTTTGCATAAACTTTATATCTTGTCGTGATGGGACAACATGATATTTGAGCTTCTGCAGCTTATATATGCCTTTGAAAAAAAGCTTGTTGGATTATGTCTCAAGATTAGGAAATTCAACCTTCAACGTAAACTGTATATCTAGCTGGGCTGAGACAGCGTAATATCTTCTGTTTGAATCCGCCTTGTCAAATTATTCCCAGGATTGGCAAAATCAAAAGAGATTCTCTATTATATACTTAGATTGTTCTCTTCCGTGTATTGCTTATTATTTTATGTTGCAATAAACCCCTGCAACATTGAATTTTGGTTCTGGTTTATCAACAATGCGTATCTTATAATGGTTTGGGAACATCACAAAGTTTCACAATTCGTTTCAAAACCAGGTGACGATGTTTGCCATTCAAACGGTTGTTAACCAATCAGAGGAAAATTACTTCGCTCTTCTGATAACAATAACAAGTTTTATCACTTTCCTTCACAACAACATTTAACAACCATATAATACTTCATTGAAGCTGTTGATGAACCAAATTAGAGTCAAAAATAACATCAATTTTAAAGATAAATATACACACACAAATGAAGCGTAAATTTTGGTATCTTCAGATTTTCGCCCATCTTTCTCACTTCGTAATTCTCAGATTCTTGCTTCTCCTCTCTAGTCCCTCTAAATAACCTGACCGCTCTCGTTTATTGCTTCTCCTTGGCTCTGCAATGATGGTGTTGTTGCATTCAACTTCCTCCTCAAGCGGAATAGTTGATAGCTAAGGGTGAGCTTCTGAGTCAAATTCGCAGGAACAAGGCTCCAGGAGTTGTACACCACATCCCAATATATTGGAGGATTTGGTGTCTGGATATACTTTCATTCCCAAGCATCTGAAATCAAAAAGCATCTCACTTTCGGGGATGTTATCTTCCTCAAGAGTGAAATATGAGTTGAGTATAAACAGGTGGTTCCCCAGAAGCCGATCATCATCCACATTTATCTCTGGCCATTTATACACACTGGTGGAATGTCTGCCACTCATGTAACAAGATATCTGGAAACTACGAAAAGGCACATCATCGAGCTCATCTCTTGGGGGGAGAACAACACAAGCCTTGAATGTCAAGGATCCATATAAGTTTCCCTGGCTTAAATGGATGGTTAGAGAACTTCTTCTACCTTGATGAGTAAAGTAGTCAGGCACTTCACTACCAGGTAGGACCGCATATCCACAAGCCCATTGCTGGATGACTAGTTTACGTGATTCTTGATCCAGTTTCGAGCAGTTGATGAACGTGAGAATGAGCTTTGGATCGTGAGATGAACGAGAAGACTGAGATAATCTTTCAAGAGACACACAATTATCCGCGTGCAGTTGTGACAGCGAGTCAGGAAGCTCTGGCAGCGACACAAGTTCTCTGCAGCCTCCAAGATAAAGGACTTTTACCTGCTGAACGACGGAATCTGGAATACTGACAAAGTCATTCTCAGTCATACGCAATCTTAAGGGGAAATCGTCAGTCTTCTCAGGTGTATAAGTAGGTAAACTGTTCTCGTCAATGTTGATCAATATCAACTTCAACTCATGCCATATACAGAAGCTTTGGAAGATTTCTGCAGGGAATTTCCTAACATTACGGCAGCCATAGAAATTAAGTGATTGGATACTACCTAACTCACAAATGTTTGGCGAGATCTCACGTAGCTCTGAGCAAAATGCCATCGACAATTCTTTGAGCCCATAGAAGTCCGAGATCCACGGAGGAATTTCTTTTATTCCTGTAGCTGTCAGATCTAACACAGAGACAGTACAAGGAACACGTGGAAATTCTGTAATGTTTCCACAACCAATCATTTCCAATTTACGAAGGCAACTCCATTTCTTAATTGATGGAGGCACTGCTGGTATCGCGGTAAAAGACACACTGAGTTTTTTAATTTCACTAGAAATCTCTGGAAAATCCACAAATTTTGAGCATTCGCCGATGTTGAGGTAACTTAAAGATTTCAATGCGTAGTTTGCTGGAAAAGGCTCTAAATTCCTGCAGCCGTAAAGGTGCAAGAAAGTTAACGTACTAAGTTTCCAGATAGAGGAAGGGAGCTCGAGCAAACTGTGGCAATTCTGCATATCCAAATGCTCCAAATTTACTGCTTCTGAAAGGTCAGGAAGTTCTTCCAGACTAGTCGAGTCACTCAATTCCATCTTTTTTAGACTTCTTAGCATCTGAAAGCAAATCCAGGAACAAAATGTCAGAATTGTTGTTATTTGGAACAAAATCATATAATGTAGACGAAGCTTGTCAGGAAACTTACTGGGACTCCTTCCCAGAGCTTCTTAAGTTTGCTCCATTTCATGTTGATTTCAATGAGACATTCCGGACGAAACCGAAAAGACATATGTTTCATAGGACATGCTTCCCAATGAAGTAACTTAAGTTTACGAGGTAGAGGCAAACTATCCAAACCTTCATGTAAGTGTAGTCTGGCCTTATCAGACCACTGTTTATAAAATCTTAGAATTTGGAGATTATGCATCCCACTGAAGGCTCTCTCGCCAAGGAATAACTCGCGGTTTTCAGTCTTTTCAGACATGTTGAAAGATATGCCTAAAACACTTTCTGTACCCTGAAAAAAAAAGGCAGGAAATGAAATAACACAAATTGACTTACGATGAAAAATATGCCTAAAACACTTTCTGTACCCTTGAGTCATATTGAAGAAGCCATGAAATGGTATATATAGACTTACAGTGTTATCAGCAAGAACATCATAAATCTCCTGAGCGTCTATAAGGAATTGACGTTTTCCAGGCTCATGAGCAGATTGTCTACGTACAATTTCTCTGCCCATTTGTCGTAGCAAGTGGTGCATCGTGATACGTTTGTTACTCGATATATTAATAAGAGCTCTTTCAACAAGGACACCAAGTCCATATTTTATGTCAACAATGCTGTTTTCAAGAACCTGAATCACCCTATTCTCTTCTTCACCATCGAATAAGCATGCAATATGGAGAAATATAGTTTTATAACTATTACCATCACCTAAGCTATCATAGCCGACTCTTAATATCTTCTCAATGTCATCAGGAAGACTGGCTTTTAGGCTAGGCAGTTCATGTGACCACTCCCATTTGCTTTTACCACGCAATGATGAGCCTAAAACACAGAGTCCTAATGGAAGACGATTAGTGATTTTTGTAACTTCAACTGCAAGCTCCATGAATCCTTCTGGCGGAGAATCTTGTTTGAAGGCAGATTGAGAAAACATTTGTAGAGCTTCATTGCCAGACGGAAAATTCACCTCATAAACATGGTTGACACCATGCCCCTTAAAAAGGTCTTTGTGCTCAGTGGTCACTATAATCCTACTTCCAGCACCAAACCACCGAGGTTCATTCGCTAAAGCTTCTAGTTGCTCAATTTTATCGACATCATCAAGAACGATAAACACTTTTTGAGAGTTTAGCCTCTCCTCTACCACACCTAAATGGTTTATCCTCATGTTTTTAAGGTTGAGCATTTCAGAAAGAAAATGTTCTTGCAACTGCAATTTTGAGCTGTAGCTGTCATTTCTGCTATAACTTCCCTTAACATTCTCCATAAAAACACTGAGCTGAAAGTTACCGGAAACTCGGTCGTATAACGCTCTAGCAATTGTGGTTTTGCCAATTCCTGCAGGACCCCAAATCCCTACGACCCTCACTTCATTAGATTCCATGCATAATAAAGAATTCATCTTTGCTAAATGAGTTTCCATCCCAACTAAATGATCGAAATCCCTCGACGGTGTGAAGTTCAACATGTTAGTAATATCTGTGGCAATTTTTAAGATCATAGCAGCTTCGCTATCCCTGTCAGGAAAAATATCATTCATTAATCAAACTGGAACAAGAATTTGATATACATACAAGGAAAAGAATTAGCAGTATTGACGTTCAAAGATCAGGAAAACTTTTAACTTTTTACCTCAGAACAACTATGCCCTTGCTTGTACAATTTTGATATGCGCACAAAAACATAAGCAACAGCATCCTATTTTATAGATAACTAGATATGACCCTGCGACGGGTTTAAGTTGTAATTATTGTAATTAATTTATATTTTTTATTTATAAAATTAAACAAATTAAAAAAAATTGTTTAAATATTTTTAAAAACATCAATGTTAATTATTTTCTACATATATAAATATTGCACACAACATGCAATATAAAACCATATTTATGATATGTTATAAGTGTTATTAAATCATTTGATATAAATGTTAGGCCAATTTATAAAATTATTTACTTTTTATTATATATTTAATTTTTTAAAATATTATATTATTGAATTTAGTAAATATTTTATGTTATCTAATTATTTACAACTATTGAAAAACATATTATATATAATATTTAGTGTAGACGTATTTATAGTTTTAATTTTAGATTTCCTTGTAATAAAATAATTTTGGATCCAACCGTTTTATCTTAATTTAGTGTAATACATAAAGTTAAAACACAAATTATTAGTTTATGATAAACAATAATAAAATTTAGATAAATAATTTAAATAACTAAATAATAAATTAGAAAATATTTGGGTTGAAATTAATAAATATTTATCTTTTCATCAAATAGGAAAAACTTCAATCCTATAAGCTCATTTTAAAAAACAAATTTCTCGTTTTTCACTTTCTAGTAAAACGTACTACCGTTTGAAGATAAAGACGCTTTCTTGTTTAGCTGGTCTAGTATTAGATTATCTTTATTTATTGCTTTTTTAATGATAGCCATTTTATGAAAAATGGAAAAAACAACTTAAAATTAGAACAAAAAATTATCATTAAATATATATATACAATCTAACAATTAATCATTAAATAACGACAACCTCATTGTTAAATAATAAAATTATTAAATGAAAAAGAGGAAGAAATGTTTTATTAGTATAATAAATTAAAAGCTAAGATGGTGTTTTAGAATTAAAATGTTTTTTTTGTTGAAGTGATAAGTTTATATAGAGTTCAATACTGACAATTTTTTTCTTTTAGTATTAGAAAATTTCTAAATCAATATTGGAAGGTTTATCTTTTCAAGATATAAAATGTTAGTTTTATTATTTTCATAATATTTAGATAAGAAATAAAATAGCTATTCATCTTTAAATGAATTTAAGTTATTGAAAAAAGAATTAATTTATTTGATTTACTTTTTTAACTAAGATAGAAAAAGAAGAAATTTCTTTTTAATTTCATTTTGGCAATATTACTATATTTTTTTGTAAAATTTAGAAAAGAATAAATTAGCTATTTTTTTTTTCATTTTTTTCTTTTTCAATGGTTTTAGGTTACTTAATATACTTTTATGATAGAAAAGTAAAATATTCCTATTTTTTTTTATTTTTTCGAAAATGTTTAAAAGAAATAAAATAGTTTTTTTCATATTTTTCACAATATATAGAAAATAGATAAATTATCATAAAATTTAGAAAAGAAATAAATTAGCTATTTTTTTTTTCTTTTTTCAATGGCTTTAGATTACTTAATTTACATTTATGCTAAAAAATAAAATATTACTATATTTTCATTTTCAAAAATTTATAAAAAAAAGGAATAAATTAGTTTTTATTTATAAAAATAATAAATAGATATCATAAAATTTAGAAAAGTAATAAATTATAATTAATTAGCATATTCTTTCCTTATTATTAAATATTTTACATTATTTACATTATTTACATTTTTCAACTTTGATAACTTTAACACGTGTCGAAATCTTGAATCTATTAACACGAAAATAATAGACATTTTCTAAAAGTATAAGAAAAAAATAACCGATAATAGAGAAATTTAATAAACATAAAAATATATAAAATATTTTTTAATATTAATAAGCATAAGAAAAAAGAAATATAGTGTTTTATCAATATCATGAAGTTGAAGGTATGATGGTGCTTATGAAGAAAAGTGTATTGTTTGTTGAGAAAATATGAGAGTACTTATTTGTTTATATAAAATTCAATATTTACAATTTTTTTTTCTTTAGAATTAGAAATTTTCTTGATTATGGAATTTTAAAAAAAAAATTTATATATATTTTCTTTATAGATTTTTCATTTTCCTAATTGTTTTATAGAAATTATAATTATAATTTTCCTTTTTGTATATTTTCTTATAATAATTTTTGACATTTTTTTAATCTAAACACGTGTCAAAATCTTGAATCGTTGGATATGACACGTGTCACGATTTCGTGAGTAAGTAACTTTGAAAACTCTAATTTATTTATCTTGAATCGTTGGATATGACACGTGTCACGATCTCGTGAGTAAGTAACTTTGAAAACTCTAATTTATTTAATAAGATTTTTTTTTTATAGTTTACTTATAATAATTTTTGACATTTTTTTAACGTTGACACGTGTCGAAATATTGAATCGAATAACATGACAAATGTCTCCATCCTATGAGTTACTAACTTTTGAAAACTCTCTTTTATATAACAAGATTCATTTTCCTAATTTTTTTATAGAAATTATAATTATAATTTTCCTTTTTGTATATTTCCTTATAATAATTTTTGACATTTTTTTAACCTAAACACGTGTCGAAATTTTGAATCGTTGGATATGACACGTGTTACGATCTCGTGAGTAAGTAACTTTGAAAACTCTAATTTATTTATCTTGAATCGTTGGATATGACACGTGTCACGATCTCGTGAGTAAGTAACTTCGAAAACTCTAATTTATTTAATAAGATTTTTTTTTTTAATAGTTTACTTATAATAATTTTTGACATTTTTTTAACGTTGACACGTGTCGAAATGTTGAATTGAATAACATGACAAATGTCACCATCCTATGAGTTACTAACTTTTGAAAACCCTCTTTTATATAATAAGATTCATTTTCCTAATTGTTTTATAGAAATTATAATTTTTATTTTCCTTTTTGTATATTTCCTTATAATAATTTTTGACATTTTTTAATCTAAACACGTGTCGAAATCTTGAATCGTTGGATATGACAGTGTCACGATCTCGTGAGTTAGTAACTTTGAAAACTCTAATTTATTTATCTTGAATCGTTGGATATGACACGTATCACGATCTCGTGAGTAAGTAACTTCGAAAACTCTAATTTATTTATCTTGAATCGTTGGATATGACACGTATCACGATCTCGTGAGTAAGTAACTTCGAAAACTCTAATTTATTTAATAAGATTTTTTTTTTATAGTTTACTTATAATATTTTTTTACATTTTTTAACGTTGACACGTGTCGAAACGTTGAATCGAATAACATGACACGTGTCATGAGTTACTAACTTTTGAAAACCTTCTTTTATATAATAAGATTGTAGATTTCTATTGTCTGAATACACAATCAACAAACTATATTTTTCCCAAAATTCAAGATACCAATAAAGAAATTACTGCTAATTCATTTGCTTGTATGTGGATCACGATACTAACAAAGCGGAAATACATGCAAGATGAAACACTAGTGGAGAGGACTAACCAAATACGTGAATGCTCGCCACCTATGTTGGCAAGATCAGTCAAAGCATTCCTCCAACTTCGCTGCTGCTCCTCTGTTTTTCCCTCACAAGTTTTCTCGAAGGCAGTCCCAAAACCTCCAGTCTGGTTCCTTACATCAGATGGATCCATATTGTAAAAAATTGGCATCACCTTTTGATCTGCAGTCTTCCTGCATTCCATAATCTCCAACAACTCGTCTAAACACCAGCTTGATGAAGCATACTTCTTCGTGAGGATGACGATGCTAATCCTCGATGCTCTTATAGCTTGTACAAGCTCTGGCCAGATGGACTTGCTCCTCCTAATTTGATTATCTACGAATGTGTTGATTCCCTTGCGATTAAATTCACAGAGCAAGTGGCTTAGAAAGTTTCGACGGACATCTCGACCCCTGAAACTTGGGAAGACGTCGTGTTTCCGTTGGCTAGGGGCCAATAGAGAAGAAGATGAAGAAGCAGACATGATGGAAGATGAAACCTAAGCACAAAGCCCAGACAATATAAAAACATAAACCAAAGTCTCGTTTCTTTGAACTAAGATAAGAACAAACAAAAAATCTTTGTAAGAGAATTAATAGCGAATCAAATCTCATACCATTTCTTTTTTCCTTTTTTCTTGTTTGATCTCTAGCAGAATCAGCCCGGAGAAACTCTGAAACTCATTTTCTCTTTATATCATTGAGTGAAGAATCTTGTTAAATAACCCTTTATCTCTATTATTTCCTGGAATTTTCCCACAGGCTGGTGGTTTACCTGAGATTATACCAAGTCTCGTCTTGGAAGGTATACGAAACTTCCGAAAAGTCAAACCCTTCATCTCTATTATCTCCTGGAGTTTTCCTACAGGCTGGTGGTTTACTTCAGATTATACCTAGTCTTGTCTTGGAAGGTATCACGAAACTTCCGAAAAGTCATACTCTTAAGAAACGTGAAGGCAATCATAAAAAAAATTTGATCTTCAGGAAAATGGAATGTAAAGATTAATTAAAGTGGATTCGGTTGTTTTAAAATGAACTATTCTTTAAAGCCAAGACGGTTAGTTCAACAAGTTCAGAGAATTAGTCAGAATAAAACACATCCATAGTTATGTTATATGTTAAAATTAACCTTAATTGGCTTTAACATACCTTAAAGGGTCAAAAATACAATAAATTTTATATCTATATAACTCTAGTCTCTAGCATAGCTCCCCATTGTCAACCAAAATCAAGCAACGTAAATGATAATAAAGTAGAAGAGTAGCTAACAAAACAAGAAGCAGAGCAACCACTTTTTTCCAGGTCAAGTAGGGATATCAATCCATGGATAAAAATTTAACAGGTTAAGTCCATGGATGTTAACTAAACCCAAACGCTAACCCACGGGGTGCGAGTTCTCAGCCGAGCATCAGAACATATTAAAAAGGAGATTCTTCAAAATCGAGCAGATAAAAGGCTAATACCATTACTAGAGACTAAAATCAACTTACCCATTTCAAATGGCTTAACAGATTTGGTCAACAACAAAAGAACACACTATGTCACTAAAATAGAAAAGAGAAGCAATCACAACTTTGTTTTCTACTAAACAGGACTTTTTTCCATAAGCTTCAACTATCTGACTATGTTAACCTTCCAGTGTAAAGATTTCCACCGAAGAGATGCATTTCAACAGCAAAAATTCTAATTTTCAGTAAGCTTGATTATTCACAACTCAAACCAACAACGAGAGACTTAACCTAACCACAAAATAGAAGGGTGATTAATTAGAAACACCACTTAGAAATCGAAACACTGATCAGCATACCAATGTAGAATGAAGCAAAGAAGAAATCGACAGAACCCAAAGCCTTAAAAGCACATAGAGAAACTCGAGTTCAAATTCAGAGGAGAAGAAGAAAGACAAAAACATAAAGCAATACTTGAACACGTGAGTGAACTCTTTCGAATCTTGTTCGTTTGTTCGCTCTCGAACGCTGGGATTAATGGAAGTAGGAAACGAAAGCTGAAAGGAGAAGTGAGTGCTTTATGATCGACGAAAAGGAAATTGCAGAAAATTATAACGAAGATGGAGTAGCAAAGCCCGCCAAGTTGTTGGGCCTAGAAACCTTCTCGATAATTACATATTTCTATATATATATATATAAAATTATGTGGGCTGATGATGTTACATTTAAGCTCAGGGTCACTAAATTAGTGTTTTGTAACTTCTGTTCTTTTGCGAGCTGCTTCATTTTCTTTAGACGGTCACTAATGAAATATACATCTTGTTTGAGCTGGGGCAACATGATTTTGACTTCAATTTCTGCATAGACCAAACATTAACAAGGTTTGTGTCTAATGATGTCTAAATTGAAAAGGAACCATTTATGTGCTTTAACCGTGGTATATTGGCTAAGCTGGGACAACATGAAATATAAACTTCAAAATATGCATACACCAGCTTTTAATATGAGTTATGTCCAATGATGTTCCAAGATTTGTGAATTTTGAGCTAGGACAGTATGATGTAAACTTCAATGTTTGCATAAACAGTCATTAAACAAGTGTTGTGCATGATGATCTTAAGACTCGAAAATTCAATCTCTGCTTAAAGTCTTAAGTCTATATTGTGCCAAACTGGGATAGCATGGTATTAAACTTTAAATTCTGCATAAACCGTATAACCTTGTAAGGTTGATTGTTCTTATTATTGAGTATTGAGATACATTTTATACACAGCAGAGATTACAGAGATAGAAACAATATATTGTACCCATAAATAAGTATAAATAAGAGGATAGAATCAAACTAATCAAATCATCCTTGATATAGTAATGATATCCTAATAGCCTCCCTCAAGATAGAGGACCCTTGGAGACTCCAATCTTGTCACGTAAGTATGTAAACCGTATGCGACTTAGAGGTTTAGTAAGACCATCAACAAGTTGGTCGTGTGTCGAGACATGAGTGACTCGCAACTTGCCAGCTTGAACTTGATCACGGATGAAGTGATAGTCAATGGCAACATGTTTCATCCGTGAATGAAACACCGGATTAGCACATAAGTAAGTTGCACCGATGTTGTCACAATAAATGACTGGTGGTTTGTGCTGTTTAATTCCAAGTTCAGAAAGGAGTGAACATACCCAATTGAGTTCGGATGCTGTGTTGGCCACTGAACGGTGTTCAGCCTCTGTTGAAGACCGTGCCACACTCTTTTGTTTCTTTGAAGACCATGAAACTGCTTGGTTCCCAAGAAAGATAATGTAGGCATTTGTAGATACAAAGTTATCTGAATCTCCAGCCCAATCAGTGTCAGAATAAGCATGTAGGGTGAGAGGATTCGACTTTATGAAAAATAAACCATAAGTTAAGGTGCCGGATAGGTATCGGAGGACTCGTTTTGCTGCTTGCCAATGATCTATCGTAGGAGAGTGCATAAATTGAGACAACCGGTTTACAGCAAATGCAATGTTAGGACGTGTGAAGGCGAGGTATTGAAGACTGCCAACGAGTGTCCTGTACTCGGTGGGATTAGAATGGGGTTCACCTTGAAGGACCAATTTCGGTGTTGTAGCCATGGGAGTAGCAATTGGTTTGGCATCCTGCATTTTCATCCGGTGGAGTAAATCAATAGTGTACTTGCGCTGATTGAGATGAAGACCTTGAGGAGACTTGATTGCTTCAATGCCCAGGAAGTAGGAGAGCTCACCCATGTCTTTTAAGGAAAACCGAGAGGCTAACTGTGCTAGAATATGTTCAACCGCAACACTGTTGTTTCCTGTGACAATTATGTCATCAACATAGACAATCAAATAGAGGAGCGTCTCACCGTGCTGAAGAACGAACAAGGCTGTGTCAGAGACTGAGTTCGTGAAACCAACAGAGAGGAGATAATGTTTGAGTTCCAAATACCAGGCACGTGGTGCCTGCTTCAGTCCGTATAATGCTTTCTTCAATTTGCAAACATAGGAGGGTCTATCAGCATCAATAAAACCTTGGGGTTGTCGCATATAGACCTTTTCCTCTAAGTTCCCTTGAAGGAACACGTTATTAACATCAATCTGATGTAGACACCAATCTCGACTAGTTGCAACATCCAGAACAATACGTATTGTTGTTGATTTAATAACAGGACTGAAGGTTTCAAAATAGTCAATACCTGGTTCCTGTGTGTACCCTTTGGCAACCAAACGAGCCTTGTGCTTATCAATGGAGCCATCAGGAAGATATTTAAGCCGAAAAACCCATTTACAATCGATGATGTTGAAGTCCTTTGGTGGAGGAACAAGATCCCAAGTTTGATTTCGGATTAGAGAATCAAATTCTTCGGACATAGCTCCACGCCATTGTTGATGCTTGTGTGCTTGTTGAATTGTTTTTGGCTCTACTTCGGTGAGAGATGTGAGAATCGTAGTGAGGCAAAATTTTGGATTGGGCTTAGAGATGTTACTTTTGGATCGTGTCTGCATCGAGTGACGATTTTCAATCGGCGGAGGTAGAAGAGAATCGATGGAATCGATTTGTGACGCAGGAGGAGGAACCTGGGCCAGTTGTGAAGATGACATGACTTGGGCCTGTGAGTGTGGTGTTGAAGATGGGCCTAAATCAGATAAGCCGAGACACCTAAGATCAACTTGTGAGTTTGCATCAATCTCAATAAGCGAGGAAGCATCGATGTCAGGAGGTGCCATAGCTTGACCAGAGCCCATAGAATCAGAGCTGTGCTGCGAAGATGGAGAAGCCGGTGGAGATATCGGCGAGGGCGATGATGGTGGCAGCGGCGGCGAGGATGACGACGGCGGCAAAGATGACTGCGGCGGTGTCGTCAATGATTCAGATGAGGAATCAGAGAGCGTTGGTGACCGTGCAAGCTCCAAAGGTGCAGACTGAGCTGAGATGAGTGGTCTGACGGGAATTTGAGTTGCTGAGATGATGGAGGAGGAAGAAAAGGAAGGAGGAGGGGCATTTGTGTTGGTGAGTAGGGTTTGAAAAGGGAATTGAGATTCATCGAAGCGGACATGGCGAGATGTGTATGTGTGATTCTCCTTAGGATCAAAACAGAGATATGCACTCTGTGTTAGAGAGTAACCAAGAAACACACAAGGAGTTGAGCGAGGAGCGAATTTGTGAGGGGAATATGGACGTAACCAAAGAAAGCATAAGCAACCAAAGATTCTAAGTTTGGTGTAGTTGGCATCGGTTTTAAAGAGAATTTTAAAAGGAGATTGTAAGGATAAGATGGGAGTGGGCATCCGATTTATGAGATAAACAGCGACAGCGAAGGCATATAGCCAATATGTGGTGGGAATTTTGGCTTTAGTGAGTAAGGTAAGGCATGTTTTGACAATATGTCGATGTCGTCTCTCAGCTAGGCCATTGTGTTCTGGGGTATGAGGTGGAGAAGTCAGGTGAGCAATGCCTTTACTTGCGAGAAATTCACGAAGCGCAATGAATTCTCCTCCGCTATCAGAGAATAAGGTACCGATTTTTGTTTGAAAAGTGTTTTCAACAAGGCCTGTGAATCGAATAAATGTTTCTTTGACCTGAGATTTGAGTTTAAGTGGGAAAAGCCAAATGTATCTTGAGTAGTGATCAACTATAAGTAGGTAGTATTTGAAGTTATTTGTTGAAATGATAGGGGATGTCCAGACATCGGAAAACAGATATTGAAGTGGTCGGGTGGACGATATTGATGTTTCAGAAAAGGGTAATTTTTGGCTTTTATTAGTTAAACAATCACTGCAAGTAGAGAGATGAGACATTGAATTTGAAAAGGGTAACGAGAAACGAGAGATTATAGTTTTTAGAATAGGATGAGCTGGATGGCCTAGTGTAGAATACCAATCAGAGATGGTGGTTTTGAGATTGTTGGTGGTGGTGAGAAAGGTAGAGGCAGAGGGCAGGGAGACAGGCCACTCATAGAGCTCATTCTTTGTGCATCCTTGGAGTAATGGGATCCCCGTGCTCAGATTCCTCACCTGAAAACAAGATGGGTAAAATTGAACAGACACAACATTAGCATTGCATAATTTATACACTGATATCAAGTTCTTTTTAATTTCAGGGACACAAAGAATATCAGTGAGCTTTAGAGATCTTGTGGAAGAAGGTAAGAGTGTTGAACCAGTGTGAGTTATTGGCAATGCTGAACCATTGCCTACAACAACTTTTTCTCCGCCAGTGTAGAGCTGATGCAAAGCTAGATTTGCTAGGTCAGAAGAGATGTGATGTGTGGCGCCAGAGTCAAGGAGCCATGGAGTGGGAGTGGAGGAGGTGCCAGCAAAGTGAGCACGAGGCTGCCAAGACGATGATTGTTGAGACTGGGCATGGTGTGATGTAAAACTGTGGGCAACGACGTGCACTGTGGCCTTGGGTGCCACAGATCTGGCATTTGCCAAGGTATGGCCTGGGAGCACGGTAGGCTGTTGGGGAGCGTTGTTGTGGCTGCCAGTTCTGAATGCGAGATGTGTTCCTTTGTTGAGAACAAGGACGATTGGTTGCAACATGTGCTAAGACTGGTAATTGCTGAGAACCCGAAGCGGCAAGCAGTTTGGCTTCATGATTAAGGAGCTTTTCATGAAGTTCATTGAGGGTAGGTGGAGTATCACGACTTTCAACTTGATCCACGATCTGTTTGTAGTCCTCAGGTAGACCATCGAGAGCAAGTTCAATTTGATCTTCAAGATCTAAGACCTTGTCGAGTAAAGCTAGTTGATCCACTCGAGTAGTGAGGCCTTGAAGGTACTCATCAACAGTTTTGGTACCTTTTGTCCACTGTTTGAGCTGATACTTCAGCTGTTTGATGTGACCACGGCTAGGTTTGGCATAGGTGGACGCAAGAGTGGCCCAGACTTCAGCTGCGGTGTTGGCTCGGGAGAGAAGCGGCTGAATTGACAGAGAAATGGCACCAAGTATTGCACTGTAGACCAACTTGTCTTGGCGGTTGTACAGAACATACTCTGGGTTTGGTGTTTGCGTGTCTGCAATAGTGATTACTGGATCTGGAATTTGTTTGGATCCATCAAGAAACGAGGCTAGGTCGTAACCATCAAGGAGGGCGTGAATCTGACGGCTCCACATGAGGTAGTTCGCAACAGTTAGTTTGGTTATGTTGGACATGTTGAGATTGAGCAGGGGGCCTGGATTGATGATGAGAGATTCAGTAGTTGCAGTGACACCAGTGTTGAGAGGAGAACCATTGTCAGATGTCGACATGGCTTAAAAACTTAAAAATTTTTTTTGATGTTCTAGGTTTAGGATTATAGGCTCTGATACCATATAACCTTGTAAGGTTGATTGTTCTTATTATTGAGTATTGAGATACATTTTATACACAGCAGAGATTACAGAGATAGAAACAATATATTGTACCCATAAATGAGTATAAATCAGAGGATAGAATCAAGCTAATCAAATCATCCTTGATATAGTAATGATATCCTAATAAACCGGCCTTTAAAATAAGAGTTGTGTTCAATATCTCTGCACTTATGGTTGGATGAGCTGGGACAGCATGATATAAACTTCTGTGTCTGCATAAACTGTCTTTTAACTGGGGTTTTGTCTCATGATCTTAAGAATGGAAAATACTTTTAATTGGGGTTGTGTCTTATGATCTTAAGAATGGAAAATTAATTTCTCTGTTTAGACTATATATTGTGTTGAGCTGGGAGTCTGGGACACATTATTCAATCTCCATTATTGATGGGGGAATAAATATCATTTAATAAGGCTTGTTTGTTAGTGTTCAGAGATTCGAAAATTCAATTGGTTGCTTAAAGATATCATGCTACGCAATATGATACCATTTAATAAGGTTTGCTGTAGTATGATACCAACCAAGATTTACCAATCATCAGAACATAATCTTAAATTTTTCCCTTTCCGTTTATTATATGAATACTTGTACACAAATCTAACAATTTAACCCAATGTACAAGGTATTTAACTCAAAATATGTTATTTATAACGATCGCTTTCAAATATACAAACGTACAGTATATGCTTATGCTCAGTGTATATTCGGTCGACTCATGTCCAGGATATGTCCACAATTTCTACACTTGCAGGCAAATGTGGTAATGTTTTAAGGTTCTTACAACCCGCCATTTCCATGAAACAAGACTAGAACATAACTTGATTTGCGAAGGCACTTTCTCTATCGGAGTTTCCCCAATAGATTTGAATTGAATTTGTGTTGAAATATGATGTTAGTGTATTTTGCATAGTTTTTAACACTTTTTGTATTGTTTTAACACTTTTGCTTAGGTTTTTGTCTCTTTTGATCATTGGTAAGCATTTTAGGACTTTAGATTTACTTTCATGCATTAGCATTGCATTCTTTTTCTTTTTCTAGGTTTTTTGGAGATTGAACACTTCAACCATGGATTCGAGGAGAAGGAGACCACGAGTTGCGCGTTCAAGGAAACTAGGAGTTGTTGAGAACCTCAAGAACGCAGCAAAGAAGGAGACGGACTTACACAAGGAAGGATCTGTTGTATAAACGGTGTGTAACTCGGGAACGTAACGTACTATACGCTTGGATAATGATTGAAACGTACTCGTGAGCACTTTCCTTAAAGAGTATTTCGACCCTTATATCAAGCCTTGGGTTACACGAAATCTCTTCTAGGATATGACAATCAAAGATCTCCCTCTTGTTCTAGGCTAAGATACAAGAGATACAAGTAGAATTTCTTGTGTTTTGTTTATGAGTTCACGGTTTGTGAATACGTTTTCTATCTCTCTCTCTTCTTTCCTATGTCTCTCTTGTCCTCTTTTTTTGGTGCGAAGAAACAGAGCTTTTATCTAACTCTAACGACTGCAACGATTGGTTACATATGGATACGTACGTCAACGAAAACAACCTTTCAACCAACAGTTACAATTGTTTGAAAATAACTATAATTATGTAAGGTATCGATTCACTTATATCTACCATTACGATGGTTCACTTAAATATCTAACATTCCTCCCCCATTTAAGTGTAATCTTTGATTCACAAAACCAACAACTCATAAGCCAAACTCATGCATAGATGAAAATATCGTAACGATTGAATTTACATCTTAGTGATATTACACATTTCAAATGCCCGAGAATTAGGATGTCCTATGGATTGAATCCTTTCAACTCATTTGGACACATGAAGATAATAATACACACACGAGCTTATACATTACTCTAAGTGTTTATACTTGACACTATTTTTAGCCATGTGTCCCTATCCTTTCATGAGCGTATACAAAGCTAAGTCCAAGCTTCTTGAAGCGGCTACACTTCACACCCATATAGGTAGATACTTTTAATCTTGCACCTGCAAAATGCAATTTTCCAAAAGTTCTATTAAGAAGTAAACTTCAACCTAACCTTTCTTGCAGGTCTAAGCACTTACTTTGGGATGATGTAAACAAGTGCTTCAATCTCTAAGTGTTGACTTTCCACATTGAATTCAGCCTCTAACGTTGTATTAGAGGGGAATTGGGTATCCCACAATTAAAGATTTCAAATGGACTTTAATCCCATCCCCTTAGCCGACTTTGTCACCAAGTCTCTAGCTAATCCTTTTGTCAAGTGATCTGCTAGATTTCGTTCAGACCGAACATATTCTATGGTAATAATCCCATGAGTGATCAGCTCACGTACAGCGCTATGTCTAACACCTAGGTGTCGCGACTTACCATTATACACTTGGCCATAAGCCTTAGCCAAAGTAGCTTGACTATCACATCGGATAGAAATTGGTGACACCGGTTTCAGCCACAATGGAATCTCGTATACTAAATTTCTTAGCCACTCCGCCTCTCTACGGCGGCTGCTAATGCTACGAATTCCGATTCCATAGTTGAATTTGTAATACAAATTTGTTTCTTAGAGGCCCAAGAAATGGCACCTCCCCCAAGCAAGAACACCCAACCACTTGTTGAAGAATGATCTTCCACGTTGGTGATCCAACTTGCATCCGAATACCCTTCTAGAACCGAAGGAAATCCAACATACGACAAACCATAATTTATTGTTCCTTTTAAGTACTTGAGCACCCTTCTTATAGCTTGCCAATGATGAGTGCTAGGATTACTAGTGTATCTACTCAACTTTCCTACCGCATAAGCTATATCCGGTCTAGTGCTCGTCATGGCATACATTAAGCAGCCAATTACTCGTGAGTACTCGAGTTGTGACACCGCTTTTCCTGTATTAGGCATAAGCTTCACACTCGGATCCATGGGAGTGCTCACTGGCGAACAATTCTCATAATTAAACTTCTTAAGGACCTTTTCAATGTAATGTGATTGAGATAAAGATAATTTTTTGTTCTCACGCTTGATTCGAATTCCAAGAATCACATCCGCCTCCCCCATGTCTTTCATGGTAAAATTTGATGACAAAAACTCTTTTGTAAGTTCTACTTGTCTAAGGTTTGTACCAAAGATCAACATGTCATCAACATATAAACAAATGATCACTCCATTACCGGAGTCATCAAATTTGCTATATATACACTTGTCCGATTGATTTAACTTGAATCCATTCGACAAGACAGCCTCATCAAACCTTTGATGCCATTGCTTAGGTGCTTGCTTTAGCCCATACAATGACTTTACCAATTTACACACCTTATTCTCATGTCCAGGCATTATAAACCCTTCGGGTTGCTTCATATAAACTTCCTCTTCTAAAACGCCATTCAAGAATGCCGTTTTAACATCCATTTGGTGGATCACAAGATCATTAATGGCTGCCAAAGCTATCAATAATCTTATAGAAGAGATCCTAGCAACTGGAGCATATGTATCAAAATAATCAATACCTTCCCTTTGTCTAAAGCCTTGGATAACCAATCTGGCCTTAAATTTGTCGATTGTTCCATCGACTTTCATCTTCTTCTTGAAGATCCATTTGCAGCCTAAAGGCTTGCAACCAAGTGGAAGATCCACTAAAATCCATGTATTGTTTCCTACAATAGAGTCCATCTCATCATTCACGGCTTCTTTCCAAAACATAACATCTTGAGACTTCATAGCCTCATTAAAGGTCCTAGGGTCCTCATCAACGAAATAACAATATGAGTATTGGAACTCAACCTCATCTCTTGACCCTTCAACTAAATAAAGTTGAAAATCAGGAGCGAATGATTTTTCAATTCTCCCTCGCTTGCTCTTACGGAGCGTAGGTGACTCATTAGGAGGAACGAAGGTATCATCTCCTTTATTCATTCCACTTGAACTAGAAATTAAATCTTTTGGTCTAGGTATGGATGAGAAACGATCCTCATCAAATATTGCATCTCTTGATTCAATCACGGTGTGGATTGGTATAGAATCATTAGGTTCTATGACATAAAACCTATACGCCTTGGAATGCAAGGCATATCCAATAAAAATGCAATCAATACCTCTTTCTCCCAAAGTTTTTATCTTTGGTTGGGGCAATCTTACAACCGCCCTACAGCCCCAAACTCGAAGGTAATTCAAGTTTGGTTTCTTTTTGTACCAAAGCTCATATGGGGTAATTTTGTTCCTTTTATTAGGAACTCTATTTAAAATATAACAAGCCGTTAACATGGCTTCACCCCAAAATCCGTCACTTAATCCCGAGTAAGATAACATGGAGTTAACCATATCTTTTAGGACTCTATTTTTCCTCTCGGATACACCATTTGTTGTGGTGTATACGGAGCCGTAGTCTCATGTATAATGCCTACGGACTGAAAATACGAAGGTTCATAATATTCTCCACCTCTATCGGTGCGTAACTTCTTAATCAAGTCATTATGTTCTAGTTCAACCTCAGTTTTATAAATTTTGAACTTATCTAGGGCCTCATCTTTAGCATGTAATAAATACACATAGCAATAACGAAAATAATCATCTATGAATGTGATGAAATATTTCTTGTTCCCTAAAGATGGTGTAGCATGCAAATCACATAAATCACTATGTATAAGTCCAAGCACCCTAGCATTCCGTTCTATGCTTTTAAACGGTTGTCTAACTATCTTATTCAACATACATGTTCCACACTTATCTACATTCACGTCAAAAGTTGGAATTAATCCTTCTTTAGACATTTCAATCATGCGTTTATAATGTACATGACCTAATCTAGTATGCCATAGAGAAGTATCATTTTTGCTAGAACATGCCATATAAATAGAATTGACAACTTTATTAATATTAAGCATAAACATGCCATTACAAAAATATCCAAATCCAACAAAGACTCCACACTTGGATAAGATATACTTATCCGACTCATACACTTGTTTGTATCCACGCTTATTTAAAACACTACCAGAGACTAAGTTTTTCCTTATTCCGGGTACATGAATTACATCATTAAGATCAAGAGTTTTCCCGGAACTAAATTCCAACACCACTTTTCCACGACCTAAGATAGGAGCAGTTGACTCGTTGCCCATATGAAGTACGGAGCCATCTTGAACCGGTTCGTATGTCTTGAACCAGCCATAATCCTTGCAAACATGTGTTGTTGCACCCGAGTCAATCCACCACGTCACCTCATCATTCTGCACATAAAATGCCTCAGAAATTTTTGATACATAATTCACTTTCGAAAATGAATCAAAAACAGAATTCTGACCTTGATGAGAAGATGGGGCTTGATCCTTGGATCCTTGCCCAAAACGGTTTTGATACGTTTTATTCTTATCCTTCGCTGCCCGACAATCACGTTTGAAATGACCCGGCTTGTTACAAATCCAACAAACGCTCTTAAGCCTCTTGTTAGATCCATTGTTAATGTTGTTAAAAGGACGTTTCTTTCCCTTTTTCATCTTAGAACTCCCACTTTCCTCCGTCATATTGATCGAAGAAGTTTCAGCCTCTTTGGGTTTTCCTCCCTCTTGCATCCTTAGAGATTCCTCTATACGCAAATGGCTACCAAGTTGCACAAGAGACAACTCTTCCTTTTTGTGTTTTAACATGTGCCTAAAATCCTTCCATGAAGGTGGCAACTTGTCGATGATACTCGACACCAAGATGGATTCATCCATCTTCATGTTGTGTTGAGCGAATTGGCCTAGGAAGCGAAGAAGTTCATTGTATTGCTCCATAACTGGCCTTGAATCAGACATCTTGTAATTATTAAAATTACTCACAAGGAACTTCTTACTAGAAGCATCCTCAGCCATGTACTTTGATTCCAACGCATCCCATAATTCCTTTGCAGATTCGACATTTTGATAGACATCAAAGAGAGGATCGGACATACCGTTGAGAATGTGGCCACGACATATGTAGTCATCGTTCTCGCATTTAAGTTGCTTCCTTGTCTCCTCTGCAGTCTGGTTCTCGGCATTCTCCGACACGGTAGGCATGGGCATACTTAAAACGTACACCACATCAAGTGTTGTGAGGAGAAAGTGCATCTTCTTTTGCCATCTTCGAAAATCGACTCCTTCAAACTTGTCTAACTTGCCAAACTTTGACGTCATCTCACGCACCGATACGTTAGTCGTTGTTCACGGAAATACTCTTTAAGAATGTTGTATAAACGGTGTGTAACTCGGGAACGTAACGTATGATACGCTTGGATAATGATTGAAACGTACTCGTGAGCACTTTCCTTAAAGAGTATTTCGACCCTTATATCAAGCTTTGGGTTACACGAAATCCTTTCTAGGATATGACAATCAAAGATCTCCCTCTTGTTCTAGGCTAAGATACAAGAGATACAAGTAGAATTTCTTGTGTTTTGTTTATGAGTTCACGGTTTGTGAATATGTTTTCTATCTCTCTCTCTTCTTTCCTATGTCTCTCTTGTCCTCTGTTTTTGGTGCGAAAAAACATAGCTTTTATCTAACTCTAACGACTGCAACGATTGGTTACATATGGATACGTACGTCAACGAAAACAACCTTTCAACCAACAGTTACAATTGTTTGAAAATAACTATAATTATGTAAGGTACCGATTCACTTATATCTACCATTACGATGGTTCACTTAAATATCTAACAGGATCGGCATGTTGTAGCGGCCTCCTGAAACCGTTGTGGCTATACCGGTCATCTGAATCGGCCAGCTGAACCCGCTAGAGATTTGGCTTGGGAGCAACAAATTATCAGAAGTATTTGGCATCAACCAGCGACCTCCTGAACCCGCTATGGCCATATCGGTCTCCTGTATCGGCCACCTGAACCCGTTCGAGATCATGTAGTGCAGGGAGGCTGTGGGACAAATATTGCTGACGGTTTTCTATGAAGTGGATCCATGTTAGAAAACAGACAGGAGCTTTTGGAGAGGCTTTTGAGGAAACTTGATTGGTAAGAATAGTTGAAGAGAGGCAGAGAGGTGTGTGTATCAACCAGCGACTCTTACACACACCTCTTCACTTTACATACACGAACTTATCTAGTTTTATTTGTATATATGACCAAACTCAATTATAAACTAACAACTTACAATGTAGTAGACTTTTTTAACGGAAAAATACTTTTTGAATCTTTTCTTACAGCTTAAAGAAACCAAAATAACCTTGTACACATTAAATGTACCAAATAGTGCATCGTGAGTTTTCCTTCACTAGATATAGAGATGAGAGACATGTCAACAAGGGTTTGTATCCCTTTCTCCACGTCCCAATCCCTCTCCGAAAGTGTGACTATGGCGTCGTTCACGTTCTTACCCCAATGTATAGAATCTCTTAACAAACCAAATACCAATTTATGTTTGTTAGGTAAACCATCGTAAGCAAATCTAATTGCTTTCTGAATATCCGTGTCCTTATAATAGGTTTTGAGTTTAGCCGGTGCCATTGTCCACTCCTCTTTGCTTTTCCCACGTAAAGCGGAGCCTAAGATCTTGAGACCAAGTGGAAACGGAGCAATAAGATTAGCTACTTCAATAGCTTGCTCCGAGTAACCTCTCGGTGGAGAGCTCTGCCCAAACGCAGAGTACGAGAAAATCTGTTGAGCCTCTTCGCTCGACGGGTAAGTAACTTTGTATATCTGGTCGATCCCGTTATTCTTCAATGTATATATACTTTCATTCGTCAAAATCACCTTACTTCCGAATTTAAGACACTGAATGAGATTTGCCAAAGCTTGTATCTCCTCAAAACAGACATCATCAAGAATGAGAAGTACTCTCTGGTGCATTAATCTAAATTGCACCTCCTGTAAGTCAGCTATCTTCATGTTCCTGTAATCTAAAATTCCAGAGTGTAACTCGTTTTCCAAATGATTTTGCAAGCTACTGTGGTCAAGAGTAATCTTCCTAAAATTTCCCCCTATATTCTCTTTATAAAACTTAAGTTCGAAGTTGCTGGAAACTTGATTGTATAAAGCTCTAGCTATGGTGGTTTTGCCAATACCTGCAGGACCCCATATCCCCACTATTTTAACCTCATCCGATTCCAAGCGTAGCATCGATATAATTTTTGTTACATGAGCTTCAACTCCAACCAACTGATCAAAATCCGTTGATGGCAACTCGTTAGAAACATCCATGACGATTTTGGTGATCATCTCAGCTTCACTAGCCCTAAAAGACACGATATATTAAGTTAGAGCTTAGAACATGACTGCTAAATCAACCTGAAAAAGGAAGGACTGGGATGACCGGCTACCCACAAAATTTCAACGGACTCTATCCAATAAAAGTATATTTTAGTCACTTGGCGATATTTAGTCACTCAAGTTCTAATGTGGGATCTTATCAGGATATCAATACTCTGATTTTTGGATCAGAAATTGAATATTTGTTCCCCGTAACATAAAAAATGGATTTGCTTTTTATGAAAGTTTGGAAACTAACCATGAGACAGAATGTTCTCCGGCAATAACAGCAGCTTGAGTCAAAGCTTGTCTCCATATCTGAATTTGTTCTTCTGCCTTCCCATGACAAGTTTCCTCAAAGGCTTTTCCAAAATCTCCGGTTTGTTTTCTTACATCAGAGTGATCAACATCGTAGAAGATTGTCATCACAGTCTGTCCTAGAGTATCCTTGCACTCCATGATCAGCTGCAGCTCGTTTAGACACCAGCTCGAAGATGCGTAATTCTTGGAAAGGATCACAACCGAAATCCTAGATTCCTTAATAGCTCTGATGAGCTCTGAGTTGATAGACTCGCTCCTCATGATCCCATTGTCTATGAATGTTTTAATTCCCTTGCTTTTCAACCCTTCAAGAAAGTGGCTTAGAAAGGTTCTGCGTACATCTTGACCCGAGAAGCTTGGGAAGACATCGTAGCTGTATTGACGAGTTGATAAAGAAGAAGAAGAAGAAGAAGATGCCATGATAGTATGAAGAGACTTGCTATACTAAATCGACTTGGTATTCATTTCAAGAACATGGTTTCTCGAAGGCTTAGACTTGGTCTTTGCCTATCAAAAATGGGTTCTAAATAAAATATTAAAGAAGCACCTACTATTGGCTCTTACCTATTTACACGCTTTCATACTTCAGCTGATGTTACAGAATAAACTATGGTATTGTGCGTTCAAAGTCATGCAAGAAAAGAGAAAGCTTTGGTTTTCCTTTTTCACCAAGCTAGCACTACAAAAAAATAATATACTTTGGAGAAAAAGAAACATTCAAAAGGACTGAGTCGAGCTTTTTTACTTCTTAAGATTCTTGATTAGACTCTCAGGGTTTCTCTGATATCTGCTGGTTTCAACTTACATTATGGCAGACCGATTCGGTGATGAGTTATCTCGAACGTCTTAGTCCAATATAAACTAGAGAATTTGAGAATGATCCCTATGTAGGTAAAGGAGTAAGATATAACCAAAACGTTTTGGAGATTTTGCAACTTAGAAATTACCAGAACTTTTTTATTGCTAGTTAGTCTTATTAGTCTTACGTTGTATATTCTGCTTGCCTATACCAGATGCTAGACTTCAAAGCGTCTTCGTATAGGCTTTATGCCTAACTGCGTAAGGAACATTGAACGAGACCAGAGAACAGAGTATAATAGGAGAAAAAAGAAAGCAGAGTAGGTATACGTTGTATTTGAATGTTATTTTAGTTATTTTTTAATATTCGAGAGTTTTCAATTCGGCTATTTTATTCTTTTTCAAAAACAATTCTAACTAGAAAACCCTTACATTCAAAGAATTCTCACTGTCTAATTACCAAACAAAAAAAAGAAGAATTCTCACTGTCTAGCTAAACTCCACAACTGAGTTGTAAATGTCAACTCTGCATGAGGTATGAGGAGAACGAGGCTGAGTAAGTATCGAGGGTCCAGGGACGAACTTGTAGAAAATTAGTTTTTTTTTTTTTGTTTTTTTTTGAATATGTAAAAGATTCCAGCCTAAATCCATAATCTCATTTAGAGAAAGGCCAAACCATGTTAAATTGACTTTTTTTTGAAGACTACTCTCAACGCGAATCTTAGGGTTTGATTCCGATTCGAGAGCTTCGATGCAATTCTCTTAGTGTTACAAGAGCAGATTGTACCGCCTTGGACGGTTGAAGAAACGAAGAGGGGAGAAGATAATAGGGTTTGTCTTTTGGGGATTTTGTTAGTTTGTTTTTAATTTTGGTTAGGTTCGGTTTAATGGTTTCTAAACCAATAAATGTTAATTTTGGTTTTAATTTTAATTTTTGTTTAACGGAATCCGATTTCTGATATATCATTGGTTTAATGATTTTCGTTAGTCAAACCGTCAAAAGTCAACAAGTTGGGGTTTAAACTCTAATAAAAGTTTAAAATAGGATTACAATTCGAGATGATAGTTTATATTGGGCTAAAAATGAGATTGGAAAACCGTGTGGTTACAGAGTTAACGCAATAATTTTGGGGTCTGCATCCCAACTACCCATGATGTTACTTTTAGACTTTGCCTATTCTAATGGGTTTTTATTACCAATAAAAAAACACAGCTACAATTAGTTGATCTTCTATGTTCTACCCAATTATCACGCTTTCATATTTCAGCTGACGTTTGTCGAATAAGATATGAAATTGTACGTTCAAAAATCTTGCAAGAAAAGAGAAAGTGTTGAGATAATTTTTTGTCAAGGATCTCGCTAAAGAAGCATTTATTTGGAGAAAAGAAAGAGAGCAAAGAATTCAATAGGACTGGGTCATGTTTTACTTCTTTAGATGCTTGTCTAAGCGTAGGACTAAGTCAAGAATCCGGCACTGAATCCTAATTTTTCGGTGTGAGATATTTTTTTAAAAGCTTCCTTAATATATTAACTTTTTAAATCATTAATCTCGACAAAATCTATCATGCATAAAGATGGTTTTTATATTGCTTAAGATTTATAAACTTTATTGAAATTACAAATCATACCTTGAAAAGAAGAAAAACTGCGTTACAAAAGGCGTAGGTTACAATGGTCACACAGAGTTGTATGTATCAACTCACAAAAGAAGAAAGATAAACCATGTAAGAGCTCTAAGGATACATATATAGTTACTTACATGGAAAACGAGTACAAATTTGTGGCAATCCGTGGTTCTATAAAACTTAAGAGGACCAAGTGAAATTTTTAGCAAAATACTGTACCAAATGATGCATTATGATTCCTCCGTCTCCTAATTTGGAGATGAGAGCCATGTCAGCTAGCGTTTGTATCCCTTTCTCCACGTCCCAATCCCTGTCCGCTAGGAAGAATATGGCCTTGTTCACGTTCTCACCCAAATGTATAGTACGTTCTAACTCGTAAAGTATAAATTTGTGTTTATAGGATAATTTATCGTAGGCAAATCTAATTACTTTCCAGATATGATTATCATCACCAAGACAGGTTCTGAGTGTAGATAGTGTCATTATCCACTCATCTTTGCTCTTTCCACGCAAAGAAGAACCTATGACTTTGAGACCAAGTGGAATTGGAGTAACAAGCTTCGTTACTTCAACGGCATGCTCCAAGTAACCTCTTGGGGGAGAGCTTTGTCCAAACGCAGAGTAGGAGAAGATCTGCATAGCCTTTTCGCTCGATGGAAAAGCAACTCTGTAGGTCTGGTTCTCGTTGACCCCACATTTTCTCAATGTATCTATATCTTCGCTGGTCACAATCACTTTACTGCCGAATCTAAGACCTTGAATTATATCTCCCAAAGCTTGCAGCGCCTCATGAAGTAAATCATCAAGAACGAGAAGCACTCTCTGGTGCATTAACCTAAACTGCGCCTCTTGTAAGTCAAGTATCTTCATTTCCCTATAATCTAATACTCCGGAGAGCAACTCCTTTTGCAAATAATATTTCAAGCGGATAGTGTCATATCTGAGCACCTTTTTATTTCCCTCAACATTCTCCTTATGAAACTTAAGTTGAAAGTTACTGGAAATTTGATTGTATAAAGCTCTAGCTATGGTGGTTTTGCCAACACCTGCAGGACCCCATATCCCTACTATTTTAACCTCATCTGATTCCAAGCGTAGCATCGATACAATTTTTGTTACATGAGCTTCAACTCCAACCAACTGATCAAAATCCGTTGATGGCAACTCGTTAGTAACATCTATGATGATCTTCGCGATCATCTCAGCTTCACTAGCCCTATGAAAGACAGTATAGACAGAATTAGAACCGTACTAAATCAATTCGAAAACTGTTAAAGGGTTGTGTTTGTTGAAGCTGGGAAGAGTAGTATACCATGAGACAGAATGTTCTCCGGCAATAACAGCAGCTTGAGTCAAAGCTTGTCTCCATATCTGTTGTTGTTCTTCTGCCTTTCCATGACAAGTTTTCTCAAAGGCCTTTCCAAAATCTCCGGTTTGTTTTCTTACATCAGAGGGATCAACATCGTAAAAGATTGTCATCACAGTCTGTCCTAGAGTATCCTTGCACTCCATGATCAGCTGCAGCTCGTTTAGACACCAGCTCGAAGAGGCGTAATTCTTGGAGAGGATCACAACGGATATCCTAGATTCCTTAATAGCTCTGATGAGCTCTGAGTTGATAGACTCGCTCCTCATGATCCCATTGTCTATGAACGTTTTAATTCCCTTGCTTTTCAACCCTTCAAGAAAGTGGCTGAGAAAGGTTCTGCGTATATCTTGACCCGAGAAGCTTGGGAAGACATCGTAGCTGTATTTACGAGTTGGTGATGATAAGGATGATGATGAGGATGATGATGAAGAAGGAGAAGATGCTATGGGAGGTTGAAGAGAATTGCTATTGCTTCTTGATTTTCCCAAAATCGACTTGAGCATTCCTTTCAGGGACATGTTTTCTATGTAATTTTGAGTGTGATGACTTTTGGACTTTGCCTATGCTAATGAGTTTTTATTACCAAATAAAAAAAAACACAACTACAGTTAGCTGATCTTCTAAGTTCTACCTAATTAACACGCTTTCATACATCAGCCGACGTTTATAGAATAAGATATGAAACTGTTCGTTCAAAAATCTTGTAAGAAATGAGAAAGTGTTGACTTTATTTTTCCATGACGGATCTCGCGACATAAAGAAGCATTTATTTGGAGAAAAGAAAGAGAGCAAAGAATTCTATTGAACTGAGTCATGCTTTACTTCTTTAGATGCTTGTCTAAGCGTATGACTAAGTCAAGAATCCGGCAATGATTCCTTAATTAATTTTGGCAGACCGATTTGGTGATGAGTTATCGCGAACTTCTTGATCTAATATTAAATAGAGAATTTGAGAATGATGTCTGAGTAGTAAAGGAGTGCTATATTATTAAAACGTTTTGGAGTATAAAAAAAAAATACTGCTAGTTAGTCTAATTTGAAATATTCTGCTCTGATACCAATACTAACATCGGCTTCCAACACTAAACCATTTGACACAAATTTGATTGGTCCATATCAAAAATTTAATAGTTTTGTATTTTAAATACAAAATATTATCTAAAATCCAGAATGTTTTATATTTTTAATGTAAAATATTAACTAAAATCCAGTTTTAACCATATTGTATTATTGTATTAATAAAAAAAAAATTTAGCGTATTAATTAGGAATAATATATATATTTTTAATAGATTTTTTTATTATGTGTGAAATATGTCAAAATGACAATTTTTGTGAAACAAAAGAGTATTAACTTTGGTGACAAAAAAAAAAAAGGAGTATTAACTTGAGAATTTGAGAATGATCCCCGGGTAGCTAAAGGAGTAAGATATAACCAAAACGTCTTGGAGATTTTGCAACTTAGAAATTACTAGAACCTTTTTTATTGCTAGTTAGTCTTACTTTGTATATTCTGCTTGCCCATATCAGATGCTAGACTTCAAAGCATCTTCCTATAGTGCGTAAGGACCTTAATGCCTGGTGAAGATTTGCTTAAGTGAAAAAAAAACATTGAACGAGACCAGAAAACAGAATACTATAGGGAAAAAAGCCGAGTAGGTATACGTTAAATTTGAATGTTATTTTAGTTATTTTTAATATTAGAGAGTTTTTATTTTTTTGTTAAGTTATTCTTTATCAAAAACAATTTTAACTAGAAAACCCTTACATTCAAAGGAATCTCACGTCAACTCTGCATGAGGTATGAGGAGAACGAGTCTGAGTAAGTATCGAGGGACAAACTCGTAGAAGATTGGCTTTCATAGATATTTGTGTTTTAAAAAAATAACTTTATTTTGTATTTACAGCATTTCTTCCATAAAAGAAAAAGTTGATGGTGAAACTGTAAAGTTATTCTCACGCAATACCTTGAATAGGCTGATATTGATAGGTACTCAATAGTTTTTATTTTATTAGTCAACCATATATTCCCCGAGCTTCAGCAGGGAAGATGTACGCAGGAACTTCTTAAGCAGCCATTTTCACAAGGAGCTGCAACTTAAAAGAGTTGATGCATTTAGAGATGATGGAATCAAGAGAAGTTTGTCCACAAAGCCTGAGCTTAAACACGCTATATGGGAATCAAAGATCTCTATAGTCCTTCTCTCGAGGCAAGCTGGTGCTTGAACGAGTTGCTAGAGATCATGGAATGTAGAGAAGTCATGGGACAAACATTTATGGCGATTTTCTATAAAGTGGATCCATCATATGTAAAAAATACAGATAGGAGATTTTGAAGAGGCCTTTAAGAAAACTTGTGTGGGAAGAACATAGGAAGAGAGGCAGATATGGAAGCGTGCTTTAACCAATGTTGCCAAAGTTCTGCTAAATGGTTCGTTACAATAATATTGAAAGAGTAAATTATATAATATCTGAAGGGTTTAGAGTTAATCCTGAGTAATGTTTCTTTCAATTATCGCAGGGATCATGAAGCCGAAATGATCGAGAAAATTGTTGCCGATGTTTGGGAAGAGCTCAGTTGCACACCTTCAACGGATTTTGATGATTAGTTGGAGTGGAACTGGAAGCTCATGTCTCGAAGTTGAATTCATTGTTATCGTCTCGTGATTGTTAATTTCTAATGTAATGATTATGACTGGTATTTATGGTCCTAAAGGAATCGGTAAGACCACTATTGCTAGAGATTTATACAATCAGCTTTCTTCTTCTAATGATGACGTCCAATTGAATCTTTTCATGGAGAAAACCAAGAACCACTTCGTCATGGATGAAATTTTGTATTTACTGTTTTTTTTGGACTCCTTTCTGTAGATGTAAATATTTTTCCTTAATCAAGCTAGACAACATGTCATCATAACTCTGATAATCTAAGTTCGTAGACCGTATCAGAAGAACCTCTAAGTTAAAACCTAGAAAGACTGGATTTCTCAGGCTACTAGATTAACTCATGCTCTTATATTATTTAGAACCTATACTTATACGCATAGGCAAAAACCAACTCTAAAAAAGTCTTGAATGATGTTATTGGTAGTCAAACTCATCAACATTGTACAGAAACCATATTCTTAATAGGAATGACCAAACTCGATGTTGGGGAATCAAAAAGAGACTAGAAAATTTCCCTAATTTCCGCAATTCCTTCCTGTGACTCTGTGATCATATTAATATATTGTATATATATAGTTCCTACGCAGACAATTGAACCAAGGTTAATACATCTTGTCTTACATTGGAATATGGGTGAGGTTGATTGAGAGGAACTATTTAAGCTTAAGGTCGGTGAGATTCGAGAAAAAGAGACCAATCACTTTTTGAAAAAAGAACAAAAGCAATTAGCTTAAAATCTGACATGTCCTTGGTGGCATTGAGTGTCATCCACCAACCTTCAATCTCCTTGTATACATTAAAGTCTAAAGCTATTAAAGAACCAAAGAGAATCTTCAATTAGTCAAAAGCAACTTAGAAAATAAAAGCCGAAAGTAAAGAATTACGTAATCTACAACCGGAAAGAGAAACATATGGGATGCATATCAATTAACAAACCGAAAAAGGGAAAGCTACAAAAGAAATAGAAAACAAAGTGTGAATCGACAGGAGTTGCTTCTAGATCAAGTTAAGTATCTCACTTATTTAAAATATATATTTTGTTTAAATATGAAAATTTAGGGCTTAATTCAGAATATGGTCGAAAGCAAATGTTTTACCCAAAATGCAAAAACTAAAATTCACAAATCCTTAAACACTGATTCGATTGCACAGTTTTGAATGTGCATGCAACAACATCAACATCTGTCATATTTTTCTTTCATTCTTGAAGAATCATTAGTGAATATCTCACTAAACAAACACAAGCTCTTTCTTATTTAAATAATTTAAATAATTTACTATATTATTAGTGAGATCTCACTAAATTATTTAAATAATTTACTATATTTACATATATATAAACAAACACAAGCTCTTTCTTATCAGATACACCTGAAAGAATTTAATTTCTCCTACTTTTTGACTCATCGCTTTTGATTCTTTCACTCTCTTTTCTTAACATAAGCCATTAATCCTGCAAATCAAACCTCTTCTGTTCTTCATTCTCTCCTCTTTCTCTCGTTTCACAAAGCCTAAATCTTCAGGCAAATTCAGCTCAATCCCATGCATGCATTGAAACAAAAGTTTCAATAAGACAAAAAAATGGCAACAAATCGAAAACTGGTAGTAGAAGTAGTGGATGCAAAGGACCTTACACCAAAGGATGGCCACGGAACGTCAAGTCCTTACGTTGTCGTCGACTATTACGGCCAGAGACGAAGAACACGAACCATAGTCCGTGATTTAAACCCTGTTTGGAACGAGACGCTCGAGTTCAGTCTCGCAAAGCGACCTTCTCATCAGCTCTTTACCGATGTTCTTGAGCTTGACATGTACCATGACAAGAACTTTGGACCAACAAGGAGGAATAACTTTCTCGGTAGGATCCGACTCGGGTCCGATCAGTTTGTTGGGAAAGGAGAGGAGGCTTTGATATATTATCCTTTGGAGAAGAAGAGTTTGTTTACTCTTGTACAAGGTGAGATTGGTCTTAGGGTTTATTACGCCGATGAAAAGCCTCCTGAGCTGAAATCAGCTGTAGCTCCTCTTGAGACGGTGGTGGAGGAAAAGACGGAGGAAGTGCTAGCGAAAGGTCCAGATGAGTCTCAGCCAAAACCAGAGACTAATGACGGTCCTGCTGATGTGAAAGAAACCGCTGAACCACCACAGCAACCGCCAACTCCAGCCGAGGGTCCCAAACCAAACGAGGAAGCCTCACCGCCGTTACAGGAAAATGCTACCGTTGGTGGAGAAGATCCAGCGGCAGCGGAACCAAATCTGCCACCGGAAGGAGATAAGAGTGAAGAGGCGGTGAAACCAGCGGAAGAGCCACCAAAGAATCAACCAGACGGTGAAGATATCGTGCTTCAGTCAGATGATTCGATGAGCTGGGCTTCGGCGCCGCGATCACCGTTACCGGAAGTTACCATATCGAGATCAGTCTCCGGTTCCATACCAGAAACCAAAAACGGACCACAACCACTTCGGAGAAGCGTATCGGAAACTGCAAGCTACGCATCAGAGATCTCCGACGTCTCTACCATCGAACGATCCACGTTTGATTTAGTGGAGAAAATGCATTACGTCTTCGTCCGCGTAGTAAAAGCCCGGTCTTTACCAATCTCAGGGAGTCCGGTTACAAAAATCTCACTCTCCGGCACAATGATCCAATCAAAACCCGCCAGAAAAACCTCTTGCTTCGAGTGGGATCAAACCTTCGCCTTCCTCCGTGACTCGCCGGATTTATCTTCTTCTCCAATTCTAGAGATCTCCGTGTGGAATGATTCATCAACGGGAATCGACAGTACTAGCCAATTCCTCGGTGGAATTTGCTTCGACGTATCGGAGATTCCGCTCCGAGATCCGCCGGATAGCCCACTAGCGCCGCAATGGTACCGTCTTGAAGGAGGTGGAGCTCATCACGGCGATCTAATGCTTGCCACGTGGACAGGAACTCAAGCAGACGAATCATTCCCCGACGCGTGGAAGACAGATACCGCCGGAAACGTAACCGCTCGAGCTAAAGTCTACATGTCGCCAAAGCTGTGGTATCTACGCGCCACCGTGATCGAAGCTCAAGATTTATTACCGCCACAATTAACGGCGTTTAAGGAAGCGTCGTTTCAGTTAAAAGCACAGTTAGGTTTCCAAGTTCAGAAAACTAAATCCGCCGTTACTCGTAACGGAGCGCCGTCATGGAACGAAGATCTACTCTTCGTAGCCGCCGAGCCTTTCTCCGATCAGCTTGTTTTCACATTGGAGTATCGAACATCGAAAGGACCAGTCACCGTCGGAATGGCTCGCGTGCCGCTCTCCGCAATCGAGAGACGCGTCGACGATCGCTTGGTTGCTTCGAGATGGTTCGGATTCGAAGATCCAAACGACGAGAAGAGAGGAAACAGATCTAGAGTACACCTAAGGCTCTGTTTCGACGGCGGTTACCACGTGATGGACGAGGCGGCGCACGTGTGCAGTGATTATCGACCTACGGCGAGGCAGTTATGGAAACCGGCGGTGGGAATCGTCGAGCTCGGTGTAATCGGTTGCAAGAATCTGTTGCCGATGAAGACGGTGAACGGAAAAGGATCGACGGACGCGTACGCGGTGGCCAAATACGGTTCTAAATGGGTCCGTACCCGAACCGTATCGGACTCTTTAGATCCGAAATGGAACGAGCAGTACACGTGGAAAGTATACGATCCGTGTACGGTTTTGACTATAGGAGTCTTCGATAGCTGGGGAGTATTCGAGATCGACGGTGGAAAAGAAGCCACGCGTCAAGATCTAAGGATTGGAAAAGTACGTATACGTATATCTACGCTGGAGACTGGTAAAGCGTATAGAAATACGTATCCGCTTCTGATGTTAGTTAACGGCGGCGTTAAAATATTGGGAGAGATGGAATTAGCCGTTCGATTCGTGAGGTCAGCTCCACCGTTGGATTTCTTACACGTGTACACCCAGCCGTTGTTGCCTTTGATGCATCACATTAAACCGTTGATTTCGTATCAAGAAGAGATGTTGAGGAACACTGCAGTGAAGATCCTGGCCGTACATTTGTCACGATCTGAGCCACCGTTAAGGCCGGAGGTTGTACGGTATATGCTTGACGCCGATTCTCATACTTTCAGTATGCGTAAAGTCCGAGCGAATTGGCTCCGGATAGTGAATGTAGTTGCCGGAATGATCGACGTGGTGCGGTGGGTTGATGACACGCGTTTCTGGAAGAATCCGACATCGACTCTCCTCGTACACGCGCTTGTCGTGATGCTGATTTGGTTCCCTGATCTCATCGTTCCGACATTAGCGTTTTACTTGTTCGTGATTGGCGCGTGGA
Source organism: Crucihimalaya himalaica (assembly GCA_004349715.1). Classification (NCBI taxonomy): domain Eukaryota; kingdom Viridiplantae; phylum Streptophyta; class Magnoliopsida; order Brassicales; family Brassicaceae; genus Crucihimalaya; species Crucihimalaya himalaica. The sequence goes on from SMJT01000009.1 coordinate 1,936,056, forward strand.
ATTACAGGTTCAGGTCACGTGCTGCTCTACCGCATTTTGATCCAAGACTCTCGTTGGCTGATGCAGCCGATAGAGAAGAGCTCGACGAAGAGTTTGACGTCGTCCCGAGTAACCGCCCGCCGGAAATGGTTAGATACAGGTACGATAAGCTGCGAGCGGTGGGAGCTCGAGCTCAGACGATTCTTGGTGAAGTGGCGGCGCAAGGAGAAAAGATGCAAGCTTTGGTGACGTGGCGGGATCCACGAGCGACGGGTATATTCGTGGGGCTGTGTTTATTTGTGGCGTTGGTGTTGTATCTTGTGCCGACGAAGATGGTGGCGATGGCGTCAGGGTTTTATTACTTCCGGCATCCTATTTTCCGTGATCGGAAACCATCTCCGGTGTTAAACTTCTTCCGGCGACTACCTTCGTTATCCGATCGACTCATGTGATCTTTTTGCGTGCAGCGAGTTCTTTAAAAATCCGGTTTTGTAGTTTTTCTGAAGGTGTGAAGTATATATTTTGGGTCGTTTAAATTTATTGGGCCTTCTTGGTTTATAGTGGGCCACTAATTTGTAAAATATGATTTCCTATCATAGGTGCTGTATTTGACCATGTCTGAACAAAGAAGTGTTTGGTATGACAAAAATACTGAACCTACTTTTTGAGCAGACTGATAAAAATGTGCCGAAATAAGTTGTTGTTGGTGACTAAAAAAAGGAAGTTATCCACTGCTCAAGTTTTGACAACTACCAACCAACCACAACTTGTTCTCCTATTTGGAAATTTCAAAGGGTCCTTAGTCAAAGCAGCATTAAGTAAGTTTTCAATTTTATAAGAAAATTAATTTAAGGAAACAGAAACAATAATTTTTGGAAAACAAATTACAAATACCAACTTTGATGTAAGAAAAATAATCCCAAATGACAATCACTGATTCACTCTAAACCAGTGATATTTTAAACAAATTTTTCAATAAAGAAATATAGTTTTCTGGTAATACATGTTCAACTTTGGTTTGTAAGATTAAAAGGTGAAGCAAAAGAAGGAATTATTTGATTTTTTTTTTTTTTTTTGAACAAAAGGAATTATTTGATTTTCCTTTCCTTTTTTTGTTGCTGTCATTCAGTAATCAATAAATATATTCAAAGAAAAAAACTTATTCCGGAAAAATGAAATACTAAACTGGTTTAATTAAGATTTAGTTAAAAGCGATAGCTTTAGACAGTAGAGGAAAGATCATCTATCGTAGAGATCTCTTGCTCGTTCAATTTTCTCGAGTTTATGGTTAAGTAATTAAGAGATGGTTATTGCGGTGGCGGCGACGAGCTCCATTGTTTCCGGATTCAAGCTTTCAGGGATCTTGACTTCCTTCAACGCCGTAGATGATGCCTCCAGTAGAACCAACCTGACCGGAGTTAGAATATATTCAGCATTGAGTCGGCGACGATTCTCATCGATTGGAGCTGTGTCCCCATTTCGTGGGGATGCCCTATCTCCCTTAAGTCGCAGGTAAAGTCTCGATTTTGGGTTTAGGTGTCTGCTTATTAGAGTTTGATTTGAATATAGGAATCTCATTGTGCTTCTTAATCACGTGGATTGATGCAGCTCTTTCGCTTGCCCTCAGAATCACGGTTTGAGTGGTTTCAGCGCACCTGAAGCTCTGCCAACTGCTTGTGAAAATACCAGCCCTTCTTCCATCAAATCTTTCAGCCAGGTGATTTTTCATTTTGATTTTCAGATTAAGCTTGTGATTTTATCCCATGTCTTTGGGTCTTGAATTTTGAAGATTTCAAGTCTTGAAAAATTGAATAGTAATAATACTATATCTGTTTTCTGATTTGGATTGAGTTATTTGCTTCATGCTGACTTACATGTTGGTCCTGTGTGTTCTTCACATTTCATTTTTATGGCTTGATGGGTATTATGGACTTGAGTAAAAAGTGTACTTCTTAATAGGTTTAAAAGAATTATAGTTTTATTGAGCTTCCAACTGCTTTGAAGACAGAGATTTAGATCATGAGATTACTATGTTCTCATAATATCTTTGCTCTGTTCTATGATTATTTCGCAGTTGATTGAAACTTTGATTGACCGGGTTGATCTATCTGAATCTGAGGCTGAATCATCTCTTGAGTTTTTGCTGAATGAGGCAAACGAGGCCCTGATTAGTGCCTTTCTAGTTCTGCTGAGAGCTAAAGGAGAGACATATGAAGAAGTAAGTATCGTTTAAGTCCAGTCTAGGTGTAAAACTAAAAACGTATATATAATCGTATAGTACAGCACTTCAATAAGTTAACATTCACCTTTAATCGGATATTGGGTAGATTGTGGGGTTGGCTAGGGCAATGATGAAGCATGCCAGGAAAGTGGAAGGATTAGTTGATGCTGTGGACATAGTTGGAACAGGTGGTGATGGAGCAAACACAGTCAATATATCAACTGGATCTTCAATACTTGCTGCAGCTTGTGGTGCAAAAGTAGCAAAGGTATGACGAGTGAGAAAATCCTTAAAAGAAATGACAGATTTAATATGCAAATTTTTTTTCATTAACTGTAATTGATCTCATCTTTTTTCTGGTCGTGTAACTATGTATAATATATTTTGCAGCAAGGGAATCGTTCGAGTTCTTCTGCTTGTGGAAGTGCTGATGTACTAGAGGCACTAGGAGTTGTGCTGGACTTGGGACCAGATGGCATTAAAAAATGTGTTGACGAAGGGGGGATCGGTTTTATGATGTCACCAATGTATCATCCAGCTATGAAGATCGTTGGTCCTGTCCGGAAAAAGCTTAAAATAAAAACTGTTTTTAACATATTGGGACCTATGCTTAATCCTGCTAGAGTGTCTTATGCTGTCGTTGGTGTATACCACAAAAATCTGGTACATTAACTTACTGCTGAAATTAGTTTGTTCATCAACAAAAAAAGGGACATTTACTCACTGTTGCGTGTGTGGTTTCATAGGTTGTTAAGATGGCAAAGGCGCTGCAACGATTTGGAATGAAAAGAGCACTGGTGGTTCATTCATATGGTCTAGACGAAATGAGTCCGTTAGGTAAGATTCTCTCTTCACAAAATTGATGAATCTTATTATCCAAGGATTGCTAACCAATCATGGCTTAGCGAAAAACAGGAGGAGGGCTGGTTTACGACGTAACCCCGGAAAAGATCGAGGAATTCTCATTCGACCCATGTAAAGATTTCTCATTCAATTCTCTAGATTTTTTATTCCCTCTGTAAAATGAAGATTGCAGATGCAGCTTGGTAAAATGGGGAAGTTTAGTAAATTAAAGCTTATTTCTTTTGACAGTGGACTTTGGTATTCCTCGTTGTACACTTGAGGATTTGCGAGGTGGAGGTCCAGACTACAATGCGGATGTGTTAAGACGTGTGCTTTCAGGGGAAAGTGGAGCAATTGCGGATTCATTGGTATGTTTTGTCTTGCGGATTCAACATTCTCTCTCTCTCTTAAAACTTTCCCATTTTTCGTGAACTTCTGCAACTTGTTCATCTTTTTTATTCAAAATCTTGTTTCAGATCCTAAACGCAGCTGCAGCTCTTCTGGTTAGCAACCGAGTTCAAACACTAGCTGAAGGAGTAACCTTGGCACGTGAAGTACAATCTTCGGGGAAAGCTATCAAGACGCTTGATTCATGGATAACCATCTCGAACTTAGCTCAAAAATCTCAGTGACCAGAGAGGCTTACGCATTGTGTTCCAATATTGTATGCAACGGATCACCTTTGCACTTGTAGATGAAGATCAAGGCAATGTGCCAAAGGAAGACGCTGGAATCATTTGTAACTTTAGTTTTCTTTGTCAAGCAATAAAGAGAAGAGACCAGAGAGAGAGAGATAGATACGCATTCTTCATGTAAACATTACAACCATAATCTTCAATAAATGAATGAATCTGTTTTACTCAAACTGAGACCAGATTCATCAATGGATACAAAATCACACCTAAGCAGGAAGTAGAAAGAACACATTATAAAATTAGTCCTAACATTGAACCACAGACCATAAAATTAGTCCTATCAATGTCATAATCGTTATGGAGTGTATTCTTTGGAGACTTTGACACGCATCTCGGTCGGTTTGATGAGCTCGAAGGTGCAAACATCTCCAACCACTAAGCCTAATTCCTTGGCCAAACGACTCCATCCAGCAGAGAATTTTGACTGCACATCAGTGACCATATACGTAACCTCCCATGACTTCTTCCCCCTCGGATGATGAATCTTGAACATCTTTGTCTCATTTGGCATATGCATGTCCATAAACTTCTTTGGGATCCCCTAAATCACAGATTTGTATTAAATCACTTCACATATATATATACAACCATTTTGACAGTGTGTAACTGGTTTTGTCTTGCTCATCTTACCAAGTACAGGAGGTGTGATTTCTTGATGGTGAGCTTGAATTTTGGAATATGAGATGAGGTGCCGGCTTCAGAATCATTACAAACAGTATCCACCTTCCTCTTCTTCCTCTTCTTGGATTTTTTGGTTTCCTCGGCTTCCTTTTTTCTCAAGTTAAGCTCCTGTTTCTGCTTCAATATCCCACTTGTAGTAGATTCAGAAGTTTTGAGACCAGGATAGCTCGATTCAGAACAAGACTCTATCTCTTCTTCCTCCTTCACATCTATGTAGATGCTCTTCCTCTCTTCTTTCTTGTTCCGACCTGTATTCATCAAAATCAAAAACAAAAGTAATTAACGACTGTCTTCGTCTTCTTCTTTTTCATTATAAACATTTCAAAAAGCAATCACATAGATGAACACTTACCGGAACTAGAAGCACTGGTTGAAGATTGTCTTGGTCTAAGCATCTCCTTACCATCTGCCTCGTAGATGTTTACGTTAAAGCACATATTTGCCTCATGAGTGAAGGTAAGATACTCATTTTCACCCAAACCATTGTCATTCACAAACTGGTTCCATCCAAGATCTTCCATGTAGTAAAAAATTGGATTCTTGGAGATTTTGACTGGCCATGAGCTTCCCCATGGCACTTTTAAGACCATCTTAAACGACCAAGACTTGTCGGAGATGCTTCTTATCAAGTGATGAGGAATCATTCTCTTCAGAGGGACAACAAAATCAAGAAATATCAAAAGAGGAACATCAAGAAAATGATAAACAAAGTTTACTGATGTACCGTCAAAATTTCAACCTTATTCACTGGTTTAATAGATTTGGTCTAATCCCATAATTTCATACACAAAACCCAACAAGAAACTGGAAAAAGCAGTAAACTAAGTTAAAAAGCAAAAAATCACCAAGAACAAACAGATCTAAAGTTCATGAGACCACAAGAGACAATGAAGAACCAAAAGGCTAAAGAAGTGAGATAAATTAAGAGACTTACCATGATTTCAGACGACAAATCTTCTCTTCGAAGAATCTTGAAGAATGCAGGATTGTCTCCTTCTTCCATGACCTGACCAAATATTCTGTTAATCACCATCTCTGGTTCTCTCCTTACTTCAACCTCTAACTCTTAATCCTCTTCTCTCTCTATATCTCTCTCACTCACTCTCTACTTCTCTTTCAACTTTCCTATCTCACTCACTCGCTTCTTCTCTTTCTCTCTCTGTGGTTTATGGGCAGCAAAGAATGGGGGAAACGAGAGCACATTTAAAACTTTAATTTCCTAAAACAGCCAAAGGTAAGCTCCCAAAATTCAAAGTGTTCTATTTTTCTGCATTAACTTCAAATTAAATTTTTACATGTGGTTAGTTGAAAAAGAATCTCTTCAAACTTTTGTTTTCGTAATTTGATCGCGTAATAATTCACATAAACAGCAGTAAGCTCGTGACTTCGTAGACACGTAAAAAGCAGAGCATATTCCTATTTATAGTAACTGAATTCGGACAGCGTCATATTTCTTTATTTACTGTTTTTTTGTCTTTGTTGCATAACTATTAACTTTTTAAATACATTTCACATAAAATTATTGGTTTATTAAAAAAACCTCATTTCCAAATATTACAAGCTAGTCCGTAGACTTTTGTCCAGTACATACCCTAATAACTTCAACATGTTACATGTTTGAAAACTTATATAGATAGTATTAAAATTCACTTAGCTAAAAAAATCGTGTAGTCTATATAGTACTCTAAAATACCATAAGAAACAACGTAATATCCGTTTTGATTCGTTATTTGTTTCGATCTACTTCAGAAAGATGGATAATCCCTGAGGGTATAGAGCAAACAAATACTAAAATTCAACATTTATTAGGAGCAGAACAAATTAAAAATACTATAAATTTGAAATTTCTTTGGATACACGCTGTTTTCCAAAAAAAAAAAAATATAAAGATAAATAGAAGTAGCAAACCATATAAATATTTTTCTTAACTTTACTAAATTGATAAAGTATTAATAAGTTTTGAAAAATTATTTATACGGAAACATACTTTGGTATTAAAGCATATCCTCATCATAGTCGGATTAGATCGGTAACTCTGATAAAGAGAGAGGCGACAGATCACCGCAAGCTTCTTGTACGAATAGCCGACGATAAGAGCCGATAGCTGCCATCGGAAGAATTGTGTGGGCCAGAATAAAAAAAGAAAACAGAATCTGAAAATCTCGGTTCAGAGCCGAATCGGGGGAAATGCAGCATTTATAACAAAAACATGCAAAACACTACCGGTTATGTGTGAACTGGTTTAGACTTGACTATAGACCAAAACTTTCGGTTAAGAGAAAATAGATTACCGAACCAAAGAGTAGCCTCCTGGTGAAACCGGGTTGAGACGCTGCAAAAGCGAAGCGCAAAAATGGAAATAGGCTTTAACGAAAAACAAAGTTCCGGATTAAAGTTCGGGGGATTGAACCCGACGTGAATCGAACACGCAACCTTCTGATCTGGAGTCAGACGCGCTACCATTGCGCCACGGATCTGGATGACTAATACTCCACCTAATTGTTTTTAGTCAAAATCAAACTATAATTAAAACAGTTCTTCAATTGGTTTGGTGGTCTTTCTTTTTCAATGATCGATCCAAAATGTATTGACATGAATGGTGTCTGTTGCATAGAAATGGCATTCAATTTCTAAACTTTAAGAACAACTCTCTCAAGAAGAAAGAGAAAAAAACTCATATATTTACAATGATTAAGTCTATTTCTAACTCGGATGAACCAAATGTTTGGATCATCATCACTTCATCATTGGAGTCGAGAAGTCACATTGATGAAGGTATCTTCAGGACAAAGAATCGTTAAGCCACCCATTGGATGATCAAACCCAAACTCTTCTTCGGATTTACTGAGCAGAGCTTGGAACGAAGGTTGGTTTAAATATGAGATTGGCACCACATATCTCTTCTTCTGGCTCTCTCCTACGTACACTGCAAGAAACCCTTTTGGTGCCGCCGAGGCTGCTGCGGTGGATCGGCTTAGAATCTTCTTTGCTCCCAATAGACTTCTCACCAAAGCCATTTCTTCTTTTTTATTGTCTTAAAAGTTTGACTTCTTTTGAAGCTTCTGAAGATGTATGAAAATATTCAAGTAATTGGATTGCTTGTTGTTGGTTAATAGAAAGAATGAGTTGAGTGTGTATATATAGAAAGATCAACGAAGGAGTTGAAACCTCTCTGAAAAATTCCTTGAAATTTGTGGTCTTGAAGCGTCGGACAGACTAGAACAGAGAACATGGCTCTGTCTTTACCATTTGGAAAAGATGCAATAATACAATTTTGTCTTGATCAGATAATTTATTGAGTGTGGGACAATAAACTAAAAACAAACTCCATATGCAATTCACAAGGGACTGTTTTCTCAATGTTTTTTAGATGAGACATGCTATTGTCAATAATAATGACCAGCAAGTTTCTCTTCTCCACGTTCTGTGATGATCCTATTCTCTAATCTCTATGGTCTAAATGGATTTAGTAACAACTTAAAAGTGGGGACTTAAAGTTTCTCAACAACAGAACAACTAGTCCCAGTCACTGGTTAAGTTGTTCTTATTTGATAATATGCACAAATAGGATCACACATCACAGTTATACGTAAATGAAGATTCTGTGTTAGGTTGGTGGTGAAGTCGCTGTCGGAGACAAAGTTGTCGAGAATTAAGACAGGAAGACAAAGGCATGAGCTAGGTTACCCTTTTAAGCCAGAGATTAAGCCATAAGCTTTCTTCAAGTACCATTGTTATGATCTTACTATAAGTAGCTGCTACTAATTCCTTAACAACTATTTTTCGCTTACACAATTTAAGGAGAAGAAATATTCTCTTCTTAGAGCTTCACTAAAAAGAAAAGGTGTAATGGCGTTGCTGGTTTTTTTCATGAAGGCAAAGCATGTTTAGGTGTTGAGGAGAGGGAGCAGAAGAGCTAGAAGAGAAACAAAGTAAATCACAAAAAGGTTAAGTTGTTCTTTTTTTGACACATGACACATGACAGTTATACGTAAATGAAAATTCTTTTCCAGTGGTCAAGTTTTTCAACAGAGGGGCCATGTTTCGGTTCGTGGTGAAGTCAGAGTCTGAGACAAGAAGCCAAAGGCATGCGTTTTGATTAAAGCAGAGCTAAGTGCTTTCTTAAGCCAGAGATTAAGGTATTATTATGTATATGATACCTGAAAACCTGTAAGAGCAACAAATGCTAGAAACAGCAGTATTACTGTAATGAGATCTTTCGTTAGAGTAAACAAATTTTTGAAGCATTAAAAGACAAATTTTTGCTCAGATTCAAGCTTCGGGTTGCTTTACTACTTAGTGATTTGAAGAGTTAGTTCTATCTCTTGATGTATAAATAGACTGATGGACTTCAAACTACCCTGGAAACATAGAATGTATGGGACATAAACAAACATAATTTCTCATGATTCTGTCTTCTAAATATGACAGATGACAGGCAAACGAAAGCTAACAAACATTTTCAGCACTTCACAACAGTTAGTTTTCTTCATGTCTGTATAATAAATGTCATGTGTGGTCCTATTTGTGAATATAAAAAAAAGAACAACTTAACCCTTAAAAGACTTGTTGTTATGTTGTTGAGAAACTTCACGTCCCCACTTTAAGTTCTTATTAAGTTACACCACAGAGATGAGAGAATATGATCATCATAGAACATGAAGAAAAGAAACTTGGTGGGCCTTATTATTGACAATAGCATGTCTTATCATTAGAAAACATTGAGAAAACAGTCCCTTGTTAATTTCATATGGAATTTGCTTTTAGTTTGTTGTTTCAAATTCAATTAATTATCTCATCTTAACAAATTTCATTAATGCATATTTTCCAGAAGGTAAAGACAGAACCATGTGAGCTCTCTTCTAGTCTGTCCCACCCGCTTCAAGACCACAAGTTTCAATGATTTTCAGAGAGGTTTCAACTCCTTCATTGATCTTTCTATATATACACACTTAACTCATTCTTTCTATCATCAACCAACAACAAGCAATATATCAAATAACTTGATTTTTTCATCCATCTTAATAAGCTTCAAAAGAATTCAAAACTTTTCATATAAAACTAATAGAAATGGCTTTGGTGAGAGGTCTATTGGGTGCAAAGAAGATTTTAAGCCGCTCCACCGCAGCTGCTTCTACGAGCAAAAGAGCAGTCTCGGCGGCACCAAAAGGGTTTCTTGCAGTGTACGTAGGAGAGAGCCAGAAGAAGAGATATGTGGTGCCAATCTCATATTTGAACCAACCTTCGTTTCAAGCTCTTCTCAGTAAATCCGAAGAAGAGTTTGGGTTCGATCATCCAATGGGTGGCTTAACGATTCCTTGTCCTGAAGATACCTTCATCAATGTGACTTCTCGGCTCCAATGATATGGTGATCCAACATTTTCAGAGTTAGAGATAGACTTGTTCCTTGTAAATAGAGGATTTTGTTTCTTTCTTTTTTCTCTTTCTTCTTGAAAGAGTTGTTCTAAAAGTTTTGAAAGTGGATGCCTCTTTTATTCAATATACACGATCATGGTTCATGTTAATACATTTTGGATCGATTACCGGAAAAATAATGGACAACACCAAGTGAATAACTGTTCTAGTTATACTTTCTAAAACCAAGTGAGAGTATTAATAATCTTATTCATTGGCTTAATTAACCAATTTCTTATCCATTGAAGTCTTTCATCTAACAAAGAAAGAAATGATATTTAGTTAAACTGAACAGTGCAAGAGATACTCAAGTTGACCAAAAGAGAAAGAGATACTCAAACTCAAAAGTAAATGGCTTCTATTGCATTTATATTCTACCTTTCATTTTACTTTTTATCAACCATTAATATTCTTCATTTAGGTTATTAATTTTCAATTCAAGACTTTTTATTATATTAATTATCCTGTTTAACAGTAATGTCCAATCTGGTAGAAAATCTTAGTACAATAATCATAGAGAAATTAGTAAAGCTCTCCGAATATCTCTGTCTATGCTCTCACATCTTATGTATAAACAATATGACATGTTGTCTTGTCTTTTTTTTTGTTCTGTTTCTTGAGATTTGCTCTGTTTCTCTCTTCTACCGTTTGCTTTGTCTCTCTTTAATTAATTTAGGACGTACAAAGCTTCTGTTAATTTGCTCTGGATACAAGCTTTATTCAGAAATTTCATTAGATCATATATGAGATGATCTAACAAGAGTAAAAAAAAAGAAGTCTGGAGTAAAGTTCGGGCGATTGAACCCGACGTAAATCGAACACGCAACCTTCTGATCTGGAGTCAGACGCGCTACCATTGCGCCACGGATACAGATGACTACTACTCCACTTAGTTGTATCTAATCGGGGTCAAATTATAATTATAATAGTCCTTCAATTGGTTTGGAGTTGTCTTTCTTTTTCAATGATCGATCCAAAATGTATTGAGATAAATCGTGTCTGTCGCATAAATGTATTGAGAACAACTCTTTCAAGAAGAAAGAGCAAAAACTCATATATTTACAATGAATTAAGTCTATTTCTAACTCGGTAGAACAAAATGTTGGATCATCATATCATTGGAGCCGAGAAGTCACAGTGATGAAGGTATCTTCAGGACAAGGAATCGTTAAGCCACCCATTGGATGATCGAACCCAAACTCTTCTACGGATTTACTGAGAAGAGCTTGAAACGAAGGTTGGTTCAAATATGAGATTGGCACCAAATATCTCTTCTTCTGGCTCTCTCCTACGTACACTGCAAGAAACCCTTTTGGTGCCGCCGAGACTGCTGCCGTGGATCTGCTTAGAATCTTCTTTGCTCCTAATAGACTTCTCATTAAAGCCATTTATTTCTTTTTATTGTCTGAAAAGTTTGACTAAATGTATGAAAAGATTCAAGTTATTGGAGTGCTTGTTGTTTGTTGATGATAGAAAGAATGGGTTATGTGTGTATATATAGAGAGATTAATGAATGAGTTGAAACTTCCCTGAAAAATCTGTGCAACTTGTGGTCTTGAAGCGTGGGACAAACTAGAGCAAGAGTTCACATGGTTCTGTCTCTACCATCTGGAAACAATGCATTAATGCAATTTGTCTTGATGAGATAATTAACCGAGTGTGGGACAATAAACTAGAAACAAACTCCATATGCAATCCACAAGGGCTTGTTTGCTCAATGTTTTTTTTAGATAAGACATGCAATTGTCAATAACAACCAGCAAGTGTCTATTCTTCATGTTCTGTGATGATCCCCTTCTCTAATCTCTGTGGTCTAAATGGGTGATTTAATAAGAAAATAAAGTGGGAACCTGATGTTGTTCAACAACAGAACAACATGTCTTATCTTTTAAAACTTTGGAAAAACAGTCCCTTGTGAATTGTATATGGAGTTTGTTTTTAGTTTATTGTCCAACACTCAATTCATTATTATCTCATCAAAACGAACTGCATTAAATTAAACTTTTCCAGATGGTAAAGACAGAACCATGTGAACTCTGTTCTAGTCTGTCCCTCGCTTCAAGACCACATGTTTCAACGATTTTTCAGAGAGGTTTCAACTCATTCATCGATCTTTCTATATATACACACATAATCCCATTACGTCCATCATCAACCAACACCAAGCAATCCAATAACTTGAATCTTTTCATACATCTTCAGAAGCTTTAAAAAAAGATTCAAACTTTCAGACAAAAGAGATAGAAATGGCTTTGGTGAGAAGTCTATTGGGTGCAAAGAAGATTCTAAGCCGCTCCACCGCAGCAGCTTCTATGAGCAAAAGAGAAACCTCGGCGGCCCCAAAAGGGTTTCTTGCGGTGTACGTTGGAGAAAGCCTGAAGAAGAGATATTTAGTGCCGGTCTCATACTTGAACCAGCCTTCTTTTCAAGCTCTGCTCAGTAAATCTGAAGAAGAGTTTGGGTTCAATCATCCGATGGGTGGCCTAACGATCCCTTGTCCCGAAGATACCTTTATCAATGTGACTTCTCGGCTCCAATGATGATGATCCAACATTTTGTTCTTTCGAGTTAGAAATATTCATTGAATATATATGAGTTTTTTTCACTTTCTTCTTGAAAGAATAATACAGTTTTGACTTTTGATGCTATAGACAAAATCGGAATTCATGTTAATACATTTTGGATTGATTATTGAAAAAAAGGACAATACCAATTCAAGAACTCTTTTACTATACTATAATTGTTGTTAAGTAAAACCAAGTGAGGGTATTTATAATCTGGATCCATGGCTTATTTTAATTTATTTATCAATTGAAATATTTCATCAAATAAAAAAAAGAAGATGATCTTAAATTAAACATAGCAGTGCAAAGAGATGAAAAGTAAACCGCGAACACTTGAATAATAATCTTCAGAATTATCTTAGATGGGAAGTTTAATGTATGCAAAGAGGATTATTGGCCGCCTTGGTGGCACCAAAAGGATCTTTTTGCATGTGTTTGAAATTGCACCTCATGAGATTTCTCTGTTCTGTTCACAACCATTTTGTCCAAAGGTTTTATACAACAATCTCAAGCTAGCTACCTTTGGAGTTTTGTGTAGTGAGCTTACTTACAATCTTAAGATTGAGTTAAATTAAAAGAATAAGAGAAACTTAATGAAGATATAAGCAAATCCTCGAGGAATTTGTCGACTGATAAGAATATATATACATTATGACATTCAAATTTGAGTATTGTAACTTCTTGAACAACTCTTTCTTTGAGGAAAAAGGTTGACCTATTTACACTGAATAATTCTATATCTACCTCGGGCTAAATTATGTTAGATCTTTCTTTATGGATCACCTTCCTTGTAGCGCAGAAGTTACAATAATGAAGGCATCTTCAGGACAAGGGATCGTTAAGCCACCCGGATGATCGAACCCAAACACTTCCTCGGATTTACTGAGAAGAGCTTGAAAAGAAGGCTGGTTCAAGTATGAGAGTGGCACCATATATCTCTTCTTCTGGACCTGGTCCTCGCCCACATACACTGCAAGAAACCCTTTTGGTGTTGTAGCTGTTACAGAACGGCTCAGAATCTTCTTTGCACCCAAGAGACCTCTCACCAAAGCCATTTTTAATTTCTCAAAATCTCAAGTGAAGATGGATTATGGATAAAAAGTTAAATGCTCAGAGTCAAGCTTTGGATATTGCTTTACTACTTGGTGATGTGAAGAGTTGGTTCTGTTTCTGGATGTATAAATAGATCAATGAAGGAGTTTAAACCCACCCTGAAATCAATAAAACTGTGGTCTACAACCGTGGGACATACAAGAACAGAGTTTCACATGATTTTGTTTTCCAGACAATATATGATAATTGACAAGCAATGAAAAGCTAATTGACATTATATGCACTTCACAAGGGTTTGTTTTCTCAGTGTCTTTGTAATTATAATAAAGAGAAAAATGAAATATTGAAATCTTCTCTTGTCTATAATAACATATTAGCAGGTTAGTTTCTTAATGATGTGGTGGGACCTCAAGTTGCCTACCAAGAGAACAAGAATGACACATTCATGTTCAAAGGACATAATCTCATGTGATGAAATTTTGAATTGGTTGAAATGTAAGCGCAAGTAACCTGTCAGGTTGTCACATCCATGTAGATATATCTTCAGCTTCTTCATCCAACCACCACCATCAGAGTGACCATCAGATGGGGCCTTATGAGATCAAATGTTGGGCAAGACTTCACAAACCATGTGTGAGTACATATTAGCTGAGCTTCTCTGAGCCAGAAAAGACAAATCAGATATCTTCATTCTTCCAAGTGACAGATATCTATAATGAAGTTCCTAAATCCTTAAACCGCACATAAACTTCTCACATCTTCGTCAGGAAACAGGAAGATCTTTCTCTTTGCAATCATCTTTATATACAAAAAAAACAGATGTGTAAAAGGCAAAAAGAAAGAGATGTGTAAATCATAGTTATAGTCATAATTAAATAAAAATGCCTCCTTTTAGAAAATAAAAAAGCTTCCTTTACGTTTGTTATGTTCATTTTCTACTCTCTGTTTCTCCACAAGCGCCATGGACGAGATCCAAATTGCTTCACTCCTCAAATCATCTGAGCTTTTTCCGATTCCTCAAGGGGTTAAGCTATCGTATGGAACAGCTGGGTTCCGAGGCGATGCAAAATTGCTGGAATCGACTGTCTACAGAGTTGGGATTCTCTCAGCTCTCCGATCGCTTAAGCTCGGATCAGCCACCGTCGGGCTTATGATCACAGCTTCGCACAACAAAGTCTCTGACAATGGCATTAAAGTTTCAGATCCATCTGGGGGTATGCTTTCTCAGGAATGGGAGCCTTTCGCAGATCAGATCGCAAACGCATCTTCTCCTCAAGAACTCGTTTCGTTGATTAGAGAATTCGTCGAGAAGGAAGAGATTAAGATCGGAGGGGATAAAGGTGCAGAGGTATGGTTGGGAAGGGATACTAGACCTAGTGGTGAATCGCTTCTCCGAGCTGCGGAGATCGGAGTTGATTCAATTTTGGGATCTGTTGCGATTGACATTGGGATTTTGACTACTCCGCAGTTGCATTGGATGGTTCGATCTAAGAATAAAGGGCTTAAGGCTACTGAGAATGATTACTTTGAGAATCTCTCTACTTCATTTAGGTGTTTGATTGATCTTATTCCAATTAGTGGAAACAATAAGTTTGAGATTAGCAAATTGCTTGTAGATGGTGCTAATGGTGTAGGTGGACAGAAGATTGAGGAACTGAGAGGGTCTTTGAGTAATCTTGATCTTGAGATTCGTAATACAGGGAGAGATGGAGGTGTGCTTAATGAAGGTGTAGGTGCTGATTTTGTGCAGAAAGAAAAGGTTGTGCCTTTAGGATTTGGGTTAAAGGATGTGGGGATGAGGTGTGCGAGTTTGGACGGCGATGCAGATCGATTGGTTTACTTTTACATTCCTTCAAATTCTACTTCTGATGTAAAGGTTGAGCTACTTGACGGTGATAAGATTTTATCTTTGTTTGCTCTCTTCATCAAAGAGCAACTAAACATTCTTGATGATGATAAAGAAGGGAAGCAGTCTCGTCTTGGTGTTGTGCAGACAGCTTACGCTAATGGTGCATCCACGGATTACCTAAAGCAGTTGGGTTTAGATGTTGTTTTTGCTAAAACTGGGGTAAAGCATTTACACGAGAAAGCAGCAGAGTTTGATATCGGAATCTACTTTGAAGCTAATGGCCATGGGACTATACTCTTCTCGGAATCTTTCCTATCTTGGTTAGTTACCAAACAAAAGGAGCTAACCGCCATAGGTCAGGTTGGTTCTGAAGAGCACAAAGCGGTTTCTAGACTAGTGGCGGTGAGTAATCTGATTAACCAAGCGGTTGGTGATGCTCTAAGTGGATTGCTCTTGGTTGAAGTAATTCTGCAACATATAGGCTGGTCAATACAGAAGTGGAATGAGCTATACAAGGACCTTCCTAGCAGACAGATCAAGGTCGAAGTTCCAGACAGAACAGCGGTTGTGACCACAAGCGAAGAAACCGAGGCTCTTAGACCTTTGGGGATTCAAGATGCTATTAATTCTGAAATCAAGAAATACCCGCGTGGCAGAGCTTTTATAAGGCCATCGGGTACAGAAGATGTGGTGAGAGTATATGCAGAAGCATTCACTCAAGACGATGCTGACTCTTTGGCTAATTCTGTGGCTCAGCTCGTCAAAAGCTTTCTTGGTTGAAGCTAAAGATCTATCTGAATTTCTGCAAGAGAATGTTAGTGGGAGTTTTTTTTTTTTGTTTTTCTTGTTCATCTCTTAGCTTTCACATCTTTTGTATAACCCGAATGACATGTTCTCTTGTCCTTCTAGTTTGCTTCTTGTGATTTACTTTGTTTCTCTTCTAGCTCTTCTGCTCCCTCTCCTCAACACCTAAACATGCTTTGCCTTCCTGAAAAGAACCAGCAGCAACGCCATTACACCTTTTCTTTTTAATGAAGCTCTAAGAAGAGAATATTTCTTCTCCTGAAATTTTGTGAGTGAAAGATAGTAGTTAAGGAATCAGTTGCAGCTACTTATAGTAAGATCATAACAATGGTGTACCTGAAGAAAGCTTATGGCTTAATCTCTGGCTTAAAACGGTAACCTAGCTCAAACATTTGTCTTCCTGTCTTAGTTCTCGACAACTTTGTCTCCGACAGCAACTTCACCACCAACCTAACACAGAATCTTCATTTACGTATAACTGTCATGTGTGATCCTATTTTTGGATATAATAAAAAAAAAGAACAACTTAACCAGTGACTGAGAATTCTTGTTCTGTTGTTGAGAAACTTCAGGTCCCCACTTTTACGTTGTACCTAAATCCATTAAGACCACAGAGATTAGAGAATAGGATCATCACAGAACATGGAGAAGAGAAACTTGCTGGTCATTATTATAGACAATAGCACGTCTTATCTAAAAAACATTGAGAAAACAATCCCTTGTGAAGTGCATATGGAGTTTGTTTTTAGTTTATTGTCCCACACTCAATAAATTATCTGATTATTAATGCATCTTTTCCAAATGGTAAAAGACAGAGCCATGTTCTCTGTTCTAGTCTGTCCGACGCTTCAAGACCACAAGTGTCAAGGATTTTTCAGAGATCCTTCGTTGATCTTTCTATATATACACACTTAACTCATTCTTTCTATCATCAACCAACAAACAAGCAATCCAGTAACTTGAATCTTTTCATACATCTTCGGAAGCTTCAAAAGAAGTCAAACTTTTCAGACAATAAAAAAAAAAGAAGAAGAAATGGCTTTGGTGAGAAGTCTATTGGGAGCAAGGAAGATTCTAAGCCGATCCACCGCAGCAGCCTCGGCGGCACCAAAAGGGTTTCTTGCAGTGTACGTAGGAGAGAGCCAGAAGAAGAGATATGTGGTGCCAATCTCATATTTAAACCAACCTTCGTTCCAAGCTCTGCTCAGTAAATCCGAAGAAGAGTTTGGGTTTGATCATCCAATGGGTGGCTTAACGATTCATTGTCCTGAAGATACCTTCATCAATGTGACTTCTCGACTCCAATGATGAAGTGATGATGATCCAAACATTTGGTTCATCCGAGTTAGAAATAGACTTAATCATTGTAAATATATGAGTTTTTTTCTCTTTCTTCTTGAGAGAGTTGTTCTTAAAGTTTAGAAATTGAATGCCATTTCTATGCAACAGACACCATTCATGTCAATACATTTTGGATCGATCATTGAAAAAGAAAGACCACCAAACCAATTGAAGAACTGTTTTAATTATAGTTTGATTTTGACTAAAAACAATTAGGTGGAGTATTAGTCATCCAGATCCGTGGCGCAATGGTAGCGCGTCTGACTCCAGATCAGAAGGTTGCGTGTTCGATTCACGTCGGGTTCAATCCCCCGAACTTTAATCCGGAACTTTGTTTTTCGTTAAAGCCTATTTCCATTTTTGCGCTTCGCTTTTGCAGCGTCTCAACCCGGTTTCACCAGGAGGATACTCTTTGGTTCGGTAATCTATTTTCTCTTAACCGAAAGTTTTGGTCTATAGTCAAGTCTAAACCAGTTCACACATAACCGGTAGTGTTTTGCATGTTTTGTGCCACCAAGGCACCAATCGTTTACGTTGGAAAAAGAAATGCCTAAACAATTTTGCTAATGCTACCACTTGAAATCTAATCATTCTCAAATATGAATCATTTATATTGTTAATTATTCGTGAGTGAATTTGCTAAAAAATTTATAAACAGTTTCAAACTTTCAAATTCAATCTCACGTGAAGCGTGGGGTCACATCTACATCTAGTTAAAGAGTAACATATAAATCAAAATTTGAATATAGTAACCAAAAAGCGGGAAAAATATATATCATAGAGATTCCAACTTCTATTACACATTTATCCTATAAATAACATCACATTTTCTTTATAAATTACATTGACACGTAACGCATAAACTATGGATTATATAATGTTCCACATGCAGGTTACACATTCCGCACCATCCCATACAATGTATATGTTCTGAGTTCTTTTAAGTTCGATCTGTTTTGTGTAGATTAAAAAGTAAAACAAAGCTAAGTAAAAATTGGCTGTAAGCCTGTAAGAGTAGTTAATTCTGAATATACAAATAGTATTTGAGAGTAAATGAAGTAATTAGTCACTGTCATTGTGGTAAGTCGAGTTACTAAAAGTAGTAAACTTCTCTGCTTTTTGCTTGTCTTTGAAGTCACAAAACACAGCTTCCCGTATTTGGTAATATGAAGGTAGAAAACAAATAGAAAGAGATTAGTGAGTCATAAATCTGTGAGAGAGAGAGAGAGAGAGAGAGAGAGAGAGAGAGGGAGAGAAAGAAATGGTGAAAAATATAGCTTTTGGTGAGATTATGGATGATGCAGATAATCTCGGATTTTTCAAGATCCTTCGAAGGGAAGAGTTGTCGTCTGAAATCATGGTAGCTTGTCCCATACATCTTCACCGATTTTTTCTTGTTGTTTGAAAGATCGAATCTTAAGGTTCCTCCATTGTTTGTTCTAATGGGTCTCCAAGAGTAAACTTTGCTTGATTTTCTCTTCAGTATGTTTCTTGTCCTTCTTGTACGTTTGCTCTGTTTTGGGTTCATGTGTGAAATGATCGGACCAAATCAATTAAGGTCAAAACGTTGACATTTTGGCCTCAATATGCTTTTTTTTTTGTGCGTGTGAAATTTTCAGTGATTGTCACTGAAATTTCAGAATGCAACTCACTCTTTGTTACATTTCTTGACAAATCTGGTTTTTCAATGTATGTCTAAAGAGAGGGATCCCTTTCAATTTCATAAAAAGCATCTCAGAGGAGGAGCTATCGGCTACGACTAAGATGGTGTTAAAGGTGTCATGGGGGAGCTCATGGACACTCAGCATTTCTAGAAACCCAGGTTTCTACTTTATGGAGAAAAATGGATGGGATCAGTTTTTGAGTGACAATGGTTTAGGTAATGACGAGTTTCTTACCTTTACGCACAAAGGAAATATGTGCTTTAGCGTAGACATCTACCAAATAGATGGTAAGGAGCTGCTTAGACCTCGCGAATCTGCAACTACTATGCTTCTAGTTCCGGTGAGTGATCATATATATGTGACTGCTTTTGTAATGCTTAGGAAAAGAATAAGAAGACAGTCTTGAATCACTTTTGTGGTTGTTTTGATGAAAACAGGTCGGAACAAGAGAGAACAAAGGAAGAACATCTACAAAGATGTGAAGAGCGAAGAGACTGAGTCTTCGTCTGAATCAAGCTACCCTGGTCACAAAACAGCTGAACCTACAGGAAAAAGACAAAAGCTTAGCTTGATAAAAAGACAAACTGAAGACGACAGTTTGTCTCTTGTTCCAGAATTTACAATCACCATAAAGAAAGCTTACCTCATTTTCTTGGTAAGAGAGAAGCAAGAAAAGATCAGTTACAATGTAAAAATTGGTTTATATAAATGTGAATTATTATTCCAATAAGAGTTTGTGACTTCCAGGGGATGCCCAAGATGTTTGGGGAGTTTCATATGCCAAAGGAGACAACAATGTTCAAGATTCATGATCGGGAAGGGAAAAGGTCATGGGATGTTATGTATAAGTTCTTTGGTACACAGTCAAGATTCAGTGCTGGATGGATTCGTTTGGCCAAAGATTTAGATTTAGTGATTGGAGATGCTTGCAAGCTCACGCTCATCAAACCCACCGAGATGCTTATTAATGTCTCCAGATTAGAGAATCCATGATTATGATGATATGTGAAGAGGTGATCTCAGTTTGATCAATCTCTGTGAATCTACAGTTAAATGTGTTAGGAACCAATCTTGATTAGTTATGGTGTGTTATTACATTGTTTCTCTGATACATTTTGTGTTAATACAATGGTTCTTCTTATAATAGTTCCGGTTCAATTTGGTTTTAAGTTCTTTTAAAGTCTTAACCGGTACACAATTTAATCTAATCCGATAGACATCACAACAGTTCCCGAACACAGAAGCGATGGAAGCTCCTAGAGGTAATCTGAGAGCGGTGGCTCTTATCGCCGGCGATAACAACGTTCGAGGATGTCTTCAATTCATACAAGAAATTTCCGGTGATCTGTCTTTATTGTTGTGGAATTTTCTAATCGATGAGGATATTTTTTATTCCACTCAATTGGGTTTGGGTCTGTGGTGTTTTGTGTGTCTACAGGGACTACTCATGTTACCGGAAAGATCTCAGGACTCTCTCCTGGCTTCCATGGATTTCATATTCACTCTTTTGGCGATACTACAAATGGCTGCAACTCTACTGGTTCGTCTCTGTGGTCTATGTTACTGTACATTCACAAATTTTGAGATTGAAATAAGATGCTTTTGTTGTTGGTTTTTTTGTGTTCAATTGTGGTTCTGCTGAGTTTGATTTACCTTCTGATGAATTGGAGTTTTGCCTTTTTGGTAGCTTGTTCTACTTACAAGTCTTAAACTGTTTCTCTTAAAGAATCTTGATCTGAAAGACTGAAACACATACATAGGGATCATATTTTAGTTTAGTTTGTCTCTTAGTGTTGCCAAATGATTGACTCAAGGAACCATTTAGATAGCTGATTATAGAACCAGAAGCCAACCTTCATGTCTCTTTATAGTAATTTGCAGCTATGAATGTTTTGCTTTTACTGGATTTTTCTCCTTTGAGATATATAGATGAGTTCTCATGAGAATGTTAACTTTTAGGACCTCACTTCAATCCATTAAATCGAGTTCACGGACCACCAAACGAGGAAGAGCGTCATGCAGGCGATTTGGGTAACATTCTTGCAGGATCAGACGGTATAAGTTTTGTTCCTTTATCTATATACATAGTTTTGGCTTTGAACAATGATGCTAGTATTTTTGGATGAGACTTGTTTTCAGGTGTTGCTGAAATCTCAATCAAAGACAAACAGGTAAAGGATCTTCTTTTTTCCCTTCTTCAACTTAATGTTTGAGAAGATAAACATTACATTTGTTCGGTTGGTTTTGCAAGCCCCAGCTCTTATCTCTATTAACCATTTCTCACTGATCTCGACTTCTCTCTGAATTCACAGATTACGCTTAGTGGGCAGTATTCTATACTCGGGAGGGCAGTTGTTATACATGCTGATCCTGATGACCTTGGGAAAGGTAGGAACTTTTAGCCTTTAGATATCCTTATAGCCCAATGACAGTATATGCAAAGTGAGTTGTAGAAGTTTAAGGGTAGAATATCAAAAGCAATCACTGTAGTTTCGTGTAGTTTTCATCAAGTACTCAGGCATAGTTCTTAGGTTCGTGATGTGGTTTATCGATTTTAAAGAACCATGATCTCTTTGTGCAGGAGGGCACAAGTTAAGCAAATCAACGGGAAACGCAGGCTCGAGAGTTGGATGCGGTACTAAGATTTTGAAAAAACATAGCAACGCCATTTTCTCTTATTTTATTGTTTCTGGTGTGTAAAGTTATTCACACTAGGTTTTGATGTTGAACCAGGTATCATCGGACTTCAATCATCTGCCGATGCTAAACTATAGCTGTTGCGATCAATGTACTATCCAGACCAGATCAACACTCAGTTTTTCTCTGTAGATGTACATTAGAGACCAAAGTACCAAGTGAAATTGTATATTGACATACTGTTTTAACTTGTAAGACATAAGTCATAATGTTAACAAGTACGTGATCTCCAGTTTTCTTTGAAAATATCCTTAAATAGTTTCGAACAAGACTCAAACCATTGAAGGTGACAAGATCTAGAAACGATAAAACGAACACCTACTGACACAAAAGTAGCCCGGATTTTTTTTCCTGAAATTGTAAGCCTCTGGTACAGTATGGTTCAATCCAGATATCTTCCCAGGTTGCAGAAGAGCTCCCCAAATCTACTCCACATTACATGATACAACTGTCCACTTCGAGCCTATCCTCTCAGCCAAGTGTTTCTGTAGGACGAGTTGTCACGGAGAGAAGCATCATGGGGCTTGTATTCCATGACATATGCATGAGGTAACTTCAAATGCCGCTTGATTGAGTCTCTCAACCCCATCACTGCCTGTTCACAGATAACATTGCACTGTGTAAGTACCAAACAAAAGTAGGGCGAGAGAGACAGTGCTTGTTAATAGATCTCTCACCTGATGATCAGAAGCATTGCGATTCCATACACTAATGATGTCCTCATTGAAGCGGACACTTAGTACTGCCCCACATATGTTATTAGCATCGTCAAGCTGGTCGCCTACTAACGCAAGAAGCTGAAGAAACAAGTAAATGGAAGAGTATAAGACACAATTCTCAGATACAAAAACCTCAACACTAAGTATGAAAGATGGACAATAAAGAACATTTAAAAAAAGGTTCTTTTGAATGAAGTAGAAGAGTATCAACACTCAAAAGAAGTGCCCACAAGAAAATAAACTCACCAGATCCTCCCAGAAGCGAGCAGATACAACTTTTGAGAAACGTATGATCCATTTTCCTCCATTGCAATTGGCACCATCCTGAAGGAGATGAATTAAGCTAGTTTAGTTCGTTTGTTGCAGGAGATACAACTTTTGAGAAACCTTTGTAATGTAACTGGTTTTCTTTTTGTTGATGATCCACATATGAACAAACACAAAGACAATGAGAAACATCAGCAAATGGAAATACCTACCTCCCACAAGGGACGAATCCCATCCTTAAAGAAATGAAGATCCGTTGGACTAGGCAATAGAGACGACCGAGCAAGGTGACAGTAGCAGGCCCAAAACCCTTCAACCTAGGTTACCAAAGCCAAATCTCAGATTGACAGTATAAAATTGTGAGCCACTTTAAGAATGGACGTCCATTAGAATATTTGAGCTTACCGTGCTGAACTCCACAATCTTCTTTATGTTGTCCTCATAAGAAGTCTGGTTCCGAACCCCTGGCGTGCGACGGGTGTACCATATCGCATACTTGTACTGCACATTTCCAAAATATATAAACGTAGAGCCACTGAGCCAGTATTTGAACTTAACAAAATGGTATCAACGATCTCATTTTTCTAAATCAACCTGACTTCTTATAGCTAAAATCAGTACTACGAACGTGAAAATCCAACTAGAGTAGAATCCTATAACATTTGAGCTCACACGCATCTAAACAAAGTCGCGAAACCTAATCTGAGAACAAAAACTCCAACAAACATAGATTTAGAATCCGAATCTTCCACTACAACCCCGGCTTTAAAGCGTCATATATAAAGTTCCCAAATCTTCGACGCACGAGGATCAAAGTTTCAGCTAAGATCAGATTCAAATTGAAAAAATCAATCGATAGTAAGGATAAGAGAACAAACCCGTAGAGGATGGAGACCATCCTTGAGCTCACGAGAGCGGCGTTCTTCAGAAACAGAGTCGGTAACATACTGAGACTTAATGCTGTCCGTATTTCCAGAATCCCTGATCTCCTCGTCTCTCCTATCAGCAACCTCCATTTTTCTCGATTTGAGCTTCAGGCGTTCGTGCTTCAAAGCCCTAAAAATCTAATCAGGAAGAAGAAAGAAGAGAACGAGAAGAAATAACTCTTTTAACTACTCCTCGGTCAAATACATACATTAGGATCAAATTCTGGAGAAAACTTAGGCTAATGGGCCTTATTTATAATTAATGGGCCTTTACGATTGGTTACCTTTTGGGTTTCTTTATAATTTTGATTAACAACAAAATACAATAAAAATAGTATTCCTCACAAAACTATCCCTCGAGTCCCCAATCTAAATTTTAATTTCTTTTCCTACAGTAGTAAAAAAAAAAAAATGTTAAATTTAAAATAAAAAATGAAGAAATGGACATGAAATATTTTAGAGTCGTTTACATTTACAACACACGCACCTGTCACGCGGCAAGATAAGTGGTGTAGTGGAGAGTAAATAATATAAAGGAATGTGACGAATGCGATTTGTCAAAAGAAGATATTAAAAAGAATGCGATTTTGGCGTTCTCCATCTGTATATGTATATGTATGTTTGTTTCTGCAAAAACAAGTGACAATAAAAACTCTTTTGTGATATTTTTCCATGGATCTGAGACTTTCCCAAATTTACATTTCTGAGAAGACATTTTCATTTCCTCTGTAGTTTTCTCTTAAAGTTGTGTTCTTTATGCTCTCGTGCTTAATCTTTGGTTTAATTTCGTACTTTTGTCCTCCAATTCTGATGCGATTTCACCTTTGATTTGTTTATTATTGGTTACCAACTTACCATAATCTCTTGTTTTTGTTTTTCTTAATCTTATAGCGAATTTGGGAATTTTGATCTGTCTCTTTTGCCGTAGATTTAGGTTTCTGATTTGATGAATTTGTGGGTCTCCGTACTCCTCTTCTCTGCGATAGTTGGATTATGCGTACCTTCCGGGTTCGCTTACGTTGACGTTTGCGATCACAAATTCGAGGTGTTCCGATCCGGAATCGAGCAGAAATGTCCTCGCTCTCTGTATCCCAGCCCTCCTATCGAGGTACGTCATCATACTTATAACAAGTTCTATGATTTGTTAGAAATGAATATATTTCAATTGGATTTGGGATGCTTTGTGTTAGATATGTCTGGTGTGAAATCCCCTGAGTTGGGTTTGTGGCGTTTGGTGTGCCTAAAGTAGACGAACATGCTAATATTTCATCTCTAGACATTCAGATAATAACTCTTCAATAATGTGCAAGGATAGAGCCCCCTTTTACTTGTTTGGCATGTCACTTTAGTGTTGTGGTGATGACAGCAAGTCTCGTTTTCCAGCTTTTTTTTGTCGTAGCTTTCATTATGCAAGCTTAAGCTATAACTATGATGTATTTGTGATCTATCATGATCATACTTTGTTGTTTCGTAGATATTTAGGATCTCTTTTATCTCAAGACTGCAATATATGTTAAGTTCTTCAATACATGCCTTTATATGTGTCAACACTGGTCTTTTTACCAACAGAACTTCATCATGTAATCTGCACATTCCTAGTCAGTTGCAGCAAATATGATATAGCAAAATTAATATATGTTTTTGATTCTCCATAAGGTGTAGACTTGGATATGTGCTTGCTTTTGTAACTCAAGAAGTATCAAAATTTCATGTTTTCGCTAATGCAGGTAGATGGAGACTTGCTAGACAGACTCATGGATGCAAACCATGGAAATGCATATACATCCATACTCTTTTATGCCAAGCGGTGCCCGTTCTCACGTGCAGTACGCCCCAAGTTTGATGTTCTGAGTTCAATGTTTCCCCACATAAAACACCTGGTTGTTGAGCAATCTCAGGCTTTACCATCGTAAGAAGTTCTTCGGCTATATAATATGTGTATAATTCCCTTTGCATCTTATCAGACATATTGAGGCCAGGGATCATTTGAATTCCTTACTATAAGAAATTTGGGTGTCGATTAATTACTTTTAGAAGAAAAAAATGACTTTTAGTTGCTTGTCAGATTTTTTAGTACTTGCCTGTAATCAATCAGTGTTTTACACTAATTGGTAAAGTTTTCGTCTTAGTGAGTTAGTTTCACCAACACATGACAAATAAGGTAACAGAAAATGAATGATACTTCACTAGAGGCTATTTTTAGTCTATTTGGGTAATCATCAAATGTAGATTAGTTAGTTTGCTGTGCTGTATAACCTTTCTAGACTTATGAAGTTGTTTCATGAGTAACTCATCCTCCAAAATACTAAATGTTTTTATCCTTCTTTTTTTTTGGCATCGTCTTTGGTCCATGTTAATTGATCTCATGATTTTCACTATTGCAGTGTCTTTTCTAGGTATGGTATTCATAGCTTGCCTTCAATCCTGATAGTGAATCAAACAGTGAAGGTGCGATACCATGGTCAAAAGGATCTTGCATCCCTGATTCAGTTTTACAAGGAAACAACAGGTGAGAGCGTGCTTCATGAAGTTATAGATTCGTTTCTGTGTATACTTTCTTCTCGTATTTTCTGCTGTATCCGTTGAAGAAACATGAATGTCTGGAAAATCAATTAGTTCAACTCTTGTTATAACAAGCTCCGCTTGGTGTATCTCTGTGGCTTTCCAGGTCTTAAACATGTCCAGTATGTGGATGAAGGTGAACCAACAAGCTTGGAAACCGATGGTAACCTGATCACATGGCTTCTCAACGGGTCATCTGTCAGAGAAATAGCAGAAAGAGAGCCATATATGATACTTGCACTGATATTTCTGTCTTTGAAACTGGCAATTTTGTTCTTCCCTATCATGGGATCGCGCTTGAAAACATTATGGGCACTGTATGTTCCGCATCTGAGCTTGGGAATACTTGGGGAGACTAGCCAACTGTTTGGCCGTGCCCTACACATGATCGACGTGAGGAGGCTATGGATGAAACTGAGACTCAGCAAAACAAGAAACTTCCAAGAAAGGGCAAAGAACGCACTTGCATCGGTCTCACTAGGAAAATCTTCATCACAATGAGCCTAAAGGGTGATTCAGAAGTCCTTAATTGTCTATGAGCTTAGTTTAGATACTTTACTTTTTGTGAGAAATCCTTGACTGACATGTTTCTGTAACTCTGGAGTTCCTCTGTGTCTGTCTGTGAATCTTGTTTTTGCATCTTTTGTGAATATTTCTACATCCTTTTCTGAATATTCTTGTTCTGAGTCCACTTCGGTTTTGCTTACATTTTCTCTCTATGTACTATGGATGGTTTGGTTTAAATGGTATTAGAGGTGGACACTTGGGTCGTATAAGTGCAACAAATTTGTCCGACTTGTGGATCACTCTGGTTCACATGTTGAAGTTTCATTTTCCTGTCGTTTTTGCGTATGTGTATGACAGTTGAATCTATCTATTTAGATATTTTCATTTTCAACTTAGGAATCCTTGTTGAGAAGCTTATACGAATGTGATTCTATCGTTTATTACAATTTATATGGTTTAAGATGAAGCTTAATTTCTAATGTAAACTGACTTAATAAAGCACAATATCAAAGAAGCAATCTCCGATGTTTATAAGTAGGGAGCAAAGTGGAACAAAGAGGTGAAAGATAAATGTAGAACTAATGTTAATATGTTATGAACGGTGTTTGAGACTTTCATAGTTGCAATTTGATTTTACAAAACTCAAAAGTAAATATTAATTTTGAATAACTAATTTATAATTAACACTTATAGATTGACTTGATTTTTATAGAAAAACTTACTAATCTAATTCTGCCATAACTTATGTTATCATTTGTGTAAAGGGTCATATCAGGATGATGGAAAATTATAATAAGAAAAATAAATGATTCTAGGTGTTCTTTAACAACTTCTGCTTTTGACACTTGTTAAATGAAAAATTCGTTGCTTTTGCCTTGTATAAACACTAGTAATTGCGAGCAAGCAACCTCCACCAATATCTTTTTATCATTCTCCTCCCTAGAAAAGGACTTTAAACTTGTGACTTGTAAAACACATCATCCTTCTATTTTCTTCTTTTCGTTTTTTGGTTTTATTACAAAAGTTTGGTAGTTTACTAAAATGTAAGAAACAAACACCGAAAAATATATAAAACGTTCATGTGTTGGTACCAAGTTTATGCTTGAAGTCTCTTCCTCTATATAGAAACTTCAATAAAAGTTAAGAAATGCAAATACCGCCTAGGTAGACGTCTTAATCCATAAACTTAAAAACTCAAAACTGCCATTCGATTTTCATTTGTTATAGAATTCAATACGAAAGATTCTTAGAAAACTCAAAACTAAATCATAAAAAAAAATTATAAACCAAATATTGTCCAAAATCAAATAGTGTGTCAACCAATGGTTATAGAAAATCAAAATATCAAAGAGAGAAGGGACCTTGTCAAAGAAGACAATCGATACTTCTTAACGTGGGTCCTAAAATTGCAACATCTTCTTTTGTCACTTCATACGGTAGATAAGCTCGAAATGACTTATCTCGCCGCCCACGCCTTGAAAGTTGAATACATTAGCTTTATATTTCCACAGTTTCACCAATATATAATTAATACAAGATTATTTACTGTCTTTGCATGTTATTATGTTTCAGCAATAAATTATATTTTTAGTTAAGAGAAACATTATCAATGTTAGTTGTAAGTTTAAGGGTGAAAATAGTGATATGCGTTTTGTCGGTTGAGTGTATTTGACTTCTCAATATACCAATCATAATTTAATACTGTATTTAAGAAAATCCGGTAAATAATGTGACTTGATATCCTCCACAAATAATTTGCAGAGAAATAATTATTTGATTTCTTTAACAATTCTATTGCATAAATATCAATTTTATATCGCTAATAGCCGACAACCAAAAAATCACTAATTAACACTTTTATAACTTTATCTATTTTAATTAACAGTGACGACACGAAGTGCGTCAATCTCGCTTGTACCACTCCCATCGGAAATCAACCATTTAAGAGTCTGCGTTTTTCGTCTCTTCTTCTTCTTCTTTTGTGATCATCTATTTAAAGATCTAGAAACCACTTCACAAGGACGAGGGAGAGAGGTCTCTCCTCAAAATTACCAAAACTCAATTAGCTCCAATAATTGAGAGAAAAAAACACTCTCACACAAACAAAACTTTTCAAAAAGCCTCTCTTTTTCTAAAACCCTCATCGGAGAAATCAATCAACAACTAGGAGGAAATGGATCTAGAAGAGTGGGAATTACTCCCCAAAAACAACTACAAGGGTCTTGATCTTGATCTCGATTATGAAGAGGATCATGAAGCCAAGAAGATGATGAGAAACACCGGGACAAGCTTCGACAATGATTACTACATCTGCCCAATACAAGATTCTGTCGGGAAAACAGAGCTTCTTCATCAGAGCTCTAGCGTGGTCCCCACACAACTACTCCAAATTCCCATAACTTGGGAACCTTTATCCCCCGTGGACGACAAAGATCACAAGAAGTACCTGGATCCGGATATCTCGGTCTCAGACCCGGAATTTGTGACGGAGTCTCTTCCGTCGCCGAGAATAACCTTCAAGAAAATGAAGGAAACAGAATTTGCCGACATGAAACTAGACTCACCAGCGAGGTTCACAAGTCCTCTGCCTCAGAACGATGAGAAGTACTACGACGACGCGGTCATGGGATCAGAGGTTGAAGAACATAGTGACTTAAGGAGCAAGAAAGAGGTTGATTGGGATGAAGGTGAAAGAATGAATCTGTGGAAGAAGGGTCTTAATGGAATTGGAGCTATATGTTCATTTGGTGTTGCAGCTGCTGCTGCCACCATATGTGTCGTCTTCCTTGGACACAACACTACTATCCAAGGTTGTCGGAACAAGAACCAGACCCTCAGGTTTCAGATTTACTCTGATGATAATAAGGTATTTTTTAATATATAATTGTGATTCTTATTCCAAGTAAAATAGTTGAGAAAAATGATCTTGATTGAATTTTCTATATTTATTATCGCTGCATGATTTGATATACGTATAATTAGTAGTAGGGTACTCAATTTTTTCATCAAATTATGTTTGTTTGTTTTTAACTTTTTCCGATGAATCATATATGGGGATTCTTGATCTATTTAAAATACATGAAAAACTATACAAATGATTTTTTAAGTTTGGTATGCTTAATTATTGTTAAATCTCAACATTATGCATTCTACGTGTTTGGCTGATTGGAGGCTGTTTTGCTTAGGAAAGTTATGTCTTTAATTCGACCAAAGTGATAAGGATGCATTTGGCGGTGTGGTCTATTACGTGTCTAAGTGAACAACAATGAAGTCTTTGTACGTTTTGTGTTTATCTTTTTTTGCGTCACCGTCACACGTTGAACCAAAAAACCTTTGAAATAACGTCATTGTGCATATCATTTACTTACAAGTTATGTGCATATTAATATCAGCTAGAGCCTAGAGATGTTTTAATTGGGATGGAGTCAGCTATTATTGGTACAGATTTATTGGAGATTTAGGTTTGTAAGAACCGTAATATTCTATCCAACTAATCATCACTTGTCGATTAATCGATCGCCCAATATTTACTAGACCGTAACAATATCATGATGGTTTACTATTGCTGAATGCCTTACACAATCGATTTATATTACTAAAAGTATAGTATAGCTAAAAAAAGATTATTAATTTTGGAGTAAGAATTAAGGATTATAGACTAGATATTGTGGTTGGTTGGACCAAAACATTATATATATATATATATATATATATATATATATATATGGCAATTTTTCTCCAAATAACATGGTAATTAGAGTATATGGTACTCCAAATCCTACTCTAAACTCTATATTTGGAGTAAAAGCATCTTTGATGGTATTTCAAATCTTATTCCAAATTTGGAGTAACACTATTTATTCCTCCATTTTTAGAGTAAAACTTTTTATTTACATAATAATCACTCAATTTTCATATGTTAGCTTTTTATATATAAACAAAATTATGTAATTAAAATTACACTTATATAAATTTATATTAAAAATATAGTTATTAAATTAATTTTATATTTTAAATACAAAATTAACACATCTTAACTTATAAATATAATGCTTAACAAATAATATATTTAAAATACAAAACTAAGGTTATAAATTAAAATTACCCAACTAATAATATATCGATTTCAAGAATTTCTTGCTCGATATAAATAAATTAAAGACAAAGATACTCATTTTTCACTTTAAAAAAGTGTTAATTGATCATTTGTGGGAGAAGTACACTAATGATGATACTGAAATAAAAATGTATTAGTCATTTTTTTTAACTTATTAGATAAAATTTTATTTTATTTTAAAGTATAATTTTAATAATATTGTAATTTTACTGCGTATTTGTTTCAAAATAAACTAAGTATGTAGTATTTGAAAATTTTGAAAGTAAAGGATCATTTTAGAAAAAAAAAACTAAAGAGTAGATATCATATTTAAAATATTTATTTTAGAGTAAGAAATAAAGCACCATTTGAGTAAACCTCAACTTCTTTTTTTTTTTGTCCAACCATCTCTACTCTACTTTTAGAGGTCTCTATATTTGGAATAAAATAGAAAGCCAACATTGGAGATGGTCTTAAGTCATTTGTTTTGGAAAGGGGTACCTTAAAGGTTAGTTCTTACAAGTTTGGGTGATTTGATAGAGTAAATAACTAAATGGTATGAATTAGTATAAATTAGCCAGATAGATCAGACTTGTTCTTTAGAATGCCCAAACTCGTTGATTTATTTAGTTTTAAAAAGTTGATATATATATGAAATGTAATTTTATTTGTTATTGCAGCGAATGAACGAAGTAGTGAAGCATGCAACAAAGCTAAATGAAGCAATATCTGTGATGAAAGGTCTTCCGGTGGCAAGAGCTCAGATATCTTTTGGTGGATACTACGATGGACCTTAAACTTAATCATAGCCATCCGTTCGTTACAATATACTATCAGATCCAATGTCTAGTGCTTAAATACCGAGAGGATCTATGTTCACGAATATAGGATATTCAATAAATTATGTTTGTAAAGTTTATATTGTTTTTCCGATTGCATACTACTAGGACTACATACTACATCTAGTGAACGATGATATATTTATTGAGTGGTTGGAAAATATAATAGGTAAATGATGCTCCTTTTGTTTTGAAAATGATTTTCTATCATTTTATTTTTGTTCTTAAAAGTCTGATTTTATGTCTTAATTAATGCAGTTTTTACATAATAAAAATTCATATAGTTTTACGCGATTAATTAAGTGCAAATAATTTAATTAGACCTATCACCATATGAAAAAAACTATTTTTCATTGATTTGTACAAAAGAAAAAAATAAAATAAAATAATTATTTAAAAGAAGCATTTGTTACTCCTTAATCTACATAAAAAATGCTAAAAAATCAAACTTTAAAGAACAGAGGAAGTATAACTATATCAACCTAAATACGTATATTAGAAAGTATAGAGTAATTATCAACCTAATATTTTGTAATTAAGAAAAAGTCTAAAATTTTGAAGGATGATATGAAATATGAATCCAAAATTCTAAAAAATAATCAAAGACGACTGAAAAAATGCCATTTTTCAAACGTATGTGGTGATTTCTTTTGGTGTAATAAATCTCTGAGTAATTTATAATAAAAAAAAGTATAGATTGCAAAAAATAACAAGGATGATAGAACAAAGACAATTTCTAGCACGCACAAAAAAAAAAAAAAAGATTTAGTTGCAGCTAGAAATTGTTGTTATTCATTAGGGTTCCAAGCTCCATCAACAAAAGACCAAGCCCAATATCTATCCAAAGGCCCATAATCCAGATTTTAGATTCTCAGATCCGAACATCCGACCCGTCAGTTATTTTTAACGGTCCTCCGTCAAAGTCGCTTCTCTAGTTCTCTTCCAACCACTTAACGTCAGTGGTCCGTTTGAGAGACAGAACAGTGAGTGTGAGTGTGAGAACTGAGAAGATAATGCAGACTCACCTTTTGGTGGGACCCATCCCACTCAAGGGTTGCCGTCGATTCATTTCCGGCGATCTCGTCCCTCCGTACTCGTCTAATCTTATCGGCCGAGACCTACAACCCCACCACCACCGTCGAAGGCGTTGTCACCGCAATCGCCCGAAAACGACTGCGGCGTATTCTTCTTCGTCGTCGTCGTCTTCGTCTTCGGCTTCTAATACCGGCGGGAAGAACCATTATGTTGTTTTGGGAATCGCTCGTAACGCTACACAAGTTGACATCAAGAGAGCTTATCGCTTGCTCGCTCGAAAGGTAAAGTTTTTTTTTTGTTAAGGGCTCTTTTCGTTTTCTCGCTTGATTTCTCTCGTTTGGTAACGTTGGTTTGATTGATTCTTGTGGTAAAGATATGAAATTGCAATCAGTATCAGATTTTTATTGAGATAAGAGTAGTTGGGGAACACGACCATTTTCTTCTAGCCACACAAGTTCTGTGATGGAACATAAGCACTTTGGTGAAAAAATTATGGCTTGTATACTCAATGATGAGTGTTGGGAAATAGAAAAGTGAAGATCTTGTGTTTGTATGTGATTCTCTTAAATTATGATTCGGCATCTTGCTGCCTTAGTTTATCATTTTCTCTGTATTATTATATTTCAATCTAGCACTTCTACACTTGGATCTTGAACAACTAGAATGAATATCTTATCTTCTTCCTTTTATGAATCCAGTTCCTCAGCTTTGTTTAGGTAACGTTATTCTTGTGTTGCTTTTGCAGTTTCATCCTGATGTGAATAAGGACTCTAAAGCCGGAGAGCTATTCAAGAACATACGTTGTTCTTACGAAGTCGGTATTCCTTCTAAAGCTTTTTTTTCTTCTATGAGAGTGTTAACCACAAGTCTTGAGTTTTTCTTGGAATCCAATTTTGAGTGTCAACATTCTACCTTAATTTTTTGCAAAAGGTACTATCAAATGAAGCTACAAGGACTCAGTACGATCAAGCACTTAAACATCAAGAAAATTCCCGGTTCCATAGAGTGAAAAGGCTAAATTACACCCCTGATGTTGAAGATGCCATGAAGTATTATTACAGCTGGTCTGAGAAAAGACACAGATCCAGACACGAGAAATTCTATGGAAACTATTATACATATCCAAACTCACAATTCTACGCTGAGACCGAGCCACTAGAAGAAGAAGAAGAAGAAGAAGAAGCAACACAAGAACAACGAGACTCCTTTGTCGAAGTTCTTAAATCCACCTTCTTATCGATGTTTCTTCTATATACACTCGGGTGTCTAGCATCTCTCACATTTAGCACATTCACAGCTTTGCTCGACAAGGAACTCGACAAGGGTTACAAAGTCGGATTCATGATCGCTTGGATACTGGGCGGAAAAGGTGGCATCCTTCTAACTCTCTGCCTAACATTTGCAAGCTGGCTCTGTGGAAAAGCAAGCAGCAGTGTGGTTGTTCTTGTGGTAGTAGCAACGTGGGTTGGATCCAATTTAGCTAGACATGCTCCTCTTCCCCAAGGAGCTCTTCTCACCCTCCTCTACATGTCAATCAAGCTTCAAGTTGACTCAACCTGAATCTTTTCCTTAGTTTCACTACGTTATAGGTTGTAAATAGCTAAATTACATTGTCTCTATTCCAATGGTAAGAAGTGTGGCCAATGACCTGATGAATATGTATTTCTTGATTTTGGGTCTGGAGATAGTAAAGAGAAGAAATTGCTTGAAAGTTACAAACTCTTTGTTATTCATTTTCCAAGATTACAAATCAATGAATCAAAGTTACAAAATTCAGGAGAAGAATTACAAGATTATTAACTCGTCTAAGTATTTATTAGTATTATTGTTTCTGCACAAAGAAGAGACCCAAATAAAAATGAAATCTTTAGAACTATTCATTCATCATTGAGTTTTCTCTCTCATCTCCTTGAGATTCCTCCAAAGGTATCTTCCGCTAGCCATATCGACGGACACCCAAAACCCATTCTCCATCTTCTGTTAAATCGCAATTGAACATGAATGAGACATGAGAACAAATCCCAGTAATCAAAATCTAGAAAATAACGAAAAAGCCTTACCTTTTTGAAATTGATTCCTTCTTTCTCATTCAATTCGACCGGTGAGTCGTCTGAGATGAGTTCCGGCGAAGAACTCACCGTCTTCCATGCGAAATAACCGGCGAGGACAGCTGAGAAGAACACCAATAAGAACCTCAACGGACACATGAAGAAATAAGAAAGAAAAATGGAATTTGATCTCAATGTGTACAAGAATGAGAAAGTTTTAGGGTTCGTGAGATTCTGGGAAACGAATTGTTATGAGAAAGAGAGAAACAATGAGAATTATAGAGAAATTTTAAGGGGTGAGATTGAGATTACATGTCTCCCTCTCCACTACGAGATAAAGGTAACGCGTTTCTGAATTTTTCAGCAATGTGAAATTATAGGAGAATTGGTGTATGATATATATAAGAAAACACCCACAATATTTCAACATTGTTATATATTGCCCCAATAGTTTCTCATGTTTCAAATAAATCCTTGATTTCTACGAAATTTGTCTTGAAATAAAAACAATTGAGGGGGTGCGTTGAGGTAACCATGCAAAATTAGGGGGGTATAGAAGAAATGGTTATTATTTTATTTTAATAGGTAAAAAAAAATACAAACTAAGTAAAATATATTTTATGAGCCTCTCTAGAAGAGGTTGACCTCAACTACCACTTATGTAGTTGTATTATTGTATGTATCATCACGTATAGTGAAGTTTTTGTCAACGCGACGCAATTATGGAATTGAAAGAGCTCTTCTTAAAAAGTCTAATTCTCTTTTGTAAAATTTGAGGTGCGTTCCTAGAAATTGTCAATATCATACGTAAAAGAGTTTGTTATTTGTCATATCGATAGTTTTGGTTATATGTTGGTTTTAATGCAGATTCTTGTTTGATAAAAAAAATGATTATTTGGTAGAACATCGTGTTCTTATAGCTCAAATGTCATGGAACATCGTGTTCTTATAGCTTAGATGTCGTTATGGACTCGATACAGACGGTATATACAACAAGGATGTTCTCCCAAATCACATGGTGATGTGATCCTTATGAGAAGGATCCTTATTTCCTAGGATGAACTTTGTGTATATTAGGTGGAATGATTGGTAATCACCAAAGGAATGATGTTGCGGAAGTGAATGGTCGGAAATGAACGGTTTTGGACTTGACTCGAGTAGTGGACTCGAGTGTGTGGTCGAGTGAAGGTGAACGGACGATTGAAAGCCTGGCTCGAGCTGAAGACTCGAGTGGTGGACTCGAGTGAAGGTGACGGACGGATATGTGTTGGCTCGAGCTGTAGACTCGAGTGATGGACTCGAGTGAAGGTGAACGGACGGATCTGTGTTGGCTCGAGCTGTAGACTCGAGTGGTGGACTCGAGTGAAGGTGAACGGACGGATCTGTGTTGGCTCGAGCTGTAGACTCGATTGTGTGGTCGAGTCAAGATGCGAACGACTTGGCTTAGGCAAGGACACGAGTTCCGAATACCTTAGACAAGAAACTTGTTGTTTGTGCAAGGATATGGATCCGAATACACATAAACAAGAGGGTTTTTGATCAAACACAATTTAAGAGTTTAGTTTTTGATAAAAGATGTTTGATAACTTAGAAAGAAGAAGAACAAGAGTTTAAATAAAGTTCAGAAACGAAAACCCTAATACAAAGACAAACTCTTCCTCTTCCAACTCGAAATGGGCCTGTACTTCAACAAGGGGCCTTTTATTCAAGTGTTGTGGACAAACCTCATTAAAAACCTTGGCTGGAAAACCCAAATGGGACAAAACCAAGCCCAAGGAAAAGAGTGCAAGCCACAACACCTCCCTTGTTGAATTCTCAAGCTGCTTGTATCACAACCAGTGTGGTTGGATTAGCAAACTCAAGAGTTCCCTGGATAGACATGAGTAGCTTGTGAAAAGCTTGATGGAACTTCTTAGCTTTGGATCTCGTCATAGCTCCTGGTGGAATGCTCAGGTCTTCTTCAGCTCCTTCTTCTGCTTCCTCAGGTACATGCTCCATATCCGTGTATGCTTCATTCTCCTTAATCATTGAGCTATCCATGATCACATCACATGGAGACTCTCGTGTCAGAGCCTTCATCGCTCATTAGTATTTTTTCACTGTTTTCCCTTTTAGTGACACTTAAATTTTGATAAAACTATATGATTATCTTTATGTCTTTTTTCTTGTGATCTATATTTGGAGAACAAAACATGAATATAAAATCGAATTAAGGAAAAATTCCGTAGAGGCAAGATATGATCTTTTTCCTTAATTCAAACAATCTCCCGCAGTGTGGCGGTTTATGAGATGATAAATCCCAAGATACAACTACGGTGAGACCGTTTTCGCAACACTCGAAAAAACGGAATCTACTGACTCGATATCTACGATATACTCTTGAGACACTTACTTTTCCAGAAGAAAAAATTGGAGAGAGTTTTTTGTTGTTTTCGTTTTTTCAGAACGATTGTAAGAAAAAGAGGAATCAGAGCGTCTTTTATTGTTTTTTAAAAACGCAGGGAGAAGTTTGAACGATCCGCAACGTGCGAAGATCGTGGAGCATTGAAGAGGCGCCCGACCCGGAGAGAATCTCGCGGACGCGTTTAAGCCTCGGTCAAAGCAATCAATAATCGCTTTTATTATGCAAAAACGTTTCTAAATTGGTCAAATTTTAAATAAAGTTGCATAAAAATTTTCCAAAAGGAAACTGGGCCCCGGGCCCGGCGGCGGTGCGCGCGAGTGTATTTTTGCATAATGGCCCTCCAACTCTAACACCATGGTCTCCCCTTCCCATCTAGTTGTTTAACACTCTCATAAGTGTAATAACATATATACTAGAGGGAATTTTTCTACTCAACCAATGTGGAACTTTGTAATATAAAGTCTTTATAAGCTTTCAAGCTAACCACTTTGGAATTCAATTTCTCATTCAATTTCTCATTCAATTTTACTTCAATTTTTACATGTAACTACACTATGTTATAGTGCTCATTACGAAGAATCCAAAGACTCCGAGATCCGGTGAGGTCCGTCACCGGAAAAGTCGCCGGAAAGTTAGCCGGAGCCACTTGTTCAAAATTGATGTTCCAACATATCATTCCTTGATTTGGTGTGCCTCTGCATACTATTGCATATATCTAATAGATGCTAGCGACTAAATCTTGAATTATGGATTGATTTTTTTTTTGCATATAAAATTTTGTTTTTGTCCTTGTAAAGACAGAGTATATAAAAAAAAACATACTACTCAAAAAAAGATAACACGTTATAAAAATTAAAACTTTCGTAACAATTAAATATATGAAAAATGTTGACAAAAAATAAAATAGAAATCATGAAATATTAATTTGTATTATTACCATTTTCTTTTTTTTTGGTCAACAATTTGTATTATTACCATTTACATGTTTTTGCCTTTTTTTTTCTTCAAATATCCCTGATTTACTGTATCTCTATTTTATCTAATGGACGCTATAAAGATAGGAAGAGCATGATTGTGGCAGACGGAAGAACAAATAAGCGTTTAAAGAAGACGAAAGGACAAAGCAGAGTTTTAAACAAAGCAAGATTGTGAAGCAATCAGCCATGGACGAACAAGAAGAGAAGCAGAGAACAACACAATCTTCATCTATATTGACGACAAGATCCTCACATTGTAATCACAAATCTCAGTCAAACTCGATTCCTCTCGACATAACCGTCGAGATACTCTCACGACTTCCTGCAAAATTAATCGTGAGATATCGGTCTGTCTCTAAGCTCTGGTCGTTCATCACTACCACACCAGAGTTCATCAAGACCCGGTCCAAGAAGACTTCACCACCTTGTGTTCTACTAATCTTCCGAAAACACGACAAGCTGATCGTTTTCTCGTCTCCGCAACACAAGAATACTTATTCTCATGTAAAAGATTGTCAAATCACAATCCCCAGGAATGGTTTCCTCCGTCGTTTTGATTCTGTTCACGGTTTGATTTGCTTGGAAGGTTCTAAAAGGCTCGTGATTTGGAACCCTACCGTGAAACGATCCTTCACTTTACCTGAACCGCAAGGCACCGGAGGCAAATACTACTTAGGAGGGTTTTTAGGATATGAACCGATTGAGGGTAAATACAAAGCATTGTGCATTGTCAGAGGATGGAACACTCAAGTTCTTACATTGGGAGCTCAAGAATCATGGAGAGTAATAACCAAAGGTAGCCCTGTGCATTGGCCTGCTAAAGATTGTGGGCGATGCATTAATGGAGTAATCTACTATAAAGCTCTTTGCTTGCCTCCAAGGCATGCTCTAATGAGCTTTGATCTCAGGTCTGAAAAGTTCGATTTGATTGAGTTTCCGATGGGTGATTACCTTCGCTTTCTTATGGTATCTTATGAGGGAAGGTTGGCTTTGATAAGTTCAAGTAGCTCTGTTGTTGAAATATGGAGTTTGGAGAATACAGAGAATCAAAAATATTGGTCGTATAAACAGTTTGTTTTAAATCTTCCTCCTAACAAAAGTTTGAAGTGTTTGGGTCTGAAGGGTGTTACTGATGCTGGTGAGCTTATTTATACAGGAATGAGTTTGAATGGATCGTTCTATGTTGTGTATTTTCATCCGAAGAAGAACAGTATAAGAGAAACTAAGTTTCGAGGAATTGCAGGTAACGAGATTTGGCAACCTGATAGACTTGGATTTGATCTTGTGAATGACTTTTATGTTTTACCAAATCACATTGAGAGTTTCATCTCATTGTAAGAGAACGACACCTAATTTTATGCTACTATATGAATCTCTTACAGATTTTTGTTGATATCTATATCCATAGAAGGGCTTTGTCATAAAGTGATCATTACTTTAGTTTTGACTTTTGAATATAACCCAACATGTGTAATAACAATGTGGGCCGGGTTCTGCAGACTATGGCTTAAATTTATGCAAAAAGTTAGAAATAATGGCATTGGATTTTCAGTTGATGACATGTAGAACATTCATAAGCGAACTAGAGATTCTCCGATACGTGTATAAGAGATGAAGCCTAAGCTATTATTAGGCTGCATCGGTCAATACACATGCCTTTGTCTTTTTGTTTCCTTTTCTTCCAAAAACTGTCTCCTACACTGTGACTTCACCACGAATCCAACACCACCACTGATAAACACAATTAGATAATCAATTTTCATATCACACAAAGATAAGATCTATCTCTCGAAATGTTCAATAGCCTCTAGAAGAGAAGAACATGATATGAGTTTTGATTAAGAAATCATGGGTGACAAAGGTAGCAAAATGTAATTCATATATTCCCAATCAAACTATAGTTATACACTTTGACAAAAGGTTTTAAAATTTTGAATCCGTACATATGTGTTTTGGACGCATATTAATTTGGAAAACAGTAGAAACATAGTGGATAAGATTGTTTACAAGTCAACATACACCAATTTAGAAAAATAAAATAAAATTCCGATTTGATGCGAACATGACGATGCAACCATATCTCTCCAAATCGAAAAGATTATATGTGTGATGTGTCATATTCCCCACTAATTTCACTTAGGAATATCTATAGTCTGAGATGCCATATAATATATGTAACATTTTTTTTTTTTTGGACAACATGTAACGTTTTATGAATGTTCTTATTCGGCTAGATTATTTTTCTGACATTACATTAGTACAATGTTTACTTTTCCCAAACTATTTATTAGTATATTATTGGAAAAAAATTTCAGTGACATCCCGAATATGTCGACACATCCAGCAGTAATATGAACTAAAAACATCAATGATGAGTGTCCAAAGAAATTAGTCTAGTTGATCCCAAAATTTTAGTATGTTACACTAAAATCTAAACTCTTAAGAGGTATAGATTAATTAGTTGTTTTTTAACAAAAAGGGAAAAAAACTCTTCAATTATCTTAAAGGATGTTTGCCTAAATTTATAAAAAATTATATCGTTGATGTTCTATTATGTTTGTTGTACATACTTTGAAAAGAAATTTAAATACTTAATATAACCTTAAATCCCATAATTATTGTTTCTTGGGTTTTTGAATTGCCTTAATCAGCTCCACCTCCACTGAATCTTACCCAAGCATCGATCACGTGCATGTATACATACACACACACCCTATTAAATATTTATTTATATACAGACCCTATTACATTTAAAAGTGTATATAAATAAATACACACTTAACACTGACACCAATCTTCTTTAAAAGTCGTCTTATTACAGCGTTCTGATCAAAGTCCATAAAAGTAAAGTGCACAGAGATTGAAGAAGAAGACATGAATGCTTTAGCAGCAACAAACAGAAACTTCAAGTTAGCTTCTAGGCTTCTGGGTTTGGATTCTAAGCTCGAGAAAAGTCTTCTCATCCCATTCAGAGAAATCAAGGTTCGAATTTTTTTATCTATTTCACTCTTTTTTAAACCTAGTTAAGTTTTTTATTTTATTATTCTCAGATAATTAACCATGATCAGCTGATTTCATACTTTCTCCGGCGTCCGGATTTTTTAATGAAAAATGATTTCTGAATGTTTCGGGGCATTTCGAAACCCGACCCGCTATTTTGCAGATCCGGTTACTGAATTATATAACCGGAGGGAACCAATTGAATCAACCGGTTTTGTAAATTTTTTGCAGGTGGAATGTACCATACCGAAAGACGACGGGACACTAGCATCATTTGTTGGGTTCAGAGTCCAACACGACAATGCAAGAGGTCCCATGAAAGGTGGAATCAGATATCATCCCGAGGTTTTTTTGACTTTTGACTTTTGACTTTTGACTTTTGAACCAAAATCAAAATTGTATTTCGGTTTTGGTATGATGCTAACCGGTTATTGTGTTCTTCTCTCTCCCTGCAGGTTGATCCGGATGAAGTGAACGCATTAGCTCAGCTCATGACTTGGAAAACAGCAGTGGCTAAGATTCCGTACGGTGGAGCCAAAGGAGGGATTGGTTGTGACCCTAGCAAGCTCAGTATCTCCGAGCTTGAGCGATTGACTCGAGTTTTCACTCAGAAGATTCATGATCTCATTGGTATTCATACTGATGTTCCAGCTCCAGATATGGGCACTGGTCCTCAGGTATTCTTAAGCTCTTTTCAAAACGTTTCCATTAAGTTTTTGTTTTCCTTGAATCGTTTTCCAACTTTTCTTCCTTGGTGAATTTGCAGACAATGGCTTGGATTCTTGATGAGTATTCTAAGTTTCATGGATACTCGCCTGCAGTTGTGACTGGGAAACCCATTGTAAGTAACAGTTATCACGGGTTTGTTTTGCTAATCACTGAATAAGTTCTTGAATGGTTAATGATGTTTATGAGCCAGGATCTTGGTGGATCACTAGGGAGAGATGCGGCTACTGGAAGAGGAGTGATGTTTGGAACCGAAGCTTTGCTTAACGAGCACGGCAAGAGCATATCCGGGCAGCGCTTTGTTATCCAGGTGAAGTTTTGAAAATCTTTCTTTACTCGCAAGCCTGAGAGACTTTTCTCAATCGTGTTACAATGTTGGTTCTTTAGGGATTTGGTAATGTGGGTTCTTGGGCGGCAAAGCTGATAAGTGAAAAGGGTGGGAAGATTGTTGCGGTCAGTGATATTACCGGAGCAATCAAGAACAAGGACGGTATTGATATCCCGGCCTTGCTTAAGCATACAAAACAAAACAGAGGTGTCAAAGGGTTTGATGGTGCGGATTCGATCCATCCAAATTCCATACTGGTCGAGGATTGTGATATCCTCGTCCCTGCAGCACTTGGTGGTGTCATCAACAGGTTCAAGCTTCTTTGCTACACATAATTACTTTTTTGTTGAAACTTTCTCTAAAACTAGTGATTATGTTTTGGTTGAAGGGAGAATGCGAATGAGATTAAAGCAAAGTTCATCATAGAAGCTGCTAATCATCCAACTGATCCAGACGCCGATGAGGTTTGATAATCCTCTTCTTTTACTTCGAAAATTCTCATTGCGAATCTGTAATGAAGACTCTTGTATTACAGATCTTAAGTAAGAAAGGTGTCGTTATTCTCCCAGACATATATGCTAACTCTGGAGGAGTCACTGTCAGTTACTTCGAATGGGTTCAGGTATGTGTCTCTAAACTACTACTAACCTTGGACAAACCAAGTACCCGAACCAAACTGATATTTGATCATTATGTAAGTTGTTTTCTGATAATGTGCAGAACATACAAGGGTTTATGTGGGAAGAAGAGAAGGTGAACGATGAGTTAAAGACTTACATGACCCGCTCTTTCAAGGACTTGAAAGAGATGTGCAAAACTCACTCCTGCGATCTCCGGATGGGAGCTTTCACGCTCGGTGTTAATCGTGTGGCTCAGGCTACCATTCTCAGAGGCTGGGGGGCTTAAGATTCTCTGATCTTTTTATGAATCTCCTTAATAAAACGAGCCAACCTTTAATGCTCTTTCTTTCTACTCCTACTGTGGCTTAGAGGTCTTCTTGAGTTTAACAGATCTGTGTTAATAACCAGATGATGCTTCTGTATTTAATAAAACCTTGAACTCAGATAATTGATGAACTTTTTTACTCATTTCATAAACCCAAGTATCGAAAACTAGAATCTAAAATAACGATTACCATCATTATGGTTCATAAAA
This sequence comes from Crucihimalaya himalaica, assembly GCA_004349715.1. Classification (NCBI taxonomy): domain Eukaryota; kingdom Viridiplantae; phylum Streptophyta; class Magnoliopsida; order Brassicales; family Brassicaceae; genus Crucihimalaya; species Crucihimalaya himalaica. The sequence goes on from SMJT01000009.1 coordinate 1,979,451, forward strand.
AAGCGTAAAAGCATTTTCATGATCCAAGATAAAAGGAGGAATTACAAGCTTAAGGCTATAGAATATAAATTTATCCTCTCCCTCAGCCTCTGAAGCCTCCACGAGAACCACCTCTTGGTTGAAACCCTCGGCCACCACCTCTGGGAGCGCCTCTACCACGGGGAGCGCCTCTACCACGGGGAGCACCTCTACCACGGGGAGCACCTCTACCACGAGGAGCACCTCTACCACGAGGAGCGCCTCTACCACGAGATGCGCCTGGTTGCCCCCTGGCAAGAAGAACAGAAGAATACTGTTGTTACAGACTTTTTCTAACAGTTCAACAAATTTGTTCTCCTACTTTAAAGGACCTAAGAATTGGCGACTCCACAAGTGTAAGTATCAGAAAGAAGCTATATTTTTGCTAACGGGTTAAGAAATGTGGCTTACTTTGGTTGAGGAAGGAATCTTGATAGAGGTAAAAGCTTCCCAGGGTCAATGAAGAACTTCTCACCTTGAGTATACGAGGTAGCTACAATACCTTCCATCATTTTGATAGAAAACAGCTGAAAAAGTAAGAACCAATGCTTTCGATATTAGTGAGCAGGCCAGTAAAAGAAGAAGGCAACAGAGAGAAAGGGAGAGATAACACATACAGATTCATTAATCGGACCAAAGATTTCATCTACTTTCCCAATCTGGGTCTTGTTTTGTAGGTAGATTGGGGCGTTGAAATATGGGATTTTCTCATTCGATAGCTTGGTCACAGCATCTCCCTCACAAGCATGGAGAAAGGTTGCAACTTCTTTATAACCAAAGAAACAAACTTTATCATAACGATGACAATTTACAAGCTTGTTCCTTAACAATTTAAATTTAAAACTGTCACAAAACCTAAACTCTAAAGATGAATCTAACAAAATCCCAATAACAATCATCAATGGGAATACCTAGATATCTTTTTTTGGGTCAAATTCAGCAACAAACGCTCATAAATGTCAAAGCTGAGAACTTTGTCAGGAAATTCTTCAGCTTGATCGGTGAACCAAGAATGAGAATCGTCAAAGAGGATTAGAAAACGAACCAACGACTTCGCTGGGAGGTCCTTCGTCATGGTATCCACCACCAAAGCGTCCGCCGCCACCAAAACGTCCACGTCCGCCGCTATCTCTTCCTCCCCTTCCCCTGAAGCTCCCGCCGCCACGTGGTGGTCTCATCTTGTTTTGTTTTTGGTTTTGTTTATTCTTAACAGCGCTCTGCTCCTGTTGAGGGTTTTAGGGTTTTAGCGAGCGAAACAATTGGAGTGTACAATAAGTAGTGACTACTTTTTTTAACAAAAAGATCAAAAGAAAGAAAAAAGTAGTGACTTGTAGGGTTTTCAGCAATCACAGAGCGGTTGAACCGGGAATTTTAACTATAAACAGATTTGAATAACATGTCATTAACTAGATAATCTTTACTATTAATTTACGTTTATGTTGGTTTATGTTTGGTTTGGCTTTCTCACATTTCACTTATTAGACACTTAAAAAAGGCACAAACCTATAGACGCATCCAACAACGCCAATGATAACAGAAAAAAAACAAAGCACACTTGAAGGCTTAAAAAGCCCTCAAAATTTTCTATTACTAATTCAATTTCTCTGTTACCTTCTTGTCTATCTTTTCATACTTCTACATACATACGAAGACGCATCCATTTCATTACATTCAACAAACAGGTTGCGTCTGGTTTCACCATTTTGATGATCCATATGATCCTTATGCTCCAATTGTCTTTTCTGGCTTTGTAACCGAACATATGATGCTAACACACTGTCCTCCCAAAGCATATTGATGCAATGTACAGATTTTTTGCCCATTTGTCCTGAAAATCAACCAACACCGCGCAGGTCCTAATTCAGTATACGAAAACGAACCATAAATCCAACTTTTGTTCAAAACTAAAGAAACCCACCTTAACATGAGTGCTTGGAAAGGCGGTGGTGCGAAGAGTCTCTTGAGTTTCATCCATCATTTTACGTTTTGGTACACTTAATATAAAAGCTGCTTGATCTGCAGTTGCTGCCATTGATGTTATTCTATACCCACTTTCCCACCTCCTATGTATTCCATCACTTGGGTACAAAAAGTCGAGCTCCACGACCTTTTCACGCAATAACCAAACAAGATTATTAGGGGAGATGTCAGAATGTTCTAAAGGAAAATGTCAAAAATGCTTTTAAGGTTAAGAGATGAAAACCTACCTGATCAGAGAAGCCCGAGTTCCTCGACATTACCACACCCCAACGGTTCCCAGCAGTTGTCATGGAGGTCACATGAAAATCTTCTTTCCATTTCTTATTTATCCACTTGAAAGGAAATGAGTCGCTGACTTTGTAAGATTGCTGAGTATAAGACGTTCCTACCAATTTACAACAAGTAGAAATAAGTAAAGAAGACTTCATGTTATAAGGTTATTATGTAAGTATGACATTGTTATAGTTAAGTGTGACATAAAATTTAAAGATTACTGCCATTAAAACAAACCTTTTGACATAATAACTAACGAGCTCCCGTTATCTGCACCAGCTATGGAACTGATATAGTAGTTTTTTTCCCATTGTTCCATTATCCAGTCCTGCCAAAATAAAAATGGTGAGTTACTGCAAAAATTGATTGATTCCTAAATGCGTCAAGCGATTATTACCTTGTGAAGGAAGACAGTTGACAATTCATAAACTTGAGAGGTGAATCCAGTCCCAGCATCCATTATGAGGGCCCAGAGATTAGCTGCTGATGCTACACAGCTAATTAAAAGGCCATCCTCATTACCTTTCTGAACATGTTGTTGCAGCCTTGAGTCTGCAACGTTGTAGTGATATCTACACAAAGAAAATGACATTAAACCGTAGTGAGAAAAATGATTAACTAAGGTTTTTGAAATTTTCAAGTGCATATGCTATTTTACCTCTGTTTCATGGGACGACGAGCATTATACACGGAGATCCACTGACAAGCAGGACTGCCAATTCTGATTTTCTTCTTTGGCTGTTCATCCTCTTCCAAATTAAGAAGCAATCTTCCTCGTTTTTGCCCAACCTATATACCAAAAGAAGCAAAATCAGCATTTTTATAAAATTTTATAACAGTTATATAATAAAGCATAAGAACGAGAAAATAGCCAGCAACCTTAAGAGCCCCATCAATTTTAATTGGTCTAGATAGAGCACATGGTTCAATAAGAGAATCAAAAATGGAAATAAGCTTCGCATAATTGGGCTCTTCATCAAACTTCATATTAGTAACTGCCTCGAGGAATAACTTAAACGGTGGTGGACAAAAACAGCACATCAGTTCAGGAGAAGTTGACATCTTTTTCTTGCAAACAAGAAAGCTCTTATTGTCACCCTGCAATAAACAATTTAACATAAAATTGACAGCATTAGTGAAGAAAATGAATCAGATATAATTGTAAAGTCATGTAGAGATATGAAAACAGACCTGATATCCTTGCCATGGCAGTCTTCCCTTCAAGAGAAAAATTAAAGTATAAGCCAATGACTCTAGATCATCTCTTCGACTTCCAGTACGACCTAGATGTGCATGAACACTTGCATACCTTATTGTTCCCCTGGATGTGAAACATAATAAACATGTAAAGAAGTATGAAACATTTATATATAAAGAAAAACAAAAACATACACTAATGAAAATACCTGAACACATCAGGTCTTTGATCATATTCAACATGCTGGCCTGAGTGTGAATCTTTCCATCTTGATGCTGAAATCAAAGAAGATTATGTGAACACTAATGCAAACACCAAATAAGAGAACTAATATAATTATCCCATAAACGTTGTAGACACAGAAGAGGAGAAACTATAACTAATCTTTAAATTTTGTTCATGAAAATATAGTAACAAACTCACCAAGACCAAGATCGATAAGGTAAAGTTTTTTCTCATCTGCTGTTCCCGGTTGACCAAGCAAAAAGTTTTCGGGCTTCACATCTCCATGGACAAACCTAGTTTGACAGGGGGATGGAACATGGCATGACAATCAGGTCTATGAAAGCAAATTGTGACAGTAAATTGTAATTACTTCTGCGAAATGAATGAAACTATTTGTCAAGAAGTTACCAAAACAACATTTTAACTTACCCTTTCATATGAAGTTTCTCAAGAATAGATATGGACTCAACTGCAATGCAGGCTACCATGTTTGGAGACATCCTGCCACATGTTATGAACATGAATCATATGACAAATCTTGCCAACAGATTAAAGTGTGGTGGAAGAAGAGTGCTTACGATTGACCCGAAGAATTCCAAACATCCCAGAGACTCGGACCAAGCATGTCCATGACCTTAAATATTAATTAAAATGTTACTCAATACATGATAACTCAATCAATCTCAAAGTAAATATAATAAAGCTCATACTATATAACATACAAGAATGTAAAAATCTCCTTGACGACCCTTATGATGTACCGCAGGAACTCCATAGCAACCATTAAGCGTACTTTACAACAAGAGGAAAAAAAGAAACAGATGAGATGACAAATAAATTGATCAGAGAAACTTGGCAGGAAAATTCAGATAGAATGCATGCAAGTCTTACTTGTACACTTGCCACTCGTAAGGTGGGCCAAAATTGCAGCCTTTGCTATTGCGGTGCTCAAATTTCAGGGCCACCTGGAAAAGAAGAAAAACAAGATTTTATTTTTACGATTTGTCCTCCTTTGTCTACAACCCTCATGAATCTTAACTTCAGTACGCTTCTTTACAACATACCTCAATTGCATCTGCCCCAATCCTATCACTGCCACCACTCACCCTTCTACCAACAAATACTTGACCAAAGCCTCCTTTACCGAGTTTCCTTTCAGTCTTATAAACAGGAGAATTTCCAACTTGTACCTACACACAAAAAAATGAAATCAAAATCAATACCCTCTCAAACAGAAAGCCTAGTAGTTGGAAATTCATATGATCAGCATAAATTTTACCCTTTCAGGGACTGGAGCTGTGCTGGAATCTTCTTCCACACCAACTATCTTCTCTGCGCTTCCACCTTCCATAGCGATATCCTTATCAGCTACCCCTTCAACTTGATTAAAAGCAGGTTCACCTACTACTGGACGAACCTCACAAGGTTCAGCTTCTAAATCTATTAACCTGATGCCTCTACCCCTACCGACAGCACCAGTTGGTCTTGGAGGTGCAGCGCCTTTTGCTGCAGCGTTTCCCCTTCCTCTACCACCACCACCTCTTCTCCTTGTTACAGGCTGAGGAGGGAGTTCAATATTTTCCGCCTGATCAATCACCTGAGGGCTAGGTTGTCTCAATCTACGTGCTCCACTTCTTAACTCTGGCATTCTTACTCCATACAAAGAGTAAGAAAATATTTTTCTTTCGGTATACTTCTGTAGCTAACCTGCGGTTTAAACAGAGGTAGCAGAGAGTAAGTATTTACATTGATCAAAAGGTGAACAAACTAATATAGTTGGCATTTCCTTCACAATCCAAAAGAGAGGACACAAATCTATTGTGATAGCAAGTAGATACAATCTACTAGAATAAAAGAAACAGAGGCTTGCACTAGGAGCATTGTCTTCCCATCATAACACTTAATTGTCATCCTTATACAGAAGCACTTTCCAAACAAACAGATAAAACAATCAAATCACAAGCACCATATGGTCATCAACTTTGGCTCAAGAGTATCAAAAACATCATTACTGTTCGAGGATGGCGAATACATCAAACGAATTTATGAAGAAAGTCGACTTACTATTCAATTAATCGATCAAACACCATAAATACAAACTGCAGGTGATTCTCATCTTCACAGAATTATACAAACACAAATAAAAGTAACATAGATTCAAAAAGAATCAGAGTAATCAAACGACAGTTGTGTTACAAAAATAAGCTCGATCAACATCCAAAAAACAAGATCTTTCCAGATAAATCATAAGGAAATATATGAAACAAACATCAAAACACAACAACCACCACCGAATCAAATTTCAGATGTCAAAAACATCTTACCCGATGAAGGATTTAGGATTAACCCTTCAAAAGGAACGATGATCGGACTATGGTGACAGTAAAATCGATCCAAAAAATTGAAACTTTCAGATCTCCTTCGAAACTTGAGAATGAGAAAACCGACGGCTTTCTCCAACTACGGCGATTTAAATGTGAGAACTTTCTAAGCTGTGACGTACACCTAGAGATGGAGAAGACAGAGAGAGAGAGAGAGAGAGAGAAAGCTTCAGGTAGCTTTATTAATAATGAAGATTGAAAATACGGAGATGAAGAAGATGAGAGGAGGTGCAGATTTGGGGAAGAATTTTTTTTTTTCTTAGATGGATTGATCAACTATAGAAAAAAAATTCTGGCAAATATTTGGTAAAGATTTTTATTTTATTTTCATTTTCATTTTAATTTTTATTTTTTTGAAATAACTTTATACAATTTGAAAAATAAAAAGCTTGTGTACTTACTTCTCGAATGTTAATGGTCTTAATATTGCTGCTTACTTCGGTTTGCTCGCATGATTTTAAAATTTTAAATTTATGAATATACTAATTTTACACGTAGATATGATTTCAGCAAATGGTACGTATAAAAATGGGACTTGTATGTTGTATCCAGTTAAGCGCACGCGTAAGGGTCCTTAGTGTGATTACCACATCCTTTCGTCAAATGTCTTGTGCTTAAGTTAAAAATTTGACGATTAGTGTATAATCTTGGCTGTTTAGGCACCATAATGTATAATCATCGTCAGTATAACGGTTCGATAGTTACTAATCATAAAAGTAAAAAGAAACAAAAATATCTGTATTTAAGACACTATCATAAATTAACCTCCTTTATTATATTCAATCGTTGTTTACTATATTTTGATATATCTTATCGCTATATCGGATTTTTTTGTTTTGAGTAATGCGACAGTAATTAAAAATCTGATAGTTTTGGAAGCTTATGAGAAATCATTTATAATTTTCTTCTGCCAAACACGCCATAAGCAAATTCATCTGGAAGGTTTGTTAACCGATAAAGCCGATTTAGAAATTCTTCGAAACCAATCGGTTCGAATTCGTCTTTTACATCATTGTTTCCGGTTTAGTTAAACCGGAGTTACCCATTCCTAAATTTCTGTCCAGCGCCAACGGTAACGAAATAGCACAAGTGTCGAAGTTACAGATCACAACAGAAGCGAAAGATGACGTCACCGAGTCATACCACTGGCGACGGCGGCGAATCGGTTGAAACTCAGTCTCCTGAGCTCAGGAAAGATCCGGTGACTAACCGCTGGGTCATATTCTCTCCCGCCAGGGCCAAGAGACCGACTGATTTCAAATCCAAATCTCCCCAGAACCCGAATCCCAAACCTTCCTCGTGCCCATTCTGCATCGGTCGTGAGAACGAGTGTGCTCCGGAGATATTTCGTGTGCCAGATCATGACCCGAATTGGAAAATTCGGGTCATCGAGAATCTGTACCCGGCTCTAAGTAGGACTCTCGAGACCCAATCGACGCGACGCGAGACGGTTACGGGTCGGACTATTGTCGGATTCGGATTCCACGACGTGGTGATTGAATCTCCTGTTCACTCGATTGAGCTCTCCGATATCGATCCCGTTGGTATCGGCGACGTCTTGATCGCGTATAAGAAGAGGATCCAGCAGATCGCGCAACATGATTCCATTAAGTACATTCAGGTAAGTAGTTTCCATAGATATAAAAAGAAGCTATATTTAACTCAATACTTAGGATTTCTCAATGTAGAAGCTCTATTTGTGTGAATCTGGAATGAAATGCACCATTATCCATTGTTTACCCATCAATGCTTTGTGTTATGTGTGAATCTGTGGGTTGCTTATACATTGTCACATTCATGGTAAAGGTCTTCAAGAACCATGGTGCGTCAGCTGGAGCATCAATGAGTCACTCCCACAGTCAGATAATGGCTTTACCAGTTGTTCCTCAAACGGTTTCTTCACGCCTTGATGGTACTAAGGAATATTTCGACGAGACTGGGAAATGTTGTCTCTGTGAAGCTAAATCAAAACACTTTGTGATCGATGAGTCGTCTCATTTTGTTTCCGTCGCTCCTTTCGCTGCTACGTATCCCTTTGAGGTTTGGATTATTCCCAGGGATCATCTTTCCCACTTCCATCATCTCGATGACGTCAAGGTGTAACCTTTTACTGCTCTGCTAAGTTCCATTTATGCTTTGGGTAGATACAATGCAAGTTCCTGGATTATCATCACCTTACTTGCTTAGTTTTGATTGATTTACAGGCTGTTGACCTTGGAGGAATTCTGAAACTCATGCTTCAGAAGATAGCAAAGCAACTAAATGATCCGCCGTATAACTATATGATCCACACTTCCCCCCTCAAGGTCACAGAATCACAGTTATCTTATACGCACTGGTTCTTACAGATCGTACCTCAGCTTTCTGGGGTTGGTGGGTTTGAGATTGGCACAGGGTGTTACATTAACCCAGTTTTCCCGGAGGATGTAGCAAAGGTTTTGCGGGAAGTTAGCCTTACTTGAACCCAGTTTTTAAATCTGAGGGAAGTGATTAGTGTGGAGTTATTATTGGCTTAATGTGAAGGTCGTCAGAAAACACGATTCGTAGTTTTTGTTTCCTCCGTTGAAGAGGGAGATGTTTCAGTTTGATTCAAATAACACTGCCTAGACTCATGTTGTGTTCTTCACTTCTTCTTTACTTCAAGTTCATATCATTGCGTTAGGACTTGTATGTTGTATCCAGTAAAGCGCACGTGTAAGGGTCCTTAAGGATGTAATACCCACATCCTTATGTTAAATGTCTTGTGCCAACAGCAAAAGTTAAAACAAATTCTTATGTAACAAATGAATTATGAACATACCAACTGAATTCAAAGTTATAATCAATTAAAATTTTGTCATTTTCTAAACTTTATATTCCTTTTTTTTTTGTGCAACTTAATAATATTTAATCTCGTTGACCAAAAAATTATGTTATTTAATCTAGTATCCATTTCATTGCAAATAAACATCGTATTAAAATTTAATTTATGTATAAATCGTTATACATGTATATCAATAAATATTTGTTGAAATATCGTTCTATATTTTCAGTACATATTACATTTTCCCCTATTCAGCTTTTCAAAATCAAAAGACAATTGTTATTTAGAAGTCAAAAAAATAATTGTGCTTAAGAAAACGTTTTGTCTTTATATTTCTTTCGATTAGAAACAAAACATTATAAATTAAATATCATTTGATTGACTTAAATAACATTTTCATTATTATATGTAATATCATAAAAAAAAATTTGGTAATCTGTAATGTCATATAATACGATAAGAAGAATACATTTTAGGGATCCAATTTGTTTTTTCCGTAAATATAGACATACATATATGGTTTATATTTTTGTAACAGAGCCCGTGATATTTACATACATATAGGACTTACAATTTTAACCAATGCTTATATAAAATTTCAGAGAAAACAAATTATTAACAGACTTAAATATCGTATAATTACCATGAATATTGCTTTCTTTCACTCGGAATACTGATACCACACTAATGTTAATGTATTTTTTTAATATTTTTGGATACATTGTCATAAGATTGCATCTAAACTATAAAAGAAAGGTTCTTGGATTAAATAACATTAAAATAAATAAATGTATCTTCATCCGCGATGGTCAAGATGAAGAAAACAGGTTACTATAATGATGCTCAAATCCCAGCTTTAGATGCTTCTACTACTTCGTCTTATTGTTCGTAAAACTAGTAAAATGTATTAATGATATTACAATAAGTAATGCATTATGTGATTAGTATGAATCTTTCTAGCTACTCTTCACCAGATTTAGGTTCTTAACTACCATAACACCTTTTTTTACGTAGAAGTATAATGAAACTACTACTTTAATTATATATGTGTAAAAAAATACATACCGTAAAATATGTACTTTTATATGCATACAATATTAACCAGGCCGAAATTTTCATATAAAAAAGCATTGACAGTTTTAATTTTAAATGAAATTAATAGGAATGTAGTATAATTAAGTATAAATGGTCATCCGAGAATAGGATATTAACATGTCATGCAAAATGAGGGGCTTTTAAGCATAGTAAACGCCCGCCGGGCCAAAATAACATATTGATGTCTTGTTCACTTTGCAATTGTTGCAACGATTACCAATCGGAGTTTTGTCGGATGTACTGAAACTTGAAAATGATCAAAAATATTCTAATAAATAGATAGATAACCTTTTGATGAATATGACGGCTTACTGATGGACCGATGAAACGTGCAAAATACTCGAATTTAGTCGATCGATGGCAATACGTTATCGAACGATTTCTACATGCTTTGTTCGCTGGTACGTATTAGAAGAATTGACAAAGAGCTTTATAACGCTTAAAATTGAGATATGTTTCTCTTAGATTATGCATAGATAAACATATTTCTTGTATAATACAAGAGATGTCCATGCTAGCACATGTTAAGTATTGAAGAGTTTCCAAACAAACTGCGATGTGCCAGACCGTCCTCGATCTCAAAGACACGTGGCATACAAACTTGACATATTCCATTTTCGCACATGTACGTAGACTTATATATATATACACTTCGTATCCAAAAACAAACGATGAAAAGAGACGTGCAAACATGCATATATATAGATTATATTCTTTGACAACATCCTGATCTGTGGAGAAAGATCTCACATCGAAAAGATAAAAATAGATCAAGTGATATATAAGGGACATGAGCCACTCTACTTATTGCCAATTAATTTTAAGTTGGAAGCCATGAAACTTAACATGGTATCAGAGCCTTGATCCAGTTCTTATGGGTTAAGGGTTTTCTTTCTTTTGTTTATGCGATTCTAAAGAAAAAAAAAGGAAAAAAAACGGTTGAGGTCACCACTACAAAAGATGACATGAACAACATCCTAATCATATTCGTTTTTTGCCCAACTAGTCCCTTTGTTCATATGAGCACAACCACAACCGATAATTTAGATAATCTTAACAATACTAGTCTTACCCAACTAGTGCATCACATATGAGCACAACCGTTAACAATATATACTAATAATCTTAAGAGAATGATAACATCATTAAAAGACCTAACTTATCGTGAATAAAATTACTTCTCCCATAGTTGTCCGAAAAGTCACTCGACCTTACTTAGGCTCCCGTCATCATCGAGAAACCAAAGGCTCTTCCTAACAATCTGCATATTGGAGAAATCACCCGTTATTTTTTCTAGTTCATACTTTTCGTCTGACTCAAACTTCACAGAGTTACCGAGGCATCCACCTGAGAACAGCTCCCGTCATGATTAAACACCCAAAAATGCCTCCCAGCTTCATAATCATATTTTCTTTCCTCTGCCACTGCAGGTTCCTCTTCTTCTGGTTCCGCCTCACAGGTAAAAGTTTTTTAACCTCTACAATTTTCATCGTGATTTTTTATATACAGTTTTGATACCATGTTGATTTCAACTTGAACAAAACTTTTAAGAAAAAAAAAAAAACCTACATGAATAATAACCAAACTTAAGCCGAAATCAATATTGACCATAATAGTATTAGTCACACATGTTGAGTCAAATGTCACATATACAAATTTGATTTTATGTGTACATTTTGTGTGCGAAGTCAATTAGAATAAAATTTGTTGCGAATGACAGGTAAGTCCAAAGTTGAACGTCGTTTTGGTGTGTGTCAATTTTTTTATCTAACATATCGACCTATTTTATATTTTTAACTCAAATGATAAAATTAATAAGAATTTTTGTTTTCAACTTATTCTAATTGACAAGGAACAAATTTAGGTATGAACGAAAGAGCACTGAAACTTGTTCTCGAGTATTTCAAGCTCACTAGCTCACTCAACGAGAATAAAATGAACTAATTAGTCCAACTAAGAGTTTTTAGGAAAAATTTATTATTCGGAATAGAGTAAAAAAAAATCCATATTATTTGTTTGGAACCCTCGTGAACTAGTCTATTCACTACAAGAAATCAGGCTATTTGCGACGGAATTTTTCTGTCGCAAAAACGCGGCGGATTTGCGATGTATTTGCGAGGAAACTGGTTTTCGTCGCAAAGTCATCGCAATTTTGCGAGGAAAATATCCCTCGCAATTTGAGAGGAATTTGCGATGAAATACCCTCCCATTTGCGATGAGGTTGCGACGAAAATTTAAAATCGCAAATTTGCGAAGGAATTGCGAAGACTTTGCACGGGTGACTTGTTTCCATCGCAATTTCCTCGCAAATTTGCGACGGATTTGCGATGATTAGTAAAAATGGGTAGAAAATTAGGTGAAACACATTTTAAATGTTGTACCTAATTATTGCGAGGGCCGTTTTCGTCGCAAATACGTCGCAAATTAGACGCAATTCCATAGCAATTCCGACGCAATTCCGTCGCAAAATTTTACAAAAAATCTATAAATACTGGAACGTGAGATATCTCATTTCACAACAAAAAAAACTAGCTTACAAAAAAAAAAACAGAGAAAATACTAAAAAAAAAAAAAATCGAGATATCGTTTTCTGAGAGATTAGGAAGAATGGCGTCGCAGAATGAAGCATATGCATTACGAAGTTGGATGTATAATCGAAAAGATCCGGAGACAAGAGAAGTGACGAAAGAGTATCGTGTCGGGTTGCGAGCATTCATCCACCAGGCCACTAACAACCCATATGCGAAGGGTGACGGTAACATATTCTGTCCATGTAAAACTTGCAAGAACACTCAATATTTGGATATTGATATTGTGAAGAAGCATCTATATAATAGAGGATTTATGCCGAACTATTATATCTGGTTTTCACATGGGGAGGGTTATAATCTTGGTGCCGGAAGTAGTAGTACGGGTGATGGTGTTGATCAACCGAATTATAATGATAATTATAATTATGGCCAAAATATGTTTGAAGATTATGAAAGGGATCAACAGGGAAATAGGTTTCATGATATGGTTACTGATGCATTTCATGAATCTATTCCTGCATTTGCTGATGATACTAGGGAAGAACCCAATGTTGAAGCACAACATTTTTATGATATGTTAGACGCTGCAGATCAACCTATCTATGAGGGATGTAGAGAGGGGTTATCTAAACTTTCATTGGCATCTAGGATGATGACAATTAAAAGTGATAATAACCTAACTGAAAATTGCATGGACGCATGGGCTGAGCTTTTTAAAGAGTATTTGCCAGAAGATAATATTTCTGCAGGGAGTTACTATGAAATACAGAAATTAGTTGCTAGTCTGGGGCTACCTTCGGAAATTATTGATGTTTGCATTGACAATTGCATGATTTTCTGGAAAGACGATGATAAGCTACAGGAATGTCGATTTTGTGGGAAGCCAAGATATCAACCAACTACCGGAAGGAGCCGTGTCCCATACCAACGTATGTGGTACTTGCCTATCACTGATAGATTGAAACGGTTATACCAATCGGAAAGGACATCGGCGGCAATGAGATGGCATGCAGAACATACAACGAATGATGGGGAGATTACGCATCCGTCAGATGCAAAGGCGTGGAAACACTTTCAGACGGTACATTCTGACTTTGCTAACGAGAGTAGGAATGTCTATCTTGGCTTATGCACTGATGGATTTAGTCCATTTGGTTTGTCTGGGAGACAATATTCTTTATGGCCTGTGATATTGACGCCATACAATCTGCCACCAGAAATGTGCATGCAAAGGGAAGTCTTGTTTATGAGTATTCTGGTACCGGGTCCTAAGCATCCAAAACGATCCCTTGATGTATTTCTGCAACCCTTGATTCATGAGTTGAAACAATTATGGTATACAGGTGTACGCACATTTGATTATTCACAGGAACGGAATTTTACAATGCGGGCAGTGCTATTGTGGACCATTAGTGACTTCCCAGCGTATGGGATGTTATCGGGATGGACCACGCACGGAAGGTTATCTTGTCCATATTGCATGGATCGATCAGATGCCTTTCAACTGAAGCATGGAAGGAAGTCGTGCTGGTTTGATTGTCATCGTCGCTTTCTTCCCTTGCATCATCCGTATCGGAAGAACAAGAAGTTGTTCAAAAAGAACAAGGTTGTGCGTATTCCTCCCCCAGTTTATATGTCAGGGAATGATTTGTTTGAGCAGATTGATTATTATGGTGCTCAGGAAACATGTAAGCGTGGGGGAAATTGGCACACTACAGCGAACATGCCTGACGGATATGGGAGTTCTCACAATTGGCACAAAATGAGTATCTTTTGGGAACTCCCATATTGGAAAGATCACCTACTACGGCACAACCTTGATGTGATGCACATCGAGAAAATTTTTTTCGATAACATCATGAATACGATTTTGAATGTGCAAGGAACGGGAAAGAGTAAAGACAACTTCAAATCAAGGTTGGACTTGGCCGAAATCTGCTCAAGAAGCGAGTTACATATTACAAGAGATGGTAAATTACCGATTCCGATCTTTCGGTTGTCTGGGGATGCGAAACAGACGTTGTTTAACTGGATTGCTTCAGAAGTGAAGTTTCCGGATGGTTATGTGTCCAAATTCTCAAGATGTATTGAACAAGGCAAAAAACTTGCCGGTATGAAGAGCCACGATTGCCATGTTTTCATGCAACGACTATTACCCTTTGCATTGGCTGAGCTCTTACCGACAACCGTCCACGAAGCAATTGCTGGTACATATTAATTAATTACATTAATTATTGAAATAGTTTTGTCATTTTATTAAATTATTTCAGTGGTGTGATTATAATAACTATGAACGTGTAGGCATTGGAGCATTTTTCAGGGATCTATGCACACGAACACTTACAGACGAGGGCATTGTGCAATTACAGAATAATATACCAGTGTTGCTCTGTAATTTGGAGAAAATATTTCCACCATCTTTTTTTGATGTGATGGAACATCTTCCAATCCACCTACCGCATGAAGCAGCTCTTGGAGGGCCTGTGCAATTTCGATGGATGTACCCGTTCGAGCGATTCATGGGACATCTAAAAGGAAAGGCCAAAAATCTTGCAAAAGTGGAAGGATCGATCGTTGCAGGAAGTTTGACTGAAGAAACCTCTCATTTCACGTCATATTATTTTAGCCCAACCGTTCGAACCAAAAAGGCTCGTCTAAGCCGATATGACGATGGAGGTGTTGCACCAACATATAACGTAGAGGTCCCAGATATCTTCACCCAAATAGGGAGACTTGGTGGAAAGGTTAAGGAAGTTTGGTGGGAAGACCACAAATTTACTCGTGCGGCGCACAATTATATATTGCGAAATTGTGAAGGAGTGCAACCGTTTGAGAGGTATATCTCTTAATTAATTATTTAAATTTGTTAACTAACAATTATTTAATATTATTCATTGTGAAGTTCACGAATTTAATTTAATTTTGTTTGTACAGTGAATTCGACAGGCAGATGCGAGAAGCTTGTCCCGGTTTACCAGAAAAAGAGTATGAGAAGTCCAAAGAAGATAATTTTGCTGGATGGTTAAGATATTATGTAAGTAGAGTAAGATATTATACATATTTGATATATTCCAACAATATTTAAATAATCTAATTCGTTAATTAAAAATTTATTTATATATATATAGGTGATGAATGGATGTGCAAACCAGCCCTTGCCACTATGGTTGCATGAGATTATTCACGAACCAATTGCGAAGATCAAAACTGCCCCAATGTACTTCACTCGTGGATACACTTTTCACACGTATGATTATGGCTCCAATAAGTCAACCGCAAATTATGGAATCCACGTGCCAGGTGATCTAAACTTCTACGGCGTCTTGCAAGAAATTATGGAAGTCTCATATCCTGGAATTATTGGGTTGAAATGCATTTTATTCAAATGTCATTGGTACGATCCAACGGTCGGTCGAGGCGTCCGCACAAACACATTAGGGGTAACCGATGTCAATGCAAACAAAAAATTTTCTAACTTCGAACCTTTTATCCTAGCATGTCAAGCAGAACAAGTGTGTTATATTCCTTACCCTCGGAAAAGGCAAATGCGGGAGACGTGGTTATCAGTGATAAAAGTGAATCCGAGAGGTCGTATAGTCGGGGAAGTTGATGATGTGGCTATGCAACATGAAAGATCACCAGAAGTCTTTGTAGCAATCGAATCAACCGAGAATATCTTACATATTGATCCAGAAACCAGAGAAGAGGAAGACATAATAGTTGATGAGACGAAGGAAGATGAAGAATCTGACGAGTTCGAGGAGAATAATGATGAAGAAGACACTGATCAAAGTGAACACTCCAATGAATCTGAAAAAGAATCTGATTAATTTTTTCATGTTTTAAAGAAATTTTGATTATAAATAAAGTTTTTTTTAATCAAATTTTAGCAAATTTGCAAGGGATTTGCGATGAACTAGCGTAAATCGTCGCAATTCCCTCGCAAATTTACGAGAGAACTGCGACGAAAGCGTATATTTCCACGCAAAGTCTTCGCAAATTTGCGAGGGAATTGCGAGGGAGTAGTTTAATTCCACGCAACTTCCTCGCAATTTGCTAGGGAATTGCGAGGAAATAATTTGAAAATTCAGCAATTTGAAAACAGAAAACTATGTATATTTATTTCCATGTCTGTAAAACTGAGAAACTTAAAATAACTCAAAAATCTCAGCTAAATCTTAGTTTCGCCGGAGCCGGAAAAGAAAAACGTAGGCGGAGGTAGAAGAAGATCTCGATCAGTCATAAGTCATATCGAATGAACTCAGGTATACACTGAAATCTTCGTCGATCTCGATTAGACATTTCCTTCTCTTCTTGGCTCTGAGTACGATTTCTTCTGAGTTTCTGAGTTCATTGCTCTCGATTTCATCCAACTGCCTTTTGTTTTTGTTTCCCGAGAAAATGAAATCTGATTTCTTTTGAAACTCCATGAAACTCCTTTATGGTGTATGTTTGATAGTCTTAAGAAGAGCCAGCTGATCAGGATCATATATATTGTTGCGGCTCGTGAACCCAATGTCAAACGAGAACCAGCAGATGAGGATCATGTTGTTGCAGCTCCTACACCTTATGCATCTTCATCTCACAGACAAGAACTAGAGACTAGAAACTCTGATTATGATCCTACTCCTCGTGAGAAAGTGCTCGAGGTATTGAGTCTTTTCAAACAAGTATACAAACGGTCTAATTAATCACATTTTATAAAAATTTGCGACGGAATTGCGAGGGAAAAAAAAATAGACGCAATTCCGTCGCAACAAGTTTCCCTCGCAATTTCGTCGCAAATTTGCGAGGGAATTGCGGCTCTAAGCCTTTTATTGGTTTAACCGTGAATTGAATTTTTGTTTAATCTTTTGAAATATTTCGGTTTGCGATGGAATTGCGATGGAAGATCAATTCCCTCGCAAATCCGTCGCAAATTGGTAATCCGAAACCCTAATTTGCGAGGGATTTGCGACGGAATTGCGATGGATTGGGTAAAAACAGAATAAAGTCGCGATCTTCTTCTTCCTTTTCATTTTCTTCTTCCTTCTTCTTCCGAAACCGCCGATCTCCTCCTCTCCAGCCGACGAGCTCCTCTCCAGCCGCGGATCTCCTCTCTCCTCCTCTCCAGTCGCCGATCTGCTCTCTCCTTCTCCAGCCGACCGATCTCTCCTTCAAACCAAGGTTAGGAGTTTATTTTGATTTTGATTTTGATTTTGATTTTGATTTTGATTTTGATTTTGTTAGATTTTTGTTAGATTAGATATTGTTAGATTTTGTTGATTTTGTTAGATTAGTTTAGTTAGATATTTGAGTTTAGTTTAGTGAAATTAGTGAAATTGTTAGATTAGTTTAGTTTAGTGAAATTAGTGAAATTAGTTTAGTTTAAATATTTGTTAGATTAGTTTAGTTTATTTTGTTAGATTAGGTTTTGTTAGATTAGTTTAGTTTATTTGTTAGATTAGTTTGATTTTTTAGTTTAGATTAGTTAAAAAATTAGTGAAATTGTTAGATTAGTTTAGTTTAAATATTTGGTAGATTAGTTTAGTTTATTTTGTTAGATTAGGTTTTGTTAGATTAGTTTAGTTTATTTGTTAGATTAGTTTGATTTTTTAGTTTAGATTAGTTAAAATAATTAGTGAAATTGTTAGATTATGTTTTGTTAGAATTGTTAGTGAAATTGTTAGATTATGTTTTGTTAAATAATTAGTTTATTTTGTTAGATTATGTTTTGTTAGAATTTTGAAATTTATTAGATTATTTTGTTAGTTTATTAATGTTAGATTATGTTTTGTTAGTTTATAAAATTTATAAAATTAGTGAATTTATAAAATTTAGTTTATAATATTTAGTGAATTTTAGAAATTTTTAATTTTTAGTTTTTAGGTTTTGTAATTTTATAATTTATTTAGTAATTGATTTTTAAAATTTATAAGTTTTAATATGATATCGTTGTAATTATTTTACAAAAATTTTAAATTTTGTTTTTCAGATGTCTGGAGTTAATAACGAGTACTCTCGTTATCTCTCGAGGGGTGGCACGCCTCAGACGAGTGACTCGTCTCGGAGGAGTGGCACGTCTATTCCAGAAACTCCTCGGACGAGTTTCACTTCTCAGACGGGACGAGTTTCACTTCTCAGACGGGACGACATGACGACATCCCTGGGAGTCAGTACTATTCACCGCCTCCACCCGCATTCTCAGATCCCCCACCGGTGGCACACTATGATAACGACAATGATGATCTTATCGTTAAGGCGATCCTTGAGGGTCCCGGTCATGACCTTCTTCCCCACCTTGATCCAAGACGTCCTAATAATACGTATTGGTAAGGTTTTTTTTTTTTTTAATTTTATTAATTTAATTTTAAGTTTTTTAAAACAAATAAAGTCATATTATTTGTTTTTTATTATTTTACATTTCAGGTTTGATCAAGACGGATGCGTGGCCGTTTCGGTCCGCTCGATCTTTGAAAGAGATTTCAAAGAGCCTCATGCCAATTGGAGGCAAACACCGGAGCATGTCAGAAAACGGTGGTTTCAGACTTTTGCTGTAAGTTTTTTAATATTTAAAATTAATTATTGTATAATTTATATCACTTATTGTTTGAATTTTTCATGATAATTTTTTTTTTTTGTAGCAACACTATCATTGGGAGTACAGTATTACGAGCAGGGTCCGAAAGGAGTTTGATGCGAAGTTGAAGGAACACATGGCCGACCAGGTGGGACGGTGGAAGAAGAAGTGGAAGAAAGAAGGCGACCTTGCGATGCCTAGGTGGTTTGATCCAGATGTCTGGGCAGGCCTTGTGGCGTATTGGCAGGATCCGGCGAGCGAGATCAAGAGCGCTAACAGTCGGGCGGCCCGGTACGCTGATCCTGATGGGGACGGGTATGCCAAGCATCGGTCTGGACAGCTTTCCTACCTTGCCCGCGGACGGAAAATCGTAAGTTTTTCATTTATTTTAATTAATTAAATTCTAATTATTAATTAAAATTTATTTGTGATATTTATAAAAAAACAAATCAGGCAAAGGATCGCGGAGATTCGGTCCCGGATTTGCTAGCTGTCCTCGAGGAGACAAAGAGGCGACCAGATGGGACTTTTGTCGACAAGAAGTCTGAGAAGATCTACAACGACGTCACTTCGAAGATGCAGGAGTTGACTCAGCATTCGGAGGGCGATGAGAGCGCATCTACCCCTTTGACTCCCGCCGTGAAGAACAAGATCTTTACCGAGGTATGAATATTAATGTTTTATATTTATTTTTTACAATAATTTCAACTAATTAAACTTATTCTTAATTTTCAGGTCGCTCCCCGTAAAAAAGGGAGAATTTACGGAGTCGGTTCTCTGCAATCGCAGATCGACTCGTGCACTTCTTCTTCCTCGGGAGCAGCAGAAGCGGAGTCCGCCGCCTACCTCCAGGGCATCATTGAGTCGCAGGCCCAGCTGATCGTGACTCAGTCTGAGAAGATCTCGAGGTTCGATCAGATGTTCAGCTATTTGGCGACAAAGGATCCGGTGCTAGCACAGATGATTCAGGACCCTGGAGACACATCTACGAGTAGGACCTAGACCGGGACCGAGACCGGAACCGGAACCGGAACCGGAACCGGATCCGGTCCATCGGTTCAATTTTAGATTCTCGTTTGTATAATACATTTTAGTTTCTTTTAATTTTAATGTTTCAACAATTTAATTTTATTTATAAAATTTTAATTTTGAAAATTTTTTTTATTTATAATTAATAAATTTATAATTATTAATTATTATTAATAATTAAAATTTTTAATTATTATATAAATCAGATGCCGCCGCAATTCCCTCGCAATTTGCGACGGTTTTGCGAGGGAAATAAGAACCGTACCCTCGCAAATCCGTCGCAAATTGCGAGGGAATTGCGACCCCATTTAGAAATAGTTCCACGCAATTCCGTCGCAATGTTTCCTCGCAAATCCGAAGCAAATATTGCGACGTGTTTGCGGGTATAATTGGTAACGCATTTTGCTATTAATTTGCGATGAACACTTTTGCGATGAACACTGCGTTCACGCACTTCCGTCGCAATTTTGCGACGATATTGCGGGGTTATATTTGCGACGAGATAGCAACCACGTTTTTCCCTCGCAAATTTGCGAGGGATTTGCGACGAAAATTGATTTGCGAGACGGGATTTGCGACGGAATGGTGCGTCTCGCAAATCCATCGCGAAAGGCCATTTGCGAGGTATATCAATGTCTTGGGATACGCAGTCATATTCATGAAACTTTTGTGGGCAAACTAGTAGTGTTATCTGAACATAAGTTTTTCAAATAAAAAATTAAATAAAATGACTTTTATAATATAATAGTATGTTAGTAATGCTA
Organism: Crucihimalaya himalaica; assembly: GCA_004349715.1. Classification (NCBI taxonomy): domain Eukaryota; kingdom Viridiplantae; phylum Streptophyta; class Magnoliopsida; order Brassicales; family Brassicaceae; genus Crucihimalaya; species Crucihimalaya himalaica. The sequence goes on from SMJT01000009.1 coordinate 2,000,307, forward strand.
TTTGTGAAAAGACTTAACTTCCTGTTGACAAAAAAAAAGGACTTAACTTCCAGTTTCTAATGTTTACCTAGTTTTGTTGATCTCCAGCATTTTACAAACACCAAGATAAATCCCTTTTTATCCATCAATTATATACATGTCGGGTTTGATGTGAAAAAGTTGGATCAAAATAGCATTTGTCCCACCCAAAGGTAGTCTCAATTCAAAGTTCCTGTCATTTTCTTTGTTTGTTGTTGTAAAACTCGGTAATGTCAATGGCCAATGCATGTTTTAACATGTGACCTATGGTCACTTTCCTATAAAACTCATTGTTGTGGCTGTTGTCCACCCGAAATTGATTTGTCAATTCAGGTATTTTATGTGGATCATTGTCTCTTTTGAATAATATCATACTGTGATTTCCATATACGCCAAAGCACTCAAGAGGATGGTTAACTATTAGGGATTATTATCTCACATAGGAAGTTAGAAGAGATCCTCACTAATATATAAAAGACATGGGTCAATTCATTCATTGCCAATTGGTTTTGAGTTGGAAGTCCATATAACTTAACATGGTATCAAAGGCCGATCCACTCAGTCCAACCCGATCCGACCCAAAGTTTGTCCAATCATCGACTAGGCTCGAATGCCGTCGATCCAAACCCAAACATATTGAGATCAATGGCCAAAGGAACCATCAGGCGTATTAGAGATTAATATCCCACATCGAAAGTAGGAAGAGATTTTCACTAATATATAAAAAAACATGGGTCAATCCACTTATTACCAGTTAATTTTGAGTTGAAAGTCCATATGACTTAACATTAACTACTGATAACCTTTTCACTCCCTCCACAATCAGAATTTCCTAAAGTTGTCTTCTAGGTCCAGCAACTATCCTACATATGATAATCCCTCTAATTTATCATAACAATGTTGCTTTACCAAGAGCTCTTAACATAAATGACCTCAACCATCTCTTTACCCTTCAAAATCAAGTGCTAAAGTTGGACTATTCAATTGTTGTTCGCTGCTTTTTCTGAATTCGCATTATTAGATTGCTCATAAACAAATCATTATTTTAAATATATATTAGGCCTTTATATATATATATATATTGTGTATATAGTGTAAGATATAACCCATTGCTACAAGTTACAACGGGCTAAATCTTACACTATTTGTAAGATATAGCCCATTGACTTTTTGCTTGACTCCGACAGAATTATTTAACGGACATTACTGTGCTGCTGACGTGGCTCCACTGTGCAACTGACCAAGCGCCATTGTGCAACTGACCAAGCACCATTGTGCAACTGACCAAGCGCCATTATGCAACTGACCAAGCGTCATTGTGCAACTGACTTGGCGTCACTGTGTAGCTAACGTGGCAAATAAAACTAAAATATTTGTTGTTAGTTAGACTCGAACCTGGGTGGGATACATTAATATTGGGGAGTCAATCAAAAGTCAACAAAATTAGGTTTTACATCAATTTAAATTTTCCGTGGGGATACAACTCGAATTAAGTTAAAAATGTGGCTAAACATTGAGTTTGGAAAACCGTGTGTATACAAACTTAACGCATACTTTGCGGAGGAATATACTCCGACGGCCCCTTGTTATCACTTTGTTTTGATTTCCTCATTGTCCACACTGTTATTTCACCTTAAGTTCATGTAAATTTAGTTTATTGTTGATTAGTTTATTCATTTTACATATTAAAGCGTGCATTCAAGTCTGCTCCAAGAACTGGTGACAAGTTTATAGTTGATTGGTTTTAAACAAAAATGAGATCTTGATATTAACAATTGAAACGGCGTCGTGTTGTGTTCAATATTCAAACAGAGTACACTCACACAGTCAAGAGTCGACGAAGGAGCTGAGTCAAATTTTGTTTGACCAATTTGGTTCCTCATCAATGGCTGCAGCTTCGTCAGTTTCTACCCTCTCCGGCCGAGTCGCGATAGTCACCGGTTCATCTCGTGGAATTGGCCGAGCCGTAGCCATACACCTCGCCGAGCTCGGCGCCAAGATAGTCATCAACTACACCACCAGATCCACTGAAGCCGATCAGGTCGCTGCGCAAATCAACTCATCCGCCAGCGCTGGTCCGGAACCAATAGCCGTCGTATTCCGCGCCGATATCTCCGAGCCGAGCCAGGTTGAGTCTCTCTTCGACGCGGCGGAGAAAGCCTTTAACTCGCCGGTTCATATCCTGGTTAACTCAGCTGGAATCGTCGATCCCAATTACCCTACCATAGCCAACACTCCAGTTGAAGATTTCGATCGCATCTTCAAGTTATAAAGAAACTTACATATTAATATCAATGAACTTGCTTAAGAAATTGAGTGATTCTTGAACTGTTGTGTTTGTTCAGGGTGAACACAAGAGGATCATTCTTGTGCTGTAAAGAAGCTGCAAAACGGCTAAAACGTGGAGGCGGTGGTCGGATTATACTGCTAACATCGTCTTTAACCGAGGCGTTAATCCCGGGACAAGGAGCTTACACATCATCAAAGGCAGCCGTTGAAGCAATGGCCAAGATTCTTGCTAAGGAACTCAAAGGTTCAAGAATCACTGCAAACTGTGTTTCTCCAGGGCCTGTTGCTACTGAGATGTTTTTCGACGGGAAGAGTGAGGAGACGGTGAGGAATATCATTGAGAGGAGCCCCTTTGGTAGGCTTGGTGAGACTAAAGATATTGCTTCTGTTGTTGGTTTCTTAGCTAGTGATGGTGGTGAGTGGATCAATGGGCAAGTTATTGTTGCTAATGGTGCATTCCTCAAATGAATAAAACAGCCTCTTATATAGAAAATATGTTTCTTTATTTCAATGTTTGTGTTTCTGAAACTATATGTATTGAAATTGTGTTCTAATTACAGTTTCATGGAGAGGTTTGAGCTCTGGATCGAATTCAATCTCTTAGATTTGAGCAAGAATCAGCAATATACTAAAATGCATAAACAATGCCAAAACTAACCAAGAAGCAAAACCGGAAAGCTCATAGTGCCATAAAGAGCACCAACATACTCACCACCAGACTGACTCCAATGATCGAACCAAACCTATGGTTATGATCACTATGTCCCGATGTTGGATCTCCGATTTGAATCGGGAAATTACACTGTTCTCGAGAAATATTCCGGGTAGTGATCATCGCAAGCCCCTCGAAGTCACACGCCTCTGCCTTCTGATCCTGCACCTGAAAATACATGTTGAATGCATAGGACGCATTCCCGACCTCATCAAGATTACCACAAGAGGAACCATACCCTAAAGCTGTGCAGTCAGAGAAGGTACACGCGTAGTTTACATTATCCCCGAGCTGGTTAGTGTTGTTGCTGAAAGTGTGGCCATTAGGGTTTAACATACACCACTGGTTTTGCAAGTACTGAACATTTTGAGCTCCAGTCAACATCTTCTTCTGACCTTCCCCTGACAAATCTGCCGGAAATTTCGGTTGGCCATCGTATTTGAAAATCCCCCAGTGACGTTCAAAGTTTCCAGGAGCTATACTCTTTGCATCTTCATCGATGAATCCAAAAAGATAAACTTCGATATAACCGGGACGCATAGGTGTTCCTCTGTTGCCTGCTAGCTTGGGAAGCAGACCTGTGTAGAACCGTTGTGCGTTTGGGATATTAGCGTTCTTGTCACCATCCGTTGGCCAACCAACTTCTCCGACAATGACCGTCATGTCTCCATGTCCCAATGCTTTAAGTGAAGCCAAGAGAGTATCAAAATTGGCGTCAAAGACATTTGTGTAGATAACGCCATTATCACTAACGGTGTTCTGGCCATTAAAGAAGGCGTAATCAAAAGGGAAGTCGCTGCTGAGGTAAAGACTTAGGAAAGGGTAAATGTTGACAGTGAAGGGAGCTTTGTTATGAGCTAAAAAGTTGACTATGAGTTTCATCTCTTCAAAGATGTCTTGACGGAAACTTCCGGCAGAAGGAACTGGATTTTCCGGTGGAGAATTGTAGACGTCTGCGTTTAAAGGTACGGTGGCTTTGATGAAATCTCCAACTCCGGCTTCGTTTAATGCTTTTTGGATGTTGAAGAGTGCTGGATAAGTTAGGTTTATGAATGATCCATTGTAAGCTGTCAAAAAGGGCTCATTCCCAACGGCGACGTATCTGCAAAGAAACTAAGTTACGATCCAAAAGTCTTCATTTTTTTGGGTGAAAGATGAAAACTTTTTTTTTTTTTCTTACTTGATTTTAACGTCGTCGTTGAAACGAGTGATGTTTCTTCTGACCCAATCTTTAGCTTTGTTATAGCTTCCCATGGCTTTGAGCTGATCATTAGGGATTGCAACCATAACTTCGATGCCTGAGCCAGCAAGAGCTACAATAGTGTTTGTGTCGGCATCGAAAAGCTTCACTTTTTTAACGTTGTTGTCTTTCAGCATCTGTACCACCGTCTTAGGAGGAAGCTGGTGAGTTGCCATCGTTCCCCAGTTTACTCCTAAGGCGGAGACGTCACCGGAGAATAAAGATACGACGGAGATGGTGATGCAGAAGAAAATGATGGCGGTTGTGCTCTGTTTCCGTCGGTTACTCATTTTGGGTGTACTCTGTTTTTGGCCGCCTGTAGAAAAAAAATATCGAAGTTTTGGGATTTTGATGATTTAACGTAATTGTGAATTCACTCCCCGGGTTCGATGATGTTTTCTTCTCAATATTTAAAGAAAGCAGAAGTGATATTGAACTATGATTGTAATAAATGTGCATCAATGGAGGTCATATGATATGAGGTTCCTTAATCTATGTATATATATTTGTTTTCTTTGGTCGGTCTTTGAGAGTTTAAGATGTGTTTTTATTACATAGAGGGATAGAGCAAAACGCAAAGTGAATTGCTTGGGGTCGAAGGGATTTGCCTGATTGACACGAAAAACGACGCCGTTCTTCGGGTCAAATCCCGAAAGCGACCCTCGCCACGTGCTTGTAATGACGCAAAGTTCACCGATCCGCTAAACAAGGCCCATACTCGTAGTCAAATAGTCATAAGTCATAACTCTTTTTTTTTTTTTTTTTTTCCAGTTTTATTTAACCGACGCTGCATAATCTTCGGTACATGCACATTCCTGAATAGATTTAGAGGAATATAGTTATTATTTCCTAAGTATAATGCATAGAAAAATATGTTTTCCATAAGATTTTTGTAATGAGCAATGTCTGCATGCAGTTGAGCAAAACTAAGTGGAGGAACCTTTTCATTAAGGAGGACGAGAGACTTTGCTACAAGTACTTTCACAATAAGGATGACTACACCAATCCGCTTTGTTAAAAAAAAGTTAATCATTTCAAACCGTGGGCTTGATGATATTTGAGCCATACTCTTGAACTTAATTAACAAAGAATAATGCATCGTATCGTTGCATCAAGCACCCCATGGATGGGTTACTAACTCGCACGAGCAAATTGACTATTCGAAAAGTCAAGATAGTTCTCATTTGTTTTTGTTTTTTTAAAATGTCTACATTTATCTTTGTATTTTCTCATATGCTTTGTTGAAAGAAAAATTGAAGAACATAATGGCTTCTAGTTACTTCACATAAAATAATTCTTTTTAATGATCAAAGACATTATATCTAAGAGCATATTAGAAAAATTATACAAAGCCCAACTTCTAGTTACTTTATACGAAGTAGTTCCTTTTTCTTATGTATTCTTTTCTGACACACTTTTTCATCTATCTTTTTTATTTTCTTAAAAATGATTATGATCTACTGATTTACTATATGGCTTTAAACATCTAAATGATCATGTCATGTTTTATTTTATTTTCTGCAATTTTTCATCTTATTCAATTTATTTCTCTTACTACCATTATCACATCCCTTTTTTGTCTTATTTATTTTATTTATCGCATTTCTAAATTAAGTACAAAGTAGAGCCACATTATTTTTTCACAAGGTAAAATATAAATCAAAGATATAACGAGTTTACATTGCCCTAAAATCAAAACAAATGTGTGGTATCACATACAAATTATATTTTTTCTAATTAATAACCTAAAATTATTGGGAAAACACCAAAAATTTTGTTTAAGATTCTTTATTAAGAATATAAAGCATTCTTAAAACAGAACAAAGTTAATAATAAACTGAGGAAGTAACGACTTTTAGGCCAACAATTTTATAAAATGAGAAAAACAACGCTAAAGAGTAGCCTTGGGATTTCGGTTATTCGGTTCGATTTTGTTCGGTTAGTTTGGTTTTTCGTTTTTTTTTTAAATGTTGTCGAAATTAACCAAAATAAATTTCGGTTTGGTTACTTCGGTTTTGAAATTCAAAACCGAAATTAACCGAACTTTTGTTTTTTTTTATTTAAAAAATCCGTTTTTAGTTTTTTTTGGTTTTTTCGGTTATTTTCGGTTCGGTTTAGTTCAGTTATAGACGAAAACTGGTTTAAATTTTATAAAACCAGTCTAAATTGTGGTATAATCCAGTTATATATAAAAAAAATTCAGTTAACCGAGAACCGAACCGAAGTTTTTGGGTAACCGAAATTTTTTTAAAAACTTGCCGATCAGTTCGCGACTCATAACCGAAACCGAATCGAACAGCCAAAATCTCGGTTCGGTTTGGTTAGATTCTGATGAATAAACCCAGTTATTTGTTTTGTTATTTTAGTTGAAATACTCTGCTTTTGATTTAATTTAAGCATTTTAAAATTCCGTCATCAACAACAGACAACAAACTTTGAAACTAAGAGTAATTAGTTTATTGAAAAGAGTACAAAGGAGTCCAGAAAAAAACACTTGCTCAAGAGTATATACATACATATATCTCTCTCTCTTTTCTATACGACGAGTTCATCTTCAAGATAACTGTATTCAAAGGTGAACTCGTTTTTGATCCTCTGACACCTACACAGACGTTAAGAGATAAAGCATTACGATTATCATCTCCAATGACAATGAACAACAATCGATAATCCGAAAACATGAATCAAATCATACCATCCTCCTTCTTGATTTTCGTCTTTGGGGGTTTGGAAATCAAAATAGACATAGGCTCCTTGTTCATACTCATCCGTTGCAATCTTTGGCTCTTTATGTCTCTGAAACCAAGTGTTGAACTTTCTGTGGTATCTCCATGACTGTTTTTTCAGCTCTTTTGCAGCTAGATATTGCTGATACGAATTCTACACAAACCCAGGAAAAAAAAAGCCGGTAAGGCTGAGGGGAAAAAGAAGATTAATGAAAGATGGGACAGAGCGTTGAGATTTTGGTACCTGCTGATAATAAAACGCAAAGAACAAAGTATCTGTCCCATAAGCGTCGCTGCCTAAACGTTCCCAGAGCAAAGGGTTGTTTATGATTGGTGCTTGTGTTTGCGGAAATGTTGGAGGTGTGATTGCTGGGTTCCTCTGTTCAAAACCATAGGGAATATGAAATTTAAGCAGATATTATTAAGTGGAATTCAGAAGAATGGTGTACCGGAGTATAGGGTCTAGGACGTTCTGAATCTGCGGGTTGAGGACGTTTATAGAAAGCAGCTTCAAGCATCTGGAGATTGTGCATTTGATCATGCATTGGCCCTAAAGCTGAAGGGTCACCAATGGCTCCTAATTCAGAGTTACTTCTCCGTCCAATGACCCCGAGGCTACTTGAGGATAGACCTGGCTGTATGGGTTGTCCAGGAGAGAAATCAGGACCACTAGATACCTGTACTGGATCCAACATGTAGCTGGGCACTCCCGACTGAAGATAAAACAGAAAACACAGAGTAGGTAGGATTAGAGGCCACTCTTAGTTAGTTGCTTGAAAATAGAATACAGCTATTTTTATGTGTATCCATAGACCACATTCACTATTAAATTGCATATGTGAAGTTTAAGCAAAGGAATGACAAATCAAAACACTCACCAGCACCAACAAAGACAGTAAATTTATTCACTTTCAAATTTTTGTTAAAATCTATCTTTGAAAGCGTATATCAAAGAGTTACTAACGACTAATAAAGCACAGGACTATTCATGCTTACCGGAGTATCAAATAGAACTTTAGAATCATCCTCATTTGGAATAGTTTTTGAAGCTGTTATGGGAGCTGAATCATCAGGTACGGTTTGTTGCGGTTGATCATCATTTCTGGCATGGTCCATATCTGCACAAAAATTAAAAACAGGACCCTTATTTTGCTAATATTTTCCATCTGCACTTTCAAAACTCGAAACCAAAAACTGAGGCTTTAGAAACTTTGATATTTAACTGCCTATGATGTAGAACTCCTTCACAAAGTTTGACTTTAATCAAATGATATAAATCTTAAATTAAAATTTTACATAGATGCTAGTTGCTAAACCCAGAAATAGTGTCTATTAACAATTATATCATAAACCACAGAGATAACCGAAACAGTGATTGTACCTGCAACAGAAATCTGCTGACCCAATTGTTGAGTCATGGCATTTGACTGCTGCTGTAAGGAGGCAGAACTCATGACATTAAAACCTGGTGCCTGAACTCCAATTCCCAAGCTTCCATGAGGAGAGATAGCAGAGCTCTGAGAAACAGATTAGAAAAGATATCTCTTATTATGATGGAATGTTTTGAGTACCATTAAGCATGTGATTATTCCATACAATTCAAAACGAGTGTGCTCAAGCCCTGGTAAGTACACAACATACAAACAAAACAAATTTTGGTACCTGCTGTAAAAGAGGATTTTGCTGTTGTGAAGAAAACTGCTTCTCGTTTCCTCCAGATAGAGAAGGTATGCCTAAGAGGTTACCATGGCCTTGCTGTACTTGCTGCAACCTCTGTAAAAATTTCTCTCTTTGATCTGGTGCTATTTCAGTTCTCCCACGGACCTAAAAGCCAAAAACATGTATGTATATTAATAGAGAAGAAAGACAGTAGAAACTAACATAGTACAGGACAACAAACCTTAACCACTCCCATGGGATGTATAGCCATAGGAATACATCTCATAGGAGCCTGGTTAGGATTATAATAGAGTGTAAACCAAATTCTACCCAGAGTTCCACATTAAAAGAATCTGAAGTTGTTTCTGAAATATATTCCAGAATGAGAAAAACTAACAAGTAAAGCCATGATATTGCTCCTACCAACTTGAAAATAGTGCAAATGTCCCACGGATGCCTTGATTATAATCAAATTCAAAACACGCACCGTTTCAGTCTGACTCTGAAAGGGACTACCAGGCCTCCATTGCGAACCAGATACAATAGATGGTGAAAAAGCTCTCCCAATACTAGCCGCAACATCACCAGGGTTACTATCAGAGACAGTTCCATCATTACCCTTTGCAGTTGGTGGCAATACCATTTTGCTCAGAGGAGAAGTTAGAGGTTGGACGTTGCTCTCAACTCCCATTATATTTCTCTTTGCAATTTCAGCTGCTGAAGTTGCACTAATGCGAGATCCGTTAGCTGGAATTGGAGACGGAGGCTGGCTTGGTTGGGGCTGGTTGGGGATACCAATTCTACCAATTCCCCTCAATGGAGCTTCGGCAACAGATGAGGGCGGTTTACGGGTAGACAAGGTTGTTGCGTCGTCTTCCTTGGCAGCCACAGGAGACAAACTTCCCATGCTTTCTGAGGAAGTTTGAGCAGGAATAGAAGTTGACAAGGCAACTGGTGCATTTGAAACATTACTGGCAGGCACATTCAAACTTGGACGTCCCCCGGCAGGTGTTGATGGTGCTGAGTGAAGGCCTGCACCATTCTTTGGGGGAGGTGTTTTCGGAACCGTCTCAGTACTGATATCCGGTAAAGATGTATCCTCTGTTTTCTCTTGAGAAGTACTTAGATGATGAGTTGGCAAGCTTATGCTCTGAAACAATGCAAAAATAAAGAAACATAAACAAAAAATCTTCAAGCACAGGTATATAGGAATACTTACCCGAACTTGAGATGCAGATGCTACCAAAGAATTCTTCATGCTCAAAGGAGTACCCTGATAATGTAAGTCATGTTATTTCTTAATTCAAAGCAAAATGACTGGTAATTACAATGAAAATCTCATGAACTCCAAATAAATTCCTGGATCCCTACACCCTTTTCGCCAGACAGATACAGCACTTCCTATTTCCACAGAGAGGAAAAATTATGCAAATAGAGATATTGCGACAAAAACCTTGACAAGGGGGCCAGCAGTAACTAGATCTTCAAGACCCTCCACCTCATCTAGTGGCAACGTGCTATAGAGCTCATCGACATCACTGAATTCGTCAAAATCATCCTACATAGAGAAAAGTTAAATACAATCCAGGATAATATTAGCGTACTTTAATGTTGGAAACTCAATGTATAACATATATAAGGAAAATATACCAGGTTACAGATAAAACAGACCTGATTTCGTTCAACATAATCGTCCAGAAAATCTTTGACGTCATTCACTTGTTCTGGACTTAATTCATCATTGTCCAGAAGCCTCAAGATCAGTTCCAACTTTATTATGTGGTCCTTGTGCCTTGTAATAGATGTCTCAAGATGAGTCTGAAAGGGGAAAACAAGCCAAATGGCATGATTCACCATGAGAGAAGAAATTACAGCATTTGCATACCAATGCATATTTTTCAGATCTTACTGATACCATTCAGAACAAAGAAGAAGCGAAAGACTTTACAGGAAACAGTGGGTTTGAAGATACAGGCTGAAGAGAAGACTCCAAGTGAGACAGAGTCTTTGCAGTTACAGAGGCTGAATAAAAAGAGACGTTGCAGCTCATTCTTACTCATGTTGTTTATGTCGTTGATTTAGCCAAGCGATATGCTTGAAGAGATCAATGTTGATCTCTCTTTTGTTATCGTTCTGAGAGTGATAGATTAGAAATGATACTCTTGTCATCATCGATTACATCTTTTGTAATCGATTGATTCTGTTTATTCTATCATCGGATTTCTGGGATTACGTTTGGGTTTTCAATTACTTAACATTGGTGCGGTGAAACTGGTCGAATCTCTCTTGTGATGGGGATAGGTGCTGAATCGGAGCTGTTTGAGGCTGAGAGCTTCTGTTCGGATGAGGTTCAACAGCATCTGCGAGTTCTTCAGGGCGGATTCAAACATTTGTGTGAGGCTAAAGTGCAGCAGGAAGAGAAGCTGGGTTCTCTTGATGGTATGCTCCGATCAGTTATGTCTACTCTGGAAAGGATGGAGATATCGGGAAAACAACATGAACAACCCGAATCTTCTCATCCATCACCACAGGTTTATTCTTCTTCTGATTTTGTTCACCGTGGGTCTGATGGTGGAAATTTTCAGTTAGATAATTATTCCAGTTTACTTCGTAAGATGGAGATGCCTGTGTTTGATGGATCTCAACCTTATGAGTGGCTTTCTAAGGTTGAAAGATTTTTCCGCGTGCGTCGTTATCGGGATCATGATAAGTTGGATTTGGTGTCTTTAAGTTTGGAAGGTGATGTTCTCAAGTGGTTCAATTGGGAGATGAGTAGAGAGGTTTTTGGTTCTTGGGAGGAGTTTAAACAAAGATTATTTCTGCGTTTTGGGGATACTATTGAAGATGATCCTGGAAATCGTTTATTTGCAATCTCACCGTCTCATTTCCTTACTTCTTCTTTCTAATTCATTAACTTCAAGGCTGGTTCTGAACGCCGCGTAACATCATCTTCAACCAATGGTTGAGGACTTATCGACACAGGTGACTGATTTAGATGATTCTCACTTGGAGAAGATTTTTTACAATGGTTTAAAGCAGGAAATGAAAGAGGTGTTGAAGATGAAGGAGCCTAGGGGATTACCTAATCAGAAAGCTGCGGTTCTACGAATGGAGTCTAGTTCTTTTTGTCAAATGTTGAGTAAAAGGGTGAACAAGTCTACAGGTTATTCCCAGCTTTTACCTGTCAGGTCCCCATCCACCTTTCAGCCTCTTAAGCTTTTGCTTTTGCCCATTGCTTCTTCCTCTGTTGTGACACCAACTGTGGTTCCAAAGCCAGCACCTCACCCGAGGCAGAGACACACTGCTGAGGAGTTAGATGCGATGCGTAGAAAAGGGATTTGTTTCCGGAGTAAGGGCAAGTATTTTCGGGGACATGTTTGCCCCTTACAAGAGTTAAAAATCCTCAGGGTAGTTGATGGAATTGAGTTAGAGGTATTGAATGAGGATATTCCAACTGATTCTGAGGAAGTAATGATTCATGAACCAGTGTTAAGGTGTTTGTCTCTTAACTCTTTCTTGGGGCTCCATTCTCCTAGGACAACTAAACTCTTTGGCACAATTGGTAACATTAGGGTGGTGCTGATGTTGGATTCAGGTGCGTCACACAACTTTATTACTCCAACTGTTGCTAGTAGTTTGAAGTTACAAGTATGTGTTGCTGATGGATTAGAGGTCTTGTTAGGTAATGGTGAGTCTGTGCCTGGATCAGGTGTGTGTCGGGGAGTTCATTTTTAGTTGGCTGGAGTGGCTTTCCAAAGTGATTTTATTGCATTGGAGTTGGAGGGTGTTGATTTGATTTTGGGAATGCATTGGTGAGAAACTTTAGGAAAATGTGAAGTTGACTGGAAGATGCAGGAATGGCAATTTAATTATCTTGGCAAAACCTGTTAGGCTTCTTGGAGACCCTACATTACATGGGGCTGGTCTCTCTTTGCAGTCCTTACCAGCACCGTTTTCTTCTAGTGATGGCGAGAAACAGCGGCAGGTCATGTCTAGTCCCAATCCTGCAATACAAACTGATCAGTTTGCACCTACTGTTTCTGATGTTTCGGAGAAGCATGCTGCTGTTTTTTTCTGTACCAGTGGGCTTGCCGCCTATTCGAGGTCAGGAGCATTCCATTACTCTTCAGCCAGAGGTGACTTCTATCATGGTGCGTTTTAATGAGATGGGAAGAAGGGAATATTTAGTCCAGTGGCTTGGTCGCTCAGAGGCAGATACCTCCTAGATGTTGTCAAAGAAATGTGTTCATCTTTTTCCGCATTTCAAGCTTGAGGACAAGCTGGTTCTCTGGGAAGGGAGGGAGTATTGATATGATTCAGAACAAAGAAGACGCGAAAGACTTTACAGAAAACAGAGGGTTTGAAGATACAGGCTGAAGAGAAGACTCCAAGTGAGACAGAGTCTTTGCAGTTACAGAGGCTGAATAAAAAGAGACAGTTGCAGCTCATTCTTACTCATGTTGTTTATGTCGATGATTTAGCCAAGCGATGTGCTTGAAGGAGATCAATGTTGATCTCTCTTTTGTTATTTCTGAGAGTGAGAGATTAGAAATGATTTACTCTTGTCATCATCGATTACATCTTTTGTAATCGATTGATTCTGTTTATTCTATCATCGGATTTCTGGGATTACGTTTGGGTTTTCAATTACTTAACACTTACCAATCTGGGCGGTCTTGTCTTTCCTTTTTTGACAGACAGTCCTTCCAACTCAGCTTCAAAGCTATCAATCTGCGACTCAAGTTCACTCACCTATCAAAAGGAAGAAAATAAGTAATGAATCAGTTACAGCACTAATTGAAGATGACCCATAAGGACCATCTTACCTAGTTTCCCTGGCACATCAACCATATTTCAAGAAACCCAATAACATTAGTCTTCTTTGACGTTACTGTCAAAGAAGGGGTCAAGAATCAATAATTAGGCTCGAACACACCAAAACAACTCACCACATTGTTCAACCAATCCCTTGTCTCTGACTTAGCTTTCTCTTTTGGGTCCTACAAAACATGAAGCTGCAAAAATCAGTAGCCTGAATGCCGAAAAGAGTTTTTGCTAATATATAAACAAGCAGGACAACAGATTTCACAAATCCAGAAATTTTTCGATAGAAACTCAATGATGGGTTAGAAGGTAAAATAGTTCATATCTAGAAATGACTCATAGATACTTCCAACATCTTAAACAAACATGAGAAAAGAACAATTTCCACTATACTGCTCTGAAAAAAGTTGAACGCAAGTATTTTGCTATATAAATGGCAATCTGAACACTATGAGAAATTTCCTTATTAAATTCTCATGAACAGTAGAAGCAAAGACTAACCAGATCTTCCCTAGCAATTATTGGCAGTTCAAACACTTCAATTTTGTATTATTATTTGGGCGAAAATATAAATGATTCAACAGAAAAGTAGAGAAATTCTTACAGTTTTAGGTTGCTGACCCAGTCCTTCCTTGGAGAAGGCTTTTGTCTTGGTCTCTTTCTCACAGATCTTAAACCTCTCCATCTCTTTCTCAATAAGCTTCCGAGCGTCAATCAGGGCTTGCTCGTATGATGCACTGATCTAAGTCAATTGACAGACATTCTGCTCAGTTCAGTCTAAAGCAAATGGGTATTAAGATTTCTTGAGAACAGAACATCATATAAGGAGTATAAAAGTGATAATAGAGATGAAGCTACTCTTTTCAGCTTATATGAAACCAAATTAAACTAGCTAGAGGGTAGGCAAAAGTATGACAGGCAAAACCACCAGTGCAATGCACCTTACTCAAATGAACAAATATCAGACTTTTTCTTTAAGATGATAGGAAAGCTTTAGTTGTAACATGATAATATTGAAATCATCACCATGAATTTAGACAAGAGAGATAACTAAACAAAGCCACAGAGTATGGTTTGCAGGGGCAATTTAAGAGAATGCAAGGGAGCCACATGGCCTCATTAGTCAATTCAGAAAAATAAAGGCGTCGAAGATGAAGACCACTGACTTTCTTATCTTTGATCTCACTGGACTGAATCCATGTCTTGATCTGGTCTCTATACCGCTGCAACTTCTTGATTTCCTTCTTTAAGTCCGCCTCATACTTTTCCTTTTGGTTAACATTGTCTGTATCATATACCTGAAACACCAAAAAAGTCCGAAACCGTGTTTTTTCCTCTGTCCAGTAAAAAACTTTTTAGCTTCGAAAACAAACATTCTGCTCACATTCCACTGCATAAAAAACAAACGGAGCTCGATATTGAGTTCCACTGGAAAATAACCTCACAAAACAAATAAACAAAAAGTTATAAATAACAAAAATTTAGCAAACCAAATTCGACTAAAATGCACAATCGCACTCCAAATCTACACACAGTGATACGTTTAAATGGTACACAGTTCCTAACACGCGAATCTAAAAGTTTAATTCGATAGATCTTCAGGCACTCGCCATATATCATCGAGAGCAACAAAATCAAACAAAACAATCAATAATATTAGAGAATTGTGGAAAGAGAGGAAACTTTACCTTGTTCCAAATGCTGTCGAACACATCAACACCTTCATAAACCTTCTTCAACACCCGATCTATCTCGCCTTGTAATTTACGACTCGCACCCATTACAGCCGAACCAGAGAAGAGACTCCGATGATTTTACCAATCAAGCTTAATTCGACGGATTTTGGTTTCGCAAAGTAGCGCTGACAGTACTTAGGGTTTATATCTAGAAAATAGGTTTCGCTGTCAGCGAGAGCGAGAGGAAGAAGATGATGAATGAATTTTGATTGGCTCGTTAAGGGTGATTACTAAATCAGAACGAGTTGATTACGAGTTTCGAGATATTGAGGCCCAAATTATAAAGAGCACCGGGTTTTTTTCACCGATATGCCCCCTCGTACTTTTATTACTTTCGAGATTATACCCCTATATTTTTATAATGTGAAAGTTTATTATTAATAATGTTATGGATATAATTGGTGGTCAAATTCAAAACAAAGTAATGAAGTAAATTTTTTAGGAATACAGAAAAAGAAAAAAGAAAATAATTTTAAAAAATAATTATGGCAAATTTAAATTATGGCGCAAATCACATTCTGTTAATTTTCTTATCTAACGGTTTTTAACGGTATTATTTTACCGCTCAAATTGAATATACTTTATACAGTATAATTTTTTTTTAATGGGTCCACAAAACATTTTTTTGACATTTGCGGAAAAACAAAGTTGAATTTTCCTACTCAATGATATAAATAGGTGGCATCACAACGACAAAATACGAAATTAAATATACCTTATTAGTAGTTCTTATAACTGTTTATACGCATACCACTACTATTAAATATAATTCATTAAAATCTTATTGAACATACTCAAATATCATATTAAATGTAAAATTGCATATCTTAATTTCATATGAATATCGACATTCTTTTATTTTTAAAATACACAAATATTAATCAATTTGATTAATTCTGTTTTCTTTTATTCTTGTATTATGAATGAAACAAAACTATCATATTTTCACTCTAAAATCAATTAATGTATATTAGATTTCATCATTATATCGTAAATAATTATTTAAATCAGTAAAAAATAATATTTCGAACTTTTAAAATTTTCTTTATATTTATAAGAAGACGTAATTAACTTTAACCAATAAAATTTTTCTTGAACTAAAAAAACTTGATATATTATGTCGACAAAATACAAAATTGCAAATGTTTGGTTGAGTGGTCTAAAGAAAAGTAATGGGTGAAATTAAGCGCCTACTAAAACTTCAAGGACGAATTGTGACATTGTCGCTCTTTGAGGAAACAAATGGGGTCCTCTTGCCACGAATTCGGATAAAACCAGGTTAACCAGACCCAGATCTACCCGACCCGACCCGGTTTGAGAAAAAGACGTTGGACAATCCTAATCCCTTGTCGTTGGACGGCCGTTCGTTCCTCACTTCCGGTTTATCTCCGATTTGCTACGTTGCATCTCAGTCCCTTAACTCATGAGGTGATTCTGAAACGCATTAAAAGCAAAGGCATCGATGATCTCTATCTCAGCCTACACATTTGTGGGTATGTTCTTACTTTGTTGATGTCCGAATTTGATTGAAAGCACGGAGCTTTACGTCCTTGTACCAGATGATGTCTCTATGAACGTTTTCTTCACTCAAGAGTTTCAATATCTTCCATGAAGTTAGTAAATTTATCTGTATTATATGAGATCATAACTACGCAAATAAATAGTGTTGTACATTTTTGCACAAGTTGTCTCTTTTGGTTCGACTAATAATAATTCAATTTTAGACGAATCTCTCAAGCTAACAAAGCAAATCAAAGCTTTTGCTACAAGGCTTTTCATTTCCTGCGTGATCATAAAAACGCTGCTTTAGTCTTTTAAGCTCTTAGTTCTTCTCAGTTCCAGCTAAAACCATTCAAATCAAACTGTTTCGGACGCGTTGTTGTGCCATAGTTTTCGTCGTGTGTGTTAAGATCTAGCGTTGTTCGTGTGTGTGTTTCGAGCTTGCAATCTTCACCATTCTCGTTGAATCTTTCTTCTGTATACTCACTGTTGTTGCTACTCCCTCCTCTGTGTTCATGTAACCCCACTCCTATTGACAATCTTCCAGGGCTTCTTCTTGAAGACGAGATTCTTGGTTCTGCGTTGTTAACCATTGTTGAAAGATATGGCCTGTTATTATTCTCTCTATGTCCTTCTTCTTCTGCCCATGTGAGCTCCATTCTATGGAAGAATGGTTCTTCCATTACCTCTTTCTGCTCTGAAGTTGAATCTCCAATGTATGTTCTTAGCCCCAATCTGTTCTCAAGCATCTGTGGGACTTTATGGGTTCCTTCACTTGAGGTTAGGCAACTGTCCAGGGAGGAGTTAGGTGGATAAGTTGTTTGTATTTGTTGATGGCGTAGAATCTGTACTTCTTTCGGCTCTAGGAAACTAGAGTCTGGATATTCGGATGACACTTTAGATACTAATTCTGAGAGTTGAGCTTTTGTTGCTTCAATCCCAGCTCCTAGGTTCTGTTTTCCAAGAGTCTCTTGTGCTTTCTCCAGAATTGATTGCAGGTACTTTCCTTGAGCCTCTATCCTGAGCTGCAAATGTCGCTGTACCTGGCTCAGTTTAAAATATTTTTAATGAAATCGTAACTAAATGCTTTGTTCTCTCTGTTTCTATATGGTTGTTCTAGCCTCTGTTGATGTTCTATTATACACTATACTTATATATCTTCATTGATTGATGTGTTTCTACATGTTTGAGAACTGTTTTTACTAACACTGGTAGCTGCTTTAAACAGAGTAAATCCACAGAGTACAGTTTATGATACCTCAAGCTGCTCATGTAGCCTTCTCTGAACTTCTATTTGCATTTGAAGCGCATCACTTATGGGCAAGTTCCTGGGTGCACAAATATAGGTCATATTTTTGAAAATGCAATACGTTAGAATATGTTAGCAAATAGCCATACTTACACGCTCGGCTGTGGTCCAATGCTTAAACTCTCACTGTGACTTTCGTCTGCTTCAGGGAGGTTTTCTTCCACCATGGTGAGCACACCTAAACCAGGTTAATTTTAGTTACTTGAAGGAAATATTTTGAAAAAAGGAAAATGAGTCTTTAGATTAAGATAGTCTTGTATCTGAGTAATGAATAACTAAGCTTACTTGTCTTGTTAAAACTGCTGTTAGCTTGTCCATTAAGATTCTTGCTCAGCCTATATTTCTGGTAGTCAAATCATGAAATCAATAACCTTTGTAAGAGCAAAAAGAAATATTACAGATCTTTCACTTCTTGACATATCCTCGTCATTTTTGTTTTTCTTTAACAGTTTTCTACCAAGTGAGTCATGTATAGAAACCCTAATGAGGTTAGGCATGTCTGTTTAGAATGTTGATAGATTACCTGAAGATGACTCTTGAGATGGTATAAGGTAAGGCCTGGAATACCCATGACTTTCATGATTGTCTTAGGAGTAGCTTCTGCAGAGACAAAAGTACACACATTAAGACATTATGTCTAAAAGCCTGATTGTCAAAGATTGGTTCATTTGCTAATAATATAACGTACTATCTCCCCCTCCAAGCTGGTTGACCGCTTCAACAAATCTCTCGTGAAGATCTGGAGTCCATTTTAGTCGTGGCTTTGCATCGGTTGAGAGGATGAGTCCAGAATCTCCTGTGCTATTTCCTCGGAGGAATGGATGCCTTTCTGAAGGAATGGGCATTCTCGATGAAGAGAGGATGCTCTTTCCTTGGTGCTGGTTGTGGTAGTACATAAGTCTGTCTTCAAAACAAAAAATGTAAATTTATCCACCTAGCAATACGGCATTAATAATGAGTGTAAAGACCAAATGTTTTTCTTTTACCTGACACAATCTTAGTTTTTAAATGCAGCCCGCTGCTCTCAGTTCAGAGATACACTATGGTCTGCAACTCCACCAACTTGGGAAGATGTCTTTGCTGCTTTCCTTATTTATGCTCTTTTTCTCAGGCCGGGGTCTCTCAAGAGTAAAAAGTCTTTGCAACTTTGCTTTATATAGAAAGTTGAATGGAAAAAAGGCAAACTAGAGGATGATAACTAAGGTATGGAATATGAATAACTGGTCCAATCGTTGCTTTGTTATTTGTGTTCTTATCGTTTCAACTGTAGGTTGTGTGCTTAGATTATTTTTTCATGTTTTGATTCTTCTGGACTACAACTTTTCAGTGCAATTCAAGCCTTGCATTGGATACCAGAATCAATCCACAATTAATGCATCATATGCGCATTCTTTTACCATTCTGGTACATGAAAGTATCTTATTCTCCAAATCTTTTTGACAACTTTTCTACTTGGGCAGGGGAATTCATTCTTTTTCCTTATTCCTCAAATTAATTTCAAAGTCCACAGCTCTAACCTCTCTATCTCTTGAGGTATATTCTCAATGCTTTCCACTTGTCTGTATTGTTTTTGTTCCTACTTGAAAGTCATTTTTTTCAGCCTCTAGATACATCTTCATTCTAAACAATTTCTATTATATCTTTAAGCTAGATTTGACCAAAATCAACAATGGCTTATTTGGTCATGTTTCAGGAGTTTATAGTGATGATATTTGTATGATTTATGATGAAGAATACCCAAGTCTGTGATAGCAAGGGGGATGAAAATTTATGTTTCAACATTGTTTTGTCTTGAAAGATAATTGAGAAAGCGAATGTAGAACATTTCATGCTGTCTCCTTCAACAAGTTTAGTACCTATTCTCTCTAAACAGTACAATATTAGTGGGGGACCCATATCTCTCATTCTTTGATTGGCACAACATATTTGGCCCATCCATGCATGTGTTATCTATGTATGCATGTATGTATGTATGTATGTATGTATGTATGCATTTATGTGTATGGGTGTGTGTGTAACATTTCCTGTCTTCTCTAAATGCACTCAAACATGTCTTCGGTATTATGAACACCGAGTGCGATAATCCTCGATATTATGAACACCATCCGCTGCCGTCTAGATCTTCTTTCAAGAGTCAACGGCAGTGACCTCGATCAACTTCTTACCTTGCTACTTGGTTTATTATCTTCCAGCCGTAGTTAGCTTTGTTTTAATCTTTCTTGTAGGTCCTCAGGATTTGACCTGATCGCAAGTGTTCTTGGCGCCCTCTTTTGGTGGGTAAGCTTTTATAAAATGGTATCTCTTTAAAAAAAAAAAAAAACATGTCCTCGGGGCATATGTGTATGCATTGTTTGTGTGTTTATGTGTGCATATGTACATGTATATATGTATAAGTTCGTGAAGCATATATGCATCTAATGTTTGGCTGCTTTCTTACAGTGTACTTCCCTGAATCTACTTTATTGATGACTACGGCTCTAAATTCCATCATCGATCATATTGTGGATTGTGGTGTTGGATCTGATTTTGATTTTGACTTCACAATTATATTTCTCCTGCCTGGTTAAGTATAAAGATACTTTCCTATATGATATACAGCTATATAGAATAAGTTCATAGATAAAGATATATAAATATAGAAGTCTGTGATTGCCAAATGCTGAAACCACGGCTTCTCTATGTGCAATTGAGAATATATCCACTATCTAGTATAGAGTCTCACATATCTCAATGAGTTTGATAGATGCCTTAC
The DNA here is from genome assembly GCA_004349715.1 of Crucihimalaya himalaica. NCBI lineage: Eukaryota > Viridiplantae > Streptophyta > Magnoliopsida > Brassicales > Brassicaceae > Crucihimalaya > Crucihimalaya himalaica. Next base: position 2,021,072 of record SMJT01000009.1, read on the forward strand.
AAAAAAAATAAAACTAGGTAGAAATATGGTCTATTGTTTTAAAGGAAAATGTCAAAGAAAACAAATCTTATGTTCCTTGAATGATATCTTTTGCATTTTTTTCAATCTTTTTTTGGTGAAATCCCATGGTTCTGATTTCTCATTAACACTTTATTCTGTTTGGTGAAGAACCTTTCAATACCTTCAGTTAAAAGTATTTGAGCATATTGCGTAAATAGTTGATTGGCATGTGAGTGGGAATATGCTTCCACGAAGAGAGGCTTCACATTGTATGCTGCAAGTTTCAAAAGATGAAGAATACCATCAAAAGCAAATTAAACCAAGCAAAATCTGTGTTGAACTCTTTTGATTGATTTCACTTTTACCAGATATTTATAGATAATTCTCTGTTCTATATCAAATGTAGTTGAAGAAAATATCAAATTTTGAGTGTGCTTTTTGTAGCAGGGCCTGTTCCAGGTTTTGGGCTGATGATATCAGATGCTATGTGTTTTTGCAGAACTTAACTCATTTTACGATATGTTATCGCCTATTTTATAATTGTTAAACTGTGATCACCTATGTTATACTGCTTTGTGCTTAATAATTTAGTCTTTCCCCTGTTTCTTTCCTTTACTTTGCTCGTTGAAATGTCACTCGTTAGGTGATACGGACTAAATGTTCTTCCTTGTACGTTCATTGCCCTTTGACAGATTCTTCATTCTTGTTCTTGTTTACTAAATTTTACTGTTTGATCTTCCATAGGGAGCATAATTCAACACATGGGCTACATCGTGGGATTGTGATTCGCTATATCGAACAAGAGAAGATTGGATACATAAAACAACAAGAAGCGGGAAATGACCGCGGAATTATATTCTTTGGAGAGAAAATGGAGAGTAAAAGTGGGTTCATGAGATTCCAGAGAATGAGAATATGAGAATCCAAAACAAAAGAAAACTTGGTGAGTCGCATTCTCAACTCAAGAATCTTTTTTGTTCATCTCAACCCAAACCCAAAAAAAAAAAAGGAGACTATTCGGGTCTATTTCTTACCCCTTTTTATTAGTCAAGTCTTTTATGTGATTTTTGTGGATATTTTAATGAATTGTGATTCTTATAAGCACAACAAAAGATTGAGAGAATCATTGAGAGTTTTGTGTTCACCACAAGACAGTGTTGTCTGCATCCAACCGAACGCAAATGTAGCAGTTTTGTTTGATTTGTAGATTATGAAAAAATAAAAAAACGATGGCACCATCAACTAGTTGCCTAAATTCGACAACTCGGATCGTTTATAAAGATTGATTGTCTAGTTGCAAGTAGTTGGTACTATCCATTTTTGTTTTTCTTCTTTTCAGTTTATACATTCTTTTGTTCTTTTACTTTCTTTTATATTCGTTTTCACATACAATTAATTTTTTTTTTCTGTTGAACGAAACATACATTTATTTCAAAAGTTGTTTATAAACCTTTGGGAACATGGAGAAGTAAGATTCCAAAGATTAACTTGGATAAGCAAAAACATACCACCTTTCACCTAAAAAATAGATGGAACAGAATAAACCACCGGTTCTGTGACCGGTCCAAAGATTCTGATTAATGTCTCCACAATTGACGGTTGGACTCGGCTCGGTTTGATTAAGATGACGTGTCGACAGATTAGTGGCAAACTGATACGGAGCTAAATAGTGTAACAGAGTATAAACCCTACGACCCAAACAAAAACAGAGATTTCTGATTTGGGTTTCTCGAGCTCTGCTTCTTCTTGCGAAGAAAATGACGGATTCTGGGCATGAGGTCGAAATTAGATGCCATCATTGCGCAGGCCCTCTTACGAAAAATTTGGTATTTTTCCGCATATAGCATGAACTTTTGCATATACAGATTGCTTCTACATATGATAAAGTAATTTTTCTTTGTTTTAGTATTTTTATAGAGCAAGATTCGTTCTTTTAAAAGATTGGAATTTGACTGATTTCAGGAAACCAGTGAATGGACTGTGGCTCCGTTCATCAGGGATAGCTTTTCTATGGTAAGTTTCTTTCAAGAATTTTGAAGAAATTTTGGTTTTTTGGAAGACAAATTCAACTCTTATAGCTTAAACCGTAGCTTGCTGCAAAGCAAAAAGTTTCTAGCCTTTTTGCAAGCTTTCCTCTTTGTTTATGTTTTATATGGATCAATAGTTTTCTATATTTTAAAACTCTAATTTTTATGTTCTTAGATTGGATCAGCTGTTGGTGGCACTGCAAGTGCATTCATTGGATTTAACCATGGTATGCAGAGTTTCTCTGACTTTAATCTCTCATTGATTGTTATCTCATTTTATATCTTCTTGTGATTTTTGCTTTCAATTCTCGAGTTTTGTTCTTCTCTTGTTGATGGAGACGCTTGTATAACCAACTTCCACCTTCTAATATGCGCTACTTATGATTCTTGTATGACTTGAAGAAACAAATAGTGTTGAAGTGTGTTCGAATTACTCAAAAGCTACAAATAATCATAGTTTTTCTAGTCTGTTCTGGTTGCATTTGATTTTCCGGTTGTCTGGATTATGTTCCACTGCTGTAACTATCGACATTCTTTTACCAGTATATGTTTTCTAGCTATGTTTTGGTTATAGTGGTAGCAGTTAGATTCGAAAGAGTCTGAATCTATTTGTAATTCTTTCAATGCTCTTGTTGATGGGAACAGCAATGCCAATTGTACGCAAGTGGATAAAAGGACCCATGTGGTTACATTTTCTTGTTGGGGTAAGTTATCAACAAAGATGCAGAATTCCATTCTCATGTTCTCTTCTTTTCGTATCTCACGCTTGATACATACATAAACCATCTGTTGAAAAGACCAGTAAATTGTTTAGTCAAATTATACTATTGATGTTTCTTCATTTCTGTGTCTATGCAGGCACCGCCTGTTATAGTTCTTTCATCAGCCTGTGCTGGACTAGCAGGTTTGAGATCTTATTCTCCTCCTCATTCACTACTTTTGATCAATCTCAATCACGGGAAGAATGAAGCCTGTTTTTTCATATGATGTTATCTTGGTTTTTGTCAATAAATTGAAGGCTGCATCTTCCTTTGGTGGAATGTTTGCAGGTGGTACTGTACCGGCAGTGGCACAGCTAGCTTCATCTTCATACCGAGCAGCAGTCCATTCGTCTCAGCCACCGCAGGCACAAAAGAACAACAAAATGCAAAAGTCTACGACTTCTCCTTTGTAAAACACACACACAGCACAGCTCTCTCTTTTTTTCTTTTTTTTCTCTCATCATTTTTGTATTGTATGTCAATCTTTTCTTTGAGAGGGAGGTTCATGGTGTAAATGCTAAGTACACTTCTATTTTATAAATAACATATAAGGATTATTTTCCTTGTTTAAGGACCTGTGGGGTTTCTTAATAATAATTGAACAGTTTGGGTTCTGTTTTGTTATATACCTCTTTATACGAGGGTAATGTTGGAATTTAGTGGATTAGGGTTTAGGGTTTTTACCAAAGGCATTATAAAAGTCGAGCAACTACGATACACTTAACTTCAAAACTACTTGATCTTATCTGAGCTGAGAAAAGGGTTTATCGTTAGGGTTTTGATATTTTCCGGCCAACGAGCAACCCCAATTTCCTTCCTTTTCGAGGGTATGGCTGGCGGCTCCGGTTACGGAAGAGTTTCGATTGCCTAATTGTTATTTTCCCTTTGTTTTCTGCGATGAAGACTGCTTGCTGCCTGAGCGCACGATTTACTCGGCGCTGTGATGGCTTTTGCGAGCTTTAACACCCCAACAATACATATGTGTTTTTGAAAATTTTAGATTTGATTTCAAGGTCTTTTTGTTTTTGCTCCCTCCCATCGATGATTCGAATCTGTGGATTCTGTTTTCTTAATTTCCAAACTTCTTCATTGCTGTTTGTTCCAATCTCGATTGAGAAAAGTGTTGTTTTTTGGTGAAAACAAATGCTTGGTGTTCCTACTTAATTTATAACTTGCAAGTCTTTGTAGCCTGCAATACATATTACGATTTATTTGGGTCTACAAGTAAACAAAAATGTTTTTTGCTTCTGTTTATAGTTTCTTTGATGGCGTGCTGAATCATATCTATGGTTAAATAACGATTAGATGCAAGTAAGAGTTATAGAAGAACCTAATATAATTGGGTCATGTTGGATTCGAGGAAGATAAGAAGCTTATATTCAAACAGCAGCTGAGTTTTTCCCATTTCTGGCTTCTTCTCTTAATGTGTCTTCTTTGATTGTTGTCATTGCAAAGGGGGCCTATTGTCTCTGACCTTACAGCTGTGTGGCTTCTTCTGAGAGATCTCAGAGCCATTTGCAATGTTTCAGGGACTATCAGTGGCTGCTCCATTGTTCCAATGGTGTTTGAGCAAACAGGACAAAGTGGGTCTCGGGCTTGAGCTGTTGGAGTCACTTTGTCTAGACATTCAACATGGTAGACGTGGTGGCAGGGAAAAATACCAGCTGCTGGCATGTCTCTGGATCTCAGTATCTTGTATGAGCACCATGGAGATTTCTGAGTTAAAAGCTTCTTGCAAACCCCGCATCTCTGGTGTGTAGGTGAACCTGATTCGAATTTTGGGTTTTCGATTTCTGTTTCATTGGATCTTTCAAAATCCGGTAACATGTCATTCCTATTTGAGTTTGGTGATGCTTCATCTACTGGTGAGCCTTGATGGTTTCTCGTGGACATCATAAGACTGGAGTCGGGATTTGTGGATGAGTCTTCTTGCGTATTATCAGGTTTAGGATTCTCAAAATCTGAAACAGGGTTGCAGAACACTTGAGAGTAAGAGCAGTGAGGAAGGTTGAAAGGCTGCTTGTTTGGAGTATCCCATGGGGCAGATGACTCTGAGAGAGACAGCATAGACTTAAAACTCGTTGAGATGGCTGTACTGTCTCTATCAAAACCATTCTCCTGAGACACAGTTAGATCAAGAGCTACAAGGTTCAACCGAAGATGAAATCATGAATAAATATAGTGGAAATGTAAAGACGACTAACTTACCTCATTCAAGCATTGTGGATTTGAGCTAGTTGGTCTTGGTACACTATTAACAATGCAGGGATTCTGTTCGTTCCCACCAGAAGCAGACGATGTTGAAGCCCATCTTGGCGATTGCTGAAATCTGAATTCCAAACTTTTTCTTTGTCTACTGCTGCTTGAGCACACTGCAAAACCGTGACCCTCATCGCTCATATCCTGTTCCAAACCATCTCTAGTATATCCAGCAGGTGAGAAGCTGAAATTTGTCCGCCATTGCAGGGTATCATTTTGACTCAATGAAGGATGATCCCTTCCGCTGCGGAGTGGTGATGATTTTGAAGTAACCAGTGGCCTTGAGGCCACAATACAACAGAGTGCACCCGTTTTGAGCTCTATTTGAATTTCGCCGGCGTCAAGTCCAAATAATACTGCCAGAAGGAAGAAACTTGTACATAAAGAAGGATATCAGATAAAACCAAACCCTTTTGTAGCTTTTAAACACTGTGGAAAGCTGAGTTTATAATGATTGTAATCTTACTTAACTATGAATGAAAGTCTTGATTATGAAGCTAAATCCAAGAGTTTAGTGATTAAAAACTAAGGAATTAAAGAAGAACACAAAGAATGTATGTAGCTAAGCTCTTCTCAAACACCAAACCATCTCTGCAACGACTATAACAATTCAAAAGTAAAATGATGTAACTAACGCCATATTAGAAGAGATAACTGAGTTTAAGACAAAAACACTAAACTCATAACAGCTGTTTTGAGCTTATGTAATACTGGAAAACAGCTCGAATTTAGATAGCAAAAAAATTTAAGCATCGTTAAGGTAAATTCATTTCAGTAACAGAGAAACCAAAATAAACAAAACCCATTGAGAGATTTCGAGGAAGATATAATCAAGTGTCGGTGAAAGCAGACTATATAGATTATACAAAAGAGGATAATTACAACCCACCTTCAAAATGGAAAGTGACAATCTGGGTTTGAGGTAGAAACGCTGTTCACTTAGAAAAGCGGCGAGAGCTCAGAGGAGAGCAAGCAAAGAGCGCACTTCTTTAACTTTTTCTCTGTCTCTCTCTCTTTGGTTTTTGAAAGAAGAGAGACAGAGACGACGACGGCTATGACTTATGTAATGAGATTGGCCAATTATTAACCCATTATTAATCTAATCCTGTTTTTTTAGTCTTAATCATTTTTTTGTTATTTGAAAAAATATGTTTATTATATTCAACAAACATATTATATATTTCTGGTTAATCCACTCAATGATTTCTGTTGTTGTGTTTCTTCTTCTAACATTGGAATCATCACTATTGGTTTGTCAAAATGGTTATGATGTGATTTGGGGTTTAATTATTTGCTTTCATTATGATATATTCATAAATTTTATACATATTTCTACATATAATATTACGTTCATTAGGATATAGTCTCTATAACATCAAATTATTAGAGAATGTGTAACAAAAAAAAAAAAAAAGATTTAGAGAAACAAATATATTTAGTAATAATCTATAAATGTGATTTATTTATATAAAGCCATTTCTAACATCAACTATTATTTTCTTACATTACAAATGCTTTATATATATATACTGCTTATGCTCGATTAAGTTGGCCATAGTACTTAAGCCTAATCCGTCCTTATAACAAAAACCAATAATTGGTATAATCGAATAAAGGTGTTTTTAAATAGTGCTTACTCTAATATATGATCTATCAAAATCAACTTTAAGCCTCAACTAACGGAATCAATTATTACAATTTTCAAATTGTATTTGGTTAAAGTATTGTTAAACCCAGTGCTCCTAATCTATACGCAGTAGTTTGCTACTCCTCACACCAATTAACGCCTCTGATTACTCATTAATCTCCTACTTTATAACTTTTCTTTCTTATTTCACTCGCTTTAGAAAATTATTTGTCTTTTTCTTGCTAAAGATTTAAATAAATTTAAAGTTTAAAAATAGAATAGTGGCACGTAAGATTCAATGTCTGTTGAAATAAACTTAATGAACGTACTAAGGCCATAGACTTCACATTAGTGTTAGGCCTTCTCTTTGTCAAACCCACCCATGGCCCATGGGCCTTGACATAGCTGTTTATCGTCTAACCTGGTCCACTAAAAAGTTGAAAGCAAAAGCAACATAATGAAATGTTCATATCGTTTGTAATGGTTGTTTTTACAATAAAACCTTACAAATACTATATGAAATCGTATTTTAATTAATTATGAAACAAAATCGCTGTTAGAAAGAGAAAACTTCGTATGAAATCGTATTAAATGTCAGATTACACCGATTATTTATGTTAATAAAAAAAATGATTATGTATAATGTGGTTTATGTATAGGAAAATTACGGATTTTCACACACCGACTAATGTATTTATTAGGTAAAAACAAAATAAATTGAAAGGTAAAAAGGAAGAAGAAAGAGACAAAAGAAACACGAGGCGATAGATAGTAATCATTCTAGAAACCGATATTTAAAAATATAAAAAAATGTGTAAGAGAATGGTTAGCTTTGCTGCAAGTATCGATCTAAAAAGCTTCGCTTTAAATGGAAAGTCCTGTTTCTATGCGCATTATTATAATGCTCACATTCATGCATTTCCTTTTTTTTTTTTCTTTTTTTCCTAAAACTAATATTTTTTTTTTCATTTATCTGTCGATTCCTCACATGATAATACAATCATGAAGAATAACATAGGACATGAACCAATTATATATAATCTACCAATTTCTATATAGAATAGTTATATTATATAGCCCACTTAAGGTATGATAAGCTCTTTGGAAAATAAAGGAAGAAGACTAAATAGTGGCAATATGAAGAATAAATGAACATTAATATATATGAAAAAAGGAATTATTATTCTTTATTGTGGAGGAATATACGTAGTCTACTTGTAATTATTGTAAGCAATGACAGTTTATAAACCAAAAAAGTTTATGATTCAATTCAAGTCCAAACTTCAATTAAGATAGCAATTTAATATAATCAGATTCATGTCCTGAATTTGAGGTGGAAGAGACTCACACGCTTATTTTCAAATCATCATTGTACATTGAATCAGAGACATCATTTATTTACGTACGGTTAACTGACTTTTTATTTCTTTATTTTTAGTCCGTTAGAGATGATTATCTATATATGAACGTATGAAACTTTATTGAGAACATTATATGTTAATAAGGGGATAAGAAAATATCTATAAATCAAGGAACATTATATGTTTATATATCTTTTGTGAGCATTATGTTTATATATCTACGTACGTCCATGCCATTTTTTACTAATAAAACTTACTAAGATGTTGTTCCGCTTGGTGTTTTTCAAATCGATGCATTTTCTATAAACAAATATGTGTCTTTGTCGTTCTATATATAATATATATTATATAAAAATATCAAGAATTCAAAACAAAGAATATTGTAGTACATTCAACCAAAAAAAAAACAGATCTGCTGCCAAATCTTAAACACACATCTGCAGCCATATCTTATTCTATGTAAAGACAAGCTTTGTGCTTCGGGCCCGAAGAAAAAATTCCTTTATATACGATATACGATATATACATATATATATATAACTATACTTATATATTAAGAAAAAGGATTATGTAGTTTTCGGTACTAAATAGATATTAAAAATAACAAGTGGTGGAAAAATTTAATAGTAGCAATATGAAACGCACTAAAAACTTTCAATTAGTATTAAAAAATTAAGTAGGAAAACGTAATGTGATTGATGAAATAACCAAGTTCCTTAAGACACAAGATTTAGGGATCTGGTATTGTATTCTTACAAGAAACCCATCATTAATCACTGTTCTTAGTTGAAATGTTTTTTTTTTGTTTATACTAATGAAATACATTAATGTGTGTCATAAATTCATAATAATCTAAATTATTAGGCATATGAAAAGGCTAATATGCTGCCCAGATTGGGGGAACATTCACATGCTCCATGAGCTGTGTTTTTTTTTCCTCTCTCTATGAGCTTTATTAAGATTCCATCTATATGCATTTTTCATTTTTGTTTCTCAATCCAAGAAAAAAAGAAGAAGAGAAAATTCAATTAATGTACAATATTAATTTCTCAAAACGATATGTTGATTTTTTTGCTAATCATTATGCTGATTGTTGAGTGATTATCAATGATACAAATATTAAAGCTTCGTGAGAACCATTTATTAACATCTGTCAATATTATAGTGGCGTACTTATGTTATTATCCGATATTCAAATGCAGTTTATATTGTATGTTATCCCTTATAAATTTACATGACATTCACGTAATTACTTTTATAATCATTATCATTTTCTTTTGTTTTTAAATGGGAACGTTTCTTCTTGAGTTTGGATGGTATGTCGACTTGTTCTAAATGTGAAATCATATGTTCATAGCATAAGTTAATTCAACTTGTATGAGTATAGCGAATTGAACAAACAACGCTAGAGTATATATCGTAAATAATAATAAATGAAACTCTATAAGAAACCATATGAAGACTAGATTATATGTATACAAATACAGTTTACATTAAGATATAACTTATGCACTAAAATCCCAAATAATTACCACAATCCTTTTTCTTTTTTTCCCACACTATAAACTAATTAAACAATCAACTAATTAAATAATATCAATAAAGAAGTGAAAATAACTAGGATTAACCCTCTAGTAATTCCTATATGTATATGTATTAACTACATGATTTAAACCCAACAAATATACTCTTTCACCACAGTTAAATATGTAATTAGTAGTCCCATAAGATTCCCCTCAAGTCACATAGATCTTCATACGACTTGCTACCATTCACCATTCCCATTATCCCCATCTCTTGTTTCATTACCGTACCCGAAGATACCTCCGTGGTTGCTGTCGTGGTCACGTTCACATCTGAGCTCAGGCATGTTTCTTGAGATACACTAACAAGTGATTGCTCCATCTTGATCATATCGTTGTTGTTGTAAGTAGAGCCCGAACCAGAAGCAGAACCAAAACCCTGGTGGTTAAAGATTGATTGGTAAGTAGAATTGAAATGATGGGGTTGGATTGGTGATGAGATATTGTAAGTTGGAGGGTTGATGGGTTTGAAGTTGGGTTGTTCGGTTTGACTCGTAAAACTCGGATCTATGAGAGGAGGGAGAGATGAGAAGTCTAGGAGATGATCAATGTTCTCTAGAGAATCCATCCTTGTGAGATCTTCAATGGGTATTCTCGTCATTGGTTGGGTTGTAGTAGAAGGATTGTTCTTGTGAAAAACCCTACACACGACCCATTCGTCCTGTCACAAACAAAAGTATAGATTAGATTTTATTTTATTTCTTGAATTGGATATATGAAAACGAATCAAACTCTTTTGTAAAGGACTTATATTTTCCACCAAATTTAACACACTTTTGATTTAAGAAAACTAAGAATAATAATAATTAATTAAATCTTGGTTTTCATCTTTTGGAATCGATTCAAAAACACTTAGTATATGTGGGATTTTTAGAATAAACTTACCCTTGCAGATTTGGGGAGATTGTGATACGAATATTTGCCATCGAGACGATATTCATGCATGACCCAATTAGTCTTTTCACCTCTTGGAGCTCTTCCTCTATAAAACACAAGTGTTTTCTTCATCCCAACTAGAGAACCTTTGCCTTTGAAGATCTCTTTATCCTTCCCGGTCGCTTTCCAATATCCGGACTCGGTCGCACGGTTCGTCCTCATCCCGGTCGGATACTTCCTGTCTCTTTGACAGAAGAAGTAGAACTCTTTCTCCCCCATCTTTGCCCTCTCTATATCAACCAAAAGAAAACAAGAATCAGAATCCTGATCAAGAAGCCTATTGTGTTTAAAATTAATGGTCAAAGAAGATTGAAATTTGTTTGGCTTTTTGAAGTTTGAAAAATTGGATCAAAAACAAGAATTGATAAATCTTAATCAAGAAGCTAATCTTTGTGTTTGTTTTTACACTTAAATGGTCAAAGAAGAATTGAAATTTTATTTTCGTTTCTTGAAAATAAACTACAACTTACTTGGCAAATCCCAAGGCTCGCACTTGTTGAGATCAGCTTCTCCCATGGCCACAGCCGTGAATCGGCTGTTTAGAACCTTCTCCTTAAGGTAGTATGTTATGATCTCTTCGTCTGTTGGATGAAACCTGAAACCAGGTGGCAAATCAACAAGCTCTTCACCTCCATGATTCAACACCACTCCTTCTTCGACCAGAACCGCCATCACTATAGATATAACACTAATTCTATATATATGTGTTTCTTAGAGTATTAAAGATTCAAGAACAAGAACAATATCAGAAACCCAGAAATGTTTTTTGAAGAGTGATCGATATGCTTATTTAGAGAGAGAAAGAGATCCACAAGAAGAAGATGAAGAAAGAAAAAAAATGATTTGTAGAAAGCTAGCTGGAAGAATCTTTTAGGCAGTTAAAGGCATTGAAATAAAAAGTATTGAAAGGTTGGAAAAAATGGCTTTTAAATAGAGGAATTGGAGGAGCTTTCTTTGTAAATAACTAAAAGATAAAATTATTATTGTTTTTTTTTCCTTCTTCTTTTTGGTGATTTTGAAAGATACGTAGGCTCCAAGCAACTTCCTGAATTGTTGAACAAGTTTCACATAGACAACAATTCCATTAATCTTTTTTTTTTGTTTATTATATACATATAATCTAAAATATTATGAATTTCCGTTCATAGTGTATATTTAGCTTAAAATCAGTCGTTAATAATACATTCAACATAGTGTTTTAGATTTAGATTACATATCTTTCAATTTTTTTATTTGAAGTTGAGAAACAGTTTCTCTATAAAATACAAAAACTGTGGGGAAATAATGCTTGAAAAATTGATATCAAACAAAAAAACGTGTGGAAAATAAATTCACTAAAAAAGGTTATTATAAGTTATAACTTTTTTTCTGTGTGGACCCGTAGATTGAAGATTGTTCTTTATTTAATTTGATTATTATCATCATCATCCTATATAAAGAAAGCCCTAACAAATCTCATCTTCTCTGTATTTAGTTATGTTTACACTCAGTTGCATCTTAGTCTTAAAGTTGTATATAATCATCAATCATCATCCTTATTATTATATCGAATCCATAAAGTCGACAAATACTAAGGTTATAAATTAGAGAATTTATAATTAGTTGATCAGTATTATAAAATTGGTTAGGCTGTGATCTTTTTATGTGGTGTTTGTTTTAGCCTTTCCAGTGAAGCCGAAGAAAGACCAAAATGATATAATTTTAATCAATTAATCAATGGTAGAAGTGTTTTAATCTGGATTTTCACTTATCTGTAATATTTTTGCAATTCATATAACAATAACACGTGAAGTAATTATTTGTATGATTAATTACTCGAAACCCGTGAAATTACTATAGGTTATATAAACTGGAACTAACCTGAATTTTCCCAAGTCGGTGAATATTTTATATTGACTAGTCAAGTCACAAGGTTCTTGACTAAAAATCATAGAAGAATGAAGTTAAGATTTTGCATATATGTGCAAACTTGATATAATATATTATATTTTATTCAAATTGAGCAATACTAATATAATCGACTACTCTACTCTTGTGAAAAATAAAAGTAGGTCATATTTATCGACGTCAAAAACAACACAAAGATTAGGTCACATACATATATCATCAAAATAGAAAAGTGTGGCTTTGTATTTCTGAGTATTTAATACTTGGTCTGACTTTTTTTTTTGTAAAATACTGAGAACTACTCCCCACCAATGCAACTAAACAATCAATACGAAAATAATTTAATTAGTTGATTAAATTACGAACTGAACATTAAACTAATTAAATGCACAAATATACACAGATTTTGTCAATGTCATTACTACGTTTGTATGTTACTCTGTTTGGATGAGTTTTGGTGCGTTGACATGCTGACTCAGTTAATGTAGCTAGATTCGTCACAATCGCGTTATTTCTAGTAGACAAGGTTAAAAAGTAACCTCTCCACTTTGTCAAATTATCTTTAACATAAAAACTAATAAATCTTTTTCTAATATTTAAGAAATCTTTTGCATGTTATTTTCCTCTTATTTGAATAATTTAATACATCGGACCGAAATTTCCTAGATTTTTTTTCTGAAAAAAAATTATGACACCTAATCTTCAACCAATTTAACTGTATAATTGTCTTTACTCGTCATTATATTAAACAGTCTAGCGTAGACAACAACAATTTAAATATTTATGACCGTTCATCGTTTTCTTGAGCTTCATACTATAAAGTGATATATAGCTCTTTTTGATAGGAAATCCAAATTTAACTACAGTTAAAAAAGAATAGTACATATTGATTTTAACAAAGATAATACTAATTGAAATATTGCTATATAAAATTTTGTACACATTTAAAAAGTTCAAATACATTAATTTTCCAGCCTGTCATATTCTGGATATAATAACATGCGACAAATATTTTTTAGTAATCTACACATTGCCGACTCAGATTAAATTGGAAAGTCGTTTTAGTCAGTACGCTGTAACAAATCACCGACTAGGTTCCAGCAGCATTTTAAAAAAAAATTACTCATTAATTCATACTGTATTATTTTGAATCTTAGCTCATTAATTAATTAGTAATCTTAATTTATTTCGTTTGATCTGTTCGTATTATTGACCGACGAACTAAACATGTACCAGGATACTATAGATTAGTATTGACATTTATTGGTTGAATGTAGAATATTTACTGGTTGAATGTAGAATATTGGGCATATATATGTGACATCTGATATAAAATATAAACAACAGCAACAACAACAATATTTATTTAGAATTTGTGTTTTCAATAAAGTGGTCATATATCAAAAATTGATTCGTGACTTTTTTCTTCAAAACATAACTTTTTGATCACTAGATTACCTTGTAAATTGGTAAATGACTTTTTTGTTAATCACACTTTGTATTAATATAATTAAAGAGACAAACATTATTTACATATAAAATAAAATGTGGATAGATACAAACAATTCTGTGTTGTTTATATAACTGATTCGTGGTAAAATATTAGTAAACTCCAAATGAATGTTGGAAGTATATGTTTTTTTCAACTAGAGTCCCTAAGATTGTTTTTGTCTGAATTTTATATTTTCCGTAATTATCTCGATTAAACGCGTTTGTGATCATATGTGGAGCATATATTAAGGAAAATGGATAAGAATAATAATTCATTTAAAATATAATGATGTGGACCGAAAGATATGGAATGAAATCTGGGATTAATTAAAATTAATACTACTGTTTCCTTCCTTCCTTGTTTTTTTTTTTGTAATGTTTTCGACGTGTGGACCCTTTGGAGCAATTATAATATGTGTGTGGTGTAGCTTAAGAAGGTTGACTTTTGCTCCAGAAGACGAGACTGCAAAGCCAAGGAGCCACATCATTGGTGGATGAGGGCTCGTTGACGTCAACTTTGACGTCATCACTGTCCCTTTCAACGGATCTTAAGGGGCCACGTGGACCCACATAAGCCGTTGAGATGTGCGGCCCGAGATTATGTCATTATATAAATATGAATATGAATTTTATGTATATAAATGTCTTACAATACTTCTTTTATAATTACATTAAGATTTTAAAATTAATCACATTTGTTGGCTGATATACAATTCTCAAACATAATCTCAAATATGTCATTATGGATGTAATATTCTCCTTCTATTTGTCAACATTTTATTTTACATATAGTTTTTATGGAGTAAGCATTATATATATTGAAAAACTATGTTACAATACACAGGTTAAAGTAATAAAGCAGTCCACTATAGTGATATGATTTCATAATACCATATAGTTTAGATTTTTCATATTCAATAATTTTACAGTAAATGATGAATATATATATCGTTGATTTCTAGGAATATTTATAATGCATATGTTTCTAAAAAATTAATTTTCTGGATTTTTCACAAGAAACATTTAATACAATGTTTAATTGGTTTTTAATAACAATTTTAAAATATATTTTTTATTTCATTAATGCTCTACATCCAATAGAAAATAAGTTGTGCTTTAATATTTAGTAAAACTATATTTCTCAAAAATAATTAATTTTGTTGTAAAGATAAATGTACATCAAACATAAGTATTAGTTGTTGATAAATATATATATGCTACTTATATGTAAAGTTGGTGTAATGTGAATATGTAGCACATGATGTAAGTATGTAACATAATAATGAAATGATGATGATGGATATGATGTCATTCAACATTGCTCAAAGTCATGGCCACCACCACCATATATCATTTCATCCGTATCATGTATATATATAATTTACGTGTAAATTGGAAATCTTAGAAGCTAATCTCACTAATTAAACAAATAGTTTATATATGAACTTGTGGATCAAATTGACGAGCTTATTATTATAAGTATAGTCCAATAACTCAAATAAAATATACACCCAAATTGTTTGTTTCGTAGTTTGAGACAGACCACATATGTACCTTACAACTACAAGAAGTTAGGATCGATGTTATTGTTATTGTTGGTAGGAATCTAATATATTAACATATGGTTATATACTATTTGGTTATATATATCTATGAAATATGTGTAAATAATTTAAAATTTTAAGAATTTATTTGTAGAAACAATTCTATAAACAAAAAAATAATATTTTTGAAAATCAGCATACATTAGCATACGTTTTTTCTTTGTTTAGGGAATAATTATAAGTTGTAACTTATAACTTTCTCTTTTGAATTTGTTTTTCTTATATGGAGGTTGTATGTATCTTTGGGACAAAATAATTTAAATGAACTTCTTAGATGTATGTATGAGTATTATATATTATAGTCAGCTAGTATACATATATACTTGCTATCTGTACATGATTATTTAATAAAATGTGGATAGAAGATACATTTATCAAATGATTCAAATCTAAATATGTTGACAGTTGTAATTTTGACATTAGAGTAATTTTTAGTAATCCCATCTGTCTATTCACTAGAACATTAAATATGATGCGCAGTCTTGCGTCATTTGGAGGAACAAAGAAAAAAGATAATATTGTTAAACGATTATTTAACATTCAAATAATGATTATTTTATCGATTGGTTTGGAAATTTGATTTGTAAATTTTGAAAGTCAATTTGCCAACTTTTTTCCTTCGAGGGCTTTGCTAGTTAGCGGATTATATAGACTAGACTTGGGTACCATTCTGTCATAAATGTTCCACCTCGCCATATTCCTACGTATGTATGTTTATATGTATACATACACAATCATATAGCTATATATATATATATATTTGAAATTTTTAATGTTTGGAATAATATAGACAGTATAGAGTATGTATTAAAATATGCAAATATGAAAATAGATATCTCATTTATGCTTCTTGGGGTTTCATTTTTATAGATATGAATAAATGAATAAACGATTTTAGTCATCTTCAAGAATTAAGGACTTGTATTAATGTATATATAGTCCTCGTTATAATGAATCATTATTATATTTTGATAGTATTAATATGTAATCACACAATTCAGATTATCTGCCAGTTCATCACATTTATTTTAACATTTTGTTCATTTGTTTAACATCATTGATATGTATATACTAATAATTACTCCTTCATTTTACATTAAGTGTCGTTTTATACATAAAATTTTGTTTTAAAACAAATTTTAATTTATATTTTTAATATAAATGATTGAGTAGAATTTCAGTTTTATTTCTCTTATTTTACATTTCTAATGAACCAGAGGAAGTATTAGTTAATTAATATTCATTCTAAAATTATCACGAGTGACAAATAAGAATTTTTCTTAGAATTTGTTTATTCATCCAAATTATTTAAATTTAAATACATAATTTTAAGTATTCTTACACCACTGTATTTGTTTTTCTTACTAATTCAGAAAGAAAATAAACTATTTGCAAAATCAATTTTGAGCTGATATGCTTTATGCGTATAGTCGTTATAAATCTCTATGATTTCATTTCATCGATCATTCTAAACAATATCAAACTGAATTTTGATTTGTAGTTGAATAGTTTGTGATTATATTTTTGATATGACATCTCATGTATGCTTTGACAAAATGAAAATGTATTCAAGTATGCATATTATATATTGTTGATAAATAAAAAAATCCTTTTGAACTGGTTCGATATGCATCTAATCTCTTCTTAGATGTGTCGATTGAGAAATTTTTATCCAAAATCATCATGATCGCATATTCGCATATCGTATGTTGGATAAAAGAAATGATTAAATAGCAGCATGCTTTTTAGAAGTATACATGTACGTGTTTACATTATATCATAAACACGTATATATGTAGTTAATTAAAATCTGAGTTTATACGTGCAAACAATAGCATAAGATTATGCCGTAAAGATCATCATACCAAACTAGGGGTAAACAACTACTACGTCCAAAATGAATACTGTTACTAACTAGCATCACCAAAAAAATACTATCATACTTAGTATGATTTTGAAAATTAAGACTACAATAATATTCTATTTTCATTATACATAACTAAATTTTTCAAAAGATAATCCAAAAGTGTTTATGTAACACAATTTCTGATATATATTTACAAAAATTCATAATAGGATGTTAACGCTTTAAAAAATGTATGGCATAAACAATATAGTTTACACGGAAAAATTATTATAATTTTGAGAGTATTAAACATATAATTGTCAATTTGAACATTTGATCATTTGAATTTTATTAGTTGATCGAAGCCTTATATAACTCATATTAATTCGTGATTAACTTAAATTAGAAAACGACTTATATGATCTTCAATATATTTGCTCCCCCATTGCAAGACAACTGTACATGTATTTTTACGTCACACACATATGTGGAGGACATACAAAGCATTAGGCATGGAAATCAAATCTTATTACAGCAAATGATATAAATCCATGTGTGTTGTATGCATCTACATCAATTTATAAAAGATGTTAAAACAAAATAAGTAAAGAAAGGATAATACTTCCATAGTTCAATTATTTTAGCTAATGCATGGGTCATAATAAGTAAGTGTCACATCGATAAAATTATTTAGCTCACCTATCAAAACTTGATACTTATTCATGCGTGTTCATCGAATTGCCTCTTACAAGATAATTATTTTCTTTTTCTTTTTATTAGGTTCAAACTCATATTTGTTCTACGTCGAACAGTACACTTTGATAATCAACTTATACAGAAATTACACGTACGAAGAAACAATCGTCTCTTTAGTCTGAATCCAATGATACAACGATTCAATTCAAAATTTTCAATATATATATATATATATATATATATATAAAACTTTATATCAAAATAAAATTCTTCAATACGATCAATGTGAAACTTTTTTAGTTTCCAATCGAGATTGATTATCTTTTCATCAACGAGTAGTCTTTTCAGTATGTGAAAGTAACACTTACGATTCTTCGTTGAAAATAAACGTGTCATATGTCGTCATTTTAATGGAAAAATTAGTATTATTGGGTTTGCTTTATTCTATATGTTAAAATTCAAATGATTCCCCAATAATTCATTGAAAAATAAAACTTAGCTTCACCATGAAGCTTAAAATGTTCCCCCCTTTTCTTAGATATTGATATACATGTATTTTTGAATCCTAATTTTCTTTTATATCAAATGATTTAACCTATGATTAATATTTGAACATGATATCATAATTATTAGTTCATTTTATATGGAAAATATTGTAGATTTCCTTGTTATGTAATCCAAATCCAAAAAAAAACATCTTCAAACTTCAAACCTTGGTCATGAAGCAAATATGCAGCCGTTTGTTCTAAAATTAAATCTGTCTTCATGAAGCATATATCATGACGTGCTAAAATTTCTTTACAAGCCGAAATTCATTTTTTCTTATATATAACCATGGTAGATTTACGAGTCAAAACCCAAACTAAATTTTAAAATCAGCTAGAAATCAAATATTTTTTTTTTCTTTTAATATGTCTACAGAAAAATCATCACAACGATTTTTGTAAATGGTGAAACTCTTTCTTATAGTGCGAAATATTTAAACCTTTGGAAATATTGTTTATCTTAAACTTCAGAAAAAGGTTAAGAATTATTTGATTTTTGTTTTGTGCAATTTTCCACAAGAAAAAATTCAAACAATTTCAAACTCAAGAATACATGGCTTTTTCAACTCGGTTCTATCACAAATATTTCAGAATGGTATAGAGCAATTTAATTATTCAGTGTTCATAATGTTTATTTACAGATTGGGCCATATGTGCCATCTCAGTCTCAGGCCATTTAAAATACCATTGAGAATTTTGTATTTATTCTAAATACCTTTTAAGTTTTGACCTATATTATTTTGTTTTACCAATTTTTGTGTAGTAAGAAGTTAATGACAATGATTTAAGTGATGATAAGGAAATAAAACATGCTACGTAGATTTCATATTTTTGAAAGATAAAAGGTACTTTAAATTTTCTCTATTTTGTCAACCAAATTTTAAATTTAAAAAAAAACTCTTTGGTCGATTAATTAAAATTCAACCGAAGAGTGAAAAAATAACAAAGTAAGGAAATTTAAAATGAAGTTGATTAAAATCGTCCAATATGTTGGCATTTTATATTATTTATATCTGATGTTTTGAGGATAATACATGTTTGATTGTTGATTAATTTCTTATATCTTAGTTTTATACAGTTAATAATATTTTTATTTTTTTCTGGAAAATTCAGTTCGTAATATTTGTAGTTTTATATTTAAAACATCCCTAAATTCAATATATATATTTTTTGAAAACTTTGATTTTAAATATAGATTACTTCATGACACAATATTTAAAAACAGTTTTTATGAACAAATTTTGGTTCTATTTAGCAAAGATTATTATTTTTATATATAAGCCAAATAAAATGATGATTCACGATTTGTTGTGTGCAAGTAATTGCCTATCTTTCGAGGGACATGAGCGGGAGACAATAATTGGAGTTCAATCACCACGTGGATTTACGAAACACCACAATCACAGCAGACGTCATTATCAATAGTTTTTAATTAGACGAAACTGAAATATTATCAATGTTCTTCCCATATCAAATAAATTATAAATGCTAGAGAGTAAAAAGTTAAATAAAATAAAAGGTAAGAAACTCATAATTTGTTCTGGAAAATATAATTTCATGAACAAATACACGAACTGAAAAAAAGATAAGAATGTTGCAATCATTTCATTAAAATATAACAAAGCGAGACAAAATAAGGTTACGCTATTTTACAAAGAAGAATCAAAGATCTGAAAAAGGTAGATATGTATATTAATATAATATAAAAAAACCATTTTCTCTAAATACGATTATTATAATAAAAATGATAAGTTGCTTTAAGGGTGATAAAAATTGAGGTAAAAGAAAAGCTTTGGGAGAAATCAAAAGAATAATTTTGTCTAGTTCCCAAAATGCCCCTCACGGTGAGGATACGGCCTCGATGGCGCTACCTAACGGCCACGCAGCTTCCACGGCGTGTTGTCCGTATTTTACCTTTTTCACTAATGTTATTGTCTGCGATGGCTCCAGTCCTGTCCCATGAAAAGAAACAGTAGACCAAGGAAATGAATACAAAGTAATTAAAGATAAATACTTAAAAATTTACTCCTTAAACATTTTTTTTTTTTTTGAACAAACACTCCTTAAACATATAAATGTAACTTTTCCTTCATGTTTTTGGTGCTTAAGAGTTACGTCATTAATATCATTTATCACCACCATACATACAATCTTGATGTCTTAAATAACTTAAGTATGCTTAGTAATTTAGTGTAATATTCTAACATAAAATAATATTTTGACTCTTTTGACCGTTGAAATCGAATTGTTGTTTGTATGAGTTTTTAAGGTGAATATAAAGGAGATACTTACCGAATCCATCAATGAGCAGAGTATATAGGTAAACGAGATCCATGCACAAGTATGGCAAATTCTCTTCCTCCACAAGCGGGAACTTTGATTTTCCTTCTTCCAGATTCATACTACAAGCTTTCTTTGCTGCTTTCTCAAAGTCCATGGGATGAACTGTAGCAACGGGTTGCTTCGGGTCAACAAATCCAGCCTGTGTCATAAACCAAACCCATTGTAACGAGTTTAACAACAAAACAGGTTGTGTGTGAAAGCTTTGAGAAATAGTGTTTTTATTTTAATTACCTCAGCAGCACGGTCAAAGAAAAAAGAAGCAACAAACATATTCTTTTGGCCACCACCTCGACCACCATTCCAAACTCCACCGAATGTGCATTTCATGTGTGTACACAGTGTATCATTCACTTTTAGTGCGTTGATGGTTATCCTTCGGCACTCATCAAGACTCGCACCAGATGGAGAAGCAGTGCCTTTAAATTCTTTTCCTCCATACTTGTACATACCTACAGTGATAAAGTATGTTAGAAGAAATAGAAAACTATCGATCCAACATTCTTAAGAGCATTTGCATATCCAGAGATTTTCTTGCAAAGGATCACGAAGATAATGGCAATAATGAAAACATGTGTCCTATGATGAGGATAAATGCAGACAACTCTAGTTGGAAAGCTTTCATGACAAAACAATAATCTCTCACCATCATAGCCTGTCACGATGCAGGGGTTTTCTGAATCTTCAGAAACTTTCAAAATCTCTGCTCGGGCAGCCAGTAATCCGTAATGTAGGTAACTACAAGCAAGAAGAAGCCAATAACAACACCTCAAATTAAGGATTTTAGATGAACGGAAGACCAGAATATATAATGAGTATGGCAGTATAAAACAAATACAAATGAAGTAGAATACCTGCCGGCTCTTTGGGAGTCGTTATTATAAGATAATTCAAAGATGCATTAAGTCAAGAAAACCACAAGAGGTGACAAACCTGTGAACATAGAGGAAATACTTCCGTCCCTTCAAATACATTTCTCTGACATATGAATCCTCTCCTTCTAATGGTTTTGGTGCACTTGCAGCATCTTCCTCAGATATAGCATATGCCATTTGAACAGACCCCCCTCCAAGATCAACCACTCCAACCGTATCTGAATATGGTTTTCCCAAGTTCCTAAGCAAGTAGTTAATCGTCACCTGCAAAGTTGAAGCCAAATAAGACAAAATGCCAGCTTGATTAGAGGATGGTTCAGGTCCAACAGCTTGAAATATAATACTATTTTACATACTATACCTCAAACTATTACAGTTGCCATAGTGAAACATTTCTTTATTGAATGATTAAGAAACTAGAAAGGATACCAGTCCACAATTTACTTCCATAAACGTTGACGATGATATTAAAGGTATAGACGCAAACACATTAGATATACAGCAGGATGAATTCCTGCAAGACATGAACAAATGTGGGAGAACATACCCACTGATAAGAACCTTCCTGAGTACCATCCAGCACAGTAACAGCATTTGCCTCAGTTTTCAGCATGCTTCTATCTCTCAAGAGTTCGCTAACCTTATAAACAAAATCATAATAAAGTATAAGAGCTAAGCGACCTAGCAAATGTGACTGAAAAATATATGGAAAAATAATTACCGCATGCAAAATGTTCTCAGATGCTTCATGACCCAGCGTCCTCAAACCTGCTGTTGCCTGACAAGATGTAGAGAAGATAACTTCAGATGATTCACAAAATAAACAACGACAATATGAAAGAGCTTCAATTATCTATGCATGGGAGAATTAATTTCCATACTCCAACTCTGACAGGTGTCTTCGGACGCAACTCGCGAGGAACAGAGGCTTCTGCTTTGTCAAGAAGAGACACCAAAGAGTTTGCTGCTTGTCGGGGATCAGTAGGATATGCGCTCAACCCTGGTTTTAGCTGAAATCAGATCAGTAAACAGCTTAGAGCCAAAGTTCCAACAAGCACTACTAAAGCGAAAACTAAACAAAAAATTAGGCCACACAATATTATGAAACAAGAAACTAAGTGATGCTAGTTAGGTGAGTTCAAGCTTCATGTTAATTCCGGGAACACAGAGTTCATGTCAATTCTATATATTGCAAGCAAAGTTATACGCTTCCGGTTTATCTAATTGAGCTCTGCCTCCGAACGAGGCGAGATATTGATGATCAAATCTAGAGGAGGATCAAATATAGGAACTTGCAGAACTAGAAGTCCTTTATCCTTCAAGCAAACAAAAAAAAAAACTACTATAACCTTATTCTTTCAAACGATTTTGACATACGATTGATAGATCAAGGAGATAGAGTTTGTGTGCATTTCAATTAAGGTCAAATAAGCTCTATTTAACAGATATGAATGAATAAGTTCTGGCTACACAGTCCAAGTCTTTCCACACACTAACAACCAAATTAGCTTAAATAACACAAATGCACCGCTAATGACTATAAGAATCTGAATCAAGTCTCGAAAACGACACAAGATCTATCAGGCAGTGCAGGTAAACGGTAGTGCAGGTGTCATATTCAGTAGGCATGCGTGACATAGATTAAAGAAAAACAGAGCAAAAACGGAACCAATGTATCACCTGTAGAAAGAGCTCAAGTTCATTCCCGAGAGGGATAAGATCCAAATTCTGATCAAAACAGTAAACATGTACACGGCTACCAGAACTTCCAGCATCAAAAATCACAGCGTAATTCTTAGGACCTCTCGAATTAGGACCTCCCTTGCGATTGTGCACCGTGTACTCCTCAACGACGGAATCAGAAGTCGATCTCCCAGGCATTAGCAGAAGAACAAGAGCGATCAACACAATGGGAACCGAAATCACAAGTAGAAGACCACGATGGCGTTGGATCTTGTCAGCAATAGATTCATGCCGTCCAATCCCACGCTTCGCCGTCATCTTACCTCCGTCAACAGAGTCAGATGTAGGAGAATGGTTTCCGGACTCCAGAAGCTCAGTGGAAGAAGGCGAACGGTAGCGTATCTTACCGTTGCCGTTGCCGGTGCCGGATGACGCCGTGGTCTGCGGCGGATCCTGTAACGGCTCCAGATCGACGGTGGATTGTAATCGCCGGCTTTGATCTGGAGAAAAGGTTGGGTTCAACACTTGTGTGCTCCAGATCTGTTTTTGTATTTGAGCAATAGATAAAAACAAAAGACGTTATGGGTTACGATTGCGGGAGATGGTAACTCCCTTAGAATTGGTAACTCCCACAATGAGCTTACGCACAAAATAGTTAAAATTGAGGATAAATAAACCAAAATATAATTATCAGTAATGTTTGCGTGATTTTGCATTAACCACCCCTAATTTTTCATTCGATTCGTTGTTTTGACTTTACTTAACTTGGTTGAATCGAACTTGGTATAATTTAGTCAAAACCAAAGCTAATAAGCTGACATCAAAACCATATAAAATTGTAAACCGAAACCGTGAACGAAAACCGGATTGACCCACCCTTACTCTCCTTCACGGACCGAACAACCACAACAAAACCAAGTAATGATAATACTAAACCGGACGAGAGCGAAAATAGATTACGTACAAACCGGAGAAATGTGACGTCCGTACGAAAAAGTCTACAAAGTACAAACGACGACAAAGAGATATGTAGTACGACTACGAACAAATCATACAACAAAGGGGATGATTCAAGAAATCTTGACTTATATTTTTCTCAGGCTTGCTTCTGTTTCAGACTTGGCGGCGGAAATAGAATTCTAAAGAGCATCGCAGATAAGATAGCTCCGGTGAAGGAGCTAACCCAATACACATAGAAATGGTCCCATGTGTTGTGAGACTTGTACATATATGCCCATCCAAATGCCTGCATTGCAATATAAATTAACCACAAGACTATATAACAAGATTCGTTTTTAAATGTCAAAATACTGAGTAGGTAGTATCAATGATAATAGACTTACAATGGCAGGATTCATGAATGGTCTAGTGAATTTAGATCCTACGACAAACACTGATACGGTAGCGAGAGCGAGCAAGAAAGTCTTAGCGAACAGTTTTCGAGGACCTCTTAGGATTATTAGTAACACCAAAAACGTAACACTAAAACTTAGAATCACTTCTGCAATAGCTTTAATGTGTGTATCGACTTGAAATGAAGGCTTTCCTCCAATCATTGCCTTATACTTTTCTGGTATCATCTCCATGATCGTTATCGCACCTCCGGCCGCTCCAACTGCCTGAGATTATAAAAAAAATTACATCACATTAGGAAATAAACATCCCAGCTGGTACCAGTTGGGCCAAAATCTAGAATTAATAATGTTTTTACTTTTTACTCAAAAAAACATCACACATGGACACACACACAAAAATACACTTCACCAAAAGCCAAACAACCAAAAGAATAGTTTGCTATTCCTGCTCTAATTAAATGTTAGATGATTAACACATTGATCTAACAAAACTAAATGTAAGAAAATTCAATAACAATGTGTGAAAATAATACTTTAATAGATTCTAATTCGAAGAGACAAGACAAGAAGACCAATACTCATATGAAAAGATGTCACAAGTATCAATTAAAATATAATTGAAATTGTATAAATCTCGGTTTATGTTCTGTTGTTCATTCTGTTTAGGCTGAGTTTCAACTTAATTTTTTTTAAAAATGATTAGATAATAACATTAAAGAAGAACTTGGTTTGGTTTCAAAAGCTAGCTAGCTTAGAAAATTATTACACACCTGAGCAGGAGATCTAATCGCCAAGGAGAAGAGAGAATCTCCAGAAACACCGGCGGTATAAAACGCTGCGTTTCCACAAGGATTGAAGCTAGCGCCACCAAGAACGTCTCCAATAACCGTAAAAATCGAGATGGAGACGAAAACCACCAACGTTGAGATCACCAGAGGTGCCCAAGTGATGCCATGAAACCCGGCGGCGGAAACAATCGCCGCCGTCTGTATCCCAAACGTCGCCGAGAGAATAACCCACAAAAAGGTTATCACCATATCACCTAACGCCGACTTCACCGCACTCATTGTAAGTAACGTACGTTTTTTTTCCTTGAACGTTTTAGTTTAAGAAGATCGTTGTTATATTGTTTTTTTCCTTCTTGAAAAAGATATGTATATGTCCACTCAAAAGAAGTTATATTCTTTTTTATTTATAGAATTGGAAGATATGCATGAGTCAGAGTGACTCACCTAACTGATAAGAGTTTGGGGGAGATTAGTGTTGAGATAACGTTTAGCTGAGTTTTTATAGAAATGGAATATACCAAATTCATATATTTTTCATATTTAAGCTTTTATGAAAAAAATAGTATTATGCTTATTACCTGAGAAAGGGCATGTTTAATACTAAAATGGGTTTGTATAAATATATACTAAAAGGTAATATATCTGTTTTCGTGAAAGCCGATGATGATTAATCTCTCCCTCACTTTGCTTTTTTCCATCTTCCTTTTTAATGTTCCAGTGTACAATTCCCAAATGAATCTAGACACTTTACTGAACAGATACATATAAATTAGCTGATTGGAATTGAGCACATTCAAAACTTTTTTCTTTTTCTTTTTCCAATATAAATAAATACATAGATCGGCTTTGAGATTTTTGGATGTCAATTAAACCTTTAAAAAAAAATATTTTTTATTTTATATATTTAAAAAGAAATCAAAAATGGCTTCATTCCATCAAAAGTACTCACATTCTATCTTTTTTAACACTCCATGTACACAATTTGCAGTGAAACTGCACGCATAAATCCTAATAACAGAAGCCAGTCAAAATAACATTATTTTGACTTTTCAATATAGACGATAATGAAATCTTACTCGAAGATGTTTTATATTCTCTTTTTAGTATCTTCATTACTGCACATTTTCTATCCTTGCTTCCGAGTATGTCACCTCAATGCTGTGACAAAATTTTATGTATTTGTGTTCATCATTTAGTTACTTTTCTTGGAAATAACGTTTGCTTCTAGGTTTCCTGGACATTATCTTATTCGTAAGAGAAAGTCTGCTTTAGACCCAGGCTTCTCGGTCTGGGACCCGAACGACGGTTTTGGTCACTGAGTCCTTCCGATTATTCTATCTTTGTCTCTCTCCTGATTTCGTCTATTCTTATAAGTTGAGGTTGGAGAAGAAAGACATTTTCATGCTTCTATTTCTTGTTTGACTAAACGTCACACAAGTGTAAGTTACCATCTCTTTTTCCCATGGTGGAAACTCTCATTTTTGTTATATGTCCTAAAAGGAAATGATTTTTAACCAATTCTTGGAGCATGTTAGTAGGAAGTGTCTCGATTGAGCTTAACTATCGGTTATAGTAATGTTCATCTTAAGCAGAGCTTCAATTTGGTGTGGAATTGTGTTTGTAACAGATTTTGTTCTCAAGTAGGTTCGCTAGATTTTCAAAATTTCTGTAAATTTTATAAATTAACTAAATTTTTAGTTGTTTTTTGTATAAGTATCTTGTTGACATTTGGTGATGAAGTTTGGTTCTAAGGAAACATTTTTGATCTTTGCTAATAAAATTATACGTCTATATTTATGATTTGGAGTGCAATGCTTGTCGTCATCGGTTTTGCATAGTAAGCAATATGAAAACTCATTTCCAGCTTACTTGCGATGAATTCAAGTGGTGGCGTGATAGGAATGATGATGACCATCTAAAAATCAAGTTGGTGGATGCTGACATGTCTACCTTGTATCCTTCGTTGGAGCAAATTCAGTCCACGAAAGAGTCGAAAATTATCTCAACTTATATCCGCATTTGCCGCATATTTTTGATCAAAAATCTATTTCTTAAACTACAAATGTTCATAATTTTGACGACTCTCATTGCATTAGGAGTCAAGTAAATTACCATTAGGAAAAGTACAAAAGAGATCCATTTGACTTGTGGAATGAATGATAGTGTTTGCTTAAACTTCCGAAGATTTTTAAGGCCAAACTGGGCATAGCATAGTGGTAACAAAACACACCAGCAAGTGGTGACTATGATGTTGAGAATATTTCTCAACAGATCAACAAGTGGCAGGAAATGGTGGTTTAGAGTGCACATTTCGTACAATTTTTTTTCCAGTTGAGTTTTCTTTGCTCCTCTTGATGGATTTTGGTTTGTTAAATTGCAGAGTTAAACGTCAGAGAACAACCGAGGAGACCTCTGAAATAGCTTAAGCGTGGTAGCTCACTTTTGTGAACGAGAGCTAGTCCCAGACTCGCATTGTTCTATTAGAAGAATATATATCGATATTGATGGATTTTGAAAGAGAGTTTTCTTTGCTCTTCTTGATGGATTTTGTTTTCTGTAACTGTTAAATTGCAGAGTAAAACGGCGGAGAACAACCGTGGAGACCTCGGAAATAGCTTAAGCATGGCAGCTCACTTTTGTGAACATGAGCTAGTCCCAGACTCGCTTTGTTCCATTGGAGTATATTTCGAAGTTGCTTCAGAGATCTCAAATGACCATCCCCGTGTTGCATACCTCCGTATGACTCTGCATTTCCTCTACTTTTTTTTCTTCCCGTCAAATACTTCTCAGTAGGCCTGAACAAAAGACACTATATCGAATAACCGAACACTTATGTTTTCTTTCATTTTGTTTTTACCAAGGCCGTTCGTATGCATCACTACAAGCTAATAACTTGACCGGAGTCTAACGGTCGAGGCGTGGCTCAATTCAAGACATATTTGAGGAAAAAGTTACAAGAGGTACCGGTTCATCTATAATCTTGCGTATTAAATTTTAAATTTTAAATTTAATACAGCCGTCTCGGCGGAAAGGCATAAAAATCAAAACTCGTAATAGTGTTTAAAATTTTACAGGAAAATCTTGTGAGTTTAGCTTCGAGGATCGAAGATACCGATGCTAACGAAGTCGAGCAGTTTTATATGCAAATGTATGAGAAGTACGTACACAATTATCTTCTAAAACAAAATCAAGATCGGTAAGCATGTGTATAAGAGATTTGTAATTAAGCATGTGTATAAGAGATTTGTAATTGATTTAATTATTTTGTAATTAACTTATGTTATTGGCTTGCAGGGATTACAAACGTATTTGTGTAGTAGTCCACAAAGTTTTGGATGCATTAAACGAAACCGAAGCTATTGAACAACTGGATCCTGAGGTTTGCAGTTCCTTTAGACCTATTAATATGTCTATTATTCTCAATGTTTTTAAAACCCGACCGGACCGCACCGGTTTGTACCACGAACCGGGTGTATCACCGGTTTGAGTTTACATCAAAACCAAAGAATAGTTAGACCAGTTAATAAACCGCATTAAACCACAAAAATTTGTGAACCGGCGAACCGTTAAACCGCTTAGCTCCGGTTTAATTACTAAACATCAAAATTCAAAAATTCAAACGTGGATTGATTCAATCTGAATTATTAAATAGTTAAATATTACATTGCCTTTTCTTATTACGTGGATCAATTATCATCAAACGTGGATTTGGATTTAAGTTATTGAAGTATTTAGTTTCTTTTATCATTGTTAGAGTTACATTTTTTTTGGATTTTTTTCATACTTATTTTAAGACATGGTATGATTATTTGCTTCGAATGCTATTAACATTAACATTTATATAAACAGGCTTGTAAAACTTATAAGTATACGAACAGTACTATGGATTTAAGGCTCACTAATTTCATAATTAGTGAATGGGTTTGACAGTATTATGGATTTAAGGCTCACTAATTTCATAATTTGCACTACTTTACAATACATATGAGAACACATCCGAACAACTCCATAAAGGGCTGGATTAGGGGCCATATTAGGGCCCATTAAGGCCCACATTTATGGTTCTTATGTTTGTACGGAGATCAAAGATCACAGACACATCGTTCTCGTTCTTAATAGAAGTTTCGATTTTTGGAGAAGAATCAGAAGAAACCCGAGGTGTGGCGATTTTGAAGACAATTCACAATGGGAGATGCGCCTGCCCAGATTCCGAAGAGTTTCGGCCACGAGCTTAGGGTTTGTCTACGATGTCGCCTCGTCAAGACCTACTATCAGGTCTGGATTCTCTTCTCACTGTGTTTTGCGTGTTTCTTCTCTTTTTTTTGTATGAATGCGTGTTTCTTCTCTTGCCAATATCTTTTGTATAATCTGGTTTCTCCAACAGTTTAGGGATGGTGGGTGCGAGATGCGTCCTTTCTTCAAAATGGAAGATGATCATGAACTTATCGTCGATGTTAAAACCCCTAATTTCAACATGTATGACTTAAATTGGAATCCTTACTTTGAATTTTCAGGGCAATGTTCATAAGTCTATCTCTTGTACACGTGGTTACATGGAAAAATTCGGAAACCTTGGTGGGACTGTAGTCTATACATATTGATAAGACTGATGCTTTTTAGTTGGTTTTGATTTGATGAATCGTTCCAAATCGTCAAATCACTGTGGAAATGACCTAAAGTTTGTTGCTTTAAGCAAAATGATTTAACAGTGACAGAGATGGTGCTACTGCTGATTTATGTCTCTTTTTTCATTTGTAAATGTCTCCATGTATTATGTATTGATGTTATAACTGTTTTGCAGTATAATCTCTATGATGGATCCACGCAGAAGTTGGGCAGGGATGGTTAAGAATTGGTATGTTTCAGCTCTGTTTCCTGATTATCCCCATCTGTTGAATTGTCTCTTTGAGCTTTTACTATATGGTGTAGCTTCTTCTTTCTATTTCTTGTTCTTTTCTTCTCACCATTATACTCTATAGATGGGGATATTACTTTCGCAAGAGCGAGTTTTTTTTCTTTTTTTGTCAACCGCAAGAGCGAGTTTGTATTTAAAAATGTGCAACTTAAATATAATTTTGGCGATATATACCCGCCAATTTCAAAGATGGATATACATACGATCAATCTCATTCACCAAAACCCCACTTTATATTTCAAATAACTGTTTTATGCACACCCGTTTGAGCGGTAGCTCCATTCATATCTATGTGTTTATGGCTTGATATTGTATTCTCTAATATTGCCAGCTTTCTTTGAGACAGAAATAAATCGAACACTTTGCAATTACTTGTTCCCAGGGAGGTTTGCTCCTAGTTGCTACACTCTGCCTGTCTCAGAGGCGCTCCCAGAGGAAATGCAGGTAAACACATTTACTTATATGCCACTTCTCTTATAAACCTAGGAAGAGATCTCAAGGCTTGACGATATCAATAGGCAAATCCTTAGCTCTGGTTTTCAAATAAGGACAGGGCTCCTAAAAGACGCAACCCAGTTTCATCTTGATTGTTCTTTTTTTTCTTTTCTTTTTCACATGTATCTAGTGGAAATCCCCTGGCAGCTCCAATGCCAAGAAGCGCAGGTGCAGTACTTTCCGCCCAAACACATTTGAAGCCATTTGATTCAAGTGTCTCTATATTGGCATCTCTGCAAGTCGTTAGCTTCAAGATGACTGAGTTCTGAGTCCTCTAGGTTTTTTCATGGAGGCTATTAGTGGAAGTAGTTTGGGTATTACTACTTTGTATCTATTTTAACTAATATATGGATTTGATTTATTTTTGTTGTTGCCAACAATAACTTATGTTGCCAAACTCAATGTGTAATCCATAACCTCCTTGAAGATAAGATAGGTTAACAATATTTTTCAATTTGTGAATGGATTTCATTGACTATGAATTCGGTTCTTTTATGAATTTTATAAACAAAATGAAATACATTAAACACCTAGCAAAACTTTGTGGTGCCAATAATTTACAGACAAAATGTCAAATATGCAGTCAATGTATATAGTGTTTTTAGACCTAAAATTAGGGACAATTGGAAATAAAAGAGTTCTAAAAAAGTTTTGTCCATATACACTTTAATTTATAAATTGTCATTTTGGACAAATCTATCTTTATATCAAAATTTTGTTAATTTTAAGAGGAAAATACCACAAAAACATGTCGATAGACAAGTTTAAAGAAGATTTAGTGGAGACATTTTTTTGATTTGGTCGCATATAAATAGGTTTTTAGATCTTCCGAAAAGTGTATAATTCGTTTTCTAAATTTTTTGTCTTTCTAAAACCTTTAGAATACGTATTCTACGCATTGCACATGTTCTGAAAATTTTAGAGCAGATATTTGTTCTAAAATTTTAGAATACATGTTCTATAAAATTTTGAATTCGTATTCTGAAAATTCTCTATGTTCTACGAAATTTGGAATACGTATTCTAAAGTTTAGAAAGTTTAGAATACGTATTCTACGATTTACTCAATGTTCTACAAAATTAAATTTCCTTAAAACTAGTAATCGAATCTACAAATAAGGAAATTAAATCTATTTTATGTAAATCGAATATATTCTTTAACATTTTTGAATCTACTACACCCATTTTAAATAAATACATTATATACTACAAAAAACATATATATTTTAAAAATATATTTCGTATATGAAATATTCTTCAAAATATATATTATGTATGTAAAAATAAAAATAAAGCAAATATATGTAGGTCATATTTTCAAATCAATGTAAAAAATGGGTTTAAATGTATCCAAAGTTACAATATTAATTAACCGGCCATTAAACACTATTTAAACCATTATAAGTTATAACTTTATTTTGTAACATATAAAACATAAATCTAAAGATATATATATTTTTTGTAATATACTGTATTTATTTTAAAATAGGTGTAGTAGGTTTTGTATAAATATTTTTGTCTAAAATTGTACTCTAGATAATTTTTTTTATAGATTTTTTTCTTTAATATTTTAAAAAAGCATCGGCGAGGAAGAAGAGAAAAATTGGTTTAAGAATTTTAATTTTTATTTGATGGGTTGTATAATATATTTTTATTTTTATTTTTTAAATGAAAGACTCCATATGAATAAGAGGTTTAGAATATGGAATATGAATAAAATTTATAATTTTGTTATTTCATTTTAAATATAATCAAGGGCATAATGGGTTTTTGATTATTATAAAACCTATTCCACCAATCCTAACTAGAAAAGTTATAGATGGACAATTAGAAAAATAGACATTCTTTTTTTCTAATTTTCTCCTAAAATTATATATTGTTCTATTTTATGTCGGATGTCATTTAGGAAATATTGATGTTAGAAAAGGTAGGAGTGGAAGAAATGGCTCCTTAATCAAGTCAAGAGGGCAACAAAGAGAGACATTTTCTTGGTTATAGGAAAATTATCATGCGCCTGCACAAGCAAATCCAAATGCTCTGTAACTTATCTGCACAAACCGTTTCTATTACCATGCTCTACTCTTCTTTCAAACTCAAATGTAATATATTAAATGCATGCTTGGCGGAAGATAATAAAAAGTGAAGAAAGATTGTTGAAGAGAAGAAAAAAAAAACGATGTCCTGAAAAGCAATTAAGAATGTGCGGTGGAACTAAAGAGTTTACATAAATAAAGTCCAAACAACTTTAAA
The DNA here is from genome assembly GCA_004349715.1 of Crucihimalaya himalaica. NCBI lineage: Eukaryota > Viridiplantae > Streptophyta > Magnoliopsida > Brassicales > Brassicaceae > Crucihimalaya > Crucihimalaya himalaica. The sequence continues at coordinate 2,054,395 of SMJT01000009.1, forward strand.
TCAATACAAATAGTTTTTAAACATTAAAGTTTTAAGAGATGAAAACTACTTCAAATAAATCTTAACTCACAGGGAACGTCTTTGACATAAATAACTCCACACCTTCATGGTCTTGAAAACCGTCACCTCTTGATCCTCATCAACATCTATAAATGGATCCACATTTGCTGGACATGGATAAAACTGAGCCAATACATCACTTCCCTTGTCGCGGAAAATAACACGTGGCTTGTTGTTGGTTCTGTAACGAATCAATGACATCATAAATTTGAAAACAGAATTTATCAAGCGTATCCTAGCAAGCTCATATATAGGTCATGTCGTTCTGAGGTTCTTGAACCAAGTGATACATCACCATAAATTCTCTTGACAGCTGGAAGAAAAGACTGTTGATCTTGCGAGAACAAGCATGATCGGTGAAATTCTTTACTATGACGCCCAAAACAATAACCTGTAGACTCTTTCCATCTGAAAAATCGAGATATATAGACATTAGATATCGATATAGTGCACATTTCGTACAATATGTTTTTTGTCATTCTAATGCAATTATTTCTCTAATTTGTGAGATTTTCATGTATTTAAGTTTTTTTAACATGTATTTTTTTGTGAAATCATATGAAATTACAATATTTTTAGGTTCATAAAATAATTTACAAATGCTAGTGTATATCAAAAGAAAAGATATATATGTATTTATTTATTAATTAAATTCATAGTTGTAGCATTTTTAAAATGAATACAACTGAATTAAATATATTATAATAAACTAGAAAAAACTTATTTTTATTAATATTAACTTAAAAAAATATTTGTTAAATGTCATATTTTTTCGCTAAAGGCCCTTTAACGGTTTGGACGAGCCCTAGTTTTGGAAGTGTGTGTTCGAAAATAGATAATACTAATCAAAAGTCTTAGATTAATTGGTATTAACACTTATTATCTATTATATAATATAACTACTTCACTTGTACCTTTTTTAAGTTAAATTATTGTTGCCTTTTAACACACATTTGAATAGTTCAATAACTATATTATTTTGTCATCATACTTCTACTTCTATTAACATGATCTTTATAAATGATTGAAATGAGTATGAAGTATAGTTGCTAACAATCTTTTAAGGATATCAAATCTAAGAGTTATAAGAAAAATTGTGTGAGAATATTTATGTATGTGACTAGTGAGAACTTTTCAAATATTCTACCTTCTTTAAAATCCATTCTAAAAGATCTTTCATCCAATTACACATTAAAAATTGTAAGTACATAGGTAACACACAAAACTAATTCAGATCACCTAACAATTCTATTTTGTAAGAAAATATTTCAAAATATTATGTGAGGTGAGGATAAAACAATATTAGGTAGGTTTTGACAATCTTGATAAAGAAACTAAATGATCTGTCAAACAAGAGAGGGGAAACTTTTAGAGTGTTAAATACGACGGAAAGAAACAAGGTGAAAGGATCACTTAAATGAGAGAAAGAAACAAGGTGAAATGATTAAAGAAAATCACTTAAATGAGCCATAAAGATATTTTTCTCTTTCTATCTCTCTCTCTCAATGCACTAAGTGTTCTAGGACCAGACCGGAAGGCTCGGGTCCAATTCCAAAGAAGAAGATATTTTACCAGAGTTTCTAGTGTGCGCTAGTGGTACCATTTGAAAAAAAAACTCATATTTTCGATTAAAAATATATATTGTATATTTTATAGGATTATTTTGGTCAATTTTTCGAGAGTCGAAGCCAAAACAACGGCCAACCATTACTTCTCCCTCAAACACCATTGTTCGTCTCAATACCCTCTCCGTCAATTGAGACTGAAACACTTTTCTATTACATCGCAGCGCCCAAAAAAAATCAGAGATTGGCACGACGACGAAGAAGAAAAATTCGAGCGTAGAGGAGGAAACCGAAGAGGAAGTAAAGGATGATATGTTGTGGATTCAGGAGAAAACGTTAGACCTAGTGGATTTTACTGGATCTGATAAATTGATGAGAGTATGAACTAGGAACAATTGTAATTGACTCTAATAAAAATAATAGTACAATGTATGATCTCTTATAGAGAATTATCAGAACCTAATTTCCAGTTTAATATAAACACAAATGTAAATAATATATTTAAAAATAATGCTAATTTCCTAAACTATAACATTGACATTTATCAACAATATTGTAGATCCTATTATAAAATTTTTTTATCTTAAATTTCCAAATCTTAGAACTTCATCTGGATCGTCGATCTGGGCCTATCTCCAGTTCTCCATCTCCCAATAGGATCGGTGACTCACGCGATTCCAGGTCCTCGAGTTGGAAGTAGCAAATTGTCGTGGATGCGCCGTTCCGTTAGCTTATGCGGGCGTTACTTTCGTCACTGCTTTTGTCAAAACCGTTAAGAAGTTTTCTTCTCCTAAAGCTCAACGGAGGAATCTGGTCTCGGATTCCATTCTCTCTGTCTCTATCTCTTTTGTAATCCTTACTTGAACAAAAGAACTGATTCAATTTTTGTTTTTTTTTTGAATCTCTTCAGGTGAATCAGAATGCTATGCTTTGCAGATCTATAGATGAACTGTTACGGAAAGATGGAATAGTGCATAGCTCTGAGCTTAAGGCACTTGAACATAAGGTGTGAATATAAATATATATATATATATATATATATATATATATATATATATATANAAGTCACTGGTCTTTTGGTTTGATCTCTTAATCATTCAAGTCCAGAATTTGTCATGTGAATGCTGAATCTTATTTTCTACATCCAGACAGAGTTTAACATGGATGAGATATTGCGGAAATACATTCGCTATGCATTGAATGAGAAACCGTTTAATTCCGACCTTGTTGTTGATCTCATTCATCTAAGAAGAGCTTCTGGTTTGAATGATTCTCAAATTCCTGAGATGTTAAATGAGATTTCGCATCGTATTGTTTGAGAAAAAGGTAACCAAACCTCTTTTTATAGGTTCTCTCCATTGTTACAATCTTCTTTATTGTTGTTCTTGACATATTTGGTTTTGGTAGTGATGAAAATGCAAGGGTTTACATAAAAAGGATTCAAGAAAAAACTCCCCGTGCAGGCGCTTTTTGGATATATTTACTATCTTTCTGAGGTAATGGAGGTGGAAACATATATTACTTCTACTTGAGAGAATTTGCTTACTCTTTCAACATCTTCATTGATCTAATCGTGAAACCAAATAATAGCATATAATGTTTATATGTGTGATTGATCTTCTAACTCCATTCTCTCTTCAATAGCTTCTTGACTTATGCTCAAAAGACAACTCCTTAATCGTCAAGGAAATATTCGGAGTTACAGAGTAAGTTAACAACTCTCACATTGCAGCTTTATTCTTGTGCTTTTAGAGCATCTCCGACCCATTCCATTTTTTACTCTCAAATGGAGTAAAACACAAATCCATTTTGGAGTAAAAAATGGAAATATAGATTGGAGATGGTCTTACAATGTTCCTTTTTACTTGACCATCTCTACAAAACATTTTCAGTGAAGATGCAGAGAAGCTGCGGATACATGCGCTTGCTGAAGCTGGAGACATAGAGGCACTTGAGAAAATGGTGGAATTTGAGAAAACAGCGGAGTCTTCCTCCGATAAAGAAGAAGATTCAAATGAAGAAGATGACTCTAATACCACTCCTTAAGATGTATGTTCAAAGACCAACTTCAACACTAGGATTCTTTCCAAAGGGGTTTTTCTTCTTCTGTTCTTTGACTTATCTCCAAATTTGTTCTCACAGCAGAAGACGTCTCATTTCAACCATATATTGTCTTTTGCGATAAAGCATGACACACCTTGTAATAGAATTAAAATGCAGTACATCAATACAAGTTGTGGCTTAATATTAAAAGAATATTGTCTTTGCTAAATCTAAACTCATACAGATATATAAAAGGGAAATTAAAAAAAAAAAAGGACTCATTCTCAACTTACAGTACTGTAGCTTCTATTTTAGTATAAGTTCTTCTACAAGCACAGATGTTACTTAAACATTAAGCCAAAGTACTAACACGAACTTTTTCATGTTTTGAGGTAGACGGTCTCTCACCTACATATGAAATATTGATCAGACATGAATAAAGAAGCCTGTATAGGTGTTTTAGCGTCGGCCTTGTGATTTTTTGCGTCTCAAACCTTGGAGAAAATACTTGTGGTCAACTTTTGTCAAATATTATTAAGATAGAAATTAGAAAGGTTAAACCAAACGGATTCAGTATTTATAGTCTTAAGATAAGGTACATTCAAACTACTATTGGAATTCGGACCGGCCCAGCACGAAACACACAACTTTTTTGTTTTCATCTCCTCTATTAATCTTTTTTTTCTTTCCACAATTAATATTTGATTCTTGTATGGGCCGGCTTTTCCCTATATTAGACCATAATTAACTGCCTTAAATAAAACTACCATATTTTAAGTTTTTGATTTTAAGGGGTCTAATGGATTATAAATTTTAACGGATTTAGAAATTTAAAACATAATTATATTGATTAAAAAAAATCACTTGTTATTTGTTCGCTGATTTCTAAATATTATTTAAAATAATGTGTTATTCGTTTAATGATTATAATATTAGATTTCAAAATCTACATTATATTTTAAAATCTACATTATATTTAAATGAATTTTAAAAGTAAAAACAGAATGATTCAAATATGTGGATAAACCATGTTATTTTAAAATTTAGATGTTGTGATTTTAGTATCAATAAAAATTTCCAAAAATAGATTTATAAAACAATGAACCAATAACTGTACTTAGCTTATATTTATTTTATTGGGACTAGTAATCAAAGTTATTAATACAATATACTATACATAAAATTCGTAAGAAAATAATATATTTATTTAGTGCTCTACTACCAATGGACTTTGGTCTAGTGTTGTTTATGAATTATGATGTATATTTTCGAAAGAGATTCGCTATGGATCCCTAGTTCGATTTCCACTTAAAAAGACATATGAATTTTCTTTTTATAACTCTTAATTTGATATTAATCCTAGTTCAATGTGTTGCCCTAAACATTTATATTTTATAATGGGATACATAGATTTTATTATGTTTAAAATCAATACAAGGGTGAGTAGTAAACCTTTAAAATTTCACTAAATCTTTGTTGGATAAAATCACTAAACCAAAACCCTAATATCAACCTCAACTATTAAACTTAGTTTTTTTTTTCTCAAACAAAAAGACGCTTGCAAATTTCATTATTCTTATTACATTGCAATATACATATGATAAAGTTTGTTAGTATATATTAAAAACCATATTGAACCGACAGATAGATGCACACAACTGACAAATTTGTTGGTTGGGGTATGGATTGGCAGCAAAAAGGGACTTTTAAAATGTAAACTTTGACTGTGAATCTCCCAACTTCTTCACCGTCGTCGTCAAGCTTACGCCAACCATATAATTTATGACACATCAAATAAACTACCATTTTTCTAGAGGAAACACATAAAGCATAAAACTACTTTTTCAATGTAACGCCATATTCTTTTTGTTTTGATTTGTCAACTAATGTAACGCCATGCTCAATTATTTTATTTGCTAACTGAAACAATTTTCATAAAGTTGGTTAAAATTAAGATTTACTTAATACTCTAACTCACGCTTCTTCTTCTTCTTTTTTTTTTTTCCAACGCGTGCGTTTAGTTTAAATTCCAAACATAATCAGTAGTTACTTTTTCCTAAAGAGTCTGTAAATAAAATGGTAAATAATATTGTCATTCAGTAGCTACAAATTAGGGGGAAAAAAGTAATGGTATCCAAATACCAATTATAATTTATAGTGTTCTGAAAGTTTCATTATAGATTTTAAAATTAGGGTTAGAATTTTTCTATTACCATCTTAATTGTGGTTGACTATGGCAGACATTGTAAAAGACAATTCCAAATCATGAAAATTAGTTTTGGTTTCAATTTGAAATATTCTGGTTTTGATAAAAGAAAAAACAATGAATATGATATATATATATATATATACATATATATTTTAATTAAAAGCAATAGCTACTCCCTCTTATTCATATTAAAAACAAATTGTTTTATAATAAATGTCGTTTTATATTTTCAATAGAAATGTTTGATAGATTTCTAATTTATTCCTATTACTTTATTGTATTGACCAACGAAAAATATTGTATAATATATTAATGAATAATAAAACAGAATTTTTTTTTTTTTTAATAAGTGGATAAAACCATTAAACGTTATTTAATATAAATAGAAATGAGTATAATTTAATTACGAGAAAGATGTCTATGATTTGGTCAAATGATTATGGCTTGTAGATTAATTTTACAGTATTGAAATTATGAGGAAAGTAAACAAATGGATTGAATAGGTGTGAGTAATTTTCTAATTTTCCCATTGGGAAAATAGCAATTAGGTCAACGACAAAGAAAAGTCAAGACTTGTTTATTTTTGAATTCTGACCGAATATCACTCCACGAGGCCAGGCTGCTGCAACTCAACCTCTGGTTTCAGTTTGGACTAATAAATATATTTCCAATTTTCAAATTTATATATTATAAAATTAAAATAGTGATGGAGATATATCGTATTCAACAGCTTATAAAATTTTCGATATTATTGTTGAATATGTATATATCAAGGTCACACTCAAGTCTGTTTAAAACACTTTATTTATAATAGTGTTTCCATTCATTAATATAGGCTCATTGATTGAACATAATGGAAAACTAAAAATGATGATAACCAATAAAGAATCATCAATGAGCTATATGTATTTATAATAGCTAATAATTAAAAATGATATCCATCATAAAAAAAATACAGGAATTCCATGTGAAAAGGGCCGACAATATAATAGTCAATCATCACTATAGTAAGAACGTAACATTAGAGTTAGATGCGTATTCATATAACATAATGAAATGCTGCTAAATTGATTTTTTTTTCTTATAAAAAAAGTGGACATCTTTGTCAACAAAGAGGGTAGATTTTTTAATGGTAAGTGTAACGTAAAGTAAATGTGTCACTGACAATGCTTGACAATACCTAATTAATTAAAGCCGTGGACTAACGCGTTTCTTCTCTCTTTTCCCACCTTCCGCTACACTCTTCAATCAATTTTTTTTTTTTTTTTTCTTGTTTGTCCGATAACTCTGAAGATCTATAGAGTTATATGTATTTTGATTAATCTATTAACACGATTTTATAATATATATATATATATATAGTCTATTCTGTAAAATATGTAACAATGAAGTTGTATTCGAATTTGGATCCCACAAAAATCAGAAAATGGTTATAAGCTAACTGTATTTATCAATTTTTCTTAGTAAATATATTATGTTTACAACTTTTCAAAAATATGTAAAACCTATTGCGTACATTGGATTTTCATATTAAGGTGACTTAGTAAAGTGGATTGAACTGAACTAAAACTAAATCTGATAAACACAGATATTTGGAAACGTAAGAACTTGAATTTAAGATTTATCCATTTGATTTTTGAGAAGAAGATTATACTCTTTCACTAATTTTAATTCAAAGCGAAATTTTTAATAAAGATATTAAAAGAAAAATTTCAGTCACTATCTCTTTCATAGTTGACTGTTTATATATAGAATTTTGGAGGTAAGGCCAATTTCTTCTTTCTCTACATACCCCACTTCTATTATAAAAGACAGTAACCTTTCTGAGATCACTCTTTCTTATTTTGTGTGTTAGTGCGTTGAGAGAGAGAAATTGAAAGAGAAACAAATCGCCATGGCTCATGTAAGTGATCTTCTTTAATCTTTTCAGTCGTCTTTTACATTCTAAAAGTTCACTCTCTCTTTTTTGCCAAATCCTTTAGTTTTTTCATCAAGATCGTCAAAACCTGCCTATTAATGTTTTATCCTCACATAACACCTTATATATCTCCCTCTCTATATTACTTAGCCTCCACCATTCATAGATAGATACACTAAGTGCCAAACTTGGTCACTTGTTTCGGTGTTTGGCTCTTCACGTTCTTGACTCTAGCTTGGATCCGAGTTTCTTGTGGGTTATTGAATCGTGAATCTCTGATTCTTTCGGGTTCTTGATTCCCATATCTTATTATCTAGGCGTTCTTGAGTCTTCTATGTGGGTTCTTGATTAGAGATTTAATTAGCATATTAATTATTGTACTAATAAATAAATAAATGGGACAGGGAAGATATGATAATTACAAGAAGAAAAGCGGACAGATTCCAAGATTTGGAGAATGGGAAGAAGCAAATGAGATGCCAATAACACAATACTTTGAGAATCCAAGACAAGCTGGTCTGCTTCGTCATCATAATTACACCACCACTTCTTCTTCTTCTTCTTCCACTACCACTTCTTCTTCATCATCTTCTTCTTCTGCAGAAGCCCTAAAGCTTGCTTCTCACCATCCCCGTCCACGTCACCTTCATCATTCAAGACAGGTTCATTCATTTAATCACTACTTAATAATTATTTAATCTACTCGATCCCATAAATGTAAATAATAATTATCTAAAGAAGAAACGAAACGCGTTGTTTGTGCTAATGACTTGCCGTAGACGGCGGGGACGAAGGAAAAAAGAGGACCACAAAGGCGTGTGCGTGACGTCAGTGCACAGACAGATAAGTATTACATTGACGTCAACGGAGTCAAGCAGTTTCAAAACGACGTCGCTCCTATTTCAAAGCCACCTAAGCCCGTCGATGAAGATCTCTACAAGATTCCTCCTGAACTTATCCACTCTTCAACTAGGGTAAGTGCACCATCTCACTCATAACTTTTTCTTAATACTAGTTATATCATGGTGCAAAATGGTATAAGCTTTGATTTAACGATGTATTCCACATCTTTTTATTTGTTTTTCATTACTCTGATAAAATTATCAGAATTTTTCTATTTTATATAACTTTTTTCTTTACTTTTCGTTATTTTAAAAAGAAATATAAAATTTGGTGTTGCAGAAGAGAAGGCCTAGCTTTTTAGCTTGTTTGGTTCCATGCGCATGAATTGAAAACGAAGAATGAAGAGAAGGAGAAGAAAAAGTAGGATCATGAATGAATAATGTAATTTGTTGTTTTTTTTTTTTTTTGGTTTGATTTCATTTAATATACATATATGATATATACGTTACGTGGATTGGCAGAAAAAGAGAGAGCACACTAATGGTTTATAGAAAAAGAGGAACAAAGTAATATATCGTAGTAGTAATTTTGTCTTATTGCATATCTACTTTATAAGATTTTCTCTCGTTTTTCATCACGTACCTTCTCAACAATTTTTGGGTGTGTGTGTGTTACACTTATTTGTAAGAGAATTTTAATGAGGATACATCTTTAATTGAATAATCACATATTGAGTAAAGAAAATTACATCCCAAAAACAGACTATTTATCCCAATTTTATTCTTTTCAACTATGCCTTACTATAGTTGCTCAAATTTACCAAATTCACAGCAAATATTACAGTCGATGTGTAGTCTAGTCTAATGTATAAAAATTATAGAATTTAATGAAATAAAAACATTGTAACAAATTACATAAAGAGTAACAAAAGTCATTGGTAGATGGCCTAACCAACCCCACTATATTGAAGTCAAATATCACTTATGCCACTTTTGATTTTTGATTATCCCGTGACCCGAATGGCCGAATCTATGAGAGCATATCGTCTTAATCAAACTGTGGGTAAACTTATACTACACTTTTTAAATATAGAATGTTCGTATACATACATACGTCTGTTACTCTACGGTGGATAATAATAAGAAACAAGTGATGGTGATGGTGATTGTGATTGTGATTGGTGAATGTGGTTTTGCTATAAAGTTATCACATTGATTTGATTCTCCATGTTACATAGCCAAGTCTTTTTTTTTCTTTACCAATTTAAGCCCCACATTATCTCAACCAATTACCACCGACGCCCTCGTCAAATTTCTTAATCACGATAGGTAAACCCCGTTTTGCGGCTATCGTTGTATATTACTACCATTGGCTATGACATTCACTACAAAAAGACAACCTCTGGTTTTGTAATCCTCAATTCACGACCGTGTATTAAAAAAATTCAATTAAGAGAAGCAAAACTCAGGCCTCTTAGAGACTATATACACCTTTTCCTTTCTATCTTTAACTTCTACACTTTCTATGACTATTTACTTTGGATCGGTAAGAGTAAGTTTGCAAAACTATTTACGTATTAACAAGACCTGATTTTTGATGATTCCTTCATGCCCTCTGTGGCTCTTTACCACTAACGAATCTCTTAATCCACTGTAAAATCCCTTGTGCTTTTCTCACCGCACGAACTGATCCTTGCTTCGCAAGTTTCGTAAATGTCCCGTGTTGATTCTCCTCCTCTCCGACCACTTTCAGTCTGGACCAGTCTCTGTTTCTGTCACACATGTTATAGACGATCACTACAGCGTTCTCACCATTCCGCAAGCTACTTGGTTTCCTCAAGATATTGAACAGATCATAGATAAACCCTAGACTATCCATTTCCTCAATCGCCCTGTTGTGTGTAGATATCAATGCCAAGAGAGATAGCAACTCATCCACATTGCTTCCTGCTTTGATCTTTTTGGTTGCCGCAGGAATCAGACCCGCTGAAACCGCCTTTTCCTTGTTCTCCAATACAATACAGAGGTTAAAGACCGTGGAAGTGGCTTCTCTGGTGGCTAACAAATCACCCTCTTCAATAAGATCAATCAGCGCCTTGACTGCTTCCGAGTTCCCGATGATGATCTTGTTAGAATCAATGGCTGAAAGTGATGACAAAGTCGCTGCAGCGTTTCTTTGTGTCTCAGATGTCCCCTGTTTCAAAGACTTTGTAAGTAGAGGGATCACTAGACGGTTTTCAGCAATTACTGTTTTGTTATGCTCAAGAATCGAGAGGTTAAACAATGTTGTGACAAGATTCTCCTGAAGCTCGGGATTCGAATCTACTGCCTCGCCCAAAGTAGAGAGCGGACTGAGCAATCGGGTGATCGAATCATGGATTCCTGCGACAAAGAAGCACCGGACATTGGCAAATCTCTTGGTCTGGCGGCGCAGCTCTTTGGCAGCTTCTGTCTGATCCGCAACCGAGGAGAAAGAGGAAATCCGCTGAAGCAGTGCTTCTATGTCACTAGTGAACAGCTCAGTGACTATATCATCAGATGGTTTTTGCCGATCAACTTTGTTAACACGACACCATTGTGTAATCAACTCATTGATCAAATGGTTTGGTATCCAAAAACAGTGAGAGAGAACTTCTTTGCTTTTGGGACATGTACGTTCATGCTTCAGCCACTCTGTGATGTATCTCTTTTCATAAGTCTGAAAAAACAAAAGATCAAAGTCAGCACAAACACCAGAATCTGTATCTTGAAATCCTCTGTATTTGCATAACACAAAATGAACACATTTGTATACATAATCGTAGATCATTCTTGACATTGTGAACCAAAACTCTGTTTCTTTATCTCTGATACTGAAACTTTCTATGCACATATTACATAAAGAAGGTGCATATTTATATACACAAAAATAAGATTCATACGAATACATCGAAATCAAAACACATGCAAATAAAAAGATCAGCAAGAATCACAAGAAATCGTCAATAATTTGGAAAAAGAAACAAAATAACTAATAGAAAAACAGAGAAAAAGATAAAACCTGCCCAGAAGCAATGATCACAGGTTCGATCATGATCGTATTAGAGAGTGTACATATAAACTCTTTCGGCACTTTAACCGGAGAAGTATCAGATTCCGGCTTCTTCGATTCTACTTTCCTCAGACAAGTCAGGATTCTAATAGCCTCATCAATCGCTTTCACAACTCCAAAACAAGCTTCAGTCTCACCACGATCTTTGTCTCCTCCATCGTAGAAAATCTCCGTCAGTACCTTCTGTAACTCCCGCCTCAGAGTATCGGCGTTTGCTTCCGTCGCGTCCGGCGTCGAATCCGCCATTTCAGCCGGAGATTTCTCGACGAACCCACGCGTGAATACACAGAACCCAAAGCAGAAGAAGCAAAAACCCTAGAAACTCGAGAATTGGGGAACTTTGCAAAATTTATAGAGAGAAGCGAAGAAACGATTTATGAATCAGTTTGGCTTTTTAGTTTTTGAGTTTACTCATTTATTCATTCATCTTCTTCTTCTTCTTCTTTTTTTTTTTTTTTTTTGTCAACTTTTTTCTTTTCTTGATTTAATATACTTTGATTTTGTTTTAATTACGTACGCCACCTGTGTATTTAGCCTGCCACGTCATATCCGCATTTTCTGCATTCCTTTAGCTTTAGTTGACAGACGAATTTGATTGGTCAGGAAAAATTTCAGATTCGGTGATTAATAAAATTAAATTCAATCTATTAGTATTAAGCATGCTATGATCAAATTAAGAAATCCTTGTAATGTTTTACTGTCACTTTATTACTCCACTAAACAAGATTGTTTTTAGACCATCAATTAAATAAGATCATTCTCTTTAATTTCAATTTATAGGAAGTTTCATAAGAGCGACAATCTTTCATTTTTTATTATTGGAGAGTTTAGTCTTTTTCTTTTTCTTTTGCATTTTAAATATAATTATATTTAACATATATATATATATATATATATATATATATATATATATTAATTTGTATGCTTGTTTTGGCAATGCACAGTATGTAGATACTTATACGACTCGGTTTACTATTCTGATGTGTAAACGAAAAAATAGAGAAGAGCTTAATTTCAGATTGGCGTTTTTACAAAATAGGGACATGTTCACACGATAGATTAGTGATTAAGTTTTATATATATTGCTGTCATGCACATATATCCTAAACAATTATCTTTTCTCGTCTCATATTTCAAACGTAGTTTATATTATTACTATCGATATATACTTTTATTTCTTTTATAAATATAAAATAGTATACATGTTTAAATTGTTATGGTTCGTACAAAACAACTTCTATGTAAGTATTAAAGAAAAGTAAATCACACGATTTACATTTCTTGTGGTTATAGTTTGAGTATACGAAAAATGAGCAACATTCTGGAGTATGTTACTTTTTTTTGTGAGTATTGAAAGAAAATGCCTTCAATTTTATATAGCTTACTGATGAGTAGTCTATATAATTTCAAGAATTTTAGGTCGCTTATCCCAACCAAAATATAAGCTTTATTGAACACGATTTAGACGATAAAATAAAATGTCAGAAAAATATGATGTCAAATAAAAAAAAAAGCTATACGAAAAATATAAAAAGTTATGACAAAAGTTAAATGAGTTCTGAGTTTATTTATCAAAAAGAAAAGTCAAATGAGTTCTGGCTTGGGATGAAATAAAAATGGAAGTGTGTGCCGTTTCGTGAATGGGACAGTGCACAACAGAGCATTTGGAAGAATACAAGAGAAAAACATCCACATGACTTGCTGTTTCCTTTGGTTTTGCGCAGTCTCCATTGTGTGCCAATCACATCTACAGGTCGGTGGCCTTATATGCCATGTGTCATGATTATGCTACTTTTGGTCCCAATTTTCAACTAACTTCTCTGGATCACTCTCTGTGCTATTTACACTTTTAACGGTCGACAAAAACCGAAACGTATATAATCTTTTAAATTAATCGATAAAGATCGTGTACTTTATACTTGAAGCCAAGAAAATATTCTAGAGAGAAGTAGTTTACTTTAAAACTAAAAGACGAATGCAGAAGCAACTCAAGATTCTGTATACAATTGGGAATTAACCAAGGGAGACAGACATCTAAGCCTTTTTAAAGTCAAATTATCCTAAACCCGGTTCAAATGAGATATGATAATGATGGTGGAGGCAAGGATTTTTATGTTGTGAAGAAACATGTTGATGCATCAGAGAATGTAAGATTGGGTCGGCATGTTTCAGATTAAGCTGCTATTCTTGGAAAATTACATCACACGGAATCAGCCAATATACTCACATCACGATTTCCAATACCTACACAAAGCCTAACCTCATTCGTTTCGGGCTCCTTGTCTCTGCATCATCATCACCTCCAGATTCTTCTCCTTCCGTTTCAATGTTTTGTCTCTCTGTTTCTGTCCATACAGTCTTCGACTTCTGTTTATTTTCCGTCAAGATTACGGTGAGGGACCTCCAAAAGATGTACACCGCAGCCTTTCACCTTCCATGTTTTATCATGGACTATGAAGTCAAACACAAGCTCGCTTGAAGTGGCTTCTTCGGCTTCAGGGCAATCCTGGTTTAGAGAGAAAGAATCTTCAAATATATACAGATGCCCTGTATCTCCAAGTAGAGCTGGTATATGGAGCTGGTTTGATCCATATCGAATAATGAGGCCATTCTGTTTACCCTTGACGCGACAAGACACACACATCGATGAATTCTCATCTTCATTGTCATCTTCGAGATTAATATTGCCTTTTACCAGCAAGATGCAAGCTTTGAATTTGAAGGATGAAGGAAGAGGCCTTTGAGTCAAGTTGATCGTTAGGGAGCCTGAAGTAGCTTGGTGACTGAAGTGTGCGGGAACTTCTACACCTGGTAAGAGCGCATATTTGCAAGCTGATGTCTGGATGAGCTCTCTAGCTTCTTGATTCAGGTTGATGCAGTTAGTAAAATTTAGACAAATCTTTGAATTTTCAAAAGAGCAGTATAGTCTCTTCAAGGATTCACAGTTTTCTGCATATAGACATAAAAGGGAACCCGGAAACTGTGGACGTGCTACAAGCTTTCTACATTCTCTGATGTCAAGCTTATTTAGTAGGGAGAGACTTCTGATGCAATCTGGAATAGTCTTGAAACCATTACTGCGGAAACTTAATGATATTGGAGATGTTAGTGCCTTCTTGGGTAGACATATCGGTAAAATGTCGTGAACTTTAAAGTCTGAGCGTAATGTCCAACTCTGCTTCAGGTCAGGTCCCCACTCGATTACGACATCAAAAAAGCCAGCATCATCATCACCAGCGGCATCCTCAGGACCTTCATCATCCTCAACATCATCGTCATTTGCATCCTCACCACCTTCATCATCATCTGTATCCTCACCATCATCGTCATCTGCATCCTCATCACCATCTTCATTATCGTTCTCATTATCCTTACAATCATCATTATCCCCATCAATGCCACAGATACTCAGACCAAGAAATTCAAGATTCTCCAACTTAGAAATGTTTGGAGATACACTGATCCCCTTCTTGCATCCATACATGATTAGTTTACGCAGACGAAATAGATTTTCAATCCTTGGAGGAACTTCCTCTATCCCTGTATTGCTCAACTCCAACTCTACAATGCTGTCAGGAACATTTGGAAACTCCTTGAGGTTTCTACAATCTGACATATCTAATCTATAAAGACAGAACCAAGAAGAGCTGATTGATGATGGCACTTCCTCTATAGCAGAACTTCTGAGATCGAGTTTTGTAATGTTGCTTGCAATATCTGGAAACATTTTCAAACATGTGCAACCCCCAAGAACAATTTCAGAGAGAGATCTCAAGTTGATGTTGGTAGGAAACGTCTCTAGCTTTTCACATCCACTCATGCTCAACACTGGCAATTTGTGAAGGTTCCCAATAGAGGAGGGGAGCCTCACCAATTTAGAGCAAATACCGAGTTCCAACTCCTCAAGATTAGTTAACATACCAATAGAAGATGGAAGTTCCTCCAAACTTGCGCAATGATAAAGATCCAAATACTGGAGATTCGTGGCATTGCCAATAGAGAAAGGGAGCTCCTTCAAAAGCCAGCAACCGCCAAGGTTCAACCTCTTAAGCTTAGTAGCATATCCAATAGAGTTGGTGAGCTCAAGAAAACCTGAGCAGCAATAAAGATCTAGTTCCTCGAGATTAGTGGCTTTTGAGAGATCTGGAATCTCTTTCAGATCCTCGGAGTGACTCAAATCCATCCGCTTGAGACATTGAAGCGGCTATACAAAAAAAAGAGACGTTTGCTACGTTTTAGATAAATGACTAAACGCACAGTTCAATACAGCAAAATGCCAAGTACTTACTTTGATTCCTTCCCACAGCTTCTCAAGTTTGCTTTGGCGCATGATAAGTTCGACAAGAAACTTGCCAGAGAACTTAAAAGGCCAAACTCTCATTGGAAAACAATCCCATTTAATGAATCTGAGTTTGTTGGGTAGACAGTTTAGGCCTTCAGGTAAGCATAAGCTATTAGAGTAGATTGCTAAAAACTGGAGATTATTCATCCCTTCGAAAGCACTTTCACTTATTTCGATTTCTTCTCTGTCTGGAGGTTGGAACATTATGCCTAGAACAGTTCCAGTACCCTGATTCAAAAGGAACTAAATCTCAGCTTAAAAAACCAAAACAAAAGACTACAAATGTGAAAAAAAACTTACAGTATTTTCATCAAGTAAATCACAAATATCTTTGGAATCCATCAAGAACTGTCGCTTTCCAGGCTCATCAAAAGACTGTTTATAGACAATTTCTCTACCCAGTTGTTGCAGTAAACAATGCATCCGCAAGATTCCATCGTCTGTAGATATGAGAGATTTATGAGCTAAGATTTGAACCCCATGGTTAACTTCTAAGCCACTGTTTGCAAGACATCTTTTAAAGCAATCAACCTCGAAATTACCAAAGAAACATGCAATATACAGAAAAAGAGCTTTGTCTTTATCACTTAAGACTTCATAGCTAAATCTTAAAGTTGATTCAATTTCTCTGTCAAGGCTAGACCTGAGCCTTGGAAGCGCGTCTATCCACTCGTCCATGGACATTCCTCGTAGATACGATCCCAAAACTCTTAGGCCTAGCGGTAGTTCACCTGCAAGTCCAGTAACTTCCCAAGCAAGTGCTTCAAAACCATCATATGGAGACTTTTTACCAAAACCATCATATGGAGATCACATTAACTTTTTTTCATACCACTCTTCAGGTTGAGATGATGAGTTATGACTTCGACCAACCAAAATCTTGCCGTTGTCAATTATCACTTTTAAAACGGGTTTTATGCTTAGGATTAGAAAGCTAGTTGATGAAATATTATTTGATTACTGATCACGGTCCTACAATCCAGGACGGGGTTACAATTCTAATCTCGTTAATCAATTGTAAGATGCTGAATTGTTGCTAATAATAAGCAGACAAACCAAATTTGCTTTGCAAATATCAATTTTTGTGAAATCCAACAAAAGCAAGTAAAGGGAGAAGACTTGAGATATGATAAACATCACAGCTACTATAGAGTCATATATACCCAAAAGGTTAAACAAAAGATTAGATCAAATGCTCTGCATCTCTATGCTTACAAAAAAAAACAAAATCAACCTTGGCATAGTCAAGAACACAACTTCCCTAATTTAGTCTACTCGATAAGCTACATCAAGCAACAGCCTTCTCATAAACTCAATAAGACCTAATATGTAGACGCAAATGCAGATTCTATGGAATGATTAAACCTAAACTTTGGTCGAACTATGTAAACGCCATACATTTCAGGTCAATAAATAAAGAGTGAAAACAAACAAGACAATGAAATAAAAATAAGAACTTTAAGATAACAAACGGGTAAACACAGCAAAACATAAGTTTCTTGGAGAATCATCATTATCCAAAAAGCATAATTAAACTGAAATTATAGAATCTAAGAGTCTCACAAGTCCATACTCAAATACTCCAAAAACCTTAAGATGATTTGAAATTGGAAAACAAAACAAACCAGCTTTTTAACGGTAACTCTTCTGGAAACGAGCACGAGCACCACGACCACCAAACTTCTTCGGCTCACACCTCCTCGGATCCGCCACAAGAAGAGTCCTGTCGTACCTCACCAAGATATCCTTAATCTCCTTCTTCGATTGCTCATCCACATACTTCTGGTAGAACGCAACAAGAGCCTTCGCGATACTCTGACGTATAGCGTAAACCTGAGATGTGTGACCACCACCCTTGACTCGGATCCTCATGTCCACACCGGCGAAACGGTGCTTTCCCAGGAGAAGGACTGGCTCGAACACCTTAAATCGGAGGATCTCAGGCTGGTATAGTTCGATTGGGCAACCGTTGAGCTTGATCAAACCAGATCCACGCTTGCAGTGGGTGACGGCCACTGCAGTCTTCTTCCTTCCGAAGCATTGCACAGATTCTACAGCTGGTTGAGTCGCCATGGTTAGGGTCTCTCCTTTCTTTTGCTCCTTCGTCCGCCGCTACAAAGAAACCTAATGCATAGAGTGGGAGGAGAAATGAGAAATTTAGGATTTTATACTAATTGAAATTTAGGGTTTTAAAACGCGACGTTTTGACATAAATAAATAAAATTAAAATTTTAAAGTGAATATTCCACGTCACTGGTTTACTATCTTCTCTCTGAGCTCATCTCATCGGAGAGATTGTCCCGGTGAGAAAATGTTCCTCCTCCGGCGTTATACCGGCGGTAGACTCTTCTCGATCTTCACCATCGATCTCAGAAGTTCTGTTGAATCTAGTCATCGTCATTTCAACAGTCTTGAGCCTGTGCAAAGCTCCGATTTGACCCCAACAAAAGGCGATTACTTCGCCGCGATCAACCACGTCGTCAACATCGTCCGCCGCGAGATTCATCCGGAGAGATCGTTGAACCGTCTCCGTCTCCCTGTAACCTCCGAGTTCGTGTTCAGAGTCCTCCGCGCAACCTCTCGTTCCGCCAACGATTCCCTCCGGTTCTTCAATTGGGCTCGATCAAACCCAAATTACACACCAACATCTATGGAATACGAACAGCTTGCGAAATCTTTAGCTTCACATAAAAAATACGAATCGATGTGGAAAATCCTCAAACAGATGAAGGATCTGTCTCTCGACATCTCCGGCGAGACTCTCTGCTTCATCATTGAGAAATACGGTGAGAACGGCCATGTAGATCAAGCCGTGGAGCTCTTCAATGGCGTCCCGAAGACTCTCGGATGTCAACAAACCGTTGATGTTTACAATTCGTTGCTCCATGCACTTTGTGATGTGAAGATGTTCCATGGCGCTTATGCTTTGATCCGGCGAATGATAAGGAAAGGTCTCAAGCCGGATAAGCGAACATACGCTATCCTGGTAAATGGATGGTGTTCCGCCGGAAAAATGAAGGAGGCTCAAGAGTTTCTTGATGAAATGAGCAGGAAAGGGTTTAATCCACCGGCTCGTGGCCGTGATTTGCTCATTGAAGGATTGTTAAATGCTGGTTACTTGGAATCTGCTAAAGAGATGGTGAGTAAGATGACCAAAGGAGGATTTGTTCCTGATATTCAAACTTTTAATACTCTGATTGAAGCTATATCTAAATCAGGGGAAGTTGAATTTTGCATTGAGATGTATTATACTGCTTGCAAGTTAGGTCTTTGTGCAGATATCGACACTTACAAGACACTTATACCTGCGGTTTCAAAGATTGGAAAGATCGATGAGGCGTTTCGGTTGTTGAATAATTGTGTAGAAGATGGTCATAAGCCGTTTCCGAGTTTGTATGCTCCGATAATCAAGGGAATGTGTAGGAATGGGATGTTTGATGATGCCTTTAGCTTTTTCAGTGACATGAAGGTGAAGGCTCATCCGCCTAACAGGCCAGTTTACACAATGCTGATTACAATGTGTGGTCGTGGTGGGAAATTTGTGGATGCAGCTAATTACTTGGTTGAGATGACAGAGATGGGTTTGGTTCCGATATCACGGTGCTTTGATATGGTGACTGATGGGTTGAAGAATAGTGGGAAGCATGATTTGGCTATGCGAATAGAGCAGTTGGAAGTTCAGCTTAGAGGAGTTTGATAGTGCTAAACTTAAGAAAGGCTTTTGAGGTTTCTGATACTTTGAGATTCTGTAGCAATACAGCTGCTTTTTCATTGATCTACCCTGGTTCTGTTCGGTTTGGTAATCATAACCGAATTGTATCTTGTAGTCGAAGCTTATCTAACCGTTGGTCAGGATATACTTGGGTTTGGGGGTTGGGTTTAGTTGGTTTCCGGAGTAGTTTCCTTCCAGGGAAAGAGGCGAGAAAGTAATTACATTTTGTTGTACTGTTGATTACTACAGAGCTCACATTACCAAAGAAACAGTGAAGCACTTCAGACAACACAAGCTCTGGTGTTAATACATTGATTCCTTTGTTCCACAGATAACACATTTCACTCTCACCACGCACAGTTACCTTTCGTATCATAACATATAGCAAACTTCTATGTTCACACTCCTCAGTGTCCACATAAAAAACGCACGACTACAGATAATAACTGAACCAGCGTTTGCATCCATGCTACTCAGGCATAGAAATTTGCAAAATTAAGGACCAAGCCAGGAAGACGCAAATAATTATTTAGCCAAATACAAAACTGTTCTTCATTGATAATTAAGGTTTGTGCTTTGTGGGCAACACCAACTATTTTCTATAAGCCATGGGGGCCACAAAATAAAAGAAGTACCAACAAACAAATTCTACGAATGGGCACAAAGTAAAGGATGAAACTACTCTGCGATTGGCAAAAGGTTTTGGCCTCTATGAAGATGCACCTTTCATATGCTTATATGTCAGCTTCAAGGAAGTTTTGAGATAGGGTTACCTAAAGAGGAAGAAAAAGTTACATGAGTAAGTGTATTCTTAAAAGGATTTACAAGACTTTACAATGGTGATAGATATAAAGGATCAGTTACCTTCTCGCCTAATTTGAAGGGTGGCAGACCCTTGTAAGGGCATGTACCACAGCGGAAGGCATCACCGAGCCCACACTACAAGAATTGTTTAAGAAATAGTCAGTCTTTGTGGAACCAAAAATCCAATGCATACAGAGAAAGAGATGGGTAAAGAAGCTTACGCTGCCACATGATGATTGTGGATTCTCGATTTGATCCTCTGTGAGGCCCAGCTTCACAGCTTTTTCCTCAATCTCAGCTCTACCACAGACGCAGTTCTTGCAAGCTTTTTTCGTGGTCTCACAACCGCTGGCTGCAAAAAATGCAAGATATCTCACACACAAGGATGAATAAGGATAACAAAGATCATGTGGTGTCTTTAATTACCAGCAGGAAGCTGTGGCTTCTTCAAGTCCTCCTCTGTTAACAGAGAATCTTCATCAATAAGATCCGAGTCATCATCTAGATTAACCTTTAAGAGAACTTTTGCAGGCTTTTTGAGAGCAAATGATGAACCAATCTTCCAAGAAGGTTTCTTTGCCTTAATCTGCATTCAGTTAATGGATGAGGCAAAGTGAGAGTATATATGCAAGTTTGACAGATAAGTAGAATGAAGAACTTTCATCCTTAATGTTAAAGCCCTAGAATAACCCTGAACCGATAAAGCAAGCTTTTATTCTTATTTTTGGGGAAGAAGACACGTTTCCTCATACTAAAAGAAAGAGAAGACAGACAGACAAAACTTGCAAAAGTGCTCACCCCAAAGGATAAACTGAACGTAGACAACTTCATTGATTTCAAATCAAGGCATTGTGGCTCCAGAAAACCAGCCAATGTCACTCTCCTTTGAATGGTCTGCAAGGCAGACGCCATAAGATTAAGAAACCAAAGTTCAAAGAAGGCCCATTATATATTAGACTAAATTCACGACACAAACCTGTTGCATTTCTCCCGTGTCACCTTCCAAAACTTTGCACACAAAAACCGTGCCACCAGGCTTCAAGATTCTTGAGAATTCACCACATATTTTATCACCGGGAAAATCAGATGTTTTAGAAATGGCTAAAACGGTGTCCACTGAGGAAGAATCCAAAGGAAACTGGTCTGCAAAATGATCAAATAGTCCAACATAATGAGAAGTAGACACAAAGGAATACCCAAGCATGTCTTCAAGTGTTGTCACCCAACAAAAGCACTATCTATTTGCCTTAAAATTGCTCACCTCTCCATATAGTAAAGACACGAATTTTCCTATCTACATACATTCCAGACTAACCATATGCTAATTATTACAAGCTTAACTGGGCAGTCTTAACAACTATTTTTCATAATCTGAGCTAAAAACAAATAACCAGAGGATCCGAGATTTACTTATTGTGGATGCTTGAGTAATTATAAAAGGATCACAACGTTCAACCCCTTCCTTTCCGAGCTCTTCCATAATAGTTAGAACAGAGCTAACAGGCAACACAACATCATCCGTCACAGCCAAAACAGTCTTCTGATTCACCATCGAATCCTACAAAACATCCCAAACATTAAAAAACAAAACTTTGAAAATAAAATTCACAAATCATGAATCTACAAACACAAAAATTTAACAACTTGATTACATACGTTAAATCATAAAAGAAACAAAACAGGGTTACTAAAATTCAAACGTCTTACAATCCTAAAGGGGGGAAATTTCACCCAAAAGCTCCTATGACATGCAAAAGACTAAAAAGAGAAACAAATCATCGTTTCGCGCAGTCCAACACAAGGAGAAAAGTTCAGAGATTGAGCACGAAAGGCATGCGAGTCGAAAAGATAACATAGAAAAAGAAATCGATCTGAGGAACAATCAGAAAATAAAATTTAAAATAGACAACAGAAACCTAAACTCACCATATCTCTGTAAAACCTCGCGAGATACTCAAAAACCCTAAAAATATCTCTCTTGTAAAATTTTTGTTTGGCCTTTGAAGAGAAATAAGAGAAATCAAATCTTCTAACCTCGTTCTCTCTCTCTTTTAGTCTTTCATATATTTTTCGCCGACTCTTTGCTTTTTCTTGGTTCTGCTATAACGCGGTTTGGTCAAACCGGGTTTACGATTTTATACAAGTCGGTCCACGATTAAAAAGTTTTCGAGTATCTAATACACTAAAATTTAACTGTAATTTAAAGGAGGATGTGTTTTTTTTTTAAAATAACTACTTGTAAGAAAAGAAAAACGCGCTAGTTATAGTATTAACTACTTTGTAACATGAGTTAAAGGTATATAAATATGACACTGTGACACTATCTCATCTCAATTACTTTGCAACTGCGACTTAAAGCTAATTCTAGAAAAATAAACAATATAAAATCTCGAAAGGAAAAAAAAAAAACAAAATGAAAGAATTGTTTGACTTCTCTAATCTTAGTTTCATCATGTAAGTATTTATCACTTGACTAGAATAAAACATATAACATATTTTATTTTCTCTCACTAGTAATAATATTTTAATTTTCTTTTACTATATAAATAGGTACATCGAAGAAAAAGAAAATAGTGATAATACCTGGTAGGAAGGCCCAACAAGAGTTGAAGATGATTTTTGTTACAATTGTGTAGGTCATTGTATGAGCATGAATCGACTTTTTCTTAGTTGTAAGAGTTTTTTTGAGAAAATTCTTGGCTCAGGAAAAATCTAATACGTGTGTGCATTGCAGCATTGCACTGTAAAAGTAACTTATCATCAAAAAGGTTCCTTAAGCTCTCTACGACATCAAAGAATATGCAAAGCAAGGAATGAAACAAACAAGACCCTTTTTAATGTTTACACACAAATCTTCGTTTCTTATATCTCTCAGCTTTTTATCAAACCACAGGAAATAAACTTCGACTATCCTTGGAAGTTAGGATCTCTGAATGCGTTTATCTTCAGTAACAAACAAAAAAAAACTCCATTGATACAAACGTTTTCCAGGTTACTTGTTCAGAAACAAAGGTGGAAACATGGTTATTATGATAAAACACTCTGGTTCTATTACACACGGCATCAGCCAACGGTGCCTTTCTGAGGTAGAGTCTCGAAAGCAGATACAGTATTTTCAAACCTGACACGTGGCAGCGGTGCGCCGCTCTGTTTGATGGCACAAGCCGTTTTGTCTTCTAGAGGACAACGAGCTTTAAGCATGGAGAAGACATGGTTGTTCAGCCTCCGAGCTTTCTTCATCCCTTCCAACAAACCCTCCCATCCCTTTATTACACATAAAAAAAAAAGATAATCAAATGGAATATGAGAGGGTTCAGCACAGCGAATATATATACATACATAAAAACAATTTGATGAGAGGATGGAGAAGGGAAAATCAACCTGATGGATTTGAGGATTCCTATGAGTATGTGAAGCAGAGACAGCTTCAACTTCAGAGACATTGAGTACTTGGTACGAGAAATCAAACAACTCAAAGTGAAGTTGCTGGCCGAGCAAGTATATAATGGTGCAACCACCCCAAGCTATCGAATCACCGAGGACTTCATGTTGAGCTGACTGTGGAGCTGTTATCTCCTCCAGATATCCCTGAGTTCATTGCAAACTTTATATAAGAAATGAGAAAAGAGAAATGTTGATGCGATTAGAAAAGATGTTTTATTAAGGTTTGCGGTTTTGGATGGCTTACAATCTGAAGACCACCGTATATACGGTAAAAATCCTTTGAAGTTGTAATATCAACAAAGCCCGTCTTTGGAGGAGCACTCCATTTACTACAATATTTGTCGAGCGACGCACTTGTGAATGCAAGTGTATATTCAAGAACGCTTCCACCGTTCATATTTGCCTTATACAAAAGATCTGCACATATAATATAATACCAAAAAGATTGAAACTTTGTCACAAAAAAAGAGTAAACAAGAAACTGGTGATTGAATACAGCTTTTGTTGACAAAAAAAAAAACAAAGAATAGCTACAGCTCTTAATTAACCTGCAGCTTCTGCTTGTTTGGACATGGTGTAGAACGCTGCTGGATTAAGACAACTGGGACTTGACACAACCGCAGAAGTTGCTGACTTTAAGAGATTGACAAGAGGGCTTTCGCCGTCTTGAGCATTAACTATCTGTCCTTCAGCACCCGGGATTAATCCCAACCATGGAGCTGTTTGCATGAAACGCTTTGTGTCTACCTCTCTCTATGTAATAAAGTTATTATAAACATTTGTTAGACTAAATCATA
Source organism: Crucihimalaya himalaica (assembly GCA_004349715.1). NCBI lineage: Eukaryota > Viridiplantae > Streptophyta > Magnoliopsida > Brassicales > Brassicaceae > Crucihimalaya > Crucihimalaya himalaica. The sequence continues at coordinate 2,079,222 of SMJT01000009.1, forward strand.
AGAAATTTTAGCTTTAAATCTTTAAAATCTGTCTTGTAGAACTGACCAATACGATATCGAGAAGTCCAATTGTATATATCACACTTCCAATTTCCTTTATTCCTCGTAGAACTTCTGATTTGAGTTCTGACTTACTGCCCCAGTTTAGTTGCTCTCGTATAAGCTTCATACAACCTTTACATTAAACAGCGAAAAGCATCAGCAAATATAACATCACAGAAAATCGAAACACATTAGGAATACTGTAACCGGCATTAACCTGAAACACCACCATCAAAAGAAAGCAATCCAATAGACTTGGGCAATGCTTCTTGCAATCCAGAGATCATTGGCTCAAGTGTTGTTATCTGAAAGTTTTAAGGCAAAAGAACTATTTTAGCTGGTTCCTTTTTGTATAATTAGTACCTAGACAAAAGGAATAAATGGTACAAAAAGTGCTAATATACTTTATTTGATATATGGTCCAGTAAAGCTCTTATAAGCCAAGGCAATGATCTGGATCCAAGAAGTTTAACTATTGAAAATAAATGCGGTATCCCGAAAAATCCACTATGCAATCGTGCAAAACTTTGATGTGCTGCATTTAAGTCCTGCCAGAGAAAAAAAAGCATGACAACAAAAATAGAAAATGAGACCAAACACACAATGGAGGTAACCACAAAATTGTTTCTGAACAAATTAAAAGAAAAATGGCCTAAGAGACTGCTCCTTACTTGAGTGCCACAATAGAAACTAGGCTTAGCAGAAGGCACTGATGGTTTCTGAGTAGGAGGAACTTTCGATGAACGGACAAATCGCTGTGTGGTATTGCAAAGAATGAAGTTTGGTAGGAAATCGCTCTGCATCTCTGACCAAATCTAGCAGGCAACAAAAAACACAAAGATTGAGAAAAGGTGAGAAAACTTAGACTCGGGACTTATAATTTGTACGGCTGACCTGTGTAGCAAGTCGACTTGAAAATGATACAAGAGAAATGTTTTCTTGCATTTCATTCAACATGAGACTGAAAGGATCTATGGAAAGATCTTGTGAAAGCAATTCATGCGAGTGCTTTAGGATATCTATCAGTTTCTCCAATTCCTGCAATTGAAGAGAGCATCCACTTTTGTATGTTTTAAAAGAAATGGTAATACATACAGACTCAAGAAAATGAAAAAGAAAAACAAACTTACCACTACGGCACATAGGTCCTGGGACTCAAAACGGTCAAAAAGAAACTCCAGATTCTCTCTAAAGATTTTATTCATCCTTTGAGCGATCAAACTCCTTAAATTAATTGTTCTACCAAGTATCTGGACGTCACAACAAAAGTCAGTAAGAAGAATGTATAAACAGGCCAAGCCACACATAATTAGAACCACTGCTTGAAACATAATCAATCCATATGTTAGGTCATAACAATGGAGCTAAAGATTCAACTAATTGTGACTTTCTATATAACAGGAGAGCAGCATTGTTATTCACCTTTACTTTTGTCATCTTAAATAACGCAGTAAACCTCACAGGCTGGATGGAGAACTTTTCACCATTGTCCAAGGCAAAGAGAAATGATGGATCAAGAAGCTCACTGTTGAACTCAAAATTTTATGATAAAAGGGTTTAGCTCCTCATTAGTTAACAGTGAAGGGGGTGAATATATCAAAAACCATGTAATTAGGTACCTTGCTGACCAACTCTTGTAATATGTGAATATAGACTCCGAGAGCCTTGAAACAAATATATCAAAACCATGGTCCACCTACAGAAAGAAGACAGGATACAAGAAACGATAATTTTGTTCAAGGAACTTTTTTATTCAAGAAGACCTATAGGTTTAAAGCTGTTGAGATTAGAATTGAACTCTAATTACCTCAGCTTCAATTTCATCATAGAGGAATCTCTGCCTCAGAACAACCAGAGCTTGTTGAGCTGAGTCATTATAAATGTCAAAAGGCAGCAGAACACTCTCTAGAAGGCCTGAATTTTGGGCTTCCAGAATGTAGTCGATCAGCATCCATGGTAGTGAACACTCAATTGGGAACTACAGTAGTGAATGTATAACTATTCGTAAGACCAATTCAGGGATGAAGTGAAAACAAAGTGGCAGAATGTAACCTTTCCGTAATGGCGCGTACCTGAATAACACGTGAAGACTCCAGGTAAAATTCTCTAAACCACAGGAACCCCAGATCAGTCAATATTCCAATACTTGCTGCATCCATCATAAATTGAAGTTGAGGAGTCAGCTTACAAAGCTATTGATATGGCTCAATAAACTAACCAAAAAGACATTTAAGGATGTGGGTTACCCGAGTAATCCAATATGTGCAAGAAAAAGCTGAGCTTGTAAAAAAACGTTTCTAATTGCTTTAAGTCATTAACAGGAATCTCAGAGCCATTATTTCCAAAGAATCCTCCTGGCCTCCTCAGATTTCCACCAGAGACAACCTCATAGATCAAAAACTGCAAGCAATGCACCTGAAACAACAAAACAGCAAGAAGGTCAAGCACTGGGTCTTACCATCTGTTGTTGTACTTAAAATAATCTTGAAATGAACCCAAACCTGTGCTGCTGTTGGGGCAACTGGCCTCGGATAAAAGAAATTCCCTCTGCTTTCATCACTTCCATGTTGTGAAGGTGGCATCTCATGTTCGGGCCTGGTATTTGCCATCCAGTCAGCTGAAAGTGTCCGCATATCAGAAAGAATCCTGAAATGCAACCATTCATATGACACAGTTAACAAAATGGAAAGCTTAAGTTTAAGAGAATGTGACTTGAAATAGAGAGAAAATAAAGGAAAACAAATTCACCTTGAGAGATCTTTCTTCTTTCGGAAGGTGGTACGCAACATTGTTGCTAACGTGTTCTGTACAAAATCTTGAACTTCGGCATGTATTGTCTCCCATAAAGCATCTGCAACTAATGTGTCACAGCGCTGCAGCATCGATCCTACACTCTTTATATAGCCAACAAGTTCTACCAAGGCTTTCCTTTCTTCTGCAGTATAATTGAACCTCACCACCTATTAAAAAGAATCCAAAACTTGTTACCATATAAGCTGAACTCTTCAGTAAATATTTCACAAGTATTACCTTCTCGTAATCAGAATATGATCCAGAGGCTTCCGGAGCCTCTCCTGCATCCCTACATGGGCGAGAGAATTTCCAAGCACATTGCTCCCAAATGCGTGCTGTCCATCGACTTAACAGTTGGAAACCTTCAACAACCATATCGTACATATTTCCTTTGACCTCTCTGCACCATTCAGTATATGCTCCATCGTTTGACTTCAACAGCAATAACTGCATGAAGGCAAGTGAGAACAACATCCTAGAGACTCAAGATAAGAACATGAAAATTGGAGCTCCGGGATAGAAATAGCTTGAGCACCTGATTCATGGATGAAGCGAATCGGACTGTGAAATCGTCATGCTCAGCACGAAGAGCTCCAATGTGATTGACTATCAAATAGTGTCTCTGATATGTAAAATATGTCAAGGCTTGCAAATTTCAAAGCATGTGTACACTTTACAATAATCCAGATAATAGATAAACAGGCAAGTAACAGTGAAAATATTAAAGGATATTCTAGCGCTTCACGTGGAGGGAGCTCATGAGGTGCTGGAAGAGTCAGAAGGCGAGTCTGTGATGAAAACTTTTGGAAGTATACCGACAATTCTTTCAAAATTGCAGCAGGAGAAAGATGGAGATCTGGAAACGCAGGAATGACAGGATCATTCTAATAACCCAAAAAAACACAACAAATATGTCAATCAGCGAGTTGGAAACACGGCTTTGAGGTATATTGGTTGTGAATGCGAGACTTAAACAGGTATAACATGAATTGCAATACCTTGAAAATGTTTATCAATCTGTTGAGTTTTACCCTCTTGTATAAAGCCTCGGTATCTTTCTCAGATGGTGTTGCTAAGACAACAAGGACAGGTAAAACTCGGAGAAGAATATACCGCTCAGGAAAAAGTAGTGCAAAATCCAACTCCAGAGACTCCACGATGAAGACTATGAGAACTTGGAGAATATCTTCCACACTGAGTTTACTTTTAAGGAATCCAAAAGCTTGCAATATAGTCAAATAGCACAAGGGAGTTGAGCAGCATACATATCTAAATTAGGGAAACCCATAATAATGTCTTTAACAGCCACACGATAGTGATAAATGTCTGGAAGAAAGGATACTTGTTTACACGGAACATCTCAACATGCAGGTTGAGTAAAATTGCCCATCTTGTGCTCAGGAAAATCTGCATACATAAGAACTCACATTTTCACGACAATTCACAAGGAAAGGTATTAAGAAATTATTGCATAAACAAGACATGCAAACACCTGTAAGTCATCTAACTCTTCTCTCATTGTATCTGTATCTTGCCACTGCGCACTGACTTGAGTGAATGTTCTGAAAAGAGTGAAACTATCTTAAGAACAGAAGCTAATAGTAACAACCATAGATCTACCTACATTCAAGTGTCCTATTTGCAGAAAGAATAGATAGGAAAGATAAAAAGTATTATATCCTTCACCTCTTATACCAAGAGAAATCATTAGGAATGCTAGCTTTGGCATTTTTAAGGTGATCCAGCTGAACCAAGACGTCAAGCAACTTTAGCATTGACCTATATTAAGTAAAATCACAGTTACAATGTATACACAAGGAGTGTTAATTATCCGAGGATCTATACAAAACATAAACGAAAAGTTATAACCCACCACAGATGTGTGACTGTGGGGCCATTGATGCGCCGTTCAGGTCTGGAAAACCGCTGCATGTCAGCAGCTAACTGCACAGACATAGAGCATATAGGCACATTATTTCTGATACGGAAAATTTAAATAAAACGAGTTGGACAAGGAAGGATATACACCGCACTTTAGCTGAAGCTGATGATTGCCATCTCTGAATTTCGCGTAAACGACTCATTTCTAAGTCCAAAACTTGATATGTTTCTAGATACAAATCCGCTTGACTATGCTTCATAGATTCGGGAAGCTGCATGTATTCATTAACTAAGAAAATTATGTGTATTATGGAAGAGATATACACAAGAACACCCGCAGCAGGTACCGTATTGGATATTATTTCAGTAATTTCTATCATTTGCTATTATTTATACACAGAACTTTGTTGTTCTTGCTTTTCTTTTTGTATTATACTTTGTAGTTCAAAAAAGATTCTCATATAGTTGCTACGAAATTTTGAATACCATGAAAGAAGAACTAACTCATAGCACAATTCTCAAAGTTACTTTTTTGTCAGATAATATGTCTAAAGGTAGATAAGCAATGGAGTATAGTGATAGATTTCACCAGGACCTGAGGCAGTGCTTTGACACAACTTCTATATGTGTATAGAATCGAGGCCATCTCTTTTCCTTCTTGTATAAGTGTATTCTGTATACATTTAGTCGAAAACTTACTCGAAATATTCAAACATACTAAGATCACACCCGCTAAGAAAAAATATACACAACATACCGAGTACCAAAACCAAGTACGGAAAAGAAGAATATAGCTATCAAATGAAAAACAAAACAAGTAAAGAAAACAGCTTTTCTAAGATGAAGCAAATGAAAAATCATATACCAGCTGGTTAAGAGCTTTTGTGTCTTCTGAGAGAGACAACCGGTATGCTGCGACATCACTATACTCTATATAGTTATTAAAAAAAACAAAAAAAAAAACCATCTAGATTAATAGGCTTTTATGCTAAAAGAGTGACAAGAGAAGTAAAGAAGCATACCGATGGGACTATCGGTTGCTGCTCTTTCAGCTGAAACCATCACAGCCGGTCCTTGGACTTCTGGTTGCTCATCCTATAACAAAATTAAAAGTGCTTCAAGATAATGTGCTCCAGTGACTTCAAATTTTTCAAGAAGATACTTAAATCTTCAGCATTTCGTTGAGACCTACTCTACTGCTAACTAGGCAAAGATCCGCAGACAAATAGGTGATTAAACAATATATGTGATAATTTTACACGAAATCAAGAAACTAAAACATGAAGAAACAACAATTCCTCTCCTTTCTAGTCAAATCTTCTGAAATTGAACTCCGGAAAGAAAAAATTGCAGTCAAAATGATCCAGAAACCCACAATTTCTAAATTTAACAAAAATCTTGAACATTGGAGTTACCTCTAAGGAGAATGTGGAAAGAGCTGCAATTGCTTCCTCTACAGGAACCGCCATTTACTTCTATTGACACAGCTAGAAAGATCAGAAGAAGAAGAAGAAGCAATTAGCAACAAACGCGACTGAAGAAGAAAGCTTTTAACTTTGCACTTCCTACCCAACAACAATGGAGAGGAGAGGAGAGCTGCTTCTAGTTCAAGCCGATCGATTCAGCTTTTGTTCTGATTCTTTGTGGACCGAGATCGAGAAATTCGCTACTACTTTGTCTGAACCAAAAAAAAAAATGAAATTCTGAACAAATGTTTCTTTTTTGGATCCTCTCTGAACTATTGTTTGTATTTTCACCTTTAAAGAATTTTTTTTTTTAATACATTCAATCCGAATTTTAATTATTTATATTTAACCAAATAGAGTAATAATCTAGTTTTCTAAAAATTAGCTTACATATACACCCAACATTAAGGCTTTGAGACGAAGCATATTACATTTGTGTCTTTTCTATGAAGCAAACTTGATGACAGCTGAATCATTTTCTTTACTGATTCCTTTATCCTCTACCTCAAGCATTTCTTATATCGGAAAACATAGTAATACATGTGAGTCACATGATGTGACCAATAGAAATACAATTCTACATTGAACATAAAAATAAGTCACTTTTTAGAATCAAATAACTTTTTTGGTTAATCCGGAGCCTTAAACCAATCCGGATCTGAACCAGCAGTTGTTGGTACTATCGGTCTGAGAATGTAAACCGTTCATGGTTAAGTGTGAGAAGCCTAGGGGAAGGTATGCCGTCTACGTCTAACCAGAATTTTGTTGTTGTCAAAAAAACATATTTTAATTGAGAAATGAAACTCTAAAAAGCGAAAGCTGTCTTGGATTCAAAAAGTACTCTTTAGCTACAAAAATAGAGAATAAAATAAAATGGAGACAAAGATGACGAGAAGAAGAAGAAGACGAAAGAGTAAATTATTCATTCCAATGATTTCAAAAGCCTGAAGAGACCAGCTGCTTCTCGAATCCGAGAAAACTCAATGCAGAAAGCTTGAACTTCTATGAATAGATCCTTCACTGTCATTTATCCAAAAAAAAAAAAAACATATATTACCCAATTGTAAAGAATAATGATAGACAATAGATTCCTCTGTCAATGTATCTATTGCTCTTTTTTTTTTTTTGTGTTATTATCCAAGACAGAGAATACATACCGTTGATGGTATTGTTACGAATTAAGCTTTGCAAGAAGACGCAAACAAGCCGTACAAGCCTATTCTGCATGTATTTGTCTTGCTGCTACAGATCGAAAACAATATATCACTATACCATTAACAAAACAGCTAATAAGAAGAAAATGTACACACTGTAAATCAGCAAATCCGAGAATCATATACACAAAAGCACATAATGCAGAGCACGGCAGAAGTTTTTAACACAAAATTATAGGATGGCATTATAAAACTATGCATAAAGACCTAAAGGAAAAACCAAAGAAAGCTATACCTTGGCGTTCTCACAAGACGATATGCAGTTAGTGATGTAAATCCGTATAAATTCCTTGGGAAGTTCAACTGCAGTTGTGAGCCTATTTACAACTTCCATTGAGTGCAGGCTCATGTCCATACTTACTAGAGCTGTAAAATAGCTGCAGAAGCATTCTCAGATTCCCTCTTTAAAAGTTATTATTTTGATAGAAAGTAAATGGTGGAACCGATAAGGCGATGACTTACTCAACAATCTCTGGGGAGTGAATCAACTTGGTGAGAATCTCAACTGCTATTGGAGGATTGTGTTCTACTAATTGCTGAGAATAAGAAACTAGATCAAATGATAGGAGAGACGATAAGAAAGAAAAAAAAAAGGACCTGCCAGAAATTGAAATCACATACAGGCAGCTTCCGTGGAGTGATCCCACAGTGATAGACAAGGTTCGGGTCGTTTGTCAATTCTGTAGTGATGTCCTGGCCAGTAAATGAATAAAATTGTTAATTTCTTCACTCAAAAGATCTAGGTTTTTAAACTGGATCATACAGGCAAGGCTGACCAATAAAACATCACCATCACTATTTATCTATTGCATTTTTCCATAAACTCTTACTGCAGTCAGTTCCTTCTTAATATCCTAGATCTTTAATTCCAATGAAAAAAGGAAAAAGTGATAGCATGACTTCTCTCTCAAAATTAGAGTATGCTGCCTTAAATTGGCTGCCTTAACAACCTTTAAAAACTTGTGCATATGTAGTTACTGCCCCATTGCTATGTTAACTCGGTTATAAGTGTTACAGCTAGATAAGAAATGAAATGTTCAATACTTGTATGACTTTAAGCGCATACCAAGAATTAATGAGCAATAATATACCTCTAGCTCCGTAGGTGAAAGTGTCACCTTTAAACCCTTAACAAGCAAGTCTCTAACTGTTGCACCTCTGCTAGTATCAGCACACATTTTATCGTCCCAAACAAGCTCATGCTTGTTATCAGGATCAATCCAAAGCAACTGTAAGAAGTTGAACCATTTAAGTCAGTCGGATAATTTCTAAATCAGTTCAAGTGTTGAACAATGGGTTAATCTTAGCCTTACCTCGCTCTGATGAACTGGGTACCTTGGTGGACATGGACGGATCCACCTAGGAGCTAATCCCCCCATTGTCAAATTTCCCAATAATCCAGACAGGACCTCATCTCTATCACCAGATCCAATTCTGGGATTCCCTCCAGGTTGCACATCGAACCTAAAAGATTATTTGACTCAAAGATCATCCAGACATCAACTCAAAATTGGCACATGAGTTATAACACAATAAGCTGAGACGAAAACTGGAAGCTTGGGAGAAATAGATCAGTTTCAACTGTACATAACAGTTAGAAAGAAACGGAATCTCCTCATAGGTTACGTACTCTGGAGAGTTAGGATCGCACCCACGAGGAACATCAGGATCACGCAATAGCTTTTTGAGGGGATAGTCTGCAAAAATGTGACTAGATGGTCCTGAATCGGCTTTGTCACCGTACTCTCGTTGCAGTTCTCCTAGTTCCGGAAAATCCTGACAGAACATCACCATATTAAATTACTAACCAGAAGAGGTTTCTCTAAATGTTCTCCAGGTAATGTTAGGCATAAAAAGGAACAGTTAAGATGAAGATAAAATAGATTAGAGATATAATTGGAAAAAGATATCTATGCGTCAACCGCTCTTACATGAGTTGAAGGATCAAACGATCGGATATAATCAACAGCTGACTGTTTGAGAATCTGCAAGGGAGCAAACTATTGTTACTTTATTTGATCATAATTCTGACTTAGTATCCACAGGTCACAGAGCTCATAAAATTATACAAATCAGGACTTGAAAATAATATGAGAAACGAAAGAAGGCTTAGAATATGCCTGATCGGAGTGATGGACTTATTTATGACAAAGATAAGTGAACCCAGCAAACAAGTTTTCACCAAGGAAAATAGTATTCTTAGAGACTATATGTGGAAAGGGAATTGCATAACAGCTTGATGCATAAGTTTTGAATTTCCATGGATAAGCAAAAAAGAAGCAGGCAAACAGCTCAAGAAACAGCTATACGTGCAGCTATATCCTACCTCTTTCACGTTGTTGTAACTATTCCATTGTAACAGGTGGAGAAGAAATGCTCTCTCAGACTTTTCCAGTTGCTCATTACAAGCAGCCTGCAAAAGGCATAGATATTGTTATTCTTTCACACGAGAAGACCACATCATGCTAAGACACGAAACATGTTTGGCTAAATCAATCTATAGAAAGCCAAACACATCACTATTTAAAATTTAGAATCAGGGAATACATGGAAACTCATCATTCTCAACTACCATGCCACTTAGAGAAACAAATGATCTATACTAACTACCAAGCTTAACACTTAAATTCTGCATACTGAAGTCTGCTTACACTTATCATTTCAGATAGAAATGGGTTGTGAGATGGCTTCTGGGAAGAATAACACTGGTATATGATACCAAACGCAATTAGACGTTCAGTACCCTGAAGCATGTTCTGATCCTGAAATAGAACAAAATTTCATTCAATTAGTCCCCCAATCTGAGAGAAATGGTTATCAAATGTAAAAGACGCCTAAAAAGGTTTCATATCATCACGTTCGAACTATCCCCTGTGTATACAATGAGTAGAACAGCGACTTGAACACTAGTACAGAAAACTCAAAACACTATATATCATCCACGAATTCAATAAATGAATCATAGAAACAAAAAAGATCTCATTTATGTAGACACATAACAAACACGAGACCAAACTGCGAAAGAAAACCCTAGATTCAAATCAAACCTTTCGAGTGAAACATCCAAAAACCCCTAAAACTCGCAACTGTCCACACAATCGAGAACACGAAGCCGAGCATAGAGAGAAAGTTTAGAAGAAGTAGGAAGAGGAATATAGAGGGCGAGCACATGCCTGCAACATCATGGAAAGAGAATTGCACACAGCGAGGTAACTAGAGCTTTGTAACTTGGAGCTGAATTCCGACAGAACGTCCTCGATTGGCCGGAGATCCGATTTGAGCAGCGACAAAACAATCGCCGACTCTTCAATCTTCATAATCATCGTCGTTGATCGGTTCATCCTAAACCTGGATTCCAAATTCAATTAAGTCTGTAGGGATTTGATTTTCAAAGTTTCATATCTCAAACAGAACTTATACCTCTTTATCAGTCAGAAGGTTCTAGTCTTTCGGGAAGGCCACTTTTGGTAATTGACTTTTTTCTCACAGCTTTATTAACTTTGGTAAGGTTTTAAAGAGTTTTGTACAACTAATATCTCTATTTTGGAATTATATTAAAAGGATTGTATCAAAATTAATATATTTAGTTCATATCATGGAGTTTCCCCCCCCCCCTCCCAAAAAAAAATATAATAGGGGATACTTAAAATAAAAAACCTTTAAAATCCAAATTGGAAAAACAGATTAAAAGTAAAATAACAAGAAAATATACATTATTTAAGTTTTAAGATTGAATATTTAAACTAGATTTAAAGATTCAGGTTTTAGATTTATTTTATTATTACCTACTTATGAATTTTCACACTTTTGTGAATTTTTCATTTTTGAAAATAACTGTGTTATGTTAGATTTTGATACAAAATGGCATTAATGCTCTTTCATTAATATGTCCGCGATATATTAAATATAAATAAATTATGTCGTATTTAAAGTTCTTTTTATTTTATATGGTGAAAGTATAAAAATAAATTCTATACTATGTATAGGTGCACATCTATATTATTAATTGGAACGCGCAAAAAAAAAAATGTAAACACTTACATATAATTATATATATATAATGTTATACTTAAACATATAATTTGTCCCAAATGGATTTCGAAAATTTCTCGTTTCCATCCCATTATTTCCCGTTCCCAAAAGAAAATTGAAAGCTTATACAATATGGGAATGTATTCCAAACTTTGTTATGGCAAATACTATATAGTTACGAAAAAAACTTATAAAATCACCTAAAATATGTTATGGCAAATATTCTATAATATTAATTTTGTTAAATTTTTGCTATTAACCAAATTTCTTTTCACCATTGCTATTTACTTAACCGTTTTTCCATTTTATGTCATTGACTCATTGGTACAAAAAATGCAAATACTCTACAAGCAAATAATGAAACAAGTTAAACTCAGACTGAATTATTCATGCTCTTGTACTCGATAGTTTATACATACATCTTGCAAATCAAATAAACATAAGTGAAAAATAAAACGAATTCCGAGTTTTAAACATTAAATGATCGGATGTTTCGCTCATAAGGCAAGAGCAGAGCTAAGGTTCATGGGATTCATATACTTGGTGGTACCGGTCAAGATATGACGGACTATCATGCGGTTTGCTTTCTCTGTCGGATGGAACGCGTCCCAAAACACGTATAACTCACGGTTAGGACACAAGTTCGATAGTACTGTACACAAACCCATCCCATTGAATGGCCCTTGTCCGCAACAAGCAACCTTCGACGTTACAAATCCTATAACAAAAATAGAATAAGTGCTACATATAACCTTTTTCTTCTCGACCAAAAGTAGATTATCAGAAGGGAAAAACTCTATTTAAATACCATAGCTTCGGGGGGTGTTTAGAAAATCTATTTGCATTCGGTTAGTGTTCGCTGCAATAAACACAGTTTTCCCAATCTTTCTGTTAAGTTCATTTATCATTTGGATTAGCTGAAGATCGTATAGAGACGCAGCTCGTTGTAGCTCGGCTGAGCATCTCCCATTCGACGTGCCTGATCTCGCCAGCTCAGCCGGTGCACATCCTAATGGTCCGGCTCCCGTCACTAGTACTCGACCCACTCCAAGCGAATTTAGCCTCTAAAATTAATACAAAAGTAAGTTGTTTGTAATCAATGTAAAAAGGTGCAAGTTCTCAAGGTCAGTGTTCAAATGCCAAACTCTATATCAATCCAATTTGATTTTGGTCTCCATTCCAAAAATATTAAAGAAAAACCTCAATATTTTTTTGTCATACACATAATATTAACACTATCTTATATTATAAGATTTCTGTTGTTATCACTTACCAATAGTATTTTTTTGTATTCAGAAATTAGGAATCGAACATAATCCGGTAGAGCGAATTGGCGCGATCTAGCGGAATATGGAAACAAGAAATAGTTGTTAACGAAATCGTTTCCGCCGACCGTGATTAATACAAGCCCTTGACTCACGAGCCGCTGCGTTTGTGGTTTCCCAATCAAGCGACTCACACGTTGTTGGTATTGTTGGAAGTAGTCGAGTTGTTGGTACATTCTTATAATGTTTATCTACATACCAGAAACTTTATACCTATTAGAAAACCATAAAATTTATGGAAAATGTAATTTGTAATCAGACTTGATTTGATTACTTACGAACTGAAAGCCGGTATCGTTGAGAATTCCTATGCCAGCTGAGGCGAAATTGGCACCGTTAAGCAGCCTTCGTCCCCTAAGCTCCGGGCTTAGGTACGGTAACGGTGGCTCTTCGTTGCCGATTGCCTCACCTAAGCAAAATAGTAACCAATTGATTATTATGTCTTTTTTTATATAATTGACACATCTTATGACTAATTTTTTGTATACTCATGGAAATGTATAAATCAAGATTACTCTAAATTGGTTAATGAGATTAGTAACAAAACGTAACTGATAAGATCTGGAATGTTGAGACCGTTGGAGAACCGGCCCGTTGGTCTCCGAGTAGGAAAATCGATTCCATAGGGCGGAGAATCGGCACGTGCAGTTGTCACTAGATAGTTGTTGTTGCCACTATCGACGAGCGAATCACCGAACACGAAAAAAGCGCGTCCCTCCACCACTATCGGACCAGACATAACCAATACTAGGAACATAGACATGAATGCTATAACTAGTGACTCGGGTTTTCTAGCTGAGGTCGCCATAAAGGCGTTTTGTTTAGTGACTTAGTGCAAAAGCGAAAGTAGAAATGAAAAACGAAGGAAGGCTGGAACTTATATACAGTAGTAGGTTTTATCACTTTTTCATGTGGTTTATTGAAATGTATTCGATCCCGTGTTATGACAGCCAAAAGTACTTCTATAGTTTAGTGTTTTTATAGTCCTGCTACTAAAAAGAACTGACTACTATATTACACAATATCTATTAGAATTATCAAAGTACTTGTGGTCCAAGAAAATGATTTTTCTGCTATTGTTTTTTCACTGGCTACTCTTAACATTTTTCTTAAAAGACCTTTGGTTTATATAATTGTTCCTTTCGTTGTATGTTATAAACTAAATTACGAGTTATCAAATACTAGTTTTTTTTAAAAACTCATATAAAACCAATATATCTTGTATTTCCTTGTGATTGTTTCCATTTAAATGCTACAACTGTTATTTTATTGCCACCTATATCCATCCACCTCAAGTTGCAAGTTTCACAAAAAGGAACAACCGTAAGCGTTGGGAAACAAATGACAAAACCCTTTATTCACATAACAAGAGAACTCACATGAGGCTTGTGTATGACAGCTTCTAGTCTGGGATTGAAAACCAAACCGAACCGAATCGAAGCATTTGGGTGTTTGGTTCGGTTTCGGTTATAGCGGCTGAACCGATCGGTATCATCAATAATTACAATCGATGATATAATAACAAGTTGCAAGTCACAGACATTCAACATGCTTATGTCCTTACAACTTGTTGACATAGAAGTTATAATAATCAGATTTAGTTACATACAACACCACAAATCATCATTTATTCTTCTTATTTTATAACAATATGGATGAAAATTAATTTAGAATGTTAAACCAAATTACCGAATTAACTAAACTAATCGAATTTCTTGATAATTTCTGTTTAACTACAGCAAAAATCAAAATAACCGAAGTTAGCTATAACCGAATTAAACCGAACTATTTTATGTTTTGGTTATTTAAGGCAATATTTTCAAAAACTAAATTAACTGAAGAACCGTACTAATCGAACCAAAGAACTGAAGTCTGAGGGTTTCTTAGAGCATCAGCATCGGTTGAGATAGTGTAAGAGTATCTCACTAATTAAATATTAATAAACTTTTACATAGTTTTTTTAAAATTTAAAGTAATAGAAAAACTAAACCAATAAGAATAAAACAACACATGAGAAACGTTTCTCAAGAACTCAAACTAAAGATGGTTTCTCAACTATTTCTTACTTTTTGAATTTATTTTATTATTTAAATAAAAAGTATATAACCGAGAACTTCTAAGGAGGTGCTCTTATAACCTCTCTAAGAACAATAACGTACAGTCCTAGGCTCCTAGCCATATTTGGGTTTGACAGATCCCCAAAAGGCCTCCAAGTGATCCAACTTTCTGGCCCATTTGACGTTCAATATATTCCACGTGCACCATTAAATTCTGACTTCGCGCCACGTCTTCAGGCACATTGACCGGTTTGTACCGGTTGGTTCGCATAGAACAGTCTTTGATTCAAAGTGTAGTTTAATTAGGTTTCTTCTTTATCTTCAACACAGTCCCGTGACTACTGACTTACCATAGCTTCAACGCCGACGAAAGCCAAGATTCAAGGTACTCACTTTCTTTTACCGATCATTGTATTGGTATAATTTCGACCTGGTTTTGCTCCTTCTTACCTGTCCATCGTTTCGATTTTGTCACTGAGCAGAGATTGAAGCTAAGAGTTATCGGAGTTCATAAGTAATCCTAAAACCCTAAGCCCTAGCAGAGCAAAATCATTCGTAATGCGACCTCCGTTCAAATCTTTCCAGCCTCAAACTCGCCCTCATCGACCGCAACAGCAACAACAACAACAGGTATCTCTCTTTCTACTTTTCTTCCACTTATTCAAAATCTCTTCTTTTCACCACAAAATCGATGACTTGTTTGGTATTGATATCTCTGTGTTTGCTTTGCCATCATCAGAACAATGGGTATTCTAATCACCACCAACATAATAGGTATCAGAACCCAATGGAAGCTAATCAGTTAAGGATGATGAATCCACAGATGATGAGTAATCCAATGATGGGTCACATGAACAATCCGATTTCAATCCCTAATATGCCAATACATCCTCAGTTCTTTAACAATATGCCTCAACAGCAACATCAACAACAACTTCATCAGTTTGCTATGCCCAACCATATCAACCAGTTACTTCCCAACCTCTTGGGGAATCTTCAGTTTGCAATTGCCAACAGTAATCTTATGGGTCACTCACTCCCCTTAGTTCAGCCCAATATCTTCCAGCCTTCTCTTGAATCTTCTGCTTTCACCTCTCAGCCACAGCGTAATTCCTTTAACGCCCGTCCTTATCCTCCGGTTCCAAATCCCCATCAAAATCACCAATTACAGCCTCCGAGTTTCTCAGAGCCAAGACCACAGGTAAAACTTCTTATACCATTCCTTTTGTCTAAACCGTTTCCAGTGCTTCTTGTTCTTTTAGTTAACTTTAGCTTCCACAGGGACAGTCCGTTGGAATCGTCGATAATACCAATGGTTCCGGTTCTAAAGGGAATGACTTTCGAAATAAATTTACAAAACATCAAAAATTCAAAGGCCCTGGTCAAGGGTATGTTCCTACTGCTTGCTCGCCTTTCAATTGTTTGTTCGCTATAATTTGTTTTATATGTATTCTGAATTCTTGTAGATTTCAGAGATCTCAGTTGCATCAAGCAGATAATGGAAAGAGAAAGTCGGGATTCAATAAGGATCACAGGGGCAAAGGTTAGTCTTTTTACATCGAATCACATATCAGATGTGACATTGTAAGAATTTTTGGTCAAAATGGTATATACTTGCAACTCTTTTTGTTTCCTTCGGAAATGTCAGTTGTCATTAGGGCGAGGATTGTGGACTATAGTTGTTATCTTTATGCTTGTTTTAAACTTTATATACATTTAGTTTTGTTGTTTATTTCTTGTATTGCCAATATTTCTGTATTCCCTTCCTCAAATTTTCTGAAACACTTGAGAATGTTGAAGGTGTTTATTTTCTTTTCTGATCTCTCCATATATGACTTCATCTACAGGGAACTATAATAAGATGATAACTGGGCTCGATGGATCTGATGCTGGTAACATAGCTAAGGAGAAGAAAAGGTAGTGCCCGGTAGGACCTTGCTGTTTGGCTCATTGAAATTCTTTTGGTTCTTAAGCCATTTTGATTCTCTGAGTTTTCACGTTCATAAAGCAATGAGATCCATATAACTCGTAATATTGGATGGGATTATAATCTGGATTACATCTTTAGTTACCATTTTTTTTCATGCTCATTTTACATTGGGACCAGTCTCTAATATTATTCTTTTAATGTTATTTTCCTCCAAGAGAAGATCATTTGCTTTGGTCTATACATTAAAAGAAATTCAGCAATGGCGTGAAGCTCGGCGTAAGAATTATCCAACGAAACTAAATGTTGAAACTGTTAGAGTAACCCGCCCTCTCCCACGACCTTTGATTTGTTGAAATTCACTCCTTTGGTGAAAATTGTGAATGCTAAATTCCCTATTTGCAGAAAGTAAAGAAAAATGTTCCAGACAGCATCCTTGACGAGGAAGCAAAAATGCGTCGTCAGGTACCTGGTCTATCCCTGTATATTTTCACATCTTACATGGTAATTTTTATGGTTATGGTAGACAGTAGACACACTGCATTAGTATAATATAAAATCAATTGGTAACCTTGAGAAATTTTTAGGAACGGGTGAAAAGAAGATATAGTTGATATGCTATATGGTGTAAACATATGAATACTAAAATCATAATTTGTTAACAAGTAATTTTCATGAAGCTCAAGTCACCATTAAGATCAGCTTGCCAATGAAATGATAAAACTGAAATCTCAGTAGTTTATGGTTTTTTCTTTGTTTTAAAGTTAAGGCGTAACAAAATACCCCGTCTAGTTAGATTTCCAAAAGGTCATGATGGTGGAAAAAGCATATGTGCTCATATATATATATATATATATACGTAATGAAAAGTTATTAGTTTTTTTATTGGGAAGTTTAGGCGACAGTGAAAGAGGTCAATATCATTAGGCTTGTATAATCTCCTACAGTCGACCCATAATTCTTCTTTCAATTAGCATTTTCTTACCTTCAATCGTTTTATTTCTGCATTGCAGCAACTCCAGGAAGTTTTAGCAAAGCAGGCTGAGTTAGGTGTTGAAGTTGCAGAAGTTCCTTCACATTACTTATCCAATACAGATGAACGAGTTAATAGAGATAGAGGAAACAACAATGGAAAATTTCAATACAAGGATGGGAAAAAGGGAAGATTCCAGAATAATAGACATAATAAGAGAAGACATGATGGAAAAGATAAGTTTGCTAAGAAAACAAGATTCGAAGACAAAAATTCATCTCAAGAATCTTCCGTGATGACAAGAAAACCTACATTGCTTGAGAAGCTCCTAAGTGCAGACATAAAGAGAGACAAAAACCAGTTATTGCAGGTCTTCCGCTTCATAGTAATGAATTCATTCATTAAGGAGTTTCCAGAGCAACCTCTGAAGTTGCCTTTGATTATGGTAGAAGAAACTGGCTGTGAACATGCTAGGGAAGATCCCTTGACTGAAGTTTTATGCGATGACCTTAGTGATGACGATGATGTTGATGTGGATGTGAATGGCGATGATAACTCATGTGATGAAGATGTTGATTGATTAATGTTTTAGCTTGTAAGCTGAAAAACATGGGATTATAAGGATTTGTGATATCGATCTAATGTGTGTTTCATTTTTGAGGATATGTTGTTGTCTGCAGGAAACAGTGAGATAAGAATCTGATACATGAACATTGAAGTGTAAAAATATATTATAGGTTGTTTCAATTCAATGTTCTTTAGAACCTGCACCACACAATCCTAATCGGATTATTCAATTTGCTTACAAATCTCCAACAAGTTGTACATGTGACGATGCTAATGTTGATATCCGGCAGAGTGGGAGAGATGTATTAACACACAAAATTGTGACATGCGAACAACTGCAGAACGTTAATGTCTTAACGATAAACAAGGAATCAGATATAGACAACACCAAAAAGAAGATTTAATGTACAAAGGAATACAAAGATGGATGAGGACGATACCATACAAGCATGGATCAAACGTAATCAGATGCTAGCTTTTCTTAATTGTTTCCATGGTTATTGCTGGATGGATCATTTTAAGACTCTTTTAGTATATATGCATTACATTTTTCATATAATCTTGATGAACGTGCATGAGTGTTCGTGACTCTAATTCTAATGGATGCATATATAGAAAGAAAAGAAAACCTACTTATCTGTCAAAACCTTGCAACATTTAGTCCGTCACATTCTACAATAATGCATGATCACTGGAAACTTGCTTTAATTCTATTAATGTTCTTTTTACATAACGTTTAAGAGAATTTCACAACATGCTCAAACCTGTTTACACACATAGGACTACATGCAAGGAGAAAAAGATTACACGATTGATGTATAACAAATTAACAATCCTAAATCTAATATAAGAGGTATTTAAAATAAATAATAATAAATAAATAAAAACTCTCAGAACCAATTCCATGGATGTTGAAACTCCTCACAACACCAATTCTTGAAATCTCCATTTTTGCCAATCAACAAACCCAAATCATCAATCTCCAAAAGATCATCCATTTCCAAATACCCTGTTCCCTCTTCCACCTCCGGCCTATGCAACCTCTCTACGCCGCCGCTAGGAACCGTTATACTCTCCTTATTGTCCGACGAGCCACACGATGATACGTCATGCTCCATCTTTTTTTCTTGCCCCACAAGAAACCTAGACCAAGCTCCGTTTGATATTCCATAATTCGAATTCATGACCATGTTCCTTGGTTTCAACTTGGTCGAAAACATTAACGTAGAGCCACCACAGCCTTCACCGCTACCGCAACCACTCGCAGCATTAACTCTTCCTTGATCTTGTGAATCACTATGTTTAGGTAATAACCAACAAAGATTCGGACTACTTGAAGGCAACAATCGATTATGATTATGATCATCGTCTTCTTTTAGAAAACTCGATTTTCTTGACCAAGAACCTCGTGAACCGCTTGTCGGGCCGAGACCAAGGTCCAACCCATGAACCGCATCAAGCTTATAAGACCAAGAACCCGATCCGTGGGCCGAGAAAGACATGTTCTTGTTCACTACTAGTTGTTGTTGTGGGTGCAACAAGTTGAGTTTAGCCTCGTTTCCATAGAGTTTCTTAGCAGCTTCATCGTAAGCCATGGCGGCTTCAACTGAGGTATTAAACGTGCCGAGCCAGAGACGAGTCCCACGGTTAGGCTCACGGATCTCAGCCACCCATTTACCCCAAGTCCGTTGCCTAACTCCACGGAAAGTACACTTGGCGTTCTCTGGACCGCCTTTACCTTTCATGCAACCTTTTCTAGATCTCCCCATGTTTCGTTTCTTGGCCGGAGGTTGCTCTTCTTCCATTTTTGAGAGTTTTCAAATCTGGTTTAGTTTAATTCGTAAGAGTATAAAGAAGGAACTGTGCGTGTGTGTATATATACGTGGACACGTCATGAGTTTACGTATTCTTACGTGGCATATGTATATACGAGTGTATACGTGTGTATGTGTACACTAAGGTTAGGGAACTCGTTTTGTTTATTTAATTTAATGTCTGCGTTACACGAAAGTGACCTCCGACCACTGTCTTGATGATGACTCACGTGTTTGTGTTTCTCTCTGAGCCCTCTTTAAAAGTGAAAATTAAAACCTTTTCAATACATAATATATATTAATAGTAATTGAAATTTCGACCGTTTTCTTTTTTTTTTTTGTTAATGACCCGAGTGAAATTTACATGTTGAGATGTTTTTAAATCATGATGTTGTTAAAATATGATTTATATGCATGTTTGCACGTCTCTTTCCAACCAAAATTGTCTTATTACTTGAAATAAATACAGTATAAATAAGTTAAAAGATCAATTCCTAATTTCATAAATAATACAATACATCAGCGTAAAAAACATATACTGATAAAATATTAATTATAACAGTTGATAAAATCATAATAATGATAGCTGATCAAAAAAGGTTCAAAAAACATAATATAATCACAATAATGATAGTTGAATAAAATCATACCAGTAATGATACCGTGGTTTAATCAATGTACTTTTTGATTATTATTTTTATTATAAATATAATTTTCGTGCGTTCTATGGAATAAAACAGAATTCACTTCTATAATTGAAAAATTACAATTTTTAAAAATATACTAGTGAATGTTACAAAATGGTCAATAGTAGATTGATTTGTTAATTTATATTTTATCTCTTTTAAACATCCGAAAACTAAATTTAACCACGGCAAGTTTACTACAGTCTACACAAACGTGATAAAACCAGTCTCCTAATAGCTCGAGTCATATCCACATGTCTTTTCCTCGTAATACTCTTACAAATCACGATTCTTGGGTTTTTGTTTCCTAGATTTTACTTAGGTTGTAAGTTTCATCGTTTGTTTTTTTGGATAGGAGTTATAACGTTATAGATCATAATTAAAAATAAATACGAAGTATATAAGTCTATGTACATGCGAAAATGGAATATGTCAAGTTTGTATGCCACGTGTTAAGATCGAGGACGGTCTGGCAAACACCTCGGGACACATGGCTCAACCATTCATTACGTGCTTCGGCTCGAAGTATCTATTTTTACACCACTACTTATTAAATCATATATTTTCCTAGTAGATAAATAAAACCATCGTATTTTAACAATTTTCACATTTCTAAAATGACTTTAGTGCCTTGATTTACTTATGTATAAAATGCTAAAAATGCAAAACGCGTTACGGGAAAAAATTATTCATTCTTTCATCTATTTTCGGCCCAAAATGTTGTTTATGTTGTCGGCTTATTCGGCCATAATGCATTCGTTCTATATCTGATTTACGTGGATTGTATGATGATTATCAAACTGTACACATTTTTTTTTATATAAGCATTGTACACGTATTTAACCACACTAATCAACATTTTGTGCCATTTTTTGTTTTTTTTTAATTATATTCATCCGTACCTAACTCAACTATATATGGTAATCTATCATCTACAGTATTTTTTCAGTTAAATAAACGATAAAGTGATTTGATCAGCGTCCATACAAGAAAGGGAAAAGAGAGAGGAATGAGCTAAGATTGCATGAGAAAGAGCAAGTGTAAGAGGTGGTGGCGACTGGGGATGAGTGTGACTCTTACATGGTTGAGTGTGTGACACTTGTTTTCTTCTTTTCCCCTACTTCGTGGAAGTTATTAACTCATATGTAAACCTTAAATTCGGAAAATTTCAGTATTTATATTTATTTACGATCTTAAAAACTCTGTTTAGATTCAATTTTCTCTGCTTAATCGTTAGATTCATCCTAACCGTTTCAATTAATAACTAATTTCTTTGCCTAATCCAATTAATCTCGCCTAACTTGATTATCTTCGTCTAACTCGATTAATTTTTGCCTAACTCGATTAATCTCTGTCTAATCTTACATTTTTTGATTATTTTTGGATTGCAAATATAGATCAAATGTTTTTTTTTTATTCTTCGAACATCTAGATAGAGAGTTGTAATGTTAAACAAATAACTTATGTTCATAATTTAAATAAAAATCATAAAATTTTCAAATTAAAAATATATTTTTATGTGTTTATTATAGTTTTAAAAATAATATTATATAAAATATTAATTATAATGGATTAACATGTTTATAAAACATAAATTAGTCATAAAACTAGTCTCATATTAATTCCTGTTTAATATCCGATTTTCTTGCTAGGCGCTAATCCCATTTCGAACGCCCGACTACCGCTTAGCAATTAATTAAACATGAATATTCATTATATCGAAATTTCAAAAATTCAAAATAAAAATATATTCTAAATCTGAATTTACATCCACATATGTATTGGATTTCAGTATATGATTTTGCTAAACCATTTAGAGTTTTCATAATTATGATATATCAACAATATTTTTCATAGATTCTCTTTATTAGTATATAGTTTTTTTACCCTTTTTAATTATCAACAATAAATTTATTAGAGCAAACAAAGGGAACTTGTTTTTGGTCCGCTTAATTTGTAGAATATATTGTCGATGTTGGATCTTTTAGTAAACACGTAGATGCGATTCAACCGTAAGTCAGAAAACAAACTTAGCATATTTTTGGTAGATGTGATGTGTTATACTATTAACTGAAGTATAGATTTGGAGCAATCAGTTGACTTTTGATCGATCGATATCACTTAAGTCAAAGCAATGTCAATGTCCGACATGTGGCTCTTTCATGAGAATCCACTTTAGTGTTTTGGTCGATTAAAACTGCCCATTGTCTACCCGACGTCGTTTTGAAAGGGGAACTATTTATCAAGCCCAAAACTCTTTTCTACAGGTTTAGTACGCTTGATCCATTGATACACTGGTCGTCCAAAAAAAAAATATATATATTCTGATCATTTTACAAACGATTTCGATAAAATATTTTCCTTCACAGCTTGATCCGATGACTAAAAAAGCATCCCAACACCAACCATACCACTCAAATCTTTGGAGTTACCTTAATTGAATCTCGAAATTTAAACAAATGTATTGTTTGGGCCTGCTTGATAACAATATAGCGTTCGAAGTGATACAACACTCTCATCTAGAACAGTACTGTCATCATGACCCTTTACCAGATCAAATTTTTTTTTTTTTTTGTATATATAAATGATTGTAACAATGCATAATTATGTCACAGTGGATATCTTTATCTTGTGATTTTTATTTTTTTTTGGAAATCATATCTTGTAATTTATAATCGTTGTTTCAACAATATATTACACTCTTAACATCAAAACGATATAATATTACAGGAGCGATAACGATAAGTTCAATCTACAAAATTATGTTCGTTTAGTAGTTGTTGATAGTACGCTGTTTCGACAATTAAATGATGTTTGTTTGTAATATTCGGTTTAACAACGGTCCGATAATCCAAAATTTAAAACGTAATTTTTTTAATCGCTAATCATTCAAATCTATCTTTCAAAAACCAAAAATTAGAAGGAAAAAAACAAACTGATCACTGTCACTAGTCACTATTCGTTGAAAACTGCAGAACTAATAACATCAAATCATGTTGGTAACCGTTGTCAACAATTGCAAAATGAACAAGCTTTAGTGATAATATCTTAAGACATCAATATGTAATTTTGGCCCGGCGGGCGTTTACTATGCTTGAAAGCCCCTCATTTTCATGCCATGTTAACATCCTATTCTCGGGTGACCATTTATACTTAATTATACTACATTTTTATTAATTTCATTTAAAATTTAACTGTCTATGCTATTTTTTATATGAAAATTTCGGCCTGGTTAATATTGTATGTAACGAAAAGTACATATTTCACTATACTACTTTTTACACATATATAAAACGTAGTCGTATCATTGAAGTTCTACGTAAAAGGTGTTATGGTGTTTATCTAAAACACAGAAAGGGTGTTATGGTAGTTAAGAACGTGAGTCTGGTGACTTAGTAGCTAGGAAGGTTCATACTAATCACATAATGAATTACTTAATGTAATAGCATTAATACATTCAACTAGTTTTACGAATCAGACGAAGTAGTAGAAGTATCTAAAGTTGGGATTTTGAGCATCATTATAGTAACTATAGTTATAGTAACCTGTTTTCTTCAGCTTGACCATCGGATGAAGATGCATTTAGTTATTTTAATCTTATTTAATCCAACAACCTTTCTTTTAGTAATTTATATGCAATCTTGTGAAAATGTATCCAAAAATATTAAAAAGTACATTAAGATTAGTGTGGTATCAGTATTCCGAGTGAAAGAAAGCAATATTCATGGTAATTATACGATATTTAAGTCTGTTAATTATTTGTTTTCTCTGAAATTTATATAAGCATTGGTTAAAAATTGTAAGTCGTATATGTATGTAAATATCACGGGCTCTGTTACAAAAATATAAACCATATATGTATAATGTATGTATATATTTACGGAAGAAAACAAATTGGATCCCTAAAAATGTATTCTTCTTATCGTATTATATTTTATTACAGATTACCAAATAACTTTATATGATATTACAAATAATAATGAAAATGTTATTTAAGTCAATCAAATGATATTTAATTTGTTTTATAATGTTGTGTTTCTAATCGAAAGAAATATAAAGACAGGACGTTTTCTTAAGCACAATTAATTTTTTGACTTCTAAATAACAATTGTCTTTTGATTTTTTTGAAAAGTTGAATAGGGGAAAAGTTAATCATGTACTGAAAATATAATATTTCAACAAATATTTATTGATATACATGTATAACGATTTATACATAAATTTAATTTTAATACGATGCTTATTTGCAATGAAATGGATACTAGATTAAATAATATAATTTTTTGGTCAACGAGATTAAATATTACTGTATTAAGTTGCACAAAACAAAAAAAAAGGAATATAAAGTTTAGAAAATGACAAAATTTTAATTGATTATATCTTTGAATTCAGTTGGTACGTTCATAATTCATTTGTTGAAATTGGTTCAAACATCGCATTCACAGTGTGTACTTATAGGCATATACGATAAATAATGATTATTTAATCGGTGTGTATGAGTACGCAATTAAAGGACGCCACGTGGGATACAGTATCAAATTTAGATGATGTAACTAAAAAAAGCTGGATCGATTGAGAGACCCTCAAGCAAAGATACTATTAAACGTCCACCATAAAGTTTTACTGAATATAAAACAGTCAAAATGATTAGATTATTAGTATAATCATGTGACTAGTTTTGATCTGCCTCGTGCATATCCACTAGAACCTTAATTACTTAGATCTTTGTAACAAAAGCAATGTGTTGATGATATTATATTGGACTCTAACCAGATTTCTTATTAAACTCCTAGTTTTTTGGATATAAAAACAGTTTTACTTTGAAGTCAATGAACTCAACCATATCAAAACAATTACTACTTTGACTCTTTGGTATCAATAGCAATTTTGGTTATGAATGTTAGGCAAGTTATACAATTCACACGAGTCGAATTTTACGGCGTACAAGTTCAATACCAAAAATATGTACTCCTATATTTTTGGATATAATGTATTTTTCTAAGTTTGAATTTTAATTTTAGAAAGAAAAGAAAGAGAAATAATAAAACTAGAAAAGAGTAGTGACAGATGAAAACATTGAAGGAGTGTCATAAAAGGGAAGAAAGGTTTAGTTAGTTGGGTAGGTCTCTCTATTGTATTTATAGTCTCCCTTTGTTTTTTTTTCATTTATTTCCCTTAACTTTTTTTAATCAATATTGCTTTAGTCTCTCTCACACACATGTATAAAATGAATATTTTTCTCTTTTTTTTTATATAAGAAATAAAAGACAACAATTAAACCCATCTATATATAAAGGAAACCAATGCAGGGGCAATGATGAATCTTGATTTGATATTTTTCTCGAAAACCTCATTGCTTTTGCTTCTTCTCTATCATTTCTATATTTACACTTCATAATATCTCTTCACCCACTTCTCTTCTTCCCCATTTATAACACACACACATATATATTCATACTTAACATTTATATATATTTTGGGCTAGCTGTAGTAATTCTCTAAAATCTCTTTCTATTTTCTTAAAATGGCCCTCCTCTTATCTTAACTTTAGAAGAATCTGACCTCCTCTCAGTTTCCAATTTCTTCACTTTCTCGTTCTTCGGACACTGAGTGTGATACATATATAGGAGATAAAAGCTTCAAAAGATCGAGCAATGGAGGTTTTTGTTCTTACATCCAAGAGAAATCTTCTTCTTTTTCTTGTTATTGTAAGTCTCTCTTTGAGCCAGAAGGTCAGACATATATCTGCCTTAAACGACACTAAACCATACAGACAAGTCAGTAGCTTGAGACTTGAGAGGATCCGAAAGCACTTGAACAAGATCAACAAGCCTCCTGTCTTCACCATCCAGGTTATATATGTGTACATGTTTCAAATTCATTGTATTTGATTTGTCTAAATTGATCATTATCTGATATTTATATATATATATATATATATATATATATTTTGTTATAAAATAATAATTTACAGAGTCCAGATGGTGATGTAATAGATTGTGTACACAAAAGAAAGCAGCCAGCTTTGGATCATCCACTCTTAAAGCATCACAAGATTCAGGTAATGTTGACCACTCAACTTTTTCTTTAATTTATTACTAACATAAATAAAATAAACAGTTTTAAAATTTAATTGAATAATTTACCACTATTTGTTTAGGTAAATTCCAATTATAAATTTACGAAAAAATTGTAAAGAACTTAAAATTTGATGTTGGTGAATTGGATGTGACAGAATACATATCTATATTAAAGTTTTTCTTAAATGATTATGGTAAATAATGCAGAAAGCACCGAAGAAAATGCCGAAGATGATGGGAAAAGAAGCAGAGAATGTATTGGAAGGTGCATGGCAAATGTGGCACGTGAATGGCACGAGGTGTCCCAAGGGGACCGTTCCCATACGACGCAATACGATGAACGATGTGCTCAGAGCCAGGTCTTTGTTTGACTTTGGCAAAAAGCGAAGGAGTATTGACCTTGATCGACGGTCACAGAAGCCTGAATCCCTCGCCACTAATGAACATGAGGTACACTGGATCACAGTATTTTTGGTTGACAATTAGGACTGTTAACTTAATATCATTAAACTTATTAAATTTTGAGTTGCTTCAAAATGAATGAGTAATTTCTTTCGTTGATAACGAAAATAGAGTATTTTTTTCCCTCAAAATTTAATTAGTATATTAGTAGACTCAGTTTATCCTATAAGTACTTAGTATATAATTTTTTTGTTAATACTTACTCATATGACAAATTTTGGGATAAAAAAATATACGGTAAATTTAATTGGATATCAATGTTTATTTTGTTGATAATACATACGATATGTTTTTTTACGTGAATGTTTACTTATCAAAAAAAAAAAAAAATGTTTACGTGAATTGTCTTTGTAATCTTTTAATAATGGACCCATATAACAGTTTCCAATGTCAGTTTCACTAATTAAATTCATAACATACATAAAACATAAGCATTTAATGAATTTTAAGATCCGGTCTCGTTATCATAATTCTTGAAACATACAACTGTCATAAAAGATTAGTATATAAATGCACGGCATTTCATTCGCATATATTGGGATTATAAATATGATTAAGAAGTTAATATCGAAGTATCCTATCATAAATATTTCGAAATAATAATAAATAAATATAATGATTTGTGGGTGGGAATGATAGCATGCGATCGCGTATACGGAAACATCGTCGGGGATTTATGGAGCAAAGGCGACGATAAACGTTTGGGACCCAAAGATAGAAGAAGTGAGTGAGTTTAGTCTCTCTCAGATTTGGGTTCTCTCGGGATCTTTCGCCGGTACTGATCTCAATAGCATCGAAGCTGGCTGGCAGGTACTGTTTTACCCTTCCTATAACATTTTTGTTTTATTTCTTTCTATTTACTATTGAATCAAATGTTAAACGAAAGATTTTATCTAAAGCTGTGATTGTTCTACTAGTCAGGTCAGTCCGGAGCTGTATGGTGACAACAGACCAAGATTGTTCACTTATTGGACGGTATGTTGTTCTTTTCTATTTGTTGATCTTATATTATGGTGCAACAATAGTTGTTATTTGTTAGTAGTTTCGTTAATTTTAAATCAAGAGTTTAGGCCTAATTTTAATAGGGTTATAAAACTGAATATCTTTGAGAAGAAGATAGACTTTAATGTGTTGCTTTTAAGGAACATTCATGTGACAGTGGAGTAGTTTCTAGGTGTAGTTCAGTGTCTAGTTTTGGTATATAGATTGTATTTTCAGAACTACCAAATATTGCTTTGAAGGCACACTTCAACTATTATACTTAAATTTTTTTTTTATATACGTTCCTTTTTCTGAAACAGGAATTCATCATTAATTTCATCTAGAAATTCAGTGATATTGTGCATGAAAATTATGATAGGGTAAATTGAAGGTAATATATATATGCCAAAAAAAAAGTGAATGTGCTATTAACTTGTAATATACTTACAGGTTCCTTTAATGTGTAGTATTGATCATTTTGAAGTTAATGGTAGAACAGAGTCATCATGATAATGTTCGGTGTAGAGCATTTAATATTGCATTAATAGCTTATTATCAATTGGATTGATACCAGTCCAATTTCTGTACTACTCTCCAAATCATTAAATTTGGTTCTGCCCAAAAGCTTGAAATAGGATAACATATCTACACATATATTTGGTTGTAACTTTTGAAAATATATGTTAAATTGGTATAAGATGAATTGCTTGGCAATAATTTCAATTACCATTAGTTTTTTCCTTGAGAGTGTCCTAAACTAGTGATAATTTTTTTCTGTTTTCTTAGAGTGATTCATATCAAGCAACAGGATGTTACAATCTTCTATGTTCTGGATTTGTCCAAACAAATAACAAAATCGCCATTGGAGCAGCCATTTCTCCTCTCTCTACTTTCCAAGGAAACCAATTTGATATCACAATTCTCGTTTGGAAGGTTCGTCTTTCTCTTACGAGATCTCTCTATTTATCATCTATATAGCTTAATACATAAACGTGCATATATACGTAAAATTTAATATTGTGGATACCACATATTGAATTTAGTTGAATCTGAAGGGGAGTTAAAAAAAAAAGAACTGATGACAGTATGAATGACATAACCTCATCTCATAGCAATAGATCAATATTAAAAGAATAGACTTCCCTCATAGTTATAGTCATAGATGTTGTCATTCTTGTTTTTCTAACTTTATTTTGATGATTTTGGTGAAAGTCATACTACTAATGCACAAAGGTTTATTTTCGGAAAAAATGTATATATAGATGATATTTGAATTGCAAACGCAGGATCCGAAAATGGGGAATTGGTGGATGGGTTTAGGCAGGGACAACATACTTGTCGGGTATTGGCCAGCCGAGCTATTCACGCACTTGGCCGACCATGCGACCACAGTGGAATGGGGCGGTGAGGTTGTAAACACACGTGCTTCAGGGCGACACACGACGACTCAAATGGGTTCTGGTCATTTTCCGGACGAAGGGTTTGCGAAAGCAAGTTACTTTCGTAATTTGGAGATAGTGGATTCGGACAACAGTCTCGTACCGGTGCATGACGTCAAGATAATAGCCGAGCACACCGAATGTTACGACATTAAGAGTTCGTATAGTAATGATTGGGGAACTTATTTTTACTATGGTGGGCCGGGGTTTAATCCTAGGTGTAATTGAAATCAAAATGTTCATAGTTGGGGTTGGACAATGGAGGAAAGGAAATTTCAAGTATGGGTAGTGATTATTGAGAATATTGGCTTATTGTTTTTGATTTGTCGTTGTTGGTTAATATCTAGTAAATTAATGCATTCATAGGTAAAATAAGAGTGTATGCAATAATGAGAGTATGATAACAAAGTTTCTTTGCTTTAGATCTAAAATCGCCGTACAAATAATCTCTCACTCTAATTCAAAAAAAAAACGAAAATATAACAAAAAAAATTGTAATAAATTGTAATGCAAGTTGAGTAGAAGATTTGTGATTGATTGTACGAAATCGATCATTTATCCCACTTACAATGTGAAAACACTTTTAGTGTATTGGTAGGCTAATTGCTTATTAGTTCTTACACCAAGAGATCTGAGTTCAAACTTCAAAAAATACAATTTTTGTTTGAGTTTGTTGTTTCATTATTACATAGCGGATTATAGAGACAAAAATATATCAAGATCCGATGTACTTGAACTTCTAAATAAATATATTTTGTTAGAAAAACACTTGTCATGTAACACAATAACACTTCTACATTTAGAAGAAAAAATAATCATCCATTTAGATCAATCACGATCATGAATTCTATATAGAAAAATAGTGATAATCCTAGAGAGACGTATGAATCGAACTTCATAACATTTCGATTACCTAAAAAGATAAGAAGAGTTAAGAAAAAAAAGTTTGTGTGGAAGATTGTATTACACGTTGAGATTCGAAGACTTGGAAAATTATTACATAAGTCGTTAACGTCGATGCTTGGAGTTAGTGATTACCCATCATATCATCATTATTCATCGGCCACTTTCCATAGCGAAAGACTCCACGACGCGTTTTCATTTTCCACACCAATAAAAACTTTATGTCTCAATAGCTAATTTACCATTTTACGATCCAATCTTTGGTCTAATAACTCGTGATCTGAGTTGAGCTGGTTCATGATATATTCGAGCTCATCATGAGCTGAGCTAAGCGAGGTAGCTCATTTCATCATGACATCCCTAGTTACGATTGCAAACTTTGATGTAGAACAAAATACATTTATTACTTAACCCAATCTTTGGTCTGAGTTTGAAACTTCTAAGAGACTTTTATAAAAACACTTTGATAGAATTTTCTTAGGTAGTCTCCGTCATATTCTTTAAAGCATATGGGATTTGTTATGTTACAGGCATAGACCAACGACTGTTCTCCATCACTTATTCAAAGGACTAGAAAAAGTATTGAAAGACTTGAGAGTGTAATAGGGGAACAAAAGCTGCTATAAAACTCTCTTAAGAGAGAGCTAAAAGTGAAACAAACACTATACCAAGCAAGCAAAAATGGCTCTCTCGCCCATTCTTATTCCCCTCATTCTCATTCTCATACCGACTTTTCTCGGGTCGGTTTTTGCCATTTCACCACTCGAAACCGATACGTTAAAACCGGGGCAGCAGCTCAGAGACTGGGAGCAGTTGATCTCCGCGGGTGGTATCTTCACTCTTGGATTCTTTACACCCAAAGAATCATCTACTTTCTTACTCGGATCAGCTGGTCTTCGATATCTTGGTATCTGGCCTCAAAGGATTCCAATAAATCCAGTTTGGGTGGGTAACCCAACCGAATCGATTTCTGATTCATCTGGTTCTCTATCCATTGATACCAATGGGGCTCTAAAGATCACACAGGCAAATGCTTTTCCAATCTTGGTGAACCAAAGACCAGCAGGGCAGTTTTCATTGGCCGGGAATGTGTCTGCCACTTTACTCGATTCCGGGAACTTTGTGGTCCAAGAGATTGGGCCAGGAGGAGTCCTGGGCCGTGTTCTATGGCAAAGCTTTGACCATCCCACTAACACATTACTTCCCGGGATGAAGATTGGCTTTAACCTAAGAACCAAGAAAGAAGTATCAGTTACTTCTTGGATAAGTGACCAAGTCCCAGTCCCAGGAGCATTCAGACTAGGACTAGACCCATCAGGAGCTAATCAGTTACTCGTCTGGCGCCACAGTGAAATCTACTGGTCCAGTGGAATCTTGACGAACAATGGAAGCTCTCGTTTGACCTTAGAGCTATCCAGAAGCTACGTTGATTATGAATTCAAGTTCGATTCAAATAAGTACATGAAGTACTTCAGTTACTCAATCAAGAAAGCTAATAGTTCAGTCTTGTCCAGCTGGTTCTTGGATACTCTAGGCCAAATCACTGTAACCAATGTGCTCAGCAGCAACAAAAGCACCAACTGGATTTCCGAAAGCAGTGAACCCTGCAAGACGGATTTAAAAAACAGTTCAGCAATCTGCATCACGGAGAAGCCAACTGCTTGTAGGAAAGGGTCAGAGTATTTCGAACCTAGAAGAGGATACATGATGGATAACAATAAAGGTTATTATAATTTTTATTATGATGATACTTTGCGCTCTGGCCTTAGTGACTGCCATGGAAACTGCTGGAGAAACTGTTCTTGCATAGCTTTCCAAGCCTTTCCTAATGGATGCCAATATTGGGGAAAAGGATCAAAGTTTGTCCCTTATGATAGCTTCAAGTCAAATTTAATAACTTATGTTCTTGATTCTGTAAAGTGATGTGTGGTTGTAAGAGTAATTATGTAA
Source organism: Crucihimalaya himalaica (assembly GCA_004349715.1). Classification (NCBI taxonomy): domain Eukaryota; kingdom Viridiplantae; phylum Streptophyta; class Magnoliopsida; order Brassicales; family Brassicaceae; genus Crucihimalaya; species Crucihimalaya himalaica. Next base: position 2,111,814 of record SMJT01000009.1, read on the forward strand.
CCAGACTAATATCAATAAAGGGCTTTATCAAGAAACTAAAGAATCAAGCAGTTCAAAGACATGCACCAACTTCCGCTCTTTGCAACTTGATTCAACCACAGCTCCCCAAGACTTGGGCTCTGGTTTGAGACCTATTCTCAGAAATCCAATCAGAACTCGAACACCAATTTCTGCATTCCCGGATCCGCAAAGCCGAACCACCAACTCATTCCAAGTCGCATGGTGAGGCCAAATCCCTCTCTTCGACATCACACTCAGAAATTTCACCGCTTTCTCGAGCTCACCATTATGACACAACGCATTCAGTATGATCCTGTAACTACCTTTATTCAGATGAACTCCTTCACATCCCCATTGATCCAGCATCTGAAGAGCTTCTTCTGATCGTCCTTCACTGGACAAGCCCCTGAGTATTACATTATAAGTTAATGCATCAGCTCTGCATCTGGATGCTTTCATTTCTCCAAGTAACTTCATAGCCTCATCGATTTCACCATTTCTACAGAGGCAGTTCATCAATGTGGTATAACCAACTGTGTCGAGTTTCAACCCGGTTTCCTTCACCTCGTTAAAGATTCGTTTAGCTTCCTGAATCTTTCCCTCTTTACAGAACCCATTCATTAGAGCCGAGTAATTGAATACATTTGGGTTGCATCCATTCTTCTTCATGAAGTCTAAAATCATCTTGGCTCTCTCAACTTCCCCTGAACGACAGAATCCGTTAATCATAACATTGAAAGTCACAGGGTCTGGCGAAATCCCTTCTTTCGAGATCATATCCTCGAACAATTCCACCGCTTCTTTGGACCTCGAGTGTGCAAACAGACAGTCCATAAGGGTTGAGTAAGTGATCGAATTGGGATACGAAATTCCAGATCTTTTCATCTCCTCCACAACTCGAAATGCAGAATCGATATCCCCATTCTTGCAGTGGTGCTTCACTAGAATATTGAAAATGCAAGTATTTGGCTGCAATCCAAGATTGTGTTTGGCATACAAGAGAAGTTTCCGGGCCAAATCAACCTCCCCAGAATCGATAAGGAGATTGAGACAAGTACTAATGGCATTGAGAGAAGGCTTCACACGAGCAATCACTTGAATCAAGTTAAACATCTCCATCACTTTATCATGCAAATCGAACTTGGAGAAATGTTTCATCAGGTTAAGAAACAAACTTTCCTGGAACCTACAAGTCTCGTATTTCATCTGGTGAAGAATCGCATCAACAGCTAGAAACTTCTTGTGCCTAACGAGATTATCCAAAAGAACAGAGTATGTTGCATTGTTATGATTAAAACCTTTCTGCTGAGAAGCTTTGTTGAATATATCAAGCGCATGCTGAGGATCTCTCTCTCGTTTCATCAAATTGACAGCTAATTCGTGAGAGATGAACTTGGTTTTGGGGTTTGTTTCCAATGGTGAGATTAAGGACTCGGGTGGTGAGTCTGGTTTCTTCTTCTTCTCCGAGAAGCAAATGGGAGATACCCATGATCGTGACGACGATGAGAACCGGCGATGTTCATTGATTATCGAAGTTGTGCGACGCATTGTATCCTCTGTAGTTAAGAGACGAAGAATCTAAAATTAGGTTAAGCAAATACTCGGACAGAAAAACAAAGCTGCTTACTTTAAACCTAACACAAACGAATCGTATTCAAGTGACCATGAAGAATCAGAGATCCGAGGTCATTTTGAACAAGCTCACCTTACTGGAATTGACGGCACCACCGGAGATGCAAGTTTTGATTTTTAAATCGACTCTCTAGGATAAATCTCTTGGAGTCTATGGGTTTACTGAGAAATCAAAACAGAGCAAAACTGAGAAATCAAAACATAGTCATCAGAGATATTGAGTGGGAAGAGAAAAGATTGACGACGAGTGAAGACGATGGTGGAAATCCGGTTCGGTTAAATCCAATTAGATCTCGGTCGGTATGGTTCGAACCTGCGGTTGGTTTAAAACGTGTCTCTTCTGGTTCTTGCTAACTGATAGAATCGTAAGCTAAATAAAATTTAGAAAGAGGATTAGCCCACAAATGGGTTCTTCAGTATTAATAATAAAAACTGTACAAATGTAAAAGAAGAGAAAAGGTATCGAGACATGATGACAAAGAAAGAACAAAGCTACAAAGTTGTTACCATTTCAAGACAGAACTACAATAACTCAGGAATTTAGGCTCTGTTGTTTCTGCAAGTTACAACGGTGACACATTTCTCAGGTGTTTTTTTTTTTCATATTTTGTGTCAGCAGAGGAAACATAAGGTATTCGGTCTCGTCGTGTCGCGACGGTCTTCTAGACCTTTCAAGAACCATCTGATTGCGAGGTGCTCTGAAGCATAAGTCATGAAGGCAGCTAAAATTATGGCTACACCCACCATTAGGCCCAACCTGTTCAATATATAGGGAACGAGCAACTAGATTCAATTATGACAAATCTTAGGGAATGAATCAAGTCAAAATATAAGGACAAGAACGTGTTGAAATCAATAACAAGAACCATTCTTAAGCAAATTGATTAAGAAAATTTACCTCGTAAATAAAGCGGTGATTCCTAACATGTAAGGCAAAGAAACTGCAGCAATAGCCAGAAAAGCCATCCCTAATCCATAATACAATGTAGTAACGTCACAAGACACACCTGCTCGCTGATGACCTGTTGAAACCAAAAAAGGTGAAAAATCACTATTCTTAATTCTCAACTTTGTAGAGAATGGTACAATTACCGATTATCACAGTTTTTTGTTATCTTCTTGTGACCCTACCTTTTGCGGAATCATCCAAGGGAGATGATTCTGATTGTATTGCTATTTTCTTTCCATGTTGATGTACAAAAAGCAAGAAGCAACCAAACAAAAGAGAGAAGATTGTAAAAGTCCATTCATACACCAAGATCAAACCAGTCCATGGCATGATTTGCCTCGGCACAATCGCAAAGGAAATGCCAAGAGATATCAGAACAGCAGTTAAACAGACTACAACTGAGACCGCTCCTAAGTGTTGAGGAACCTTGGACTGTGCACTGCCACTGTGGGGCTGTAGACAGAAGCAATAATAACATTGTTCAGATTAGATCAAACTTTTTAAAAAGTTAACCACAACGATTTGATGTTGAAACTCACTTGATAGCTGGGATTCATGGTAGATACAGCGCTATAACCAACAGTTCCATTAGATCTAATTTTGTAATAAAGAAATCTAATCTGATTGCAGAACGAGCTCCAGGACAATGAACCCTCACGACCCTGCGAGAAAATGAGAAAACATAAAATTAAATTAGGATCCAAAAATGATGAATGTAGCAGATGTGAAGGTTCCAAAGAATCTTAACCTGAATGGATCGGTAAATGCAGAACAATAGCGCACAAAGAGGTAACAAGAAAAGGAACTTGACGACGAGTTCATCATGTTGGTTTTTGCCACCTCCAGTTCCAGGAAGAGTTTCCTCTAGCTTTACCCTAATGCTCTGAAATTGTTCAAGGTGAAATCAGGCTTAGAGAAATACACTTAAAAGAAACCTAAAAACCATAGTGAAGAAGAAGACCTACTTGCCAAGTAACGACAGGTTTCACGAGCCACGCTGTCCACCAGTCCCAAGGCTTAAGAGGGCCTAGAGTGTAATGAATAACGTGAAGTTTACTGTCATCAACCATCCACTGCAGAAATAATGAGAAAACTCAAGATTCAAACAGCTGAAGAAAAAGACAATTATACCTTAAACCAATCGAAACCAATCCCAAATTAACCACTAAATATTCCAAAATCACATTGATATCATAGTAAGCCAAAGACTTTAACAGCAATTAGCAAAATGAAAAACAGAACCATATAGACACCACGAGCCTAACTACAACTTTGTTTCCTAACCAAATACCTTGTTAGCAAGCATATAAAGACCAACATCAGCGTTATATAATGTCGAAAGCCTCTCCATAGCAGGAACTGGTCTGGTTTTCAAGACTTCAGGAGTTATACTGGGATCGAAAACATGAGCATTTGGAAAATCTGGATAGTATGAATTCAAGAACCCTTGGTCTCCTCCAGTATAAGATGACAAAGTCTTCACTTTTCGCATCATATCATTGAAAAGAGCTTCAGATGGTTCAACAACCATGACACCAGAGTTTAGCCTCTCAGAATGCTTCAAGTTTGCACAAAACTTCGAACACTTAAACAGATCGTCAATGTTCTTTACCACAATAGTATCTGCATCAAGATACACAACTGCACACAAAAAAAGCAAAGCTTTTTGAGATTTAAGTTCTCAATCCGAAAATAAAAGAAGCGCAAATTTTTTTTACCTTTCTTGTAAGCTGTCATGTTAAAGATCTTAAGCTTTGTATAAACACCCCAGAACCTAGTTGGATGAACTTGGTTTGGATTCGCCAGTAAACTAATCTTCTCTACCTTCCATCCATCAGCCTGATGCATCAAAATACAAAAAGCAAACATCTTTAAAACAAAGCAGAGAGTGGATTTAATCAACTTCGAGCTCAAACTCAATCGAAAAGAGAAAGCTTTTTTTCAGATCTTTGAACTTCAATAACTAGACAATTAAAAAGCAAACTTTGAGTGGAGAATTCTCAAAAACCTTGAGTAGCTTTTTAGAGTAATCTGAGACGCCATCAGAGACCAAAGCGACCATATCTTTATTGGATCCAGTGTCACGAATCGATTTGCCCAATACCCTAACTCCCAATAAGAACTCATCTCCATACAAAAGTGTAACATAAGCTTCTTCCTTACTTGATTCAGATCCAAACGAACCCTTTAGCTGAATTGAAACGAGCGTGAGGAGAACCCAGAGACTCGTCTTGAGTCTCACCATAATTATTCCGATCTAATTTTTCTGGAGGAGACTGAATAAACCAAATTCCTAATTTAAGGAAAGTATACGTTGAATTGAATTTGATTTTGAAATTTCTTCGTTATTCTTTGGAACTTTTGCTCATTCGCTGTCTGCTGAACTTACCTTTGTTTCTTTCACCGCCGTCGTTTTAGAATCCGAGAGGGTTCTGTAACGACGTCGTTTTAGTACAACTGTAACAGCCTAGCATTCCTCTATGAACAATATAATTGAAAACATGACAACTTTTATCATGGAATCTATCTATCTGTACCACATTTTTGCATATAGAAACCAAAAAAGAGTTCATAATTTTTTGGACTGTGGATTAAGGCAATGGATATAGATAAACCGAGAAAAAAACCAAATCGTAAATTGGATTTTTCATCCTGAATTGAATAATATCAATTGGTCCGCTGATGTTTTTCAGCCATTCAACACGAGACTTTACAATTTACATCATATTTCTACACACTATTACACAAACACACTTAGCAAAAGCTTCACTGAAACAGAGGAGCTCTGTTTTCCCAAAGCCATGCAAGGAATAAGAGTTCAACAGGTTTACAAAACCATCTAGCTGAGCTTAGAAGCTTTCAACACATTTCATCTCCCACCCAATTATCCTTCTCCTTTGGTCCCGTAGGACCTTCCTCGCCGTAAAGCTCAATAGGAAACAGACTCTCAAAAGAATACCTCACAATCAGAGGAAGAAGATCAATGATCTTATTGATCTCAGCTGCAGAATCGTACACTATAGTTGGTCCCCATTCTCTCATAAATTGCAGCCAGCACGGCTCTGAAACCGCTCCTTCGCCTAAATACTCCGCTGCCACGATTCTATACCTTTGACTAGAATCCACCACATACTTGCTTTTGGCAACATCGTTTCTCACTCCAATACCGAGCTTCGACGGGCCTTGAAGATACATTCCCGGGTGTGGGAAACTCGCATGTCCGTGCTTAGACGAGTACACAACTGCTTTGTTGCTTCCTTTGACAAACTCAAGATCCGATACGTCAACCCATCCGCCACCGCTATGCTGTGAGAAGAACATTTGGGAAAGCTCCCCGTTGAAATTGCTTATCCGGAAAGTGAAGTGTTCCCAGTCACCAACATGCTCTCCAATGCGGTTCATCGGTACGGTGAGAAGCCCGATTTTGAGTGTGGCCGGGCCATTAAATGGACAGAAGATCCACATCACAATGTCCGTGAAAATCCCGCCAAGCGCGGGTTTCACGTGGACGTAAAGCTCTGAGCTTTCTATATTTCCCTTCTTTAGATTACTTCTGACTTCTTCGTCTTCAGGGAGATCAATCCAGAAGTTCCCATCGTTTTCTCCACCCGCAGGCAAATTTGAGCCATTAGAGTTAATAGGTTCGCCTTGCGGATTCCCAAACCGGTACAATAAAGCTCCGTTTTTGAAGAACCATGGCACGGATGAAGGCAAGTACGTCTCTTCGGGGTGGAAGTAAACCATTGGTCCATAATGCTGAATAAGTGCATGGACCTGGTCAAGATTTGGCATCCCATGTAGGCTCGGATCAAGATTCTTCAAACACGCAATGTTCATTGCGGCTTTATTATCAGAAGACCGATCATTAGTGCAGCAAAAAAATGACCCAACCTCCACTCCCCGAGACCAAATCCCTCTCTCGCAAGGTTTAGTGCTCCAAACATTAAAAGATCCCACGTCAAGAACCTTCTCACTGGTTTCACAACTCTCAGTCAGATCCTCTCTTACACATCTAACTTCATCAACTTCAGGCTCCTCTGATTCGTCTGTGACAATAACTCCCACGGCTCTGTAACCAACTGGAGGATTAGGCAACCAGAAGTAGCAATCTGAATCTAAACTCCAAACTAAAGTATAATTCACAGGTTTTTTCAAGGGAGGACGATGATCATCATCCGCTTTATGATCAGCCTTGTTAGCTCGAGCTGCAAGAACGAAACCTCTCAACGGCTGATTGTTTGGCTGACAGTAATGACCAAGACAATAGAAACCTTCTGGTATCCCCACCGGCTTGTAAAAAGAGGCGCATCTCGTTTTACCACGCGACTTGCCACATTTCCAGACTCTATCAAACTCGGTGACTTTCACCACTTCGATCTCTCCAAGATTTATCCTTCCGGTAGCAAAACCACTGCCTGAAACAAAAGACTAACCAACATTAGACACAAAGATTCCAATCAAGATAATATGACATCATTTAAACTTAGATAGAGTAATCATAACCACAACAGAATTATCAACTTTATCATCATCGACCATTACTCAACTCTATCCAAAGGGTTGTTGCCTTGTTGGCACTTAAGACATAAACAAGAAGCAAAGCATGTCTAAACAATGATTACCATATCCATCTTCGCTGGTGCCACGTTAATAAATACATTATTGATCACATAACAAAAACCTACTTTGTGGCATAACATGTGAAGATTAATTCGCTTAAAAGTCAGTAACTACTAATGTTGATTCGTACACCTTTTTCTTCAATTCTATTAAATGTTCTTAGTCCAATAACTTTGACAAAATATCTTGAGTCAAATGTCAACACAAAGAATCAGTAACACAGACAAGAACAGGTAAACCAATGTTGAATATTCCAACGAATTTTACTATTTCATAAAAGAAAAAAAAACTCAAAAAAAAGAAGGAGAATTAACGTAAGCCTCTAAACTGAATATCATGATAATATGGAAACATTAAAACATTAGTTCGGTTTTGATGTATGAGTGATCAAAATCAATTGTTTGATGAACCAAAGCAAATTCAAGAATTAATAAATGTTTCTGATATAAAAATTGAAATGAGGCATACTTTTAAAATATGTACTAGTATGTAATATACCAATTGGATCATTAATGGAAAATACTTACTTAATTGGTCAAAATTACTGTATATATATAAATAAAAAACTAGTTTCTGCAAGTTAAAAGTGGAAATTGCATGATTATTAATAAAAAAATTGATAAAGAAGCAAAATTGAAAATTCCAAGAAAGGATGATGACGGTAATGGTGTACCTCCTTGTGGCCATGGAGGAAGAGGCAACGGAAGCGAGAAGGGCTTTGACTCGTAAGATTCCGATTCCAACTCGGAGATTCCTTTTTTGTTCCAGTAGAAGCAGTCGCAAAACATCCTTTTTGATTTCGAGACTCTCCGGATTTGAAGGACAAAATCGGCGATTGTTTATTCGGAAGACTCAAGGAAACTCCCAGGTAATATCAGATCGGAGCTTCTCTCTTCTTCTCAGACTTCACGGCGAGGAGAGAGAAAGAGAGAGATGGTGAACTACTTGCGTGTGATAGAGGCAAGTTCAATGTTGGTGTGCCTTTGGAGTTAATTTGGCCCTTTTTTTTCGTGCTTTATTCCTTTTCAGATTTTGTCCCTTTCTTTTAACGTTTTCTATAAAGGCCCCTGTATTTTCATATAATTCAAATTTCGCCCCAAGCAATACCAAATGTAAAGACTACTATTTATTACTCTTAAATTATAAATATTTTTAGTTATATCGAATGACCAAGATATATCATCTTGAAATAACAAACATTGGTTTTGTTGACAAAAAAAATCATTGGTTTTGTTGACAAAAAAAAAACATTGGTTTATGAGAGAATTTCATACACGTATTTTTTGAAATTTGTATGTTTATAAATTTCGGGCTTTGAACAACTCCAATTTAACATCAAAACACTAAAATTTGGTATAAATACTCTCCAACCCAATTTTATAATTTACACCAAAACGTTTTTTTTGGTGTGACACTGTTCACAAAACATTAAAAAATATATTATTTTATTGTTATTTTTATTTTAAAATATATATAAATTATTATTTATTAATTAATTATATTTTAGTAATATGATTAAATTATTTTTTGTCATATGACTATGAGTTTATTTTTGATAACATAAAATTATATAATTAAAACCAAACACATATAAAAAATGCAATAAACTAATTTTTTTTGTCTTGATCGTAATCTTATATTTTACTTATAATTAGTTAGTTACAATAAAAATTAGTATTTATTAAAACTATTAAAATAAATAAAATATTTTATTTATTAATATAATAATAAAAAATATTTTTTTTGGTGTCAGATTTAGTGCTAATGTTAGAGATGAAATAAAAAAATGAGACATTAAAACATTAAATTTGGTGTAAAAACCAACGCTGCTGTTTGCGTTGGAGATGCTCTTATACTAAGGGTCTGATTAGTTTAACCGCAGCGGGTGCGGTTGCGGTTGCGTTTGCGGGAGTTTGCAGAAGCGGGCGGTTGCGGTTCAAGCGTTACTTAGCGTTTTGAACGATTGGTTTAGCGTTTGGAAATGACTGTGTTTGCAAGAGGTCTACGACTGGTTAACCAGCGGGTGCATCAGCGGTTAGATAAAAAATAATAAAGATAAAAATAATATATTATTATAAAAAGATTTAAAAACACAAAAAATTATATTGTTATGATAAAATATAAAAATATTAAACACAGTTAATAATTAAAGCTCATAATTAAATTACTTAATAATTATTCAAAACCAATAAATTTTATAGTGAAATTTTTATTAATTATGCATTTGGTTCATCGCTAAAAATTGTATCAAGTAATGTGATAAATTGTAAGAAATGTGCTTGAATTCGTAGATTTTCTTGATTGCCTTTATAAATATTATAAAGTTTTTTCAATGAATACAAACGACTTTTGACTCGACTCCAACTCAAATCAATTCCAAACTGGTCATAAATATTCTTAAGAAATATTTTTTGAAGTTCACTTAGAAGCCATAATTATAATAGAGGAAAACAAAATAGAGAGAATATGGTTAGAAAATAATAATTAGTGTTTAAGAAAAGAGAACATGATACAATCTTATATAATAAAGTAAGGTTCGTTTAACCACAAGATGACACGTGTCATCCTTCTTTTAACCTTCATTTTAACTATTTCTCTATTTTACCTTTTCATATTCTCATTTCTAAAATAAACATATATAAGAACATTAATTTCTATTAATTACACATTTAGTTGCAAAAGCAAGCTTGCCCAGTATCGGAGGCTTTCCTTTTGTCAAAACCCCAAAAGATTTGTTTCTCTTCTCATGTCCTTCAAACTTGCTTCTTTATAAAGTTGAACCAAAGAATGTATATTAATTTTTGTGATTATTATTTCTAAAGATAAAAACTGTAGGAAAGTCTTATCAATAACAAAAACATTCTTTTTAATAAATTAACGATCAAATTCAACTAAACACATAACCCACGCAACGCGTGGGCAACTACCTAGTATATATATATATATATATAAGGGTAAATATATAATTTTAATTTTTTTTTTAATTCCAACTGATTTTTTTTTTAATTACCCAACCGCAACCGTCCGCAATCGCAAACGCTTAGAGGAAGCTGCTTTTGAAATCGGGTGATTTAGAGCGGTTGAAAACGGTTCGGAGCGGATTCTTTGATTGTTTTCAATCGCTAACAACTGCTATCATCTGCAAACGCAGTCACCTAAGTTTTTGTAACCCTCCTAGTAACGCTGATTCTTTTTTTTTATTTTCAACATGCATACTGATTTCAGATAAGCTACGTCGACCGTTATTGAAGAGATAAAATTGTAAATTGGCACCAACTTGGTATTACGTTATCTAAAACATCCATTAACTCTTACGAAAATATAATGTCATTTTCATCAATTTGTCACGAACCTATTATTTTAAAACTATTACGACATGAATCGAGCCGCCTAGTTAGACTGGACATTCTCTTATTTTCAGCTTGGACTTTTATGATTTTGATTATATTGATCCGTGTGGTATATGCTGAAAACTAATTATGGTGTGATACTTTTGGCTGGTGAATCTGATATATCAAATTAAGTTTCAGCTGCTTAAAAGTAACACTCGTATTCTCACATGTATTAAAAATTAAGGTCTATGTCTCCTTACAAATATTTTTTTATAAATGTCCATTAATATTTTTCATAATTTATTTTATCTTTCTATTTATTTTAAAAACTTCAATGAGATGTTTGGAAAGAAAACAAAACATCAGACGTTTCTCTACTTTAGCAAATAAAATACCATAAATGGGTATTAATTTGACATTTATTAATAAAAAACAAACCCAAAAAAAAAAAAAAAACACCTTGGTTCAACAATTTTAGTTAAGACCAAAAGTAAATGAGTTTTAGATTTTGTCAACGAGTAAATAAGATTTAGTTTGACATTCCATTTAGTTACAGTCTGTAAGTTACAACCAAAATAAACTTTTTAGCAAGTCTTCACTCTTTTATCTCATCAGTCCTCACAAAACCAAAAAAGTCTTCACCTTGTTCGTCTTCGTCGGTCGTTACTTTTGCTAAGCTAATAAAAGCCAGAATAAATAATTGGATTATTATCTCCTTTTTTTTTTTTCTTACTGTTTTTATTATTATTGGAACACAGCTGCAAGGGTAAAGCTTCAATCTTTCCCACTCACATACATTTCTAGTCTTTGATCTTTTTTTTTTCTTCTTCTTTTCATTGCTTAGGTTCTTGTCTTTAGGTTAGAGATCCTTACAAAGATCCAAAGCTGGAAACTTTCTAGTCAATGCTGGTTAAGATCTGACTTTTTCCTTCAATGTCGCTCTGAAATCCCCCAAATTTTAGCCCATCAGGTTGGTTCTCTCACTTAAGAGCCCTATTTCTAGTTGTGAGTTCTTTGTGTTCAGTTCTTCAGTTTCTCAAGACTCTCTTTTGGTGCTATTTGATTCGTGTTTATCAAACAATGCGACGGATTTGTGAATTTCTGAATAGTTTCTATTGTCGGTAGAGGTTTTTGTAGATTAGTTGCTGTTTCTTTTTTTGTTCAATCTGTAGTTTTCTCTCCAGCTTAGTGTTTAGCTGGCGTTTGGTCTGTGAGAACTGAATAATCTGGCAGCTGGCAATTCTTGGGACTTAGGTACAATGTTGGTTTGTTGAATCTGATTTTTCTTAGTCTTTGTTCTGTTTCTTGTCTTTTTGCTTGTTCCTTTCCATTTTTACTTCTCAAAAGAGAATGTACATTTTTATATGTGGGTTTGGTATAGATTTCTATGTCTGAGTAGCTCAAATCTGATATTTGGTGTCAGCTTTGTGTTTCTGGGGTTAAATTACTTTGATTCAGGTCTAGAGATGATTCTTTCGATTGGCTCATTTTTGTTTAAGCAGCAAAGTTATTGGTTATTAAAGAGTTTTTGAGTGTTTTGAATTTTGAATTCATCGGTTTTGCCTTATCTTTTTCAGGTGAATAAAGCGGAACTCAGAAGATGGGTTCGGCTTTAAACGACACATTATCTCAGAAATACAGTGGTTTGGAGCTATGGGAGATAATAGTGATTGTTCTCTCCGCTATATTCGTTGTAGTTTTAGCTATATCACTATGGCTTACTTTCAGAAGAAAAACCTCTAGATCTTCTTCTAATCTAGTCCCTGTTAGCCGTCAGATTCCTACTAGTGTTCCTGAAGAAATTAAAGAGATTAGAGTCGACGAGGTTTCTTCAAGCAATGGTGGCAATGGATATCCCTCTATTAGTGAGAAATTTGGGGATAAAGAACCAGAAAAGGGGATAGTAGTAGCAGAGTCAGAAAATGGCGACAGTAGCCGGTCAGGCTCGTTTAATCACTTAGAGAAGAAAGACGGATCGAGTGTATCTTCTGCTAATCCTTTGACAGCTCCATCTCCTTTGTCTGGTCTTCCTGAGTTTTCTCACCTAGGATGGGGACATTGGTTCACTCTTAGAGATCTTCAGATGGCTACAAATCAGTTCTCGAGGGATAATATCATCGGTGATGGTGGATATGGAGTTGTTTACCGTGGTAACCTTGTTAATGGTACTCCTGTTGCTGTTAAAAAGTTGCTCAACAATCTGTAAGTCTTTCAGAAATGGCGAACCAAGATTCAAAATTCAAAATTTCTTGAATCTTCTTTTTTCTAATGGTGGTGTTTTGTATTTCTTAGAGGGCAAGCTGACAAAGACTTCAGGGTAGAAGTTGAAGCCATAGGTCATGTTCGCCACAAAAACTTGGTCCGCCTTCTTGGATATTGCATGGAAGGAACACAGAGGTATGTATGTTCTGTTGTAAATGACCTTTAGATTTTCTTCTGAATTTCACTAAACATCGGATGCCTCAACACTTAATTAGGATGCTTGTGTATGAGTATGTTAACAATGGAAATTTGGAGCAATGGCTCCGTGGAGACAATCAAAATCATGAGTATCTTACATGGGAGGCACGAGTAAAAATTCTTATTGGAACAGCCAAAGCGTAAGTAAAAGTCTTGTGACGGCTTTATGTTTTTGTTTCTCAGTTATGTTTTTCTATATTCTCATCTGAGGTGATGGGTGGTGATGCAGGCTTGCGTACCTTCACGAGGCGATTGAGCCAAAAGTGGTGCACAGAGACATAAAGTCTAGCAACATTCTGATTGATGACAAATTCAATTCTAAAATTTCTGACTTTGGACTTGCGAAACTGCTTGGCGCTGATAAAAGTTTTATAACTACTAGAGTTATGGGTACCTTTGGGTAAGTAGTGACTTCTCTCTGTATACTCTTTAACTTTTTACAAGTTGCTCTTGGGAAATAACTAACTTTTTTGGTTCTTTTTTCCAGCTATGTAGCTCCAGAGTATGCGAATTCCGGTCTTCTGAACGAGAAAAGTGATGTCTACAGCTTTGGGGTTGTACTCTTGGAAGCTATAACTGGTAGATATCCGGTAGACTATGCTCGCCCACCACCTGAGGTAACGTTCAAAAATTTTGTTCATTAAAAACCTTCAAAACATATAAACTCTGCTCCCTCACGAGAGTTGTCTGACATCTTTTAATCATGTTGTAGGTACATTTGGTGGAATGGCTGAAGATGATGGTCCAGCAAAGACGATCAGAAGAAGTGATTGACCCAAACCTCGAAACAAAACCATCTACAAGTGCTTTAAAAAGAACACTCTTGACTGCTCTAAGATGTGTTGATCCAATGTCTGAAAAACGACCGAGGATGAGCCAAGTTGCCCGTATGCTTGAATCTGAAGAATACCCTATTCCTAGAGAGGTAACAGAACTTTGAAAACTGCCTCTTATGTCTATTAACCAAATAGATATTTTTGTTGAGTTTGGTGCTGAAAGCTTTTACCAATTTTTTGAGGATTTCAGGATAGGAGAAGACGAAGGAGTCAGAACGGGACAACAAGAGATTCAGATCCTCCTAGGAACAGCACAGACACTGACAAGAGTGAGTACCATGACCTAAAGCCTGAAGCTGGATAGCCACTGGAAATACTGTAACCGAGGTGTAAATTGTCGTGAGGTTTATGTGAAGTTTCAAGTCCTTGGTTCTTCTCCAGTTCTTCTGCGTTATGTGATGTTTCTTTTCTTTTGTAATAAGGAGAGAGAGGGTGAGTGAGTGTTCATCGTTTGTTGCTTGTATAGTATTTGTTTGTTTGTTTGTTGTACTGTCGTTTGCTTCTCCACGTTTTGCTATGTAGGTTGTTTTTGGACCAAGAAAACGCTATTTGCAGATTTTGTAGGCTGATTATTTTAAGTCTTTAAGAAAGCGACGTGTAGTTTGCAATTTGCTTGTGGAAGATTTTATATCTGAGACTATCTGACACAGGTCTTTGAAGGCTTACCAACTTAACTCTAATAATCGACTAAATAAAAGTTGAAAGATTCTCTCCAGAGAGTGATTCTGATACTTGTTGTTTTGTTTCCCTAAAATTTTAGCTAAGCCGAAGCTTCATCTTTGGTCTGGTTTCCTCTGGCTTTCCAGTTTCAATCTTTGCTAAACTCTTTTCCACCTTGATAATACCATTCTCCAGCTCCAATGCTATCCCCTCTATTACAAGCTTTCTCTGCCTCAATCTTTCATCAACATCTTCTTCCTTTTTAACTCCACTGGAAAACTTTCCAATGCATCTCTTCTTCATGTAGCCAAGACTCTGCTTCCTTGATTGCATCATCGATCATTGCCTTCTTCTCTACATTACTTCCTTTAACATCATCACATGTTTGCCGTGTAATCTCTGTTTTTTTGGCAGTTTCATCATCCTCTACACTCCTTTGCTCTACTTCCATCAAAGCATGCTTTTGACAAGGCCCTGAACCATCATTGCTATCCACCACCAGATATCTTCTAGTTCTTTTTCCAAGTGATTCAGAAGCATCACCTCCAGTTTTCTCTACATCACTAAACTTCTTCTTAGATCTGATCAGTTGAGCAACGGTCATGTAATCATCTTCTTCGGCCATAGAACTCTCATCATCATCCTCACGAGCTCGAGTCACGTGCACAGACTCACTTATCTTATATAAGACATATATATATGTCTTTGCTAACCTACGCATCCTAGATCTTCTGCATTTTGTAGGAAAGCCTTCTTCCAACTTCTGAACCACTGATTTCAAACCACCCCAGTCTTGGTATCTCGCAGCGACAGAACCTCGATCAAGCGTGAAGACATGTCGAGCTTCAAACCATCAAGAGACTTACTGTAACCATCCCAAACCTCCTCTACTTCCTCTTCTTTCGCTTCACCCTCATCACCACCATCATCATTCTTTTCCTCTTCCTCTGTTTCATAAAATTCCATAACAAAAACAAAACAACTCATTTTAAAAGTTAAAATCAAACAACCACAGTTAGATAATAAAAAGAACAATTTTCACATAAAGTTACTTTTGCAATGGATGATGAACCACCAGTAGCAGCAGTTTTCTCAGCAGAAGGCTCATGCCCAAAATCATGAAAATTGTCTTGAGGATCGTCAATCGGATCTTTATTCTTCTTAAACACATATACTTCCAAAGCGTTTCAGTCTTGTATCTAACGCCTTCAACTTGGTACTAATATTCTCAAACCTTTCCGCCATAATATTCAATAACATATCTCTCAACTCACTCAATGCACTCGGAGACCCATGGATTGGCTCGGGAGAAGCCTCGTGTACTTGCTGAACTTTTCGGAATCCAACATCTAACAAGAAAAGATCTTTCCACCATATCTTCTCTTTTTGGACAGTTAGAATCTTGTTCCAATAGTCAACTATAGGATCAACGTTAAATCCTCATCATCTACCATAATGCGAGACATGAGTATCTTCTCTTCACCTTCGGGTTCTAAAATGTTTACAATATCCTGTGAATACAAAGAAAA